>CM038669.1:35613092-36213092 GCA_021605145.1 Aegilops bicornis
TAGCTTGTAGCAATGACAAGCACCAAATGGATTGAAGCTAAACCTATCAAGAATCTTGAAGCCAAAGCACCGCTGGTTTCATGAGAGAGTTAACATTCAGATATGGGGTTCCACACAGCATCATCATTGACAATGGGTTGAACTTCGATTCTGATGAGTTTAGAGCCTTCTGCACTTCTCAAGGCACACGAGTCGACTATGCTTCAGTCGCACACCCTCACCGAATGGGCAAGCGTAAAGAGCAAATGGCTTAATTCTCAAGGGATCAAACCCCGATCGATGTCTCGATCTCAAGCACGCAAAGCGCCTGGGTCGATGAAATTCCATCAGTTCACTGGGGTTTGAGGACAACGCCCAATCGGCCGACCGTCAACTCCGCTTCTTTTTGGTTTATGGAGTCAAGTTGTTCTGCCAAGTGACCTGCTCCACAATGCACTCCGGGTCGAGCTTTTCTCTGAAGAGGAAGCACAATAGGCCCGTCAGGATGCAGTCGACCTCTTAGAGGAGGAAAGAGAGATGGCCTTGCTCCGGTCGACCATTTATCAGCAAGACTTGCGTCGATTCCACGCCAGAAACGTGAGAGGTTGAGCCTTTCAAGAGGGAGACTTGGTTCTTCGAGTGGATCAACAGAAGCCACACAAGCTCGCCCCTACTTGGGAAGGCCGCTTCATTATCACCAGAGTTCTCCACAATGGAGCATACCATCTTTACAATGTCGAGCATGAGAAAGACGAGCCACGAGCTTGGAACGCTGGAGCTGCTCCGCCTTTTATACTTAAGTACTCACTCGGATGAGATGTAATAAGAAATACCTTTGTAGTTTATTTATCAAAGACAAGAGCTTTATAATCTTCCTAAACGATTGTTGTCGCTTTTATTTACGTTTGAAATCCCCCAGTTGGTGACTTCGCGGCGAATCCGTTTCGCCTAAGTCTGAAAAATCCTACCGAGTGGTGAGCAAGCCTCTCACTCGGGGGCTTAGCGGCTAATCCGCTTTCGCCTAAGTCTGAAAAATCCCACTGAGTGGTGAGCAAGCCTCTCACTGGGGCTTAGCTGCTAATCCGCTTTACTTAAGTTTGAAAAATCCTACCGAGTGGTGAGCAAGCCTCTCACTCGGGGGCTTAGCTGCAGTCCAGTACTCGCCTAAGTTTGAAAAATCCCACCGAGTGGAGAGCAATCCTCTCACTCGGGGGCTTAGCTGCAGTCCAGAACTCGCCTAAGTCTGAAAAATCCTACCGAGTGGTGAGCAAGCCTCTCACTCGGGGGCTTAGCAGCGAATCCGTTTTCGCCTAAATTTGAAAAATCCCACCGAGTGGAGAGCAATCCTCCCACTCGGGGACTTAGCTGCAGTCCAAGTACTCGCCTAAGTTTGAAAAATCCCATCGAGTGGAGAGCAATCCTCCCACTCGGGGGCTTAGCTGCAGTCCAAGTACTCGCCTAAGTTTGAAAAATCCTATCGAGTGGAGAGCAATCCTCCCACTCGGATGCTTAGCTGCAGTCCAAGTACTCGCCTAAGTTTGAAAAATCCCACCGAGTGGAGAGCAATCCTCCCACTCGGCTTAGTCAGTCCAAGACCGCCTAAGTGCAAAAAATCCTACCGAGTGGTGAGCAATCCTCCCACTCACGGGCTTAGCTGCAGTCCAGTACTCGCCTAAGTTTGAAAGACGTCCCTATTCGCAAGGACGACGAGGTGCAAGTCTTGTGATTCCTTCAAAAAGAGGAAGGACAACAAACACTTGAAGGCGTGTCCTTGTGCGTCCTTCACAATGCCGAAGCACAAGCAAGTGCGATGTAGAATCGTCGTGGTAGAAGGTGGTTCGCTCTCAAGAGCTCGAATGGTCAACTCACGTGAAGCGGAAGTCGACACAAAGTCCAAGTATCCTACATGTGCACACAACAAAACAAAGAACGTATGCGCATGGTAGATAAACACATCATCCATCATGATGGTTCTCTTCTTTAGCACATAACCATTAGAAGCACAAGTGTATGAATAATATGATGCAACAATGGCTATATTCATGGCACGAGGTATATGGTGCAAAGAGGTAAGACAAGCATGCTTCACAAGGAATATGTCAAAATCTCCAATTATATGTGAGAATGCTATGGGGGCAAACTCATTATCAAGACTAAGGGCATTGTTGCACTCAATACATGTCAAATAATCTAGCATGAGAGAGGCAACACATGGAGATAAATGACAAGAAGCAATAACAATCATGTGCAAAGCATGGAAATGGTTGTCATCAACCGCATCAAGTGAGCAAGTATGAATCATCGGTGATGCAACAAGGCAAGCAATAGTAATCAAGTCGTGCAAACTAGTGGAGCGAAGATGCAACACACTATAGGAAATCATGGCAATCATGTCATGTGAGCAAAGAATAGACATATGCAATGTACATGACATATCGCAAGCATGAACACAAATCAAGATGATAGTATCATCAAAGGCATGTGGCACAAAACAATCATGGCAATAACAAACAATATCTCCACCATGCTTGCAAATACACAGACAAGTACTAGAATCAATCATCATGTGTAATGCAAAACATGGGTCACAAATGCATGGCAAAGGCATAGGAATGAGCATATCATGCAAAGTGAACATGGCAAGATGGGCAAAGGATATATAATCTACAACAACCCATAACCATGTGAGGGCCATGTAAAAGAAATGCGCGAAGTGTTTGCGCGAAGTGAGCGGTGGGAAAGGCAATCCATGGGATCCCAAGTCATCATTGCTCTCTAGAGCTCGTTTTGTCAACTCGTGGGATTGCGAGGTTGACAAGTATTCATGGGTACCTACACAAAAGAGACACAAACCAAACAAATTGTGCGCTGGTGGTAAATGTACACATCATCCATCATGATGTGTATGTGCAAGTGAGTGTTAGCACAAGATAAGCATCGCTCAAAGAAATTTGATGCATGGTACAAGAACATGTCATCCATCATGAAAGAATAGTTGTTATGTATAACACGATGGGGATGAAAATTGAGCATACTAGTATATGGCACAACAATATCATGTTTATTCATGGGAAGCATATTGTGCACACAAGTATTGGGATCATGCAATGGATAGGATAAATCAAAATCTCCTAACATGTATGAGGAAACTATGTGGGTCTCCTCATGAGCAATATTGGAAACATCATATGGAGAAAATGGACAACATCCGAAACAACGCATATCCGAAGCTAGGTAGTCATGGCATGGCATATGAGATAAATGATGCAAAGGGAGCATATCAATATCATCACAAGAAAACAAATGCCAATAACCATGGGCTTGTCATCTATGCCATATGTGCAAATTGGGCTAATTTTAATGGCATATGCATAGTCACTATGAAGAGATTGCAAATATGACATATTGTTGATCTCATGCATAGCATATGACAAGTCAAGCGGATTGTCAAACATGATGTGACCTAGAGAATTGTCACAAGAAATCCTATGTAACATGGCATCACAACTAATCGACTCCACATGGCAATCATCAAACTCATCATAAATGGGTAAATCATCGCATGGGGAAATCATACTAGCATGAAGCATGGTAATAGGTTGATCAACATCATGCAAGCAATCAATGTCAAGAATGTCCACTGGTGGGACTAGAGCATCACCATCACCTATGTTACCTTTTCCATTCCACTCAAGTGGTGTAGGTGAGGTGGCAAAGACCAAGTGGTGGTCATCTTCATATTGATGGAACCATGTGGGGGGTGCATCATATTCCACCATGGCCATCGTCTTGTCCAAAGGAAGGACGAAGTCGTCGCGAATTGGCGCGTAATCGTATATGTGACCTAGCACCAAATGAGAAGACAAGGTAGAGGTTAAGTCGTTAGAAATCAAAGTGGCCTCACTCTCTCTATGTGGTGGTTCACTCACTCCCTCAAGGTAGGTGCACTTAGTCTCACGTATGGTGGAGTCATTCATCTCACTCAAGTGGTGGGGGTTGTGGCTCTCCTCACATGGGAATTGGGGTACCACATCATATATTGGTCTAGTGGTGAAGTCACTCTCACTCTCAATATGGTGTCTAAAGTCACTCATGTCATCATACGTCGCCCTGGTCGAAGTGAAATACTCAACCATCTCATCGTCTTCACCACGGATGAAGGCCGAAGATGGCACATCCTAGCTCTCCTCCATGACCGAAGGGAAAAACCCATGCTCGGTCATCTCATCACCGTCGCCGTGGATGAAGGCCGAAGATGGCACATCATCACTCTCGCCTCCTAAGATGGAAGCATCATCCTTGCTCGTCACCATGTCGCTCGCCTCCAAAGCTTGGTCCTTGATGGTCTTCGTAGTCGTAGTCGTCGCCGCACCATCTTGAAAAAGAGTCGAAGTAGACTCGGCATCATCAATGCCACAAAGAGGGATGGCAGTGGAGTCGAACTTGGGAGCATCGTCTTGGAGCTCATTGGGCTTGGACATCTTGGTGGTACTAGCCTCATGCTCGTGTCTTTGAGTTTGGTCTTCGAGAAGTGTGCTTGGGGTGGAGAAGCCTTGGCCTTCATTAGTTCTTGTTCCGCCTTGAGAGCACCAATGTAGTTGTCGTCAAGGGACTTGTAGTTCTCGAGGAAGATAGTCTTGGCGATGTCGTTGTTCAATCCCATCATGAAGTGGAACTTCATTGACATGGGGTCGTCCACGCCGGCCGTCAAGAAGGCTTTCTTCATCTCCTTGAAGTACTCGTCGATGGACTTGGATCCTTGGATGGTGTTCTCCAATTGGCGTAGAAGTTGTTCCGAGTAGGTTGGAGGCACAAACTCTCGCCGCAAAGCTTTCTTCGTCTTGGGCCAACTCATGTCGTAGCTCTCCGAAGCTGTGTGAAACCACCATGTCGAGGCTAGTCGTGGAAGTTTCTTGTGGCGCACTTCACTTGATCTTCGGGAGGAACTTGATGTAGCTTGAGGTAGTCGTCCATTAGGTGCTCCCACTCGAGATACTCCTCGGGTTCTTGAGTCCCATAGAAAGGAATCGCATGGTCGATGTCGAGGTCGTAGTAGCTAGTGGAAGTCGCAGACTTGAGCTTGGGGAGCTTCTCTTGACCGTAGTCTTGGGGTGCTTGTTGGCGAAAATGTCGTATGTCCAAAGGCGAAGATGCCTTGAAGTCGCTTGGCGAAGATGCCAAGGGAGATGGTGAAGTCGTTGAGCGGTTGTTGGCGTTGAGCTCTTGACCTTCACGTTCTTGTCGGTGGTGATGGTGTTGATGCCGATGTGACCTTGCCGGAGATGGTAGCTCGGAAGAATGTGCTCTTGAGCATCTTCTCGAAGATGAGGAAGATCTCTTGTATGACTTGATGAGGGCTTTGTTCTCCTCCATTTGAGCTTGCATCTTGGCATCGGTGTAGTTGTTCTTGGCATCGAACTCGTTGTCGTTGTTGTAGCCCGAAGGTGAAATGCCTTGCCTATCCATCACAAGACTCGAGCAAATATGAGTGGGAGAAAGAGAAGAACTTATACCAAATGTACCTTGACCGATGTTGAAGATGGATCAATGATCACTCAATGTGTAACAAGGAAATAGCACAATAGGTACCAATTCTTGCCAGTTTCTCACACCTACACAAATAAGGCTTATGGTGGAGCTCGGTGAGGATAGTGGCACAAAAATTTGATGAGTCAATAATGTTGAAAGAGATTCACAGATTCGCAAGTGAAACAAGTAGACCAATAGAAATGAATGGCACACGGAAACACACACACGGATAGATAGATGGGGTCGTGCAACCAAGGAATGAGCACAAAATGTGGAGTCCACGGAAAATGCTTGTGTTGCACAACTCAAGAGAGACGCTAGCACGATTGCTCTACAGGCGGATACGACACTTGTGCACAACCTATGATATGCAAAATGGATAAACTTCTATCCCAAGTATGCTATGTATGTATTGTTCCTGGTACTGCTTCTCTGAAGATGATCCAAGATGATCGGATATGACAATCTTATATGCAATGTGGTATGATTCTATGGCACTTGCTTACAAGCTCTTTGCTCTTTCTCTTTTGCTTAAAAGCTTATTGTTTTTTTGTGTATGGCCACTATGCACAAACCAAGATAGCAACTGTGTATATGCGGGAACAATCTTGTGGCACAAGGGATGATATGGTACCAATATGATGTGGTATGTATGCAATGTATGGTGTAGATCACTAATGTGCACAAGTAACGTTGCCGGCAATACTCAATAGCTAGTCTCAATAGGCAAGTGACGCAAAATGGGCTAGGGGTTAACAATGCAATGGCAAGGGTATATACAATGGAGGGATACCACGATACCGAGATGATATGGAGGTTACCGTCTAAGGCGATGATGAGTGGCGGTGTTCTTGATGTAAATACCAAGATGATGGTGACTCGTCCCTAAGTAGCCGAAACACCTTAGGAAACAGAAAACCACAACTCAAAATCTCAAGGACAAAAGTCAAATGGTGGTAGCGGGAATGCAGTGGTGGTTTTGCGGAAGCTCAATGGGATTGCGGAAATGCAATGATGGGTTTTGGAGTACGCAATGCGGAAGTCGAGGGTAAGGTGGTGAACTATACACGGTGTCGGAGTTGGAAGCACGGTCCCTAAGTAGCCGAAACACCTTAGGAGACACAACTCACAACACAAACAAAATTGGGTTAGGTTGGGGTGGTGGAAGTGTATTGTGGGTAAGCCTATGCGGAAGTTATGATGGTGGTTGATGAAGAAGCAACCGTCCCTAAGTAGCCGAAACACCTTAGGAGACTCGAATCGCAACTCAAACAACCTCAAATGCAAAGGGGAACAAAATTGGGTTAGGTTGCGGAAGTCGGTAGTGGTAATGCTGATGTGATGGTGGAAGCCCTAGGCGAAGGTGCCAAAGTTCCAAAATTTGATGGAGTCAAATGGTGGTGGTAGTATTTTTATGTGATGGGGGATGTCAAAAGCTACTCAACGAGCTAAAGAACGTCAAAAACGGAGTCCGGATGAATTAGTTATGGACAAAACGGTGAAACGGGAAAACCTGAAATCTACAGGGGTCGGACATCCGGGGCTCGGGCCGGATACCCGGGACCTGATGTCCAGAACGCTGCGCGAAAATGCGCTCCAGGAGCCGGATGTCCGGGCTAATGGCCGGATTTCCGGGGTGGCCGGATGTCCGGGGGTCGGGCCGGATGTCCGGGCTCCCAATCTGAGGATGAACTCGATTTTGGGGCAGAAATTGATGATTTCGAGGGCAAAATTGCGGAGATTTCGTGGATGGAAAGTGGTGAAACTTGGGGAGATGCTAGATCCACTCGAAACCAAGCAAATCCATGGATCAAAATCAACAAAACATCATCAAACCAACAAATCACAAAAAAATTTGGGGCTATTTTTGGTGGGCATTTTCGAAATTGGGGAAGAAATCAACAAAACTAGGCTAGAAAACACAACCGGGAGGCTGCAAATTCGTGATAAACCTAAGCTCTGATCCAAGATGATGTAGGGTGGAACCCTAGATGGCCGATCTTTCACGAAAGGAGCGGATCCCTACGAAGAACGTGATGAACACGAGGGGAAACACGAGGGAAACACGAGGAGAACACGAGAGAAATCACTCAACCAACAAGAATAGATCACACATGCGCTAGATCGATGAACACAAAGGTAAGATACAAGATCCAAAGTCAGCAACGGATGATAAAAAGGTAACCGGTTCTTCTCCGTGAGGAGGTCTTGATGGGGGTCTTCTTCGAGAGGAGGTCTTGAATCCAAGGTGGATCTTCTCTGTAGAGGGGCCGCGGTCTCTCTCGTGGAGTAGATCCGTAATGGATGAGCAAAGCTCTATCTCACATATGAGCTAATCCTTTGCTAACCCTAACTAGGAGGAGGGGGAGTAGTATATATAGTCTAAGCCACGAAGGGGTAAGTGGGAAAGAGAGATACATGGGCCTCTGGCCCGTGGCTGCGCGCAGGCAGGCGCCGGATGTCCGGGCTGGGGGCCGGATGTCCGGGGCTTCGCGAGGCGCCGGATGTCCGGGGCTCGGGCCGGATGTCCGGGCTGAAGTGGCCAAACTTCGGGTGCGTTCTGTCGTCGATGCCGGATTTCCGGAAGGGCTTGATGTCCGGCAATGGGCCTAAGTCCAGGCTGTAGGGTACTTGGCGGCCGGACGATCGCTGCGGGTGAGGTTCCAGGGCCGGATGTCCGGTCCCGGCTGCATGTCCGGGTCTCCGAGAGTTGTCTCCATCTTCTTCTTCCGCTGCCGCTTCCATGCTTCCTCGCGGATAGTGTAGTTGTTCCTTGGCGTGACTCCTCCTCGTTGTCCGTAGTGTTCCGACAATACATATGCATGCACACGAGTGGAGTGTCAAGTAGTATACCATCCTCGAAGGGGTCAAGTGAGCACGTGTAAAGGAGATGATTCACCTTTGCGTATGTGAAGTAGATGTCGCACGTGTCACTTTCCAAACGGTCTCTTATCATGGTGATTTCCGTAGGATGCTCCGCATCATTGTGGCTGCGCACGGAAGTTTCTAGCATGAAATATCTCAGATCCCTTTGAGCCTGGGTGGCAGACTGTAGGATTATCACATGGGTACTCCGGGATATCCTAGGACAACACTGGATTCTCTAGGTGCCCAAAACAAGCAATCCAACCAGATGTGTATTAAAGTTGCCACCTTAAGTTGAACCATTAAATAAACATCTCACATCTGTCATGGATTCACTCACCCAAACCACGCTTCACTGAGCATAGCATAGCAAAGATAAGCATAACGAGAAGTAACTCCCAAGGTTTGGTAATAAATGTGGCAATAGGTTCTACCTCATCATCTACTTCCCAATACCCACAAGTTAATCACATCCTAATCATGCAAAGGTTTGAGGATTGAGTCTAATGCATAAAAACCGGGTATGAAAAGAATATGATCAAGCAGTGTTACTTGCCTTTGCCGACGATCCGCAAAACCTAGAGACTCAGAGTAGCACGCTTTGCACTGGGAATTCTATCGCAAACAAACAATAGCATACATAAGCAATCAATCAAAGATGCACGGGTAAAACTCAAATAAGAAGATCGAATCTAAAACTCAACTGAAGAGATTCGATTCGCAAAAAGAATCAAATCAAATGGAGCAACGAAACTCAAACTACGAAAGAAACAAGATCTGTTTACTAATCTGGACTAAAGTCAAATTTTACAGTACCAAAATCTTGTTCAAGTTGGTTAAACATAAAGAGGGCTTCGAGACAAAGATCTAGGCGCTTGAATCGCCTGATTCCGATAAACGAGCGAAAGATAAACTAAAGTGAAAATTGGGTCAGAAATCGCAATCGAAAATAATTGCGGAAAAACCCTGGAAAAAGGAAAAACTGACGAATAGGCTAACGAACGAACGTTCGCTGTCTGTGACTAACCGGGGAACGGCGTTCATTAAAATGAACGTACGGATGAACGTCCGCAAAATAACTAAACCGCAGGAAAAAAACCGAATCGATCTATTAAAAAAACGAATCTAGGTTTTAAAAAAAACAAAGGGCTTTCCGACGAAAACCGGCGGCGGCGGCTACCTTCTGGCGAGATCGGCAGCAGGGGCGGGATGGCGGCGCTGGGCGGCGAGGCAACAAGGGCGGTAATGACGCAAGTGCCGGGCGGCGGCGCGAGGCGAGGCGCAGTCACAAGGGGCGGCGGCTCGAGAGCGGGCTAGGGTTTGGGGCGCTGGGTCAAGGCTTTGGGCGCCTCGGGCTTTTAAAGGTTCTACGGCTGGTCAAGGTCCCAAAGTGACACTACGGCAAGAAGGTCGGGTTCATTTTTTTTAATATTCTGACCCGCAGAAAAACGAAGAAAAGAAATACTAAACGGACTCAAAAAATCATGAAATAAATTTTCCCCGTCCTCTAAAAATCTACCAAACAAGGTGAACATTTATTTAGGACTCTAATGTAAATTTTGAAAAACGCATATTTTTCCTAACTCAAATAAAATAGCAATAAAATCCAAATAAAAATGTTTATTTGTTTTTTATATTTTTCCTCCAATATTTCATTATTTTGGGGAAGTCATATTATCCCCTCTCATATATTTTTTTATACGAAATATTTTCGGAGAGAAAAATAATTAAAACAAATGACCCTTGTTTCAATATTTGATAAAATTCAAATATGAAAACGGTGATATCCCCAACTCTCTCCGTGGGTCCTTAGTTGCTTAGAATTTCTAGGATCGCAAAGCAAATATGCAAATGAAATATGATATGCATGAATGATCTATGTATAACATTCCAAATTGAAAATTTGGGATGTTACACCGGCCCACGTCACATAGGCCAGACTCCAGAGGACCCCTTTAATCCAGACTCCTCAAGAGCTCCCTCAATCAAAGCTTCAATGATTTATGTGTCTGTCACAAGCGTAAATTGTCTTCGACATTGCTAGGCGGGTTCCTCCTCCGAATACCTCAAAGTAGTCCTCGAACATAGAAAACATGTTCGGCTCTGCAAAACAAGCTCCACGTACATCCGCAAAGAGTATAATATCAAACAAGTCCCATCTACTGATATCTTTTGTAGTGAGACGCCACGTCTCTACATGGTCATTATTTCGCACAGTTTTTCTAGCTTCCCGCTCCACGTTTCGAGATGCGGTTTCCATTGGCACGTCTTGTCGAAGCAGAGATTGTGTCCCCTTATAACGGGATTCTCATCAATATGGCCGTGGGTAATCCAACCGTGTTGTTTGGCGATCCCTTGGGAATAGGCGAGCTTTAAGGCCCGTGAGGAGCCGTTCGATATTCCTTCGACTTTATAAAGGGGCGCAGATCTGTCTTTCTCCCCTGCGCCTACCTCTTCCTCAAACTCCCCAACCCCAGGCACCAACACCCAGGATTCGATTTCTTCCATTATTACCAGGTTCTCTAGTTATGTCCGGATCTATCTCCCCAGGTAGGTGGGCAGCCTCCTCGGTCACCGAGGAGGATATCAAGCTTCTAAGGCGAGGTACTGATGCGGAAATCCCCCACAGGCTCCCTACTAAAGGTAAGGTCATCCCCACACCAAAATCCGGCGAGAGTGTTGTATTCATCTCCCACTTCCTCCCTGGGCTAGGGTTCGCTCTTCACCCCTTCATTCGCGGCCTCATGTTCTATTATGGGCTAGATTCCTAGCTCCGAACTCTTTCCTTCACATCTTGGCGTTCGTCGTCGTGTGTGAAGCCTTTCTCCGCATCCCCCCACACTTCGGCCTGTGGCTGAAGACTTTAATGTGAAGTCAAGGTAGTTAACGGGGAATAAGCGGAGTGCGGCGGTGCTATGGTGAGCATGCTTGCCAATACTATCTGGCCAAAAGGTACCTTCGCGGAAACTTCCAACTTATGGCAGCAGGAGTGGTTCTATATCATCAACCTCGCAAGCACTAAATGGGCCGCCAAGACCGCTGCTCGATCCGGCCCTCCATTGTGGCTCGCATCATGGATAAATAAGGGGCTAGACCGGGGATTAGCTGATGAAGTACAGACGCTGCAAAGTTGTATCCGGAGTATCCTCGATAGGGATGTTGGTCTTTTCAATGTGATCCAAGTGATGCTAGTCCGCCGGATCTGTGACGCCCGGTTAATTAGGCTACAGTAATCGCACGTTAATGACGCCACGTCACCACGGTAACTGTTGATAATCTCACGTTAGTTCGAAACCGGTTCGAATTCAAATTCAAAATATAGGCAAACAACAAAAGTTTTCAAATATTAAAACTAAATTGTTCAGGTTGTGTCAAATAATGCATAGGTAATTTTGATGGAGAAACCACATTTTATAAAAGCTTTAAATGCACTTAAGTAATTAAAATAGTAGGTAAAACAATTAAATAAATGCATTCTAGATTTTATAAAATACTAAACTATTTTGTTCAGGGATAAAACCTTTTGTGGCAGTAGTTAAAATTGTAACTCTATTTTGGGTATGGGTTTCACTTTTTGTAAAACTATAAACTATTACATAAATAAAAGAAAACAGAAATAAGAAAATAAATAAAAAGAGAAAAATAGAAATAAATAAAAAGACAGGAAACATAAACTAACCTACTATGCACCTGGGCCTTGGTGTGAACAGGCAATGCCCAAATTTCACTGGAGCTCGCTCCCCAACCTCTCTGCTCATCGAGGTCAGGTGGACACCGCTGGCCGTCAGTCTGCGGGCCATGGATGGGCACGTGCTTAACATCCAGCCCCACCGGCGCCTATAAGGCCCTCCTCGACCCCTGCAGACAACCCTAGCCCCTAATCTCACCTCTTGCGCCGCCATCATCGCTTTTTGTTTGCGCCTCGAGCGGCCGCTTCGCCATGGCCATCGTCAGAGCCGCTGCCAAGACGTCATTGCCGCCGAGAAGATGTGTAGGAGGACGGATGTACTCCTCTACTTCGCTCACACCACACCGGATCGACGCCAGAGAACTCCAACGCCGCTTCGCTTCATCTTCTTCCTCGGACGCCACCGACCTCCTCACACCCGCCGCCGCCCCGCCGCCTCCTAACCTTCCACCGGCCTTTCTTGTGCCCCGCGTTGAGCTCCTTGGCGATTCCCCCTAATTTCCTCGTCGATTCCATGATGTATCACCGCTCCCCGCAAGAGCCGAATCTCGCCGTCGCCATGGACGGCGTGCCTCTCGCCCAGCCTTCACCGAGCCTCCCAAAGTGTCTTCCGTCGTGCTCAGAGTGACCTATAGTTGCTTCCTAGATGCTCCTTTTGCTCACCTCGAGCCGCAGCCGACCTGGCCAGAACACCATGCTCCGACCGCCATCATGGTGCCGCGTGCTCGCTCCTGCCGAGCTCGGGCGCCTCCGCGCGATCCGACCGCTGCCAGAGCCATGTTCGGTCAAGCACCTTGTCGCCACTCACCGGCCTACACACCGCCCTTCGCCAGTCACGCTGCCGTGCCGCAGACGCATGCCACGCTTTTGTCGCTACACTGCCACTCTGCTGTTGCCGCTTTCTACCACCCGCCATCGCCGTTTCTTTGTTTCGGCATGCCGCATTTGCTCTTTGCTTGTCTTTGCCATTTTGCCGCTACTTGTCATGATTCTTTGCTCCTTGCCGCTATGCTGTCAGCTTGCACATACCGCTTCCGCTCGTCAGAAGTCGCTATTGCCGCCATGACCTTGACCATGGCCAAGAGCACCATGGGCTGTGTGTGTGTGTGTGTGACCGGTCGGGCAATTGCCATGGAGAACGGCCTGATTAGATTAGGGACTAAGCCCCTCTAGTACTAACCCACACCACTTTGAGTCTATTACGCACATGGGCCCTCAAAGAGGTAAATTGTTTAACTAAGATAATTTTAACACATGTCCTAATCGACATATGGGTCCCACTACTAAATAAAACCAATTAGTTAAAATAGGTTAACACCAGTCCATGACATGCGGGGCCCTTTGACCATGTTGACCAAATAACGCTGGATCGAGTCAACCATCGACCGTGGCACTATCGACTTTCACCTGGCCCATTGTCACCACGCATTACACCCCCGGGTACACTTCTCTGTGTACTCACAACATTTAGTATTTATTTGAATTTCGAATTAAATAAAATAATAATTTTAGAAAATATTTAAAACTTTGAAATTTAATATAAAATAATCTGTAACTCGGATGAAAACACTTTGTACATGAAAGTTGCTCAGATCGACGAGAGAAATCCGGATACGCAGCCCGTTTGTCCACCACACATCCCTAGCATAGCGAACACGCAACTTTCCTCCGCAGACATCTGTTCAAAACGCTAAACACCGGGATACTTTCCTCATGTTTCCTTCGCTTGGTGATTACCTCTTACCACGTTAGGGCACACCTAACACCACCGCTTTGCTTTGTCATGCATCGTTATGCATCTGTTTGCATTGTATTCATTGTTTCTTCCCCTCTTCTCTCCTGGGTAGAACTACTGGACCGACGCCGCCATCGGTGCCCCGAAGCGATCGCTACTGTTGACGACCCCTCCTTCTTGCCGTGAGTAACTGTGCAAGCCCCCTTGATCACCAGATATCGCCTATTCTTCTCTATACCGCTTGCATTAGAATAGTGTAGCATGTTATCGCTTCGATTAATCCTATTCTGCTGCATAGCTTCGTCATTGTTACTACGCTTGTTACCCTTACCAGCTATCCTCATCGATTAGTATAGGATGCTAGTGTTCCATCAAGGTCTTACACTCTTGTCCGCTCCGCCATGCTATACATCGGGCCGTGATCACTTTGGGAGGTGATCACGGGCATATGCTATATAATTTATACTGTTATACATTACTTATGGTACTGTTTGGAGATGGGGGCTGAAGGGGCTGGTGGCTCCATCCCGGTAGAGGTGGGCCTGGGTTCCCGACGGCCCTCGACTGTTACATTGTGGTGGAGCGACATGGCAGGTTGAGACCACCTAGGAGAGAGGTGGGCCTGACCGGTCATGCTCGCGGGATACTTAACACGCTTAACGAGATCTTGGTATTTGATCTCGACCGCCACCGCCTATACGCACTCAACCAAATACGCTGGGAACAGCTATGGCACTCGGCGTCGCGGGTATCACCAAGCCTTCATGACATCAATCGAAGCGGCGCGCCGCATTGGAACGTAAGCTCGTTCTTGTATTAAGGGGGCTAGTTCGCTTCGGCCGCCCTCGCAACATGCAGTGTGTGCAATGGGCGATGGGCCTGCACCCTCGCGCCATAGGATTTAGACCGCGTCTTGACCTCTCTGCGTTGCCTAGGTAGGGCTGCGACGTGTTTATCTTCCGCGTCGCGGCATGACCCAGAAAAGTGTGTCCGGCCAAATGGGATTGAGCGTGTTGGGTTATGTGGTGCACCCCTGCACGGAAGTTTATCTATTCGAATAGCTGTGATCTTCGGTAACAGGACGACTTGGAGTTGTACCTTGACCTAATGACAACTAGAACTGGATACTTAATAAAACACACCCTTCCAAGTGCTGAGATACAACCCGTGATCGCTTCTCTCACGGGTCGCATTTGCGCGAGGATCGCTTGGTAGGATTACGCTATGCGATGCTACTTGGTGAACTTACCATCTACTCTCTTCTACATACTGCAAGATGGAGGTGGCCAGAAGCGTAGTCTTCGACAGGACTAGCTATCCCCCTCTTATTCTGGCATTCTGAAGTTCAGTCCACCGATATTGCCTCTTTACACATATACCCATGCATATGTAGTGTAGATCCTTGCTTTCGAGAACTTTGGATGAGTACTCACGGTTGCTTTTCTCCCTCTTTTCCCCCTTCTCTTCTACCTGGTTGTCACAACCGGATGCCGGAGCCCAGGAGCTGAGACGCCACCGGCCGCATTCTGCGTGCTCTCCTACTACATCGAGGTGCCTACTATTACGCAAGGTGTCACCGATTTACCACCGTAAGTAGTTTAGGAGGATCCTGTGCAGGAGGCCCGCGCCTCTTTTCGATTTGTATCCTGGTTTGTCCTAGCCATCTTATGGCAACTTGTTTAACTTATGTCTGTACTCAGATATTATTGCTTCCGCTTACTCGTCTATGATCGAGCACTTGTATTCGAGCCCTCGAGGCCCCTAGCTTGTATTATGATGCTTGTATGACTTATTTATGTTTTAGAGTTGTGTTGTGATATCTTCCCGTAAGTCCCTGATCTTGATCGTACACGTTTGCGTGCATGATTAGTGTATGATTGAATCGAGGGCGTCACAGGATCCTCCCGTGCCAGCGACGGCCTCTCAGTATGTGGGAGTTCAATCCGGAAGGACCGCGAACCCTTCAGCAATTCTTTGGCACAACGCATGAAGGGATGTGGAAACTATTCTTCAAGACTCAAAAGCAGTGGGCTTCTGGACGATCGTGAGGATGTCGGTCTCGACCAAGAATCATCCGGATACTTTGGTAAGCATCCAATTTCTGACCGCAACTCGGTTGCTTATCCCGTAGCGATGTACTGGGAGTTTTATCTTGGACCAAGGCTGGATAAAGAAGCCAGAACAAATTAGGTGTTCAGCTCCACTTCCTGAAGACTCGGCCGATCCTGTCTTGACGAGGATGCTAGTCCTGACGCCGTATCAAGTGCCAGCGCAATAGGGCAAGAAGAAGAGCGAAGAGGCCGAAAGCAGCCTCCGCTCTACAGGTATGTCGGACACTATGTCCGAGGAGACTGAAGCTCCATCTCCGGAAGACGAAGGGAAGGAGAAGGTGACATTCCTTCCCCACATGGAAGGAAAAGGACTGCATCCGAGGAC
This sequence comes from Aegilops bicornis, assembly GCA_021605145.1. NCBI lineage: Eukaryota > Viridiplantae > Streptophyta > Magnoliopsida > Poales > Poaceae > Aegilops > Aegilops bicornis. The sequence goes on from CM038669.1 coordinate 35,629,325, forward strand.
TTGGACGTGGAAGCAGCCAAGAGAGGGAAGGTATCCCTTCCATATGGCTTCGGTTCCGAAGCCGATTTCGCCAAGAAGGCACCAGTCTAGGGACAAGCCCTGCGTCTAATCGTGAAGTGAATAAGGACTCTAGACATATCCCATTCTTTTTCGGGTTGCAGGTAACATTTAAACTATATGTTTGCAGCTCGCCCACATCCACCCGATACCATCCTCATCAGGACTTAACTCCTGGATGATGGAAAGCGAGACGCTTCTCATGCTTCCTCGCCTTAGGGCGGACGACTTCGAGGTGTCATCTCGGAGAATCTCCCCTGACCATCAAGCGGCATGGGGGACAAAGAAAACAACGCCCGAGGGTGGTACTTCAATCATCAAGGGTCCAGGGGGCGCAGTCCCTATGGGAGCCATAATGAAGGCCCTGAACTATCTGGCTTACGGCCGAAGACGACTCCAGGGTCAAGTAGGCGTACTCCTTTGAAGGGAATACATATTCCCGCAGCAGAATCCAGGAATTCGGAGGTGCCGTGATACCGATGGGTACATTACATGCTGTGTCCACCTCAGAGGAACATCGCACCTTAATGGGTACGGTAGTTGAAAGGGTTCTCGGTCCGCGAAGCGGATTGAATGAAGCTTTCATGAGCCTGTTGAGAGGCTTCGAGGTATGCAATGTAATAGCTTAACTATTTTTTCATGCACAATGCGCCTGTGTATAGATAGTAGCCCCTGATGCTCTGGTCGCCTTCCACAGGGAGGCAATCAGAGGATCAAAAAGATATGCTCAGGAAATAACCTAATTAATTTGAAAACAGGCTGTTACGTCCATGGCGAATGCCCAAGCTACGGAAGTTGCAGATGTAAAGCAAAAACTTGAGTTAGCGGATGAAGACATCACTCTCATTAACAGGCAGCTCGACGAGGCACAAGGTATGTGTTGGGGCAGCTTGTTTATGCATGTATACTAGTATGAGCACGAGGCTAAAAATCATATATTGTGACATGCATAATCAGAGATGGTACCGCCATGTTGAGACCATTCGCTGAACTTGCCCGCCAAGGAGCAGGCCAGAGTGAGCGACGCAGCTGCCAAGAAGGCATCTGCGTATTTAAAGGCCGAACAGGCCGCTCAGCGCCAATGCCAGGAGAGAATATCTACCATGGATCGGGAGCTGAAGGATGCCACTAGAAGATGCAAATCCCTCGAGCAGGATAACAAAGCCAAGGCAGCAAAACTTGACAAAGCCTTACTAGAGGCGAAAGAAGCGCGATCCGAATATAGAGCAGCTCAAGAGGAGATCCGACAGGCTGGGGAGATAGCGGCTGGTAAGCCCTTTATTTTACAAACTAAGTTCAGCGACCCAAAGTATGCTCAGCTTAACCAAATGTGCAGTTCTCCAGACGCGTTCTTGGATCTGCTGAAGAGTGTTTCCGACGCGGCGTAGTTCTTCCAAGCACAAGAAGGACGTGCTACGGAGAGGCTTTTCTGGTCACAATTCTACGTGGCAAAGCATCTTGCGCTGTTGAACGAACAGATGGCCCAGTGGGCCGAGCTACATAAGATGTCTGGAGCTTCCATGTAGGACGTCGTGGTTCGGCTATGGCCAGCCGCACCCGTTCGAGTAGCTATTTTGGTTTGGTGCAAGCGGCTTGTCGTCAAGAAGCGTCGCATAATCGACGCCGCTGTTTATCTGTGCAGTAGAAGTTGCCCAGATGGCCTTCGCCGCGTCAAGATGTACTGGGCAAAGATGAAGGGCACCGATGTTGCAACCAAGGGTCCGCCTAGAGGCAAGGAGCATCGCACGCCGGAGCATTATTTGGAGGACGTCCTATAGGGCGCCCGCTTAATACTACAAATCTCTTTTCGGGGCGCCAGATGAAGGGAATTTTACCCTTGATGAGACCCGAATAGATGATATTCCACAAGTCTCGGCAGAAGAAAACAATATCCTTACGGCTCCATTCTATGAGGAGGAAGTGAAAGCTGCGGTGTTCCAAATGGAACATAACAAAGCTCCAGGCCCTGATGGCTTCCCCGCAGAATTCTATCAGAAATTTTGGGAAGTCATCAAGACCACCTTTGGAGTTGTTCAATTGTCTTCATGCCGGGCCGACTTGAGCTTTTCCTAAGCATAATTTTGGTGAGATTGTGTTGTTGCCGAAAATTAAGGAGGCTGAGAGGATTCAGCAATATCGACCCATATGTCTCCTTAATGTCAGCTTCAAGATTTTCACCAAAGTGGCCACTAATCGGCTCAACACGGTTGCAGACCATGTCGTCCGACCATCTCAAACTGCTTTCATGCAAGGAAGAAATATACATGATGGAGTAGTGATCCTACAGGTGATCGTTCATGAGATGCACCGGAAAAACATGAGTGGAGTAATTCTCAAGATTGATTTTGAAAAGGCCTATGATAAGGTCAAATGGTGCTTCCTTCAACAGGCCCTAAGAATGAAAGGATTCTCCGATAAATGGTGCGAGTGGAGGTAGTGTGGCTGTCAAAGTAAATGATGACGTAGGCCATTACTTCCAAACGAAAAAAAGATTACGTCGGGGCGACTCCATATCCCCAATGTTATTTAACATTGTTGCTAATATGTTGGCGGTTCTGATTGAGCGAGCTAAGCAAGACGGTCAGATTGCAGGAGTAGTGCCACACCAAGTGGATGGTGGCCTATCCATTTTGCAATATGCCGATGATACAATTATTTTTATGGAACATGACCTAGACAAGGCTCGAAACCTGAAACTCTTGCTTTCGGCGTTTGAGCAAATGTCGGGCCATAAAATCAACTTCCATAAAAGTGAATTGTTCTGCTTTGGAGAAGCCATTGAGGCGGCAAATTGATTATGCCGACCGTTGCTTGGTTGTGCACAAGGCCAATTCCCAATTAAATATTTGGGAATTCTAATTCATTACCGTCGTCTCACTAATGTGGAGTGAAATATGTAAAGGAGCGTTTAGAGAAATGATTGAGCAGTTGGAAAGGCAAGTTGCTCTCTGTTGGAGGACGACTGGTCTTGATCAACTCTGTTCTCACAAACATTGTTCTCTATATGCTTTCTTTTTTCCAACTCCCAAGAGGGGTCTTGCAAAGGCTGGATTATTTCAGATCTAGATTCTTTTGGAAAGGAGACAATGAAAAGAAAAAATACAGACTGGCAAAATGGAGCGTGGTTTGTAGGCCTAAAGACCAAGGTGGCCTTGGCATTCATGACCTGCAAGTCAAGAATGATGCCTTACTTAGTAAATGGTTGTTCATACTTCTTACCGAGGATGGTGTTTGGCAAACCCTGCTGCGCAACAAGTATCTATGCCAAAAAAGCTGTGTCTCGGGCCTATTGGAAACCTGGTGATTCACACTTTTGGGTAGGTCTAATGGCGGCAAAGAAACATCTTTTCCGCTTTGGATCTTTCGCAATTAAAGACGGGTCTGAGATTCGTCTCTGGGAGGACATCTGGCTAGGCAATTCCAGTCTATGGGGACAATATCCAGCTTTGCACCGCATTGTTCGTGATAAGAATGAAACACTTGCGCAGGTGCTCAGTTCCTTTCCACCAGATATTTCTTTCAGGCAGGATTTGATTGGCCCCCGTCTTGTGTCATGGCAACATCTTTTGTCCCGATTGGATACGATTAATCTGACACAAGGACGAGATGTGTTCTGCTGGAACCTCACTGCATCTGGGTCCTTCATAGACGACTCGATGTACGTGCGCTCACGCATTCAGATGTCCTAGTGGATAATAACAAGAAAATTTGGAGATCGAAGAGTCCACTGAAAGTTAAGATCTTCATGTGGTACCTTCAGAAGGGAGTGGTGCTAACCAAAGATAACCTCGCTCGTCGCAACTGGCATGGAAGCAAGAAGTGTGGCTTTTGTACTCATGACGAGACAATCAGACACCTCTTTTTCCAGTGCAAGTTTGCATGTTCTACATGGTCAATCATCCAAATAGCGTCTAATCTTTGTCCGCCCATAGGTGTTGCCAATATTTTTGGTCACTCGTTGGATGGTATTCCTTATAGATTCAAAACGCTAATAAGGGTGGGAGCGTATGCCTTATTATGGCCTCTTTGGCTATGTAGAAATGATCTGATTTTAATGACAAACACTCTTCTCCTTTGTAGGTTATTTTCCGTTGTACACAATCTCTTTGTACGTGGTCCATGCTTCACCGTACGGAGTTCCAACCGTTGTTCAAGGCGGTGTGTATGCAATTGGAGCGAGTGGCCATGGAGGTTTTTTCCCAACATGGGTGGCAACATAACCTCCGTATCGGCCCATCACATCCTTCAACATAGGCATAGTGACGGTCTCTTTTGACTCTACTAGTGCCGATATGTCATCTTTTTATTTTCTTTTAGACTATTTGTGTTTGGCTGTGTGCATCCTAGCTATGCAGAGGCCGGGTGTTACTCATCATGATTTGTATCTTTTTGATGCTACGTTTTGAGTTAATAAAGACGCCCTTTATCGAAAAAAAAGAGGGCACCCACTTGATAGAGGATCAATGCTCGAAGGATATTATATTTGAATAAATGTACCAAAATTGTGAAAACAATATTATGATATGTTAAAGCTGTGTTATATACATTTGCCATTATTTCCTCCTGTGCAGCCATTTCTTTTAACCTGAAAGTTTGCCAGTCGTCGGCTTGGGCCCCCTCGCATATAATACGGGGGTGTTCGGAATAGCACCTGATCACTCTTAACCCAACGTCTTGGTCCGGAACGGAGGTGTCAGGGCGGCGAACTAGGCAATCGGACTATAGGGCTTTAACATCTTCACTTAGCCATAGGAGTTCTACCGTAGGCTACGATGTAGCCCCTGGTATGTACGCAGTTATCCGAATACGGTTGCGTTACATAGGTGACCAGAAAATGGTCCTTCGGGTAATACGGAAGAAATCACAAAATATTTTGATAAGTCGTCGAGTGGTTGACTAGCTCTCACCGCATCATGAGAGTCAGTTTTCGGCTTTCTCTACTGATGTGTTTGACCAGGAAAACCGGAAACACAATCGCAGTAGTTCTCCCTTTACTACCCTAGCCGATAAGACGGAATGTAGGGTAGCAAGCACAGGAGCCGGGCAACCCAAATATTGACCAAAGACATGATTCGAAGCTGATGCATATAATGCCAAACTCGTGACGCCGGAGTATGCTATAGAGCTGTTCGGACTTTTTCGGCAACCCATATGTTGCCATATCAAGCCCCTGGCGATTTTGTTCCGAGGTGTCTGCGTGAAACAATCACAGAAGCAAGGTATGCTTGTATGCGGAATAGCAAATACTGAGGATTAGGTTCACTAAAATCTGATTGATAGGTCGAACGTAATATTACAGATTATGACACCACCACCCCGGCCATTTTATGTGCCAGGGGTCGAGGGCTGAGGAAAAAAGGCTTTGTACAGGTTTCAAATAGAGTTTTTGGTCTACAACAAAATCTTTTGGACCTTCTGTCGCACGTCTGCGCCGCCTGTGCCCCCGCGAAAGGGCTTCCTTAGAGGGAACAGTCCGTGGCTATTTGTAGGAAAGCCAGGCTCATAAAGAGTCCTTTCAAGTCCATAGGATGGACATGTATTGATTCGCCTATGGAAAAAAAGGTAAGAAAATAGTTAGAAAAGGAGAAAAGGCTAATGTCCGGACGAACCGCTTTGTAGGCCTGTCTGTATTGTGTCTGCGCCGATTACCAAGGTATTTTGAGTGCATAATTATGTATGCACGGTGCAAAGTCCGCGGGTGCAAGAGGTGAACGACGGAGGCGGAGCTGCTAATCCAGCTCAACCATTGACCGGTCCTGAGTAGTAGAGGCCGGCGGTTTAATGACCGGTGAGGTATGCGGCTTGAGGAGGCCGCTTTGTACTTCAGTTGTGATTGCTGCGGTAGCAGCCCCTCGCCGGAGGGAATGTTCCTTGTTTCCGTTGACCGTTATGGTGCCGCGTGGACCAGACATCTTAAGTTTGAGATAGGCGTAGTATGGGACCGCATTGAAACGAGAAAAAGCGGTCCGCCCGAGCAGTGCGTGGTGGCCAATGCGGAATGTGACAATATCGAAGATCAAGTCTTCGCGTCGGAAATTTTTCGGTGAACCGTAGACGACTTCCAGTGAGATTGAGTCTGTGCCATGGGCTTCTACTCTGGCTATTACTCCCTTGAAGGTAGGTGTGGTGGGCTTGATCCTTGAATGATCAATGCCCATTTTGCGGACGGTGTCTTGACAGAGCAAATTGAGGCTACTGCCGCCGTCCATGAGGACTCGCGTGAGATGGAATCCGCCGATAATTGGATCGAGGACCAGAGTTGCCGAACCTCCCTTACGGATACTGGTTGGGTGGTCCTTGTGATCAAAAGTGATCAAGCAGGCCGCCCATGGGTTTAATTTTTGGGCGTCCGGCTTCATGGCGTGGTCGTCTCATAGTTCGTGCTTGCGCTCCCTTTCAAAGGTATGCGTCACATATATCATGTTTACGGTTTTTACTTCGGGCGGAAATTGCTTCTGTACCCTGGTGCTCGGTAAGCGAGCCTCCTCTTCTTCACTGTCACTGGGCGGCCCCTTCCCTTTGTGTTCGGCATTGAGCTTGCCGGCTTATTTTAAAACCCAACATTTTCTGTTGGTGTGGTTGGCGGGTTTGTCGGGGCTGCCATGGATCTGACAGGGTTGATCCAGTATCTTGTCTAGACTGGATGGACCATATCTATTTGCCTTGAATGGCTTCTTCCGTTGACCTGTTTTGGAGCCACTGAATCCGGCGTTCACCGTCGTGTCTTGGGTTCCTGCATTAGTGTTGCGACGCTTGTGTTTATTGTGTCGTGGCTTGCCATTGCCGTCCCTGACTTCGGAGGTGCCAGGATCGCTCGTGCTATTGCTTCTACGAACGAGCCGGCTATCTTCTCCCGCGCAAAAGTGGGTCATTAGTGTGGTGAGAGATGCCATGGACTTGGGCTTTTCTTGGCCAAGGTGGCGAGCGAGCCACTCATCGCGGATGCTATGCTTAAAGGCCACGAGTGCTTCGGCATTCGGACAGTAGACAATTTGTTTCTTTTTAATTAGGAACCTAGTCCAGAGTTTCCTGGCTGACTCTCCGGGCTGTTGAACTATGTGACTTAAGTCATCGACATCCGGAGGTCGGACGTATGTACCTTGGAAGTTGTCGTGGAAGGCGTCTTCCAAGTCCTCCCAGCTGCCAATAGAGTTTTCTGGTAGGCTATTTAACCCGTGCCGGGCTGGTCCCTTGAGTTTTAGCGGGAGGTATTTGATGGCATGAAGATCATCACCGCGGGCCATATGAATATGGAGAAGAAAGTCCTCGATCCATACCGCCGGATCTGTTGTTCCATCATATTATTCGATATTCACGGGTTTAAACCCTTTTGGGAATTCGTGCTCCATGACTTCATCAGTGAAGCAGAGGGGGTGTGCGGCGCCTCTATAACGGGCCAAGTCGCGACATAGCTCGGATGGAGTCCGTCTGCGGTTTTCGGCCCGGACGTGCCCACTACCTCCATTTATGATGGCAAGGCTTTGGAGCCCACACCACCATCGAATAAGCCGGTAGGCCGACCACGCCTTCACCAGTGCAAAGCAGTGCCCCAAAGCAGAAAGCACCATACCAACCCATCCGGCCGTCCAAGCAAGAATAAAGAGGCTCGGGGGAACACTCGCGACATCCAACAAGACCCGGAGGGTAGAACCGGAAACACAAAATCGACACACAGAATGCGGCGACATGCCCCGGCCAGTAATAACGGTTACCTATTCGGATACAACAGACCCGAGCACGCTCGGTCCGAAAACCGTAAGCGTAGTCCGCCGGATGTGATTCACAGTGTGGCCCAACATAAAGGAGCCGCACAACCTCTTTGCTTCACCAACGAGGTAATGGAGCATGAACTCCCAGACGGGTTTAAACCCATCAACATCGAATCATACGATGGAACAACAGATCCTGCAGTATGGATTGAGGACTTCCTCCTCCATATCCACTTGGCTCAAGGAGACGACCTTCATGCCATTAAATACCTGCCTCTCAAGCTTAAGGGCCAAGACGACATCAAGCTAAACAGTTTGCTAGAAAGTTCTATTGGCAGCTGGGAAGATCTGGAAGACGCCTTTTGTGAGAACTTTCAAGAAACATATGTCCGACCACCAGATGCCGATGACTTAAGTCATATTGTACAACAGCCCGGGCGAAGTCAGCCATGGAACTTCGACTAGGTTCTTAGTCAAAAGAACCAAATTAGCCGATCGTTCCGGACGCCGGAAGCCCTAGCGGCCTTCAAACATAGCGTCCGGGATGAATGGCTAGCACGTCACCTGGCCAGTGAAGGACCTAAATCCATGACAGCCTTACCGCTCTAATGACTCGCTTTTAGCGGGAGAAGACAATCGCTCGCCGCCAAGAAAAGCAACAACGCCAGCGACCCGGCACTTCAAATCCGAGACGGCAACGGCAAGCCACGACTAAACGAGCATAACCAGAAAGTAATAACGAAGATTCCGTGACATAGCGGTCAACGCCGGATTTCACAATCCGAAACCCGGTCAACGGAATAAGCCATGTAAGGCCAAACAGGACGGACCATCCACCCTTGACAGGATATTGGACCGACCTTGTCAGATTCACGGCCACCCAGATACGCCAGCTAATCATACCAATAGAAACTGTTAGGTCTTCAAGCAGGCAGGCAAGCTTAATGCCGCATGCAAAGGGACAAGGCCACCAAGCGATAAAGACGACGGCAAGGCTCGCCAAATTAACACCGGAGCTGGCAGCTTCCTCCGACGCTCGACCACCAATGGAGCGAAATAGCAGTTCGGCTTCCGCCACCCACCCACTATGATGGCAGGATTTCCACCACGCGGACATCACTACGCGCTCAAGATACCATGGGCATCGGTTGTCGGATGTGGGGTTCCGGCAAACCCTTAAGGTTCAACACTGCGCGCGGCGTGAAGTCTTTCCCTCCTACCGATCTGCGCCCTAGCTCGCTAAGATCTCGTGGACGAACTCGACGAACTCGCAACACAGAAAGACACGGGATTTATACTGGTTCCGGCCACCGTTGTGGTGTAATACCCTACTCTAGTCTGGTGGTGGTGGATTGCCTCTTGGGCTGATGATGAACAGTACAAGGGGAAGAACAACCTCCCGAGGTTGAGGTATTCTTGTGCTTGGTGACTTAGCGGGTGAGAGCTGGATGAACTGCTCGATGTCCCTACTGTGGTGGCTAGCTCTACGTATATAGGCCCTGGTCCTCTTCCCAAATATTGAGCAGGAAGGGAGCCAACAACGGTGGGCAAATTTGAATGGGGACAGCTAGTACAAGCTATCCTGACGAAAGCTGTCTTCGCCTGCAAAAGGCTCTGCTGGTGATGCCGTCTTGGGCTCCACGATGAACTCTGCCTTGCCGTCCTCCTGGTCTTGGTCTTGTTGCACCGATATAGCAACCTTTGCATGATGCCTCGGTACTCCTCGCATGCGCTGGCCTCCTTAGCACCAAAGAAGAAACAAGGACGTTGCGCCGCTACCGGGCGCCACTGGCCTCGGTGCCGATCGTCATGGGATCACGCCACGAGAGCCTCGTGAGGTTTGCCTCGCTTGATATCTCCGGCTCCTCGTGAGCCTCAGCTCGCCAGGGCCACCCGAGGAGGTCTTGCGTCCGCCCGCCTCATGAGGCTTGGTCCCTCGCGAGGGTCTTGGATGCCTTATTGGTGAAGATGGGCCGTATGGCTGCTGACTTAGCCACGCCTGCGGGCCGCAGTGTGCAAGTCTGGGGACCCCATTCCTGTGACGCCGACAAGAGGCCTCCGCCCAAGGTGCGCCAGTGCTTGGCTTTCAGCCGAAGCCAAGGGTCAAGCACGAGGCACCGCGGGCCCCAAAAGCATGCGGCCTCGCTTGACGCGTGGCGGTTGATTGGATGTGGGCGTCTCCGCTTCCCCATGCTACCCCGGCAACTGCACGACTTGACAAGTCCCTGCGACATGCAAGGAAAACCATCATTACCTGTGATCGTGGGAGGCGCCGGTTTGCCTTCTTCCATTATGAATGGGGAGGGGGCGGAGCCCCCGTCGCCCATCTCTTCCTCGCTTTCTTGCTTCTTCCTCCTTGCTCCACTGCTAACAACAATGGCGCCTATCAGAAGGTCTTCTGCCGAAGAGAAGGGAAAGGCTCCCCAGGATGACCCGGGGCCACTTCCGCCAAGAAGAGGTCGGTCCACCGTCGTGATGAAGCGGCGATGCAGGTGGTGACGAGGCCTTGGTGCGAGCGGCCTCCTCCGGGGTATCCGCTACCCTTGTACGCCCGAGGTGAGGGCTCGGGTGGACGGAGCGACGAACAACGCCGCCCACGCCGCGTCCGGGGTCGCCGCGCCTCAGCGACTCGCGCCATCGCCCCTAGAATCCATGCCTCGGACTCCTCGCGCGAGCTGGTGCTGTGGGCGCCAATGCCTCCAAGCTCCTGGATCCGCTTCCCGCGGTTCTTCTCTGACGTGATGCCGCCGGAGGGGCCTCGAGCTCGTTGCAAAGATGTCGATCGCAGCGCCCGCGATCGGAGCAGATCAGTGGTCCCTGCCGGGCAAGATCTTCATGACTCATGGTCACAGATCAAAGCGGGTTCGCTGCCGTGAGGGGTGCCCTCGCGATCCACTTTGAGTTCGACGACGTCTCCACGCTCTTCTTCAAGGTCTTTGATGCTGAGGGCCGCCGCCTAGAGTGCTGCTCCGGAGAGGAGCGTCAAGCTGACGCCAGCCCGCCGCCTGGGCGGCCACTCTAGCAAAGAAGCAGCCCTTGGGAGTTCAAAGCAGCTCTCCCGAGCTCTATGAGACTCGGAGACGAAGCGATGACAGCTACGTGCCCTCGAAGCTCTCGCTGGCCGGAGCAGAGCCACAAGATTCGGCCTGTCCGCCGCCAATCGATCTGGATGGGGTTGGCGCCTCCCATGGCCCATCAAGTGATGATGGCGCTCCTGCCACGGGAGGGTGTAGATAGGATCCCTCTTAGTTTTAGCTTTTATTCCCTCGCTAAGAATCATGAATTACCCCTGTAAAGGGCATGTAATGGGTCTCAGTAATGTCTTTTGTGCCTATCTTCCCTCATATGAGAATTTGGTGAACGATGTCCCGTTAAGGCTCGGTCCCCCCTTTCTTTCCTCGCAATAGCTTGTTGCTCTATCACGACAGTGTCCCGGTCCCCTGTGCAAAGCTACACCGTCGCTGGTATGCTGTGTCGCTGCCGTGGTCAAGGCCAGGAGGTGTGCGGCCCGAGGTCCAGTAAGAGCCCCTGAGGCTCAATGCTCAGGAGGTCCCCCTTAGCGCTCAAGCAGCCATGGTAAGGCAAGAAAGGGAGTCGACGTGGCCGCAACGGGATTGCGGCAAGGTGTGAGTGACCATTAGGCCCAAACATTTAGCCGATCCGAGGGCGGGACTTATCGTGTTGATTTCGTGGCGACTCCTGACGCTGCGCCAGGGCTGCGCACCTACTTGTGCGGCATAGTTAGGCCGACCCATACGAGTTTCCCTCCCCCCACACTCTCCTTAGTGCTCTACGCCCTCGTGTCCCGGCCTCGAAGCGAGCTCACCGGCCACCGGTATGCTGTGTCGTGATGCCGTGGTCAAGGCCAAGGGGTGATGGCCGGAGAGCGCAAGAGCTCCCGAGTCGCGATGCTCAGGAGCCCCCTTTAACGCCGCAGTTTAATTGCACGAGAGGAAAAGAGACTCGCGGTGCCGCCTGCTATCCTTCCCACGGGATCCCTGTGAACAGGCACAAGCAGAAACATGGTTTGCCATTACAACTCTCAGCCTGCCGCTGGTTGCTTTGGATGAAGTGAAGGCACTGAGGGCCTGGTGAGGTGACGTGCGCGGGGCATGCCGCGAGCCAGAGCTCGGCCGCTCAGATTTGTCGACGTGGCAGGGACGGACCCATGCACCAGCGCCGTGCCTGTGAGAAGGCCCCCGTGGGAGGTGATGGTCGAGTAGGCGATAGCTGTGGGCAGGTTAAGCATGGAAATCATATTAGCTTAGGTAAATGCAGGAAGATACATGCTACTACGTCCGGGCCCGAGTGGCTTGGGGATGATGCAGCCCGAGGGGTGCCCCCAGCAAGGTAAGCTAAAGACATAAGCAAAAGGGATACATGCCGCAGGGACGGACCCACGCGGCCTGGGAATGATGCAGCCCGAGGGGCGCTCCCAGCTAAGCAAGCTTGGAAGATGTCACCTAGTTCTGTAGATGAAGTAGAGTCTTTGCAGCTGAAGGCGTGCGCCGAAGGTGTGACTCTTCATGAGCCACCGAAGCCCTGAGCCTCGGGAGGCTCTGGGGGCTCGGTAGGTTCCCTGAAGAGTGTCTCCATTTCCTCCAGGACGGCGTGGTACCTGACCTCCCGAGCCGCCAGGACACGCCGCATGTTGCAGTGATAGGCTGACGCCACGCTCGACAAGCCGAAGGGCATGCAATCTTAGCTGTGTGGTGGGCCCTCGCAGCGGCCCACACGCTGATGGCCGTAAGCGCTCGAGATGCGGCCCCATTGAGCTCGGGACGCCGATCTTGATCATGAGCCCAAAGATCTCGCCAGATGGGGAGCTGCGCCGCGAGCGGGCTGTCGCCACATGCGCATGGCTCTTGCAAGGCGCTTGCGCCCTCGAAAAGTGGTCTTGGTGTTGAACTCCTGAGTGGTGGACACTCCTTGCCCTGTGCTCTCCTGAGGGACACGTGCCGTGAAGCATGCCTCCCTCGTGAGGTTGGCAAGGTCTGAGGCCCTCCAGAAGAGAGCCCCCGAGCCCTGCCCAAGGAGGGCGCCGGGCGCGCCTTCCTATGCGATGGAGGGAGGCGACCCTAGGACGGACGCCGATCTCGACGAGGGCGCTGCCGCGACACCATCCTCCCCGAGGTCCTGCGCGCGCAGCTGCTTCTTCTTGGGATGGCCCGAGGGCCTCACTTCGCCTTTGTCGGGGTCGTCGATTGCTGCAGCTTGGAAGGCGTGCTCAAGGGAGCACACCGCATCCTCTCTTCACACGGGACCGTGATGATTCCTCCGCTTCCCGGCATCTTGAGAACGTTGTAGCCGTGGTGGGTGACTGCCGTGAACTTGGCCAGGGCCGGATACCCGAGGATGGCGTTGTATGGCAGACGGATGTGCGCGACGTCGAAGTCGATGAGCTCATGCGGTAATTCTTGCGCTCTCCGAAGGTGACAGGCAGGCAGACCTGCCCTATCGGTGTGGTGGAACCATCGGTCACTCCTGAGAAAGGTATGGTAGGCTGGAGCTGCTCATACGACACTTGGAGGTTATCGAACGTGTCGACAGACAAGACGTTGAGCCCTACGCCACCGTCGATGAGGGTCTTGGTAACCTTCACATTGCTGATGACTAGGGAACACAACATCGGGAGGGCGCCGGCGGTCGCCGCGCACTTGAGCTGATCTGCCGAGTTGAAAGTGATGGCGCATTGGGACCACTTGAGCGGGCGCGTGGCCTCGAGCTTGGGGAGCACCGCGTTCACCTCGCGAGCGAATTGTTTGAAGATGCGCTGAGAGGCTGGGGCATGGGCGCCGCCCAAGATGCAGGCGATTGCGCGCGGCTCCTGGAACCCCCAGCCCCCTCGTCTTGATGGTGGTCGTCATTCCTCCTTGTTGGCAGCAGCGGGGGAAGACCGGTGTTGCCTTGGGGGCGATCCTCATGAGGTTGGTCCCTCTAGGTCCCCTCGCGAGGATGGTCCTGCCAGTGGTCTTCACGAGGCCTGTCGCGCCATTCCTGGCGCGGGCCATGGTCATCCTATCGTTCGCCTCCACGTCCTTCTCCACGGCCGTAGCCTCGGTCGCTGCGCTCAGGGCGTCGACCAAAGCATCCTTCTCGTATGGCTCTGAGCTCTTGGCAGTCGCTGGTGTTGCGGGTGTTCAGGTTGTGGAAAGGCCTTGAGCGGTCATTGCTGTTCTTGGATGACTCAGGTTGATCTCTGCCCCGCTTGGTGTCGGGCTCCGCTGCTAGCACTGCTGCTTCCTTGCACTTCACGTCCTTGGCCTTGGCTTTCTTCTCCTCTGCTCCTGCAGCTGGGAACTCAAGGAGAGAGAGGCGCCCCTCCTCAGCTCTTGCGCAGTTAGTCGCCAGGTTGAACAACTCCTGAGATGTGTAGAGCTCCTCGTGGATGGCGAGCTCTTCCTTCATCTTGACGTCGCGGACGCCGTCAGAGAACGCGGAGATGATCGCCTCGTCCGTGACCTTGGGGATCTTGAGGCGGGTGTTGTTGAAGCGCTGCATGTACTTCTGGAGGGTCTCTCCTGCTTGTTGCTTGATGCGACGCAGGTCACCCGCGGCCGAGGGCGGCTGCCGCGAAAGTGCCCCGGAAGTTGGTGGACAAGCGGTCAGCGCATCTCGGCCCTGTGAGGAGATCGAGCCGTGCTGCACGTTCAGGAGCCAGGAGCAGGCTCCATCCTTGAGAGCCATGGGAAACCAGTTCGCCATGACTTTCTCATCGCCGTTGGCTGCTTCGATGCTCAGTTCGTAGAGCTGCAGGAACTCCGCGGGGTCGGCGGTGCCGTCGTAGCGAGGAGGCAGATCCGGCTTGAACTTGCGTGGCCAGGAGATGCTACGCAGCTCGGGGATGAAGGCGCGGCAGCCAACCGTGGTTGCCGGGGCCCGCTTTGGAGGAGGAGCTTGGTCTTGACGAGGTCCATGGCGCGCCGGGCGGTGCGCCGGTCTTGACAAGGCGGGCGCGAGAGCGCAGGTGAGATTCTCGCGTCAAGGGATTTCTTGGCAGCTTCTCTATTCACGCTGCTGGCACCGGCCGTGGCAGATCACGCTGGGGTCATAGGGCGCTTTGGTGCCAAGGCACCGTCTTGGGGCAGAGGTGGCGGAGGCGCGCCATGAGCCTCATCGCCCGTGGCTGGCTGAGGGTGAGGTAGAGAGAGGGACGCCAACGGAGAGCCCCCTGCGGCACGGACGAGCTCGGTGACGCGGTCGAGCCACTCCTCATAGAGGTCATCGATTCGTGGTAGCGTAGGAGTTCGTTTGCGGCGAGGAGTGCAGCCCGCGCCTCCATGGGAGCGCGGCGTGCGTGAGACGAGGAACCGGCCGGGGTCAGTGATGGAGTGGCGGTGCGGTCGTCCTGCCGCACCGAAGGATGCAGCGAGGACGCCGCTACGCTCGTTCTCGCCGGGCTGGCAGCGTTGGCGGAGCCGGAGACGAGAACGACGAGGTGGCTCGGCCGACGGAGCCGCCTCCGAGCAACGCAGGCGGCGAGGGCAGCCCGACGCTCAGCTCGAGCATGACGAGCGTCGGTCATGGAGACGACGGAGCGACAAACTGATGGAAGGGAAGCTACGGCGCACCCCTACCTGGCGCGCCAAATGTCGGAGGTGGGATTCCGGCAAACCCTTAAGGTTCGAACACTAGGCTGCGCGCGAAGTCTTTCCCTCCTACCGATCTATGCCCTAGCTCGCTAAGATCTCGCGGACGAACTCGATGAACTCGCAACGCAGAAAGACACGGGATTTATACTGGTTCGGGCCACCGTTGTGGTGTAATACCCTACTCCAGTATGGTGGTGGTGGATTGCCTCTTGAGCTGATGATGAACAGTACAAGGGGAAGAACAACCTCCAGAGGTTGAGGTGTTCTTGTGCTTGGTGACTTAGCTGGTGAGAGCTGGATGAACTGCTCGATGTCCCTACTGTGGTGGCTAGCTCTACTTATATAGGCCCTGGTCCTCTTCCCAAATATTGAGCGCGAAGGGAGCCAACAACGGCGGGCAAATTTGAAGGGGGTAGCTAGTACAAGCTATCCTGACAAAAGCGGTCTTCGCCTGCAAAAGGCTCTGGTGGTGACGCCGTCTTGGGCTCCACGATGACCTCCGCCTTGCCGTCCTCTTGGTCTTGTTCTCGTTGCACCGATATAAAAACCTTTGCCTGATGCCTCGATACTCCTCGCCTGCGCTGGCCTCCTTAGCACACAAGAGGAAACAAGTACGCTGTGCGCGCTGGCGCCTGCCTAGCGCCGATCGTCATGGCTCACGTTACGAGAGCCTCGTTAGGTTTGCCCTGCCTTGATATCTCCGCTCCTCGTGAGCCTGCCTGGCTAGGCCACTTGATGTAGGGTAGAACCCTAGATGGCCGATCTTTCATGAATGGAGCGGATCCCTATGAATAACGTGATGAACACGAGGGGAAACACGAGGGGAACACGAGAGAAATCACTCAACCAACAAGAATAGATCACACATGCGCTAGATCGATGAACACAAAGGTGAGATACAAGATCCAAAGTCAACAACGGTAACCAGTTCTTCTCCGTGAGGAGGTCTTGATGGGGCCACCCAAGAGGGGGTCTTGAATCCGCTTGGAAGGATCTTCTCCGGTGGAGGCACGTCTCCGAGGAGAAGGAAACCAAGTGGATGAGCAAAGCTCTCACACAAACATGAGCGAATCCTTTGCTGACCCTAATTCGGAGCTAGGGGGCGAGTACTTATAGTTCAAAGGGGTAAGTTGTGGTTACACGGGTCGTTGACCCCTTTCACTGCGCACAGGCAGGCCGGTAGTACCGGTCATGGGGGCGGTTGTTCCGCTAGGAACTCATGCAGGGCAAAAGTACCAGACATGGAAGGCGGTAGTACCGCTGGGAGGTCAGGCGCTGGCTTCTGGAGATGGACGTCGAAGGGGCCAGCGGTTGTACCGGTTGTCGTGGCAGTAGTACCGGTCTTTTGGTAGTTATCGGTATATCCGGTGCAAGATACGGCCTTGCACCGCCGATCACGAGAAGGTGGACGGTTGTTGGGCGGTAGTCGGCGGTTGTTCCGCCCGGGCGGTAGTTGGGTGGTTGTTCCGGTCCTTCAGGGCTGGGCAGATTGTCTCCATGCTCTTGATGTCCATCTTGCACCATTCCATCTCCTTGGTTGCTTACATGGTACCTAAGCACACAAAGCATCTCCGATTGAGGTAGTAGCCATGTCTCAAGTGGGTCAAAGGGAAGGTCAACAAGGAGAGAGTTAACCTCGTTCTCGATGGCTCTCGACGGGCTCTTGTCATTGGTCCAAGTGGTGTCGTGGGAGATGTAGAGTAGGTCCATGGGGATGGCCTTTGGGATGCTCCGATCATCTCTCCCCTTGTGAAAGATCCGACCTCGGATCGAAATCTTCATCACCATGGTAGGGCGAGAGATCCTTGACGTTAAAGACGTCGCTCACGTTGTACTTGTCGCGTGGGATGTCGATCTTGTAGGCGTTGTTGTTGTAGCGTGCAAGCACCTTGAAGGGTCCATCGGCTCGTGGTAGAAGTTTGGACTTGCGTTCGTTGGGGAAGCGGTCCTTGCGAAGGTATAGCCACACATGATCTCCAATGTTGAATATCATGGGTTGCTTGTTTACGTTGAGCTTGGTCGCGAGTCGTTGTACTTGGCGCTCGATGGTGTGCCTTGTATCTTCATGCATCTTCTTGAGGTAGTTGACTCGGGCACTCGCGTCCACATTTGTGCGCTCTTGTAGTGGTAGAGGAAGAATGTCCAATGGTTACAATGGGTTGAAACCATAGACGACCTCGAATGGGGACTTGCCGGTAGTCGTATGTCTTGCACGGTTGTAGGCGTACTCGGCGATAGGTAGGCACTCCTCCCACTCCTTGATGTTCTTCTTGATTAGCACGCGGAGAAGAGTGGAGAGTGTACGGTTCGTCACCTCCCTTTGGCCGTCGGTTTGTGGATGGTATGGCGTGGAGAATAGTAGCTTGATTCCGAGCTTGGCGCATAAAGTCTTCCAAAAGTAACTCAAGAACTTGACGTCGCGGTCCGAGACAATCGTCTTTGGCACTCCATGAAGGCCCAATATTTCCCTACAAAACAAATGTGCAACATGTGAAGCATCGTCTATCTTGTTGCAAGGAATGAAATGAGCCATTTTGGAGAAACGGTCCACAACAACAAAACGGAATCCTTGCCATTTCGGGTTCTAGGCAAACCAAGCACAAAGTCCATGCTAATATCTTCCCATGGTTGATATGGAATTGGAAGTGGCATATAGAGGCCATGAGTTTGGGCTTTAGACTTAGCTTTCATGACATGTAGAGCAACGGTTGTTGTTGAAGCGATTGACGTCGCGAAACATCTTTGGCCAAAAGTAGTTCTTTGAGAGCGTAGCAAATGTCTTGTCGCGTCCAAAGTGTCCCATGAGTCCGCCGCCATGAGATTCCTGCAAAAGCAACAAGCGAAGAGAGGACTCGGGAATGCAAAGTTTGTTATCTCTCATAAGAAGTATGCGTCAAACACTTGGCATACGGAATGGCAAATGTAGGATCATTCTCATACAAGTCTTTTATGTGCTCAAAACCAATGACATTCAATTCAAGTTGAGTGACAAGCATGCATATACGGGAAAGCGCATCCGCCACAACATTTTCCTTACCTTTAATGTACTTGATTACATAAGGAAATGACTCCATAAATTCACTCCATTTAGCATTACGCTTGTTCAACTTAGTTTGACCCTTAAGGTATTTAAGTGTTTCATGGTCGGTATGGATGATGAACTCATGAGGGCGAAGGTAATGTTCCCATTCACGCAAAACTCGCACTAAAGCATATAGCTCTTTGTCATAGATCGGGTAATTGAGTTGCGCTCCGGAGTTTCTCACTAAAGTATGCAATGGGGCGCTTCTCTTGCGTTAACACACCTCCTATGCCATTACCACTAGCATCACAATGAATTTCAAAAGGTTTGTCAAAGTTGGGTAATGCAAGCACGGGAGCATGAGTAAGCAAATTCTTAAGCTCATTGAAAGCGATATCTTGGGATGTTCCCCAAACAAACGGTGCATTTTTCTTACTCAAAGCATGCAAAGGTGAAGCAATAGTGCTAAAATCCTTCACAAATCTACGGTAGAAACCGGCTAAACCAAGAAAACTACGCACTTGTTGCAAATTGGTTGGTTGGGGCCAAGTTTTAATAGCATTGATCTTAGATTCATCAACATGAACACCCTTAGAAGATACTACAAAACCCAAGAAAACAAGCTTATCAACACCAAATAGGCATTTTTCCATATTAGCATAAATTTGCTCTTTTCGAAGAGTTTGTAGCACAGTTTGAAGGTGGGTGACATGCTCTTTGAGAGATGTGCTAAACACAAGGATATCGCCAAAGTAGACAACAAAAAATTCACCAATGAAAGGGTGATACACATAATGCATAAGATGCATGAAAGTACCGGGTGCTTCCATAAACCCATAGGCATGACTAACCACTCATATAGACCAAACTTTGTTTTGAAAGCAGTTTTCCGTTCATCACCCTCTTGTATGCGGATTTGATAGTAACCACTCTTAAGATCAATTTTGGAAAAGATAGTGGCACCGCTAAGTTCATCAAGAATATCATCAAGGCGTGGAATGGGGTACCTATAGCTTAACGGTGATAGCATTGATAAGTCTACAATCGGAACACATGCGTAAAGCTATCATCTCGTTTTGGCACAAGAATGACCGGTGCGGCACAAGGACTCAAACTTTCACGCACATGTCCATGGTCTATGAGATGCTTTACTTGCCTTTGTATTTCTTTGGTTTCTTCGGGATTGACGCGGTAGGGAGCCTTGTTTGGAAGCGGCGCTCCGGGGATGAGATCGATTCGATGCTCAATGCCTCGTAGTGGAGGTAGACCCGGAGGTAGCTCATCAGGGAAAACATCTTGGAATTCCTGCAACAAAGAAGATAACACTAGAGGAAGATTGTGAGATGTGTTAGCTTTTGGTGCCTCGTCCTTGCACAATAGGACATAGTGTAGGACACTTGATGGGTTCTCACACACTTCTCTCATCTCACATTTGGTGGCAAAGAGAACTAAGTTTTTCTTGTCGCTCATCGTGGAGGCACTCAATTTGGGCTTGTGGCGCTCATTCTCTTTTTGGTGGTTCGCTCTCTCACTATTTTCTCCACGATGGGTGTTTTGCTTGTCAGCAAGCACTTGGCTTGGAGACATAGGGCGTAGCACAAACTCTTTTCCTTTCATCTTGAAGCTATAGTGATTTCTACGCCCATTGTGAATGACACCTCGGTCAAATTGCCATGGCCGTCCCAGAAGGAGGTGGCACACGGTCATCGGAAGGACATCACACTCAAAAGTGTCTTCATAGGCGCCAATCTTGAAAGAGACTTGTACTCTATGCTCGACTTGTATGGTGCCGGTGTCGCTTAGCCATTGAACCTTGTAGGGGTGAGGGTGCTTCATCTTGACCAATTGGAGTTTGGAGCATAGTTCTTCACTCACTAAGTTATGGCAACTTCCTCCATCGATGATGACCTCGACGGACCGTCCATTGATGCCGGCTTTTGTGTGGAAGATGTGGCATCTTTGATCTTCGTCTTGTTGATGTTGAAGAGTCAAGACCTTGGAGACAACAAGAGCGGGACTTGAATCTTCGTCGCAAAAGATTTGATCATCTTCATTGTTCACTTGTCAGTGCATGGCCACTTGCTCAAGGGCTTCCATTTCTCCTTCACTCATGGAGTCGTAGGTTCCGTCGTCGTTGAGGATCATGGTGCGCTTGTTTGTGCACTCAAAGGACTTGTGGCCTCGGCCTCCGCATGTGAAGCATTTGATTGAACTTGTCTTGATGGTCTCATCGGTTGGAGTAGATGATGACGAAGCTTTCGGCTTCAAGTTGCTTGTAGAAGGATGACGACTTGAGCTTGTCGAAGCTTTCTTGTAACTTGACTTGTCGCCGTTGCTTATAGATAGCTTGGTAGAGGTAGAAGATGTTGGAGTCGTTGAAGCTTGGGTGTTGGAGAAACCGTAGGACTTGGATGAGA
Organism: Aegilops bicornis; assembly: GCA_021605145.1. Lineage (NCBI taxonomy): Eukaryota > Viridiplantae > Streptophyta > Magnoliopsida > Poales > Poaceae > Aegilops > Aegilops bicornis. The sequence continues at coordinate 35,650,122 of CM038669.1, forward strand.
ACTTGGCATACTTGAAGTCGTCTTGTACTTGCCGTTCCGCTTTGGTAGCTTGATGCACTAGCTCGATGAGGTTCGAGTATGGTTGGAAGTCGGCAATCTTCTTGATAGGGTGATTGAGTCCATTCAAGAAACGTGCCATAGTTTTCTCATCATCTTCTTTGAAATTGGCTCGTATCATGGCAATCTCCATTTCCTTGTAGTACTCTTCAACGCTCTTGGTTCCTTGCTTGAGTTGTTGAAGTTTCTTGAAGAGGTCGCGGTTGTAGTAGTTTGGTATGAATCGTGCTCCCATGAGATCCTTCATTTGTGCCCAAGTGGTGATTGGTGCTTCACCTCTTTTCGCTTGTCGCTCAATGACTTGTTCCCACCAAATGAGGACGTAGTCTTGGAATTCAAGGGATGCCATTGCGATCTTCTTCTCTTCTTCGTAGTTGTGCAAGCGGAAGATTTTGTCAACCTTCAATGCCCATGAGATGTACTCTTCGGGGTCGTTGCTACCGGTGAGCTTGGGCATGGTGAACTTTAGCTTGCGTATCGTTGCTCTTCATTGTGTTGAGGTCGGGGATGATGACATCCATGTCGTTGAGGATTGACATTGTAATGTTGCTCTTGGCGAAGAGGGTTGTCTTCCTCATGTTGCTCTTGGTGAGGAGGGTTGTCAACCTCATGTTGCTCTTGGCGAGGAGGGGGTCCATTGTCGTCTTGCTCTCGATGGACTTGACGTTCTTGTCTCGCTTGAGGAGGAGCTTGTCGATCTTGACGAGGAGCTTGTCGATGCACACGTGCTTGGTGAATCCTTTCTTGAGCTTTGTCGCGAAGTGCTTCTTCATGTAGACGAGCTTGTCGGCCTCGATTGGCTACAGCACGACTTGAATCTTGAAGGGCACGTTGCGCCTCAAGTGCTTGAGCTTCACGAAGTTGTTGTTCTTGACGTTGCGCCTCGGCGTCTTGTGCATCTTGATGTTGTCGTGCTCGCTCCTCTTGTTCTTGTTGTCGTTGGCGTTGCCGTTCTTATGCTTGCGTGAATGTAGCTTGGTTTTGACGATGTCGAAGCTCTTGAGAGTCGGTGTCGTGTAGAGGATTGTAGTTAGCTTGACGGTCTTGACGCGCGGCACGACGAAGAGTGTTTGATGTCGGTGTACTTGAACCGGAGATGGTGTCGTCGGAGTGTCGGCTTGAGCGGCTCTGTCTTGAAGAGGACGACGTTGTAGAAGAGCGGTTGACCAACAAGGCACGAATCTCGTCCATTCTTGTGTCATTCTCTTGCTTGTGTTCGTCGAGCTTGTTGTCAAGTCCCTTGTACGTTGCTCGGAGAGTCGCAAGTCGGTGGCGAGGTTGTCGATGCGGTCGCCCAAAGCAAGTTGTTCTTGATGCAAAGCCCGATGTGCACCAAATAGTTGAGTCTTGGTGACGTAGGAGGACATGTCATCGTCTTGCTCCAAGAAGAGTGGGTTGGTAGAAGTACTTGGCCTATCCATCATTCCAAACAAAGATATGTGAGTGGGAGAAAAAGAAGAGCCAATACCAAATGTACCTTGACCGATGTTGAAAATGGATCAAAGATCACTCCAATGTGTAACAAGGAAATAGCACAATTGGTACCAATTCTTGTCGGTTCTCACACCTACACAAGTAAAAGCTTATGGTGGAGCTCGGTTAGGATGGTGGCACAAAGTTTGATGAAATTGTAAGTGAGACTCAATAATGTTGGAAAATATTCACGAATTGCAAATGCAACAAGTAGACCAATAGCAAGATATGGTACACGGAAACACACACGCAATTAGATAATGTGGGGTTGTGCAACCAAGGGTGAGCCAAAATGTGGAATCCACGAAGATGCTCTTGTTGCACAACACTAGAGAGACGCTAGCACGATTGCACAATAGGCGGATATGAACTTGTGCACAACCTACTAAGCAAAAATGCAACGACTTCTATCCCAAGTATGCTATATGTATGATGTTTCTATGCTTTGATCCAAGATGATCGAGTATGACAATCTTAATGTTGTATGATGCTATGGTTCTTGCTTATAAGCTCTTTGCTTATCTTTCCCTTTTGCCTAAAAGCTTGTTTGGCTCTTTGTTGTTTGAGCTCTTTTCTCATGCAATGCTTCACGAGCCAAGATAGCAATTGTGTATGCGATGACAACTTTGTGACACAAGAGATGATACCAAAATATGCAACACGATGATATGGTATGTATGCTATGGATGGTATGATCACTAATGTGCACAAGTCACGTTGCCGGCAATACTCAAAGGCTAGTCTCGATGGGTAAGTGACGCAAAAGTAAGGCTATGGGGTTAACAATGCAAATGCAAGAAGGTATGATGATATCACGGTACCAAGATGATACCAAGGTGAGGGTGATACAAAAGTGATGTAGTCGTTCGTAGTAGTCCTTGGCGAAGATGAGCAGCGGTGATGTCGATGTCGAACCGTTCCTAGTTAGCCGAAACACCCTAGGAAACGATGAACCACAACTCAAATTCCCAAAACCAAAGTCAAAATGGCGGTATTGAAGTTGGCAATGCGGAAGTGAGATTGTTTGCGGAAAGCGGTGCTGGTAAGCAAATGATATGGTGGAGGGACTAGGCGAAGATGCCCAAATGACAAAAGTTTGAAAGTGTCAAATTGTGTTGGAATCTATCTATGTGGATTGCGGATGTCAATAGCTACTCAACGAGCTAAATAACGCTTAAAGTGGACTTTGGATGTGGAAGTAATGGTCAAAACTGTCAATCAGCCGAGGCTGAACCTGGGAGGGACGGTAGTACCGGTTTGTAATGCGGTTGTACTGCTCTTGGAGCTCGGTGGTAGTACCGGTAGGTGTGGGCGGAAGTACCGCTGGTGTCGGGACAAACTTGTGGCGGAAATGGATGATTTCAAGGTGAAAATTGGAGGGATTTCGAGGATGGAAAGTGGGGAAACTTGGGGAGATGCTAGATCCACTCGAAACCAAGCAAATCCATGGAGCAAATCCAACAAAACTTCATCACACTAACAAATCACAAAAAAATTTGGGGCTACTTTTGGTGGGGATTTTCAAATTAGGACGAAAAACAACAAAATCAGGCTAGAGAACACAACGGGGAGGCTCCGAAATCGTGATCAACGTGGCTCATGATACCAAGATGATGTAGGGCAGAACCCTAGATGGCCGATCTTTCATGAAAGGAGCGGATCCCTATGAAGAACGTGATGAACACGAGGGGAAACACGAGGGGAACACGAGAGAAATCACTCAACCAACAAGAATAGATCACACATGTGCTAGATCGATGAACACAAAGGTGAGATACCAGATCCAAAGTCAACAACGGATGATACAAACGGTAACTGGTTCTTCTCCGTGAGGAGGTCATGATGGGGCCACCCAAGAGGGAGTCTTGAATCCGCTTGGAAGGATCTTCTCCGGTGGAGGCACGTCTCCAAGGAGAATGAAACCAAGTGGATGAGTAAAGCTCTCACACAAACATGAGCTAATCCTTTGCTGACCCTAATTCAGAGCTCGGGGGCGAGTACTTATAGTTCAAAGGGGTAAGTTGTGGTTACACGGGTCGTTGACCCTTTCATCACAAGACAGCAGGCCGGTAGTACCGGTCACGGGCGGTTCTTCCATTGGAACTCATGCGTATGGAAGTACGGACATGGAAGGCGGTAGTACCGGCTGGAGGTCAAGCGGTAAAGCTCGGAGATGGACGTCGAAGGGCCAGCGGTTGTACCGATTGTCGAGGTGGTAGTACCGGTTGAGGAGTCTGGATAAGGGGTATCCTGGACAGCGAATGTATACATCGTCCTGGACTATTGATGTGTGAAGATACAAGACTCAAGACTTCGGCCCGTGTCCGGATGGGACTCTCCTTGGCGTGGAAGCCAAGCTTGGCGATCCGGATATTGTGTTTCCTTCCTTGTAACCGACTCCATGTAAACCATAGCCCTCTCCGGTGTCTATATAAACCGGAGAGGGTGGTCCTTAGAAGGCCGATCACATTTACAAATCGTACCATCATAGGCTAGCTCTTAGGGTTTAGGCTCTACGATCTCGTGGTAGATCTACTCTTGTACTACCCATATCTTCAATATTAATCAAGCAGGAAGTAGGGTTTTACCTCCATCGAGAGGGCCGAACCTGGGTAAACATCTGTGTCCCTTGCTTCCTGTTACCATCAGCCTTGACGCATAGATCGGGACCCCCTACCCGAGATCCGCCGGTTTTGACACCGACATTGGTGCTTTCATTGAGAGTTCCTCTGTGTCGTCGCTGTGGGGCTCGATGGCTCCTTCAATCATCGTCAACGACATGGTCCAGGGTGAGACTTTTCTCCCCGGACATACTTTCGTGTTCGGTAGCGTCGCACTGCGGGCCAATTCGCTTGGCATTTGGAGCAGATCGACGACTACGCCCCTGGCCTCCAGATCAGAGCCGCAAGCCTGAACTACGCGGCTGACCTTCGCAGAGACTTGATCTCCGGCGGATTCGGGCCTGCGCCAGGAGCACCGGACAGCCACGACGGGCATGGCTTAGACCTCAGTGCCGGGCAACACTCGGGATATTACCCTGCAGTAGCCCGGACTCAAATCCGAGCGGGCTGTGTCGCCTAAGGGCGGAGGCTAGACTTCATCCCGCAGCTGCACACTCATCGGCGATGGAGCGTCAACAGGTCTCACCTCTACGGTGGCCCGTGACGTTGGACCCCCGGATTCGTATCTGGTTGTTGGTTCCAGTCCGCGCACCCTTGAGCCTACCAAGCCAGGTTGGACTCCGATAATGTAGTTCACTGCTGTGGATATCTTCCAGCACTCACCTTTTGGCGACATGCTAAACTCGTTAAAAACCCTCTCTTTGACAGAAAATCTCGGGCCGAATTATGTCCGGCTGGAGTGGGAAGCAGGCCACGAGGAAACTTGTTACCCACCCACCACCCACTTAATAGCCAGGTCGATGATTTAACCAACGTGCTCGACTTCGACTCCGAAAGCATTGACGGTATGGACGACGATGCAGGAGAAGATTTAGAATCTACGGGGTGCCGGACTTCCGCCCCATCACACGACATATACATGGTGGACACGCCCAAGAAGGACGAAGGCGACAAGCCGGAAGATAAAACCCACAGGCAAAAGCCAAAGCGACGGGCGCAGACGCCGTTCCCAAGTCCAAGCAATAAAGAAGATAGCGGCAAGAGCGCCAGAAGGATCGATAGTCTGGTAAACCCCGAAGGCAACAGCGACCATACGGAACCTACGATGGAGCAGGATGAGCCAGGTCACGCCGAACAAAGTTCGGAGCAGACGCCCGAGGACAATGATCGAGAAGGATGAGATCATCAAACCGGCGCAGAACAAGAAGATAATCCGGACGACGATGAATTCACCATTCCGGAAGAACGCATGGAATGAGATAACCTCCACAGAAAGCTTATGGCCACAGCAAGAAGTCTGAAGAAGCAGAAGCAACGGCTTAAAACCGCGTAGGATACGCTCAATCGAAGATGGAATAAAGTGCTAGACACTGAAGAAAGATATGGCGACTATCGCCACACAAAGAGCTATCCAAAATGCAAGCTACTGCCAGAATTCGACGACGAGGCGGTTCCACCAAAGAGTAACATGGCCAGGAAGCCAGACGTACCACTTCATAACGGCAACAAAGCAGCTACCGACGCCGCACTCGATCCACGTGAGCACCCGAATAAGAAAGCTGGCGCAGCAAGGTCCATCTACGGATCCAAAGGACACACCCCGGTGAGGGACTGTGGTCATCAAAACGATTATACCAATCAAATACCAGTTCGGAATAAACAACGGACACAACAACAGCCGACGGCATGCCACAGCATGTCCAGACACAGAGGGGCTGCTCACCCCCTGTGCTTTACCAAAGATAATCTTGGACCATGAATTTCCACGAGGGCTTTAAACACTGTGAACATAGAGGCATACGATGGAGCAGCAGACCCGAAGTGCAGATAGAGGACTTTATCTTGCATATACACATGGCTCGTGGGGATGACCTCCACGCAATCAAATACTTTCCTCAAACTAAAGGACCAGCTCGACACTTTGGTTGAAAAGCCTCCCGAAAATTCAATTGGGAGTTGGGAGGAACTCGAGGATGCTTTCGGGGCCAATTTTCAAGGGACTTACGTCCATGGAGCCTCCTGGACGGCCAGCGATTTAAGCCACATAATCCAACAACCCGGAGAGTCCGCCCGCAAGCTTTGGAACAGATTCCTCACTAAAAGAATCAAATTGTCGATTGTCCAGGATGCGAAAGCCCTAGCGGCATTCAAACACAAGACATCCATGACGAGTAGTTTCGCTGCAGACACCTCGGCCAAGAAAAGCCAAGGACAATGGCAGCCTTAACAAGTCTTATGACCCGTTTTTGCGTGGGTGAGGATAGCTGGCTAGCCCGTAAAGGCACCAACGACCCCAGCACATCCGAAATAAGGGATGGCAACGGGAAACCACGGCGTAATAAAAACAAACGCCAAAATAAGGAAGAGAGCCCGAACAACACAACGGTTAATGCAGGATTCAGGGGCTCTCGACCTATGCAGCAAAATAAGCCATCTAAAGGCAGTAAAGAAGGACCGTCCGGTCTGAACAGAGTCCTGGACAGACTATGCCAAATTCATGGCACCCCTGATAAACCTGCGAACCACACGCATAGAGAGTGCTGGGTCTTCAAGCAGGCCGGCAAATTAAATGCCAAACACAAGGGAAGGGAGACACCAAGTGAAGACGAGGACGAACCTGCCCGAACACCGGGGACGTAAAAATTCGCCAGAGTTTAAAACAGTGAACATGGTCCACGCGACTCGCACATCCATGAGAAAGCACGAACGCGCACATAGAGGCGCGCGTGATACATAGCCCATCGTACCCACACCCAGCTACTGGATGTCTCACCCAATCACTTTCGATCGCCGGGACGGCCGAACTAGTATTCGGCGCGAAGGATCGAGGTCTTGGTGCTCGACCCAAAAATCGACGGATACCATCATACCCACGTCCTCATGGACGGCGGCAGCAGTCTCAATCTAATATATGAGGACACTGTCTGCAGAATGGGGATAGACCCATCCAGAATTCGTCATAGCAACACCACCTTTGAAGGGGTGATACCAGGCGTTGAAGCCTACGGCAGGGGCTCCGTCGTACTGGAGGTAACATTCGGCTCTCCAGGCAACTCCAGAAGCGAAGAACTTCTCTTCATCATCGCACCCTTCCAATGCAACTATCATGCATTGCTTGGAAGAACGGCCTTCGCCCGATTCAACGCATTGATTGCTGCACTATGGCTACCTTACACTCAAGATGCCGGTCCACGTGGCGTCATCACCGCTAGCGGAATAACAGAGCGCTCTTCACGCGCAGAGGAATACGTGACGGCCCTAGTGGCCGGACTATAAGCGGCCTCCAATATCACAAAAACATGATTGGTCGTTATGACCACAGACACGGTTAGACGAGTCCGGTAGCCCAGATAAAATTAAATCAGGGCACCGCATATGTAATCCCATAGAGGACACCAGGGGCTATAAATATTCAATAAAGCCCCACACTTGGCTCAACCTTATTAGCAGGCCAATATCTTATACTTTTAACATCCATCGCATACTTACGTTGTACTTTCCTAGGAGCTCTCTTTTTTACAGACAACATTCGTGCGATGCCTTTCGAGATGCAACTGCACAACGGAGACAAAGGCGCGGGCGTCTGTGCAGGCCCGCTTGAACAGGTTTCTTTTTAGATTAAGCCCGTGTAAACCTTTTCTATTGCCTCTTGTTGTTTAACCATCCCATGGGTTGCATACCCACAGAGGATCTTTTGTCGTTATTGGCATTTCGCGCATGACGGACTTACGCGATACACGGAAAGACAGGGTTTATGATGAATGGGCATTCTTGAGCTCATCATCCATCATAAAGTCCGAATACCTTCGGGAGTGTTCGGCGTCACGAGTTTGGCCTTATATGCATCAGCTCCGAATCATGTCTTTGGTCAAATGTTGGGTTTGCCCGGCTCCTGGTTTGCCGCCTTTACGTTCGTTATTATCGGCTAAGGTGGCCAAAGGAGAACTACTGCGATTGTGCCCGGTTATTCAGGATGAGCACCTCAAGAGAGAAAGCCGAAACCGATTTGTCATGATACAATGAGAGGTGATCAACCACTCGAAGACTTATCGGAATCTTTAGGATCCCTCCGCATTAACGAAGGACCATTTCCCGGTCATGTACACACGCGCCCGTATTCGAATGCAAGCGAAAGTGCCTGGGGCTACATAGTAGCCCCACCACTAGATTCCCATGGCCAAGCGAAAGCGTTATAACTATATAGTCCGGTTGCCTAGTTCGACGTGCGATCACCTCCTTAATGGACCAAGACGATGGATCAAGTGTGACTATGCATATTTTTTCTCGAACACCCCCGCATTATATGCGTGGGGGCTGAAGCCAACGACTGCTAACTTATATATATATATATATATATATATATGGGTTGGTACACCGAGGAGTACATACTCCCGCCTATAGACTTGTCGATCCAATTCACACGGACGGACCATCTAGCGGGTTGCAGCCGTTAAACCCGCTTATTTATTGAAGTAAAAAAACACACTGGATAAAGCCTTTGGATTCGAAAATTAGTTCTAACTGATTCCTTTTTTATAGCTTGTGGACGTCTAATCCAGTGATTCCATCTGAAACGACGTTCTCATCTATAGCCTGCAGCTACGACCTAGAAAAATTGCACCAGCCCCCGCCGCCGCCGGCTGGCAGATCCGCGGGCCTATCGGGCACACGCGTTCATGGCCGACAACGTCCCCGGCCGTGCTTCCCAGGTGGGCGGCTTCAACCAGCACGTCCAGCACGCATACCCGGCCACTCCGGCCGGATTGAATCAGCGAGAATCCATCAAAGGTACGCTGCACTCGCTCAACACAAATCAATTGATGTCATGGTCTTGTACTAGTAGTAGGCATGCTGTGCTAATACTAGTACGTATGCATGCAATCGGAGGCAGAATGATCCATCATCGCTAGCTTGACGTCCCTTAATTTTTTGTTGCCAGGGTATGTATTCTCAGCACATGATTTGCTTGACAGTGGAGATGGCATGCGTCCCCACAAGTCTCGACGACGGAGGACATGCGGCTGGCAGCGGAGGATGGAGACGACATGTAGGCAATGACGGCTAGACGACGAGAAGATCAGATGCATACTGCTGCACTGCCACGCTGGATACCTGAGTTGAATGCTCATCTTCCGCGAGCGACTTCATCCGTTACAGCCTATTTGAACCAGCACGGTTATGGCTGATGCATTGCGCCGATGGCCATATGTAATATACCCCCTTTAAATTCATGATTTTCCTTAGCAAATTGTACTCCTTTTGAAGTAGCATATGCCATCTAAATAATTCTGCACTCCTTTGCAAAATCTAGAATATATGAGTGCAATTACTCGACCACTCAGTAGAAAGTACTTCTCAGCTATAAACTCACCCACTAAAAAGGAGTGGTATATACCGACTCAAGAAGAGTAGTATATATTGACTGAAAGTTCTGCATATACTTTTACTCAATATATATGTTAACTACTAACTCAGGAAAAAAGGTACTGACCGACAAAAGATGTAGTATATACTTTTCTTTGCTGAAGATGTAGTATATACTGAATTATGTGTTAATGTGTTTGACCATGCGATGACTACAATGCTGGACTGATGTTTTGCCTTATTTTTTTGATGCTGATGTTTTGCCTTATGTTCAGTTGATTTGATTTGAACAAGTCAGCCTGTACTCCTTTTCTTCACTTGTGCTTATATGTAATCATGAATGAATTAACACCAATTTAATTATACTTCCTTTTGTATTTCTATATGAATAAGCTGTACTTGTTCGTTTGGTACTATTTTTAATTTCAAGTTCTCTTCAAGAAATTATACAATTTTAAGTAGCATGCTACCCTCTAAAAAAGCTCAGTATGTGCCCTATCAGCAAAATGTAGTATGTACGCAGTTATTGACCACTCACTAAAAGCTTGCATACACCAATTAAAAAAAACTCACATACACCACTCAGGCATAAACTCACTAACATAAATTTAGTATATACTGGCTAACAGAATGTAGTATATACCGACTAGCAAAATGTAGTATATACCGACTAGCAAAATGTAGTAGGGAGTATACACCAACTCAAACGGCAGCATATATTGACTACAAAAATAGTACGTACTGATTCACAAGTAATGCATTATATACTGAAGTTCAGTACAATGGTATACCTTAAAATGTGGTATATACTGCAAAAAAAAAATGGTATATACCCCATCACTAATAATATGGTATACTTCATTAAAAAGTAGTACATATGACCTTCTAAAAATTAGTACACACAAACTTACAAAATTAGTATGACCTCCATTGAAGTTTGAAGACATATACTTGTGTATACTACATGCATGCAGGATATATATGGATAAGCATGGGGCTAGCCGTTCCCTCAATTATAGGATCCAGCACACATGCATGCGCACACTGACAAAAGTTAGTTGCATGCAGCGATTTAGGTTTCTTTCCTGCCGGTTGGCTTGATAGCTATCGAGTATATCCAACTCAATGGACCCGCTAAGGGGTGGGAGTATGTACTCCTGAGAGTACAAAAGAGGAGTCCTATATATATATATATATATATATATATATATATATATATATATATATATATATATATATATATATATATATATAGCTGCACAGGGACACAATCATATTTTTTAGGAAAACAGTACAAACATAGCCTCATAATCAAAATAAGCATTGGTTTTTACAATGATTCGATTCATCACTCGAACAACACACCCTTCGAGCACTGCGCCTCTATTAGGCGGGCACCCTCTGTGACCTGCGCCAAGTAGTGCTCGGCCGGATATTGGCCCCCCGCCGGATCCTGGGTCGCTATAATGGTGGCCTCCATATCCGTCCAATAGGCTTTGGCGACGCGGCAAGAGCCATCCGAGCACCCTCTATGCACGCCGACCTTCTCATGGCATTGATCCGAGGCACGGCCCCAAGGAATTGTTGCACCAAGCCAAAGTAACTGTCCGGCTTAGCCCCCTGTGGCCAAAGATGGTCTATTACGGACCGCATTCCAAGCCCAGACAGCCTGTGAAGCTCCGCTACAGCAGCCATCTTGTCACTTAACGGCAGCGGGCGAGTGGGAGCATTAAATTGCAACCAGAAAAGCTTCTCCACTTCCTTGTCACCCTGTTCTTCGAAGAATTTGGCAGCGTCAACTGTACTCTTCGCCAAATCTGCATACGCGTCCGCAGGACTCCAGCGTCCATCCAGGAGCTTACCGGATCGAAAAACTTCGTCCGCAAAGAAGAAGGAGCCCCCAGCCACGATTTTGCCGGCCTGTTGAAGCTCCTCTCGCGCACCCCTGAGTTCCGTGCGTATCTCCTTGGTGTCATTCAGTGCCTTGTATAGATCGGCCGAACTATCTTTATGCTCCTTTTTAAGGATCTCATACCGGTCAGCGGCATTTTTTAACTCAACAGCCATTTCGGCTATCTTCTCCTCGCTTCGGCGATGAAGCGACTTATTCGGCTCTCAATTCCTCGGCCGCCTTTAGGACAGCCGCATTGCTCACCCGAGCCTGTTCCTTGGCTTGAGAAAGTTCCGCCCTCAGGGCCTCCACGGCAGCAGCACCCTCTGCAAGTCCAAACATATTTCATTAACACCTTGCCGCCTTTATATTTTCCCATACAAAGGAAGGCGGAGCACATACCTTGTGATTTGTCCAGCCGCTCGTTCACCAGCGTGATATCGGCATCAATCGATCCAATCTGCCTCGTTAGTTCGGCAACCTCAACGGACTGGTCGGCGGCGGACTCGCAGGTACACGCACATATTTACAAAGACAGTCATTAATTTTGATCCCCGTTTGCCGCCTAAGGCGGCAAACTGTAGTCTCGGGGCTACTATCTATCTACGTGGAGCACACCGAGCGCGTGCCTCACAACCAAAAAAGTAATAGCGTATTCTTCACTACATACATCAAAGCCTCTGAGCAAGCTTGTAAACTCTTCATTCAAACCGCTTGTAGCGGATGAAATTTTCTTAAGCACTTCACTCATAAGTGAGTGGTGCTCCTCCGGGAGCGTAGCTCGCTCCAGTAGGCCAGTCAGTACGTCCGGCCGGACATCGAACTGTGCCGGACCCTTCCCATCGCCCCCCGTATGAGCCAAACGCTCCGGGCTCAGGGCGGCTGACGCATTGGCTTCCGGCTTCGGCAGATCCGGACTCCTCCGTGACGACACCTCGGTGTCGCCCGCTTCATGAGTCGGAGAGGCAGGTGGGGTCTCACTCTCCATCATCTCCGGAGGAAGGTCCCCTGAAGCGAACTACATCGAGAAGAGCTGCTAGCCGGACTGCAAAAGACGAATCCTGGTTATTAATCTAGGAGAAACACAATACCTTCAAATTAAACGATTGACTTACGGCTCGGTGGAGGGCTGGCCCATTGGTGGGCATGACGCGGTGAGGGTGCTTGTCGGGGCAATGCCACCTGGGGATGGCTTTTTCCCTGGTTTGGGCATCTCTGCCTCTAAGTCTTCGGAGGCAGCCCTCTTCTTCCCGCGCGGGGATGAGGCCGTGGCCTCCCTTTCCGGACTATCCTCCTCAGGGGAGGTAGTAATTCCCTGGCCCGATGCGTAATGTGTGAAGTTCGGCTTCACTGCCCTTTCCTTCACCTTTCCCTGAGGGGATTTTGCTGAGCGCCCGGCCAAGCATTTTGGCGATGGTTGGACCAGGCGAGCCTTCGGGAAGTGGCGCCGGACACCTGATTCTCTCCGCCTTGGTAAGCCATTCCTGGCCGCGGAGGGTTTTTCAGAATAATGATTATGAAAAATATAAGCGAAGTGTCCGGCTTTAAGGTTGCTTACTTTGGCATCTAGGCGGTTGCAGGTTAGGCCCGCATCCTCGGTGGTGTCCGGACACTTTACTTGTGATCCGAAGAATAATTTACACATCCCTTCGAGCTTCAGGCCGAAGAAGTGTTTAATAGTCTGTGGACCCTCCGGATTAAACTCCCACATCCGGAGGGGCCGAAGTTTGCACGGCAACATCCGACGGATTAGCATCACTTGGATTATGCTGACAAGATTTATGTCCCTCTCAATAAGCTCCCGGATGCGGTTCTGCGATCTTGGTACATCGCCGTGAGGCCCCCAATTTCGCCCCACGCCGGTCCAAGACGCCAATCAGGATGGGGGCCCGAAAGGAACTTCGGGGCGGCTACCCACTTTGAGCCTCTCCGGGAGCTGTGACATAAAACCACCTCCGTTGCCATAAATCGGATACTTCAGAAAGAACCCTCTCGCCATGGGGCATTGGCGTTCCTACTAATTACGGCACCTCCGCACTCGCATGCCACCCCTCGATCATGTTCCGCTTCACATCAAGGTCTTGAGCCATAAGCCGAGTGGGGTAGCGATGGAGAAAGGCCTCGCACACAATAATGAACGACGAGATGTGGAGGATGGGCGTGCGAAGCCAGATCGTGAAAATCCAATCCATAGTAGAACATGAGCCCCGCACGAAGGGGTCGAGGGTGAGGCCTAGGCCTCGGAGGAAGTGAGGAACGAAGACAATGCTCTCGTTGGGCTCTGGCGTGGGGATAATTTGCCCTGGAGCAGGTAGCCTGTGCTGAATATCGGCGGTCAGGTATCCGACCTCCCTAAGCTTCGTAATGTCCTCCTCTTTGATTGAGGCCACCCACCGGCCTTTTGCGTCGGATCCGGACATACTGGAGGATCTGGAGGGTCGGAGCTTAGGTCTTGGGCGCTGGAGCTCGAGGTACGAAAAGAAGCGAGAGAGGTGGAAAAGAGGCGTAGGCCTCGACCCCTTTATGAAGGGGATGAATATCAAGAGTCCTCAGCATGGCCGCTTGAGACTTATCCAAAAGAAACACACGGAGTCATACCAAAGGTCATCGTGGGTTGCGCGCCCGTATTGATGGAAAATCCCGTAATAAGAGGAGCACGATCTCTGCTTTGGCAGAACATGCCGATAAAACCGCCTCACAACACGAGTCGAGGTAGGGTATGAAACGCCGTTTCGTATTAGACCAGGCCACGATGCAAAGACACGACGTATAAGGGTTGTCGGCATAACAGACTCATAACCTATGGAGATCATCTTGCGAAGCCGGACACTATTCGTCGTAACAGGCACTTTTGGAGTATTCGGAGATGGAACCCGCCTTGCAATGTCAAGACAAGACTAGCCGGACTCATCGTCATTGAAGCCCGGTTGAGGGCTACTTTGAGGGAGTCCTGGATAAGGGGGTATCCGGACAGCCGGACTGTATACATCGTCCGGACTATTGAAGCGTGAAGATACAAGACTCAAGACTTCGACCCGTATCCGGATGGGACTCTCCTTGGCGTGGAAGGCAAGCTTGGCGATCCGAATATTGTGTTTCCTTCCTTGTAACCGAGTCCATGTAAACCCTAGCCCTCTCCCGTGTCTATGTAAACCGGAGAGGATGGTCCTAGAAGGCCGATCACATTTACATTCATACCATCATAGGCTAGCTTTTAGGGTTTAGCCTCTACGATCTCGTGGTAGATCTACTCTTGTACTACCCATATCTTCAATATTAATCAAGCAGGAAGTAGGGTTTTACCTCCATCAAGAGGGCCCGAACCTGGGTAAACATCTGTGTCCCTTGCTTCCTGTTACCATCAGCCTTGACGCACAGATCGGGACCCGCTACCCGAGATCCGCCGGTTTTGACACCGACACCGGTCTTTTGGTAGTTACTGGTACATCCGGTGCAGTACCGGCCTTGCACCGCTTGATCACAGAAGGTGGACCGGTTTTTGGGCGGTAGTCGGCCGGTTGTTCCGCCCGGGCGGTAGTTGGGCGGTTGTTCCGGTCCTTCAGGGCTGGGCAGATTGTCTCCATGCTCTTGATGTCCATCTTGCACCATTCCATCTCCTTGGTTGCTTACATGGTACCTAAGCACACAAAGCATCTCCAATTGAGGTAGTAGCCATGTCTCAAGTGGGTCAAAGGGAAGTTCAACAAGGAGAGAGTTAACCTCGTTCTCGATGGCTCTCGCATGGGCTCTTGTCATTGGTCCAAGTGGTGTCGTGGGAGATGTAGGTAGGTCCATAGGGATGGCCTTGGGATGCTTCGCATCACCACTCCTGAAGAGGTCTTGCGTCGTCCGCCTCGCGAGGGTCTTGGATGCCTTGCTGGTGAAGATGGAGCGTGCACGACTCTTGGCTTAACCACTTGCCGTGGAAAGGAGCGAGCGAGCAAGTCTGGGGACCCCCGTTCCCAGGACGCCAACATCAGCGAAAGCACAATACGGACAACCCTGCAAGCATTCCCGTAACGTTTTTTATCCATTCTTCTTTACTTTTCTTTATTATAAACAGATTACCGACAGGACTGCATATACAACAGACTCTGTCGGAGTTCGGATCCGCACACTCACCTAAGGGGTTACTTCAGATAAGGACTCCCCTCCCAAAGGACGGGCGGCACAGACGTGCGACAGGAGGTCCAAAATAGTTTTTGTAGACCGCACTCTTTATTTTGAGCCTGTACTATGCCTTTTTTTCCTCCGTTCCTTACCCTGAGCATGTCAAATGGAGGGGTTGTGGATTTTTCCTTTTTTATATATGAATTTATCATTGGCTTAATGCTCCACTCCCAGTAAACTACATCCGAAGTAATCTTCTATACTCTTTTTACAATGAGTACGGCCGCAACGGCGGTGTTACAAGACGCACCTCGGCATAACCGGCCAGGGGCTCGGTTTGGGAACAAATGAGTTGCCAATAAAAATCCCGAACATTTCTATAGCATACTTCGGTGTCGCAAGTTTGGCCTTATATGCATCAGCTCTGAATCATTGTCTTTGGCCAATAGTTGGGTTGCCCGGCTCCTGTGTTCGCTACCCTACGTTCCGCTCTATCGGCTAGGGTAGTAAAGGGAGAACTACTGCGATTGTGCCCTAGCATTGACCTGATGAGCACCTCAGTAGAGAAAGCCAAAAATTGACTGTCATGATGCGGCGAGAGCTGGTCAACCACTTGACGACTTATTCGAATCTTTAGCGATTCTCCGTGTCACACGAAGGGTCTTTATCTGATCAAAACATGTAAGGCACAATATTACGATACGCCGCATACATACTAGGGGCTATGTCGTAGCCCCACCATAAAACTCCTATGGCTAAGTTAAAGTGTTAACGCCCTATAGTCCGATTGTTCGGTTCACCGCATTATCACCTCCTTTATGGACCAAGACATTGGATAAAGAGTGATTCAATGCTTTCCGAACACCTCAGATTTCCTACGAGGGGCCAAGCGATGATCGGAAAACTTTCAAATTACATTAAAAGCGGCCGCATTGGTGAGGAATACAAGCTTTCGAGCAAAAAATAGATTAACTATAAAGTTTTCTGTTACAACCCTTGTACACATCACTCGAATATTATGTCTTTTGAGCACTGACCCTCTATCAAACGGGCGGCCTCTAGGACGTCTCCAAAATAATGCTTCGGTTACGGACGGTCCTTGCCTTCGGGTGGACTCTCCGTCGCAATATTTATTGCCTTCATCTTCCCCTAGAACGTCTTGACTCGGGCGAAGGCCATCCGTGCACCTTCAATGCATGTCGATCGCTTCATAAGCGCCAATACGCCGACATCAGCGTCAAAGAAGTCAGCCGCACCAGGCCGAAGTAACTACTTGGAACAGGTTCAGTCGACCACAAATGGACTACGACGTTCTTCATGGCAGCACCGGATATCCTATGCAGCTCGGCCCACTAGGACATCTGTTCATTCAGCAACAGAGGGCGCTTCGACGCGCTAAATTGCGACCAGAAAATCTTCTCCGTTGCATACCCCTCTTGCGCCTGATAAAACTGCGCCGCGTCGGAAGAACTCTTCGGCAAGTCTAAAAAATTGTCCGGAGAACTCCATACTTGGTTAAGCTGAGAATAGTTTGGATCGCCGAACTTAGCCTGTAGCAAAAAGGGCTTGCCAGCCATAATATCCCCAGCTTGCCGGATTTCCTCACGGGCTGCTCTAGATTCAGATCGCGCCTCCCTCGCCTCTCGTAAGGCCTTGTCAAGATCAGCCGTTTTGGCTTCATTTTCCTTCTCAAGAAGTTTACAGCGGCCAGCTGCATTTTCTAACTCGCGCGCCATGGTGGACATGGCCTCCTTATCCTGGTGCCGCGCGGCTTGTTTGGCCTTCAACTCGGCCGATGCCTTTTCGGCGGCCACATTACTAAACCGGGACTGCTCCTTGGCCCGGGCTAGCTCCGCCCGAAGGGCTTCTACGGCGGTAGCACCATCTGCATTCATGCATATTCGATATAAAACTCTTTTCAGAGTCAGGCTTAAATTACAAGCACACTGGTGTAAGGAATACCCACAAAACATACCTTGCGAGTTGTCAAGACGCCTGTTCATCAATGCAATGTCATCCTCCGTAGTATCCAGCTTTCGCTGCAGTTCGGCCACTTCCGTACCACAGGTAGCCGCAGGAAGTGAGACAGTTTGCATTCCAAGTTAAACCAAGGTCAGTACCTGAGCGTGTCTTTTTGATCCTCCGATCGCTTCTTTTGGAAGGCAATCCGAGTCTCAGGGGCTACTGCATATACAACAGGTGCATTCGGTCAATAATATTCCATTGACAAAATTACATCACAAATCTCAAAACCCCTTAGAAGGCTCATGAAGGCCTCATTCAACCCGCTCTTCGCGGAGAGAACCTTTTTGACCACTGTAACCATTAAGGCACGATGCTCCTCTGAATCGGACGCCTGTCGCAGCATGTCCGTCAGCGTCTCCGGCACTCCTTGTTCTTCAGATACCGTTGCCGGAGCATGACATTCCTTTAAAGGAATCCGCTTACCTGCCTCCAGAATCATCTTCGGTTGTGAGCCGGACAGTTCGGGGCTGCCATTCTTGACCCCGGAACCCAGAGTGACATAGGCACCACCTTGGGGTAACTCCTTCCTCGTTTCCTGTGCTACTGCCCAGCCGAGAGGGCCCTCCGGGACGACACTTCAAGATCATCTGCCCTACTGGGCGAGGAGGCCGGAGAAGGCGTGTCACTCTCCATCATCTCTGGAAGAAGATCCCCTGAGGAGGAGGACGATTGAGAAACACCAGACGTTAACCTGCAGGGACGTGCACATGTCGAAGAACTACAGTAATAAGAAAAGAATGAGGTATGGTTAAAGTAACCCGCTTCACTTACGGTCTGGCGGGAGGTTCGTCCTCATCATCAGGCTCTACATTGACATCGCTTGCCCGGCTAAAGCTGACCGATGATGGCATTTTTCCTTTCTTGGTAAGTTTCCCCTCCTGGCCTCGAGAAGCAGCCCGCTTCTTTCCATGGCAGGCATCTCCTTTGGGCTCCCCGCTCTCAGCCCCCTCTGCAGACACCCAGTACGGTGTCGGAATTAATATCCGCGTCAGCAGGGTGGACGCGGGATCTTCGGGAAGGGGCGCCGGACTCCAGATTAATACTGCTTTATCCAAATTCTCTGCGTGAGGGACGGATTGCTCAAGATCTTGTCAAAAGATGTCGGAATAAAAGGTGTTGAATACTTACATCAAGTGTGCGGATGATTGGCAAATGAGGCCAACATCTTCGGTGGTGTCCGGCCATTGCACTCGCTCCCCGAAATATAATTTCCACATTCCTTCGTGCATAGTGCCGAAGAAGTGCTGAAGAGTCCGCCGCCCTTCTGGATTAAACTCCCACATACGGATAGGCCGCCGCTGACATGGAAGGATCCGGCGGACTAGCATTACTTGAACAATGATCACAAGCTTGATGCCTCTCGTAAAGGCTTGGATGCGACTTTGCAGAGTCTGCACCTCATTAACGGATACCCAGTTCAATCCCTTGTTGATCCATGAAGCGAGTTGAATTGGAGGGCCAGGTCAGAAAGCAGGAGTAGCCATCCACTTGGAGCCCTGCGGCTCGTTGACATAAAACCATCCCTGCTGCCATAGTTCCAAAGACTTGGCGAAAGATCCTTCAAACCAAACCGCGCTGGCAAGCTTTCTTATAGCAATGCTGCGGCACTCTGCCTGCTCCTCCTTTGTCACCTGCGATCTCACATGAAAAGTCTTGAGCCACAAACCAAAGTGTGGAGGAGTCCGGAGGAAGGCCTCACACGTGACGATGAATGCCGAGATGAGAAGAATGGCGTCCGGGGCCAGTTCGTGAAAGTCTAGCCCATAGTAGAACATGAGCCCCCAGACAAAGGGGCTAAGTGCGAACCCTAGCCCATGAAGGAAGTGGGACACAAATACTACCCTCTCGCCAGATTTGGGGGTGGGAATAATCTGCCCCTTGTCAGGAAGCCGATCATGTATTTCTGGGGTCAGGTACCTCGCCACGCGGAGCTTCGCAATATCCTCCTCCGTGACGGAAGAGGCCACCCGCCGGCCTGAACGGCTGGGCCTGGACATGATTGGGGCAACTCGTGATTGGAACTCGAGGGCTAGAACTCGGGGTGGCTGGGATTGTGGAAGAAGCAAGTGCAGAAGAGAAAGACAAGTACGGGTCCCTATATAAAGGCCCAGAATATCGAGCGTCCCCTCCTGGGTCTCGAAACTTACCTATCCTCAAAGAGTTGTACCCAGGGGACGGTTGGGTTACCCATACCAACATTATTGAAAATCCCGTGAATAAGGGGACACGATCTCTGCTTTGACAAGACGTGCCAATAAAACCGCTTCCTGAGACGTGGGGCGATAGGATAGCCAACGGTTGGAAATAATAACCGGGCAGACATGATGCAATGTCGTAATAGTTGTCGACCGATTGGACTCGTGGAGTATTGTACTTTCTACAATTATGTACACAGGTCCGGATACAATCATCACATTCGAAGACTATATTGGAGTTCGGAAGAAGGGGAACCCGCCTTGCAATGCAGAAGACAATCTACGCGCTGGACTCCTCGTCATTGAAGCCAGGTTCAGGGGCTACTGAGGGAGTCCTGGACTAAGGGGTCCTCGGGCGTCCGGCCTGTTATCCATGGGCCGGACTGATGGGCTGTGAAGACACGAAGACCGAAGACTATACCCGTGTCCGGATTGGACTCTCCTTGGCGTGGACGACAAGCTTGGCGACCAATTATGAAGATTCCTTCCTATGTAACCGACTCCATGTAACCCTAGATCCCTCCGGTGTCTATATAAACCGGAGGGCATAGTCCGGATAGGACAGATTCATTACCATATACTCATAGTCTAGACTTCTAGGGTTTAGCCATTACAATCTCGTGGTAGATCAACTCTTGTAACACTCATATTCATCAAGATCAATCAATCAGGAAGTAGGGTATTATTTCCGTAGAGAGGGCCCGAACCTGGGTAAACATCGTGTCCCCCGTCTCCTGTTACCATCAATCCCAGACGCACAGTTCGGAACGCCCTACCCGAGATCCGCCGGTTTTGACGCCGACAAGGGGCCTAGGGTTGTACAGAGTCGGTTTATAGAGGAAGGAATCCTCATATCCGAACGCCAAGCTTGCCATCCACGCAAAGGAGAGTCCCAACCGGACATGGGAGGAAGACTTCTATCTTGTATCTTCTTGGCCCATCAGTCCGGCCCACGTCACATAGGCCGGACTCCCGAGGACACCTTAATCCAGGACTCCCTCACCGACCTCGGTGTCCTGCTCGAGCCCGTGAGCAAAGAGCGCTGCGCAGCTGCTGCCGAAGCCATGAAGGTCCAGGTGGAGGCCCTATTGAAGAAGTTCCTTGCCATTGACCCTGCACTCCTGACTGACGGTGCTGCCGGCCCTGTGGCTCCGGCGGATGGCCGCGACACCGTCAATGAGGGAGCACTCCTCGCAGGCAATGGCAGCGCCCAAGGCTGACGAGGGGGCTTGCTGACGGCGCCTCTTCCTACTTCATCTCCTGCAACATTCACCATGCCTCGTGGAGGCGTTTAAAACTGGTGTCTGGTATTTTGAAGAACGGTATGTTTTGTAATAACTTATTAAGATTCTGCGATTTCCTTCCCGTTTGCTTTAACATTCGCCGGTAGAGCCTCGCACCACAAGATACCTCTGGGCTGCTACCGGCTCGTCCAGATTGCCAGGATGCGACCGGGGGTGAGGGGCTACGTGACCAGTTAGGCTCCTGAGTCGCGATGCTCAGGAGTCCCCCTCAACGAATGAACAACCTTCAGGACGGAGACGCGAAACTGGGCCATAGCATTCTGCGTCGGCAGGGCCCAGCCCCGTGCATGCCTCAGCCGCTGTTGGGTCATCCAGATCACCAGGACGAGACCAACTGGTGAGGGGCCACGTGGCTAGTTAGGCTCCTGAGTCGCGATGCTCAGGAGTCCCCCTTGACGTACGAACAGACCTCCATACCTGTCCTCGCCGAGGCCCCGCCGGGGAGGGACGCCTTGACGACCAGGTCCGAGGGACACTGGCAAGGTGGCGATACACACTGGGTGTGACCTAAGTGTTGCCCCCGTGCCCAGCCCTCCTCGCGACTCTCCCGAGGGGAGTGTTGCGACGAGGTCGACACCGAGCCGGAGGCTCCTCGAGGTTGGTACGGCCATGGGGCCGCCCTTAGTTGTTTATCACCAGCGCGAAGCGTAGCGCTTCCACACTTGCACGGGCATAGCCGCCCCTCGACCGTGTCGACTGCCAGCATGGAGCACGGTGCTCCACTAGTGCGTGGGTGAGGGCTCCCTCTGAGTGGAGCCCCTGGGGTGTGTATAGCCCCGCCCTGACACGTGGCTTGCGCGGCAAGGCTAGACGAGGTGTTTCTGCGAACTCGTTAGCCAGCGCAGGACTCACGAGGCCCTACCTCAAGGCGGGTTGTGCCTGGTCTTGATTCTTGATAGTTGCGGTGGCCCTGCGAGATGGTTAGGCAACCTGTCGGGTGAATCTCCTGAGGTGATCACATGAGAAGGCCAAACACCAACGACCCTAGGAGGTGACGTGAACGGGCCGCCCGCGACATGCAGCTCGGTCGTTGGGTTTATCGACACTGTAGGGACGGACCCGAGCACAGACGCCGTGCCTAGTATTCTCATGCAAAAAATCTTGAAGAAAGACGACTGGCGTGCGGCTCCCGTGGTGGCGAGGCACCGGGTCGCGTGCCCCGGCTTGTCTGTCCATGATTAGCTCATGCGAGAACGAGGCACCAAGGGCGATGGGTGGTGACGTACATGGGAGCTAGCCCGCGAGCCAGAGCTCAGCCTCTTGGGTTTCGCGACTGCGCGAGGACGGACCCAGCACGTGCGCCGTGCCCGTCCTTAATCATGAGGCGGTCGTGGGCGGGCTTGCAAGGGTGCACGGCGTTCATGGTATCGAAGTACCGGACATGTAGGTGATAATCATAAGATGACTCAAGCAATGCTAGCTTAGATAAATGCAAGAATGATACACACCACAGGGACGGACCCATGCGGCCTGGGGATGATGCAGCCTGAGGGGCGCCCCCAACATAGCAAGTTAAAGATGCTAAAGGATACATGTCGCAGGGGCAGGCCCGTGCGACCTGGGAATAATGCAGCCCGAGGGGCGCTCCCAGCTGAATAAACCAGAAAATGTCACCTGGAACTGTTGTTGACGAGGTGTTGGGGTAGCTGAAGGCGCGTGCTGAAGAAGTTCCTCAGGAGCCGCCAGGATCCTGAGCCTCAGGAGGCTTTGGGAGGTCGGGAGGCTCGTGAAGAACTGTTGCCATCTCCACAAGGACCACCTGGTGCCTGCCTTCCTGGGCCGCCAGGATGCCCCGTAGGCGGTGCTGGAAGGTGACAGCCGTGTTCAGCAGGCCGAAGGGCATGCGAACGTAGCTGTGTGGTGGACCTCCACACCGACTGATGCGGGATGGCCAGAAGCGCTCCTAAGATGCGGCTCTGTTGAGCCTGAGGTAGTCGACGCAGGCGCGCAGCTCGTCATCCTCGCCAAGACAAGGAGCTGCGTCGGGTGGTGGGCGGCGGTCGCCGCGAATGACTCTTGCTTCTTGAAGCTCCTTGGTGGTCTTGGTGATGAACTCCTGAGCACCAGGCACCTCGTGCCTTGTGCCCCGACGAAGGAATCGTGCGGCGAAGCATGCCTCCATGTAGTGCCCGAGCGCCTCCCTCCACTACAGGAAATATGTCAACTTGCGACCATCACTATTGGTCACTGAAAGGTCATTGTTTTTCATTTGCGACCTTTTTTTACCAAAAACAGAAGGTCAAAAGTTGGCGGTCGTAAACTGAAATTAACGACCTTCTCTGTGTGAAGGTCATGGAAGGCCACGACCAAAACAAAAGGTCATGGATTCTATGACCTTCTATTTTGGTCATGCTAATTACTGCCAGACCGCGTCCGGATCCGACGTGGCAAATGAAAAGGTCGTTGGTTAAAATCAGCCCAGTCTAGGGTCACCGACAGAAGGTCACTAGTTGACATATTTCTTATAGTGCTCGTGACGTTGGCTAGGTCTGAGGCCCTACAGAAGAGAGCCCCCGAGCCCAGCCTGAGGAGGGCATCGGGCGCGCCTTCCTATGCGAGGGAGGGAGGCGCCCGTCAAGGGCGCAGATCCCGAGGAGGTGCCGCTGAGACGCCTGCTTCTCCGAGGCCCTTGGTGGAGCAGCTGCTTTTTATTCTTGGGGACGGCCTCAGGAGGGCGGATGATGCCTTCATTGTCTGGGTCTTCGACCGCCGCAGCCTGGTAGGCGCGCTCGAGGGAGCACACCACGTCCTTCTCTTCGCAGGCGACCGTGGTGATGCCGCAGCTCCCTGGCATCTTGATGACATTGTAACCATGATGAGTCACCGCCATGAACTTGGCCAGGGCCAGATAGCCGAGAATAGCGTTGTAGGGAAGGCGAATGTGGGCGATGTCGAAGTCGAGGAGCTCAGTGCGGTAGTTGTCGCGCTTGCCGAAGGTGACAGGGAGGCGGATCTGCCCTATTGGGGTGGTGGAGCCGTCGGTCACTCGTGAGAAGGGCTTGGTCAGCTATAGCTGATCGTATGGCACTTGGAGGCGGTCGAATGTGTCGATAGAGAGAACGTTGAGCCCTGCTCCACCATCGATGAGGGTCTTGTTGACTTGGACGTTGCTGATGATCGGGGAGCAGAGCATCAGGAGGGCATCGGCAGTTGCCGCACACTTGAGCTGGTCGGATGAGCTGAAGGTGATGGTGCACTTGGACCACCTGAGCGGGCGCGTGGCCTCGAGCCTAGGGAGGGCCGCGTTCACCTCACGAGCAAACTGCTTGAAGATGCGCTGGGAGGCTGGGGCCTGAGCGCCGCCCAAGATGCAGGCGATGGCGCGCGGCTCCTGGAAGCCCCCAGCCCCCTCGTCCTGGTGATGGTCGTCGTTCCTCCTTGGCGGCGGTGGCAATGGAGGGAGGCCAGCCTTGCCTTGAGGACGGTCCTCACGAGGCTGATCCCTCCAGGCGCCCTCGCGAGGCTGGTCCGGCCAGCGATCCTCATGAGGCTGGTCACGCCACTCCTGGCGGGGGCCGCGGTCGTCCCAACGTCCTCCACTTTGTCCTCCCCCTCGGCCGTAGCCTCGGTCATTACGCTCGGGCGTCGACCGAAGCACCCATCGCGGATGGCCCTGAGCTCCTGATAGTCGCTGGTGTTGTGGCTGTGTATGTTGTGGAAGGCGCAGAATGAGCGGCTGCCCTTGGATGACTCCGGGTGGTCGCAGCCGCACTTCATCTCTGGCTCAGCCATGAGCACGGCCGCTCCCTTGCAATTCACATCCTTGGCCTTGGCCTTCTTGTCTTCTGCGTCGGCAGCTGGAAGCTTGAGGAGGGAGAGGTGCCCCTCCTCGGCTCTCGCACACTTGGTCGCCATGTTGAACATCCCCAGGGCCATGCATAGGTCTTCGTGGATGGCGAGCTCCTCCTTCATCTTGACGTCGCGGACGGCATCAGAGAACGCGGAGATGATGGCCTCGTCCGTCACCTTGGGGATCTTGAGGCGAACGCTTGCTGAAGCGCCATATGTACTTCCGCAGGTCTCTCCGGCTGTCGCTTGATGCGCCATAGGTCATCTGCGGCCGGGCGGGCGGTCGTGAGTGCCCCGAAGTTGGCGAAAAACACTTCGCACATGTCGCCCAGAGGAGATCGATCCAGCGGGCAAGCTTCAGGAGCCACGCGGCAGCGCCATCTTTGAGGGCCATGGGGAACCAGTTCGCCATGACTTTCTTGTCGCTGTTGGCCACCTCGATGCTTAGCTTGTAGAGCTGCAGGAACTCAGCAGGGTCGGGGGTGCCGCCGTAGCACGGAGGGAGGTCGGGCTTGAACTTCCCAGGCCAGACGACGCTATGCAGCTCCCGGGGAGTGAAGGCGGCAGCTTCTTTGTAATCACCGGAGCCGTCGTGGCGGCGTAGCCTGGTCTTGGTATATGCAGACCGCCACCATGGGTGGTGCACGGTCTTGACGCGGTGGTGCGGGGAGCGCAGGACCATCTTCTTGCGGCCGAGGGACCTCCCGGCAGCTTCCTTCTTCATGCGCGGGCGCCTGGCGCGGTGGGTCGCGTCATGGGGCCACGCGCCTTGGTGTGATGGCAACATCTTGATGTGGAGGTGGTGGAGGCGCCTGAGCAATACGTCGCGGCAGCGGAGGCGGACGAGGCAGCGAGAGCGACGGTGTAGAGCCCCCATCGCCGCTGACAAGCTCGGCGATGCAGTCCAGCCAGTCCTCGTAGAGGTCATTGACTAGGCGGTAGCGCAGGAGCTCACGTGACGTGAGCAGCACGGCCTGCGCGTCCAAGGGCCCGCGGCAAGCGTGAGACGAAGAGCCGGCCGGAGTCAGCGATGGGGCGGCGGTGCGTCCATCCCACCGCACGGAGGGGTGCAGCGACGAAGCCTGCTGCTCGTTCCCCGTTGGGCCGGTGGCGGCATTGGCAGCAGGTGATGGAGAGCGACGGGAAGGCCCGCCGACGGGCGCCGTCTGGGCGACGAGAGCGTTGAGAGCGGACCGGCGCTTAGCGCGGGCTCGACGAGCATCAGCCATGGAACTGGCGGAGCGGTGGAGCGTGGATCGATGGAGGAAAGGCTTCGGCGCACCCCTACCTAGCGCGTCAAATGTCGGATTCAGGACTCCGCAGACCCTTGAGAGGTTTGAACTCTAGGGTGCGCACGAAGGACTCTCCCTCCCCAGCCTGCCTACCAAATGATTCCACAGCCTAGCTCGACGAACCCAAAGAACACGAGACACAGAGATTTATACTGGTTTGGGCCACCGTGTGGTGTAATACCCGACTCCAGTGTGGTGGTGGTGGATTGCCTCGTGAGCTGAGGATGAACTAGTACAAGGGGTGAACAGCCTCCGGAGGAGAGGTGTTCTTGAGCTCTATGAGCTGGTGAGGATCGTCTTGGTGGAATGGATCTAGTCCAATATGAGTTGAGCCCCCCCCCGCCTATGATGGTGGCTAGTCCTATTTATAGAGGCCCTGGTCCTCTTCCCAAATGTAGGTGGGAAGGGATCCCACAACGGCCAATTTTGAAGGGAGACAACTAGTACAACCTATCCTGACAAAAGTAGTCTTCGCCTACCAAAGGCTCTGGTGGTGATGCTGCCGTGGGCTCCGCGATGACCTCCATCCTGCCGTCCTGCTATTCTTGGTCTCGTTGCACTGATATGGAAACCTTTGTCTGATGCCTCGGGACTCCTCGCCTGTGCTTGCCTCTTTAGCACCAAAGGGGAAACCGGTACACTGCGCCCACTGGCGCCCGCCTGGCCTTGGTCGTCAAGACTCATGTCATGTGAACCTCGCGAGGTGCCCCTTGCATAGATATCTCCGCTCCTCAGGAGCCAGCCTAGCGAGGCCGCCTCCAGGGAGGTATTGGTGTCATCCGCCTCACGAGGCTTGGCCCCTCGCGAGGGTCTTGAGCTGATGTTGTCGGTAATTTGGGCCGTCTTAGGGTCGTTGGTCACAGGAGCCACGCCGTGGAGCCTGAGGAAGGCAAATCTGGGTACCCCGTTCCTGTGACGCCGACCGGCACCTCTCTGCAAATCCATGCTTCCGCCTGCGAAGGACTATCATTTACTTTTATGTTGAGTCATCACCTTCTCTAATAAGCGCCAGATCTGAGAGCACTGTCGTCATGCTCATGCATTGTGTGTAGTGAATGTTGGGTGTTAGCATGACTGGATCTTTTCGACCATGAATTGCCATGTTTAGTCACTGCTTAAACTTTGGAGGTGCTTTGCATTTATGTTTTGCGGTCTCAGAAAGGGCTAGCGAGATACCATTGTTGTCATATTATATCATGGTTGTTTTGACAAAGTGTTGGTATTTGAGATATCTTATTATTGCTCTCTAGTTGTTTATGTTATTGATATTTGTTAATATAATTTATAAGAGTTATTGTTGACATGGTTAGTCATGATCTTTGCTGAAAACCTAGGTGCTACTTAAGCTTATTTATGTAAACAAGAGAAAAAGAGTTCGTAAATGTTTTTCTTTTTCACTTTCAGTTTATTAACTAAATTGCTTGAGGACAAGCAAAGGTTTAAGCTTGGGGGAGTTTTTATGTCTCTGTCGTATCTACTTTTCCTAATGTTTTTCCTCTTGTTTTGGACTATAATTTGCATGATTTGAATGAAACTAACCCGGACTGATGATATTTTTAGCAGAACTACCATGGTGTTGTTTTTGTGCAGAAATAAAAGTACTTGGATTGGAACGAAACTTTGTGAGGATTTTTTATATAAATCAAGAAAAATACTTGAGCCAAGAACCACCAGTGGGGAGGCCCTGGGTGAGCACAACCCACCAGGGCGCCCCCTCCAGGCACGCCCAGGTGGGTTATGCCCACCTGGTGGCCCCGCAGACCCTATCTCCGATGCTATAAAATCCTATTTTCGGAGAAAGAAATTAGGGAGGAAGAATTATCTCGTTTCGGGATACGGAGCCGCCATCACCTCCCCTTCTTCATCGGTAGGCCAAATCTGGAGTTTGTTTGGGGCTCCGGAGAGGGGAACCTTCGTCTTCGTCGTCACCAACCCTCCTCACCAATTCCATGATGCTCTCCACCGGGAGTGAGTAATTCCTTCGTAGGCTCGCTGGTCGGTGAGGAGTTGGATGAGATTCATCATGTAATCGAGTTAGTTTTGTTAGGGCTTGATCCCTAGTATCCACTATGTTCTGAGATTGATGTTGTTATGACTTTGCTATGCTTAATGCTTGACACTTTGCGCCCGGGTGCCATGAATTCAGATCTGAACCGATTATGTTATCACCATTATATCTATGTTCTAGATCCGTTCTTGCATGTCATAGTCACCTATTACGTGTTATGATCCGTAAACCTGTAGGAACACGCGGTACGCTACGCTAGCGCCAAATAAAATTTTCTACCGCACACCCAAGATCATGCTGCTCGAAATCGATCACGGGATCGGGTTTACCACTAGACTCGCAGTCACCGCAGCGGAAGTAGAGTTGGTGATGCGTGTAGCCGATCTCCCAGGCCGTCTCCTCCTCACGTTGCCGATCTCCCACGAACACCGAAGACCCGTGAACGGTGACTCCCGCGAACGGCACCTCGCGGTTCCCTCGAACGGTTCGTCCAAGCACCGCAGATGCGATGCCTCCAAGGTATCCACACGTACGGGGAGCAGCGTCGAGCGGCGGACTGCTAGATCCGGTCGCGCGGCATGGGCGTGGGGAGTGGCGGTGGCTAACCAGGGTTCAATTCGATCAATCCTAAGTGGTCTGCCCACTCCCCTTTATATAGACCTCCGAGGTGGACTCAACACTTAAGCCCACTAGGAGTCCACATCCATTTTCCACCGAATGGGCTGCAGCCCCTTAAGTGTGCGACCCTATAGGTTCGTGTACACATGGACACAACCAGAGTCGATAGTTGGTAGCGGCTCCTAGCAGAACGTGCCAACTCCCATGTGGGCATAAAGTCGTTTGACGAACCTCAACAATGTGGCATATGCAACATTCCTTTTGCCTCACGATATTTGTTGTCGAGCTCAAGGCGAGTACTTGTCACCCTTGTGCTAGCTCGACCTCTCTTCTCGAAACCATGATATAGATTCCCGAACTGGGTTAACACTTAACCCAAGTCGCATGCCATGCTTTCCGAATCTGATCACTCGAGAGGGCCCAGAGAATATCTCTCCAAATAGGAGGGGCAAATCCCATCTTGGTCAACCATGTCTCATGCATGTCTCACGACTCACCCGAAAGCTACCTTTATAATTACCCGATTCACGGAGTAGCGCTTTGATAGACCCTAAGTGAGTCGATCCTCATCCCGAGAACATGCGAGGACCTCGTGTCTAGGACATGGCATAGACATTGCACTTGAGACTAACAGGATGACTATTTTTGCTGCGTCTCAAAGTGGAGTGCTGTCCGCCTCGGTGATCTCCATCCCCGAGCCCATACTATCGGTTTAGCATCTCCATGCACATGACTTGTGAAACATAGTCATCAACCGAGTCGTATACTAGTCAAGGATATGTGTCCGCACAACCTTATCAACTAGGGACCATTAGAACAATCATCATACAATACATAGTTCCACAAACAAGTCACATACTTATTGATACATATCATTGATGATGTTCAAGGACAATACAAAGGACTCATTGAATACATATGGAAATGTCATCATCACATGATCGCCTCTAGGGCATATCTCCATGAGTCTCCCACTTGCACTAGAGTCAATCATTTAGGCATCGTATGCCCATGGAGCTCATGTGCGCCTCATGCTTCGGCCGTGGGAGAGGCTTCGTCAATGGATCGGCAACATTTGCATCTGTGTGTACCTTGCATATGTTTACATCACCTCTTTCGACAATGTCGCGAATAAGGTTAAAACGCCTGAGTATGTGCTGGGTTTTATGATGGTTTCGTGGTTCCTTGACTTGCGCAATGGCACCACTATTATCACAATAGAGGTCCAATGGCTTAGGCGCGCCCTCAACCACACCAAGATCAGAAATGAAATTCTTCACCCAAACACCCTCTTTTGCAGCTTCAGAAGCCACAATGTACTCAGCCTCTGTTGCAGAATCAGCTACCGTACCTTTCTTGGAGCTCCTCCAGCTCACTGCTCCTCCGTTCAGAATGAACACAAACCCAGATTGCGATCGACTATCATCCCTATCTGTTTGGAAACTGGCATCGGTGTAACTCTTTACAATGAGCTCATCCTCACCTCCATAAACCAGGAACATATCCTTAGTCCTTCTCAAGTACTTAAGGATATTCTTAACCGCTGTCCAGTGACTCTCCCCTGGATCAGCCTGGTATCTGCCCACCACGCTAAGAGCAAAACTAACATCGGGACGAGTACATACCATAGCATACATGATGGACCCAACAGCCGAAGCATACAGAATCCCATCCATGCGTCTTCGCTCATCAGGAGTCGTAGGACTCTGAGTCTTGCTAAGACTAATGCCATGTGACATGGGCAAGAAACCTTTCTTGGCATCTTGCATGTTGAACCGCTTCAACACCTTGTCAATATACGCACTCTGGCTTAATCCAATAAGCCTTCTCGATCTATCTCTATAGATCTTGATTCCCAAAATGTAAGCTGATTCTCCCAAGTCCTTCATAGAAAAACTATTTTTCAATGAGTCCTTGACAGATTCAAGCATTTAAACATCATTTCCAATCAATAATATGTCATCCACATATAAGATCAGAAATGCAACTGAGCTCCCACTGACCTTCTTGAATACACAATGATCACAGTCATTCTTGATGAAGCCAAACTCTTTGACAGCTCCATTAAAACGAATGTTCCAATTCCGAGATGTTTGCCTTAATTCATAAATGGATCTCTGAAGCTTGCATACCATGCTAGACTTCTTTGGATCGACAAAACCCTCGGGTTGTGTCATATACACATCCTCGGTTAAATTTCCGTTAAGGAAAGCCATTTTTACATCCATCTGCCATATTTCATAGTCAAAATATGCCGCTATAGCAAGAATGATCCGAATTGATTTAGGCATCGCTACCGATGAGTAAGTCTCATCGTAGTCAACTCCTTGAACTTGTCGATAACCTTTAGCAACAAGTCGATCCTTATGGACTGTGACATTTCCATCCATATCAGTTTTCTTCTTAAAGATCCACTTGCACTCAATGGCTCGAACGCCATCTGGCAGATCAACCAAGTTCCAAACTTGATTGTCATCCATGGACTTTAATTTGGATCTCATGGCCTCAAGCCATAACTCAGAATCAGGGCTCTCCATCGCTTCCGCATACGTAGTCGGCTTGTTGTTCTCCAAGAACAACACATTGTAGTCATGCAAATTGCGTAACCTTTCCGACCTCCGTGGAACCGGTGTCGACTCCACTACGGGTTCCCTGACTTACTCCGGTGTGACAGTATCACCTACCGGAATGTCCCCGTGTGGTTCTCGAATTTCTTCTAGTCGGACCGTCCTCCCACTAGCCTTTCGATTGAGAAACTCTTTCTCAAGGAAAACTTCATGTCGAGCGACAAACACTTTGCCCTCTTCACAGTTGTAGAAGTAACATCCCAAGGTTTCCCTTGTATATCCCACGAATATGCACTTGGCCGATTTGGGTGTGAGCTTATCCGACTGGAGTCGCTTGACATATGCTTCACGTCCCCAAATTTTCAAAAAAGACAAACTGTGACTCTTCGCAGTCCATATCTCATATGGTGTCTTAT
Source organism: Aegilops bicornis (assembly GCA_021605145.1). Classification (NCBI taxonomy): domain Eukaryota; kingdom Viridiplantae; phylum Streptophyta; class Magnoliopsida; order Poales; family Poaceae; genus Aegilops; species Aegilops bicornis. The sequence goes on from CM038669.1 coordinate 35,681,852, forward strand.
TTATGGACTTAGATGGTACCCTGTTTAGTGTGAAAGCTGTAGTTTCTAGAGCGTATCCCCAAAATGACAAGGGTAAATCCGACTGACTCATCATTGATCGGACCATGTCCAATAGAGTCCGATTCCTCCGTTCTGACACACCATTTCTCTGTGGCGTACCCGGGGGAGTCAGTTGTGGAACTATTCCATGACTCTTAAGATGATCATCGAACTCCTGGCTCATATACTCACCGCCACGATCAGATTGTAGAAGTTTGATTTTCTTGCCGAGTTGATTTTCCACTTCGTTCTGAAACTCCTTGAACTTTTCAAAAGTTTCTGACTTGTGCCTCATCAAGTAGACATATCCATATCTACTCAAGTCATCGGTGAAAGTCACGAAGTATTGGAGACCACCTCTGGCTGACATGCTCATTGGTCCACATACATCACTATGTATAAGTTCCAACAGCTCGGACGCCCTCTCGCAACTCTTACCAAGTAGACTGATTCAGAACGAAGTAGGCAAGACTCGCATGCCTCGAATGGAGCTTCTTCATGCGCTTTTGACTAATGTGTCCTAGTCGACAATGCCAGATGTAAGTCAGATTTATCTCATTAGGCTTATGCCTCTTGACATTTATGCTATAGACTGATTCACCTTCAAGATGTAGGATAAATAACCCATTTACAACGGGTGCAAAGCCATGAAACATATTATTCAAGTAAATAGAACAACCATTGTCCTTAATACTGAATTCATAACCTTGTCTCATCAAACATGAGGCAGGAATAATGTTTCGACTCAAAGCAGGAACATAATAACAATTATCAAGTTCCATTACAAATCCTGAAGGTAAATTAAGTGGCATAGTGCCGATGGACAATGCAGCAACTCTTGCTTTATTCCTGACGCGTATGTCGACTTCTCCTCTTGCGACATTCCTAGTTCTTCTTAGCCCCTGCATCGAGTTGCATATGTGAACAAGCGATCTGGTATCATATACCCAAGAGCTACTAGAAACATCAGCAAGATAAATGTCTATAACATATACAAAAAGTGCACCCGAAGAAGAAGTCATACTTCCAGTCTTCTTGCCCTTCTCGGCAAGTCACTTGCTGCAGTTCCTTTTCAAGTGTCCGGGTTCCTTGCAATGAAAGCAAATACTCCCCGAAGCCGTCCCTGACTTAGGTGCAGCGGCTGCAGTTGGAGTTGCCTCCTTCTCTTTGCCCTTTGCCTTAGCCTTTTTCTTGGACCAGCTCTTCTTGAACTTAGCCGAGTTCTGCACCATCAACACTTGATGATGTGTACCTTTCTTGATATCCTGCTCTGCCACTTTGAGCATCCCATGCAATTTAGTGAGCTTATTTTCCATCCCATGCATATGGTAGTTCGAGATGAATGGCCCATAGCTGTCCGGAAGAGAATGCAGAATTGTATCTGTGGACAACTCATCCCCAAGTGGGAAGCCCAGCCTATCCAGAGCTTGCATGTACCCGATCATCTTGATCACATGCGGGCTCAGTGGATCACCCTCTTTCAGCTTACAATCCATCAAGGATCGCCAGACGTTGAACCTTTCGGTCCTAGCCTGCATTTGAAACATGCTCTTAAGGTTCTCGATCATGTCGAAAGCCTCAATATTTTTGAACTGCTGCTGCAGATCAGGCTCCATAGAAGCCAGCATGAGACAACTGATCTCGTTTGATTCATCTATGAGTTTCTGGTAGGCATTTCTGGCTGTGGCATTAGCATTATCGGCAGGTTCCTCTGGAAGCGGATTCTCTATGATGAGGACATCAATACCATTGTTACACCCACAACCCCTGCTGCTATACATAATGGACCAATTACTAGATCTTGCGCACGCCAATTGAATTATCAGGTACTTTATTTTCTTGGTAAAGATTCTAATTTTCATTAGAATATGATGCTGCCTAAATTGGATACATTTGTTTTGCTTACAAATGAAGGGCCTAGCTTGGACAAGAAAGATGAACCTTGGAGCAAGTTCAAGCATAGAGATGATGGCATGCGCAAGGGGAACAAGGATGGAGTTACAACTGATGATTCCAGGACTTTGAAGCCACCATAATGGGTGCATGAAGCCTTGGACGAAATATACAAGATGTCACTTCATAAATTTCATCCAGAGGCCATTCTAGGTGCTGCGTTACCTTATTATTGGGCCAGGCCCATGCATTTTCGAAATACTTAAGTATAGGCTGTTTTTAGAGTACGTATGTGTGGGGAAACAAGAGTTAGGGTTGATTTCGGACCCCTCCTTCAAGGGCCACGAAATTCCCTCCTCTTCCTCCATATATACAGCCCTTAGGGCAACGTTTAGACTTTGGGTTTTGTTTAGATTAAAAGTTCTCCATAGCTGCAACTTCGCGTACTTAGTTTTTGTTCAATCCACTGCACCATGGCGTCACAGGACCCCACCTTCATTAATAAAGCTTTCGTCTTATATTCGCAATATCCAGATTGCAATCTTAGTTTCTTGCTTGTTCTTCGTTTGCTCACAGGAAACATGCCCTCGTGGTCAGGTTGATCGTGCTCCGGCGTGGTCAATAACCCTCGGAAGTTGGTTTAGCGATTGCTAAGGTGCGACGTCTCTCATGTTCGTAGTCGAATCATCAAGGTCGACTCCCATAGAAAATGATAGCCACCATCTCATCGAAACATCAGGACACCTTTGCCTCTATCAAGTGGTATCAGATTTCCAGGTTGCTCGGTGAGATTTTACAGTTTTTCGTAGTTTAGATCGAGTCTGTTCTTCATACCTATAGTCCACGACAAAGCCAAAAAAATTAGGGTTAGCTCATCCTATCCGAACTAGACTGAGCCTTTGCATAGTCTTTTCAGTATTTTGCTTTGTAGAATTTACGGTTGCATCATCGTGTCAAGTTGCTGGTCTTAGCGTCTAGTCTTTCAGAGTTTCGTGTTCTGGTCATAAGTTGTCACGCCGCGGCGCACCATCATCATCACCCCTGCCACCTACCACCACCGCTCCGAATCCGTATCCATATACCACCACCGATCCATATCCATATCCTAACACCACCGCTGCCATATACCACCACCATATATCCACCACCAATCCGAGTTCCTTCCATATTAGGTTTATTTTCGCGATCCATCTAAATTCCGATCCGTGTTTCCTTGCCTGAGTAGGTTTCAGGAAAAAAAATCCGGCGACCGAAAATATTTTTTCCCTATCCTATTTTTAGGCTGTTCTGAGTCTTTTGAGACACTCGCCATCATAGTGATTTTTTGTCGCACTTTTTTCGTCGTCGCTGCCCTGATTTCCGAAAAAAAATAGTCAAAAAAATTTCGTGCCCATCTTGTCAGTTTGACCTGGGAAGAGTTTTGAGACGCTCGCCATTATAGTGAATTTTCGCAAAAAAAAAAAGAGGATCGCAAAAAAAAACAGAGCGAAAAATAAAATTTCTAGGGTGTGCTTTCCCCTTGTTTACGTGCAGCACCGTGATTTTGTTAGTGTTCTAGGCTCGCGTCTCTAGCACGGTCTAGCCTAGGACCAAAGACCAATCACCGCCGTTGAGCGTTTATTCAACTTTGCATCTCTGAATTGATTATTGCTGACCCTTTTTGCTACCATATTATAAGCCTCCCAGCTCCACATACATCTACATCGTGCGTTTGACTCTCCCTGGTAATCGCTCTATTCAAGCTTTGAGAGTTTTGACTACATCGGTTGCCGATCACCGCTTGCCGCTGGGTAAGAACTAGTAAGAATTTGAGATTTCCTTGACGGATTTGTGACACCCACCACCACCACCACTTGTTAGTAGTCTATAGGATCATATTCTTGTGTGTTTCTATTCTTGCTAACCATGCCAGATCACAAGTCGGACGAGATTGACTGGGAAAACTTAACGAACAAGGAGCTTCATGATAAGTTTCAACAAATAATGACCGAACAGTGCAAGATGTCTTTGAACAATTTTGAAGAGGCCATGGAGAAGATCACTGGCCTTGATAAGACGTTCTAACAAAGCTCGATAACAAGTTTAATGAATTGCTCATGCGTCTTCCACCACCACCACCAGCTGCACCTAACGCACCTCTACAACAACAACAACAACAACGACTACCTCCACGTCCTTGAAACAGCCCTCCGCCGGCGAGCCGTGTCCCTCTTGCGCTTGGCCAAACTGTTGGTGCTGCTTGTTGATACTTACGTGGCTCCTGCTGGCGATGCGGAGTAGGATGATTATGTGGGAGATTACGAGGATGAAGTTGATCAAAATCAGAACTACGTGCAACCACCAAAGACCACAACCACCAGGTCGTCCACATGCAAATAATGGCAATGTTAGGGCTCCCCCTCAGGTTCGAGATCATGACCATCTCCCTAAACTGAAATTGAATATTCCACCATTTGAGGGTAGATATGTTCCTGATATATATCTTACTTGGGAGTTAGAAACTGAACAACGATTTACATGTTTACAATATCCTAAGGAGAGACGTGTTCCTGCTGCTATTTGTGCTTTCACTAGCTTTGCATGTGTTTGGTGGTCTGAACATTGTAGATTATATCATGTTCCAGCTACTTGGGCTGCTTTGGAAACTACTATGCGTGCTTTCGTTGGGTTCCACCATATTATCAACGTGAATTACTTCAAAATTGCAGCGCTTAAGACAAGGAAAAATTGCGTAGAAGAATATTATCAGAATTATAAACCGGCTTGATTAGATGTGGTATTGTTGAGGAGAATGAAGCTATGCTTGCACGTTTTATGGGTGGATTAAATAGAGAGATCCTGACCATTCTACAGTGTAAGGATTATAATAATATCACTTGTTTATTCCATCTTGCTTGTAAAGCTGAACGTGAAGTGCAGGATCGACAGGCATTGGCGCGAACTAACTTTTCGGCAGGTCGACCTTCATCATGGACACCACGTGCATCATCTACTTCCACTGCACCATCACCTCCTTGGTGCGACCTCCAACCGTGATACAAGAAAGGTGCACAACCACCACTATCGCCAAGAGCACACACCCGCTGGCTCAAGACAGAGCTCTTCTTCTTCTTCCATGGCGTCAACAGGGCACAAAAGTGATATTATTTGTCGTCATTGTAAGGGAAGAGGACATTTTTCGATAGAATGCAAATCTCAGCATGTGATGATTGCTACTGAGGATGGTGGGTATGAGCCCGCTAGTGACTATGATGAGGAGACTTTGGCTCTTATTACACATGAAGAACACGGTGGAGATGATTCTGATCATGAGACACAATACATGGCTGCTAAAGATGCCGACATTGGTGTATGAATGTTTAGTTGCTCAACGTGTTTTGAGTGTCCAGTTACACAAGTGAGCAAAATCAGAGGCATAATTTGTTCCATACAAAGGGAGTTGTGAAGGAACGTTCTATTCAAGGCGTCATCATAGATGGAGGGAGCTGCAACAACTTGGCTAGCATGGAGATGGTGGAGAAGCTATCTCTCACCACAAGACCACATCCACATCCTTACTACATCCAATGGTTCAACAACAATGGCAAGGTTAAGGTAACACATACTTTGTTCGTGTGCATTTTAGTATCTCTACATATGCTGATTATGTTGATTGTGATGTGGTACCTATGTAAGCATGTTCCTTATTACTTGGTAGACCATGGCAATTTGATAAAAATTTGTACACCATGGTAGAAACAATCAGTATACTCTTGTTCATAAGGATAAAAATATTACTTTGCTTCCTATGACTCCTGATTCCATTTTGAAAGATGATATTAATAGAGCTAATAAAGCAAAATAGGAGAAAAATAAGAGTGAAAATCAGATTGTGGCAAAAGAATTTGAGCAACAAACGAAACCTAATAATAAACCATCTAGTGTTGCTTCTGAAATTAAATTGAAAAGTGCATGTTTACTTCCCACCAAATCTGATATTGATGAGCTAGATTTTAGAAAATCTGTTTGCTATGCTTTTGTGTGCAAAGAGGCATTATTTTCATTCGAGGACGTGCCTTCCTCTTTGGCCCCTGCTATCACTAACATTTTGCAGGAGTTCTCTGACGCCTTCCCACAAGACGTGCCACCGGATTACCACCTATTCGAGGGATTGAGCATCAAATTGACTTAATTCCGGTGCATCGCTACCCAACCGTGCACCATACCGTACCAATTCAGAGGAGACGAAGGAGATTATGTGTCAAGTACAGGAGCTGCTCGACAAAGGTTATATACGCGAATCTCTTAGTCCTTGTGCTGTTCCTATTATACTAGTGCCTAAAAAAGGATGGTACGTCACGTATGTGTGTTGATTGTAGAGGCATTAATAATAATACTATTCGTTATCGTCATCCTATTCCTAGGTTAGATGATATGCTTGATGAATTGAGTGGCTCTACAATATTCTCCAAAGTTGATTTGCGTAGTGGATACCATCAAATTCGTATGAGATTGGGAGATGAATGGAAAACAGCATTTAAAACTAAGTTTGGTTTATATGAGTGTTTAGTCATGCCTTTTGGGTTAACTAATGCACCTATTACTTTCATGAGACTAATGAACGAAGTTTTACGTGCTTTTATTCGATGATTTGTGGTAGTATATTTTGATGATATACTGATTTATAGCAAATCTTTGGAAGAACATTTGGAACATTTACGTGCTTTGTTTTTATTGCTTCACGTGATGCACGTTTGTTTGGTAACCTTGGGAAGTCCACCTTTTGCACTCGACCGAGTATCTTTTCTTGGCTATGTTGTTACTCCATTGTGGAATTGAAGTTGATAAAGCCAAGATTGAAGCTATTGAGAGTTGGCAGCAGCCCAAAACGGTCACACAAGTGAGGAGTTTTCTTGGACTCGCTTGGTTTCTATAGGCGTTTTGTGAGAGATTTTAGCACCATTGCTGCACCTCTCAATGAGCTTACAAAGAAGGATGTGCCTTTTGTTTGGGGTACCGCAGTGAAGACGCCTTCACGGTATTGAAAGATAAGTTGAAACATGCTCCTTTACTCCAACTTCCTGATTTTAATAAGACTTTTGAGCTTGAATGTGATGCTAGTGGAATTGGATTAGGAGGTGTGTTATTACAAGATGGCAAACCTGTTGCATACTTTTCTGAAAAAATTGAGTGGGCCTAGTCTGAACTATTCTACTTATGATAAAGAATTATATGCTCTTGTTCGGACTTTAGAGACATGGCAACATTATTTATGGCCCAAAGAATTTGTTATACATTCTGATCATGAATCTTTCAAACATATTAAAAGTCAAGCTAAACTGAATCGTAGACATGCTAAATGGGTTGAATTCATTGAGACTTTCCCTTATGTCATTAAACACAAGAAGGGTAAAGAAAATGTTATTGCTGATGCTTTGTCTCATTGCTATACTATGTTTTCACAACTTGACTTCAAAATATTTGGTTTGGAGACCATCAAAGATCAATATGTGCATGATGCTGATTTTAAAGATGTAATTGTCACGCCCAATATGCGATACTATCCTAAAGAGACTCGAAGGTCCCACCAAGGATAGAACCGCATATTGAAACGCTTTTGCAAGGTGGATATCATTACATCAAACCATTACATAATAGTTGGGGATACATACCAAAGGCATACAATGTCACACGAATACAACATCACAATACATCATCCATAAGATCAACATCCGACTACGGATGAAACACAAACAGAAGCTCAAACGACATCCACCCTGCTAGCCCAGGCTGCCAACCTGGAACCTATCCCCTGGTCAAAGAAGAAGCAGAAGAAGAACGCGAAAACAAGAACATCGCTCTCGCGTCATGATCATCGCAAAACCTGTACACCAGAACCTGCGGGTGTTGTAGTAACTGCGAGCCACGAGGACTCAGCAATCCCATTACCATGGGTATCAAGACTAGCAAAGCTTAAAGGGTAAGGAAGGGGTAAAGTGGTGAGGTTGCAGCAGCGCGACAAGTATGGTGGCTAACGACGCAAAATGAGAGCGAGAAGAGAAGCAAAGGAACGGTCGTGAAGCTAGCAATGATCAAGAGGTGATCCTGAACTCCTACTTACGTCAAGCATAACCCAAAACCGTGTTCACTTCCCGGACTCCGTCGAAAAGAGACCATCACGGCTACACACACGTTTGATGCGTTTTAATTCGGATCTGGTGTCAAGTTATCTACAACCGGACATTACCAAATTCCCGTCTGCAACATAACCGCGGGCACGGCTTTCGAAAGTTTATACCCTGCAGGGGTGTCCCAACTTAGCCCATTATAAGCTCTCACGGTCAACGAAGGATATTCCTTCTCCCGGGAAGACCCGATCAGTCTTCGAATCCCGGTTTACAAGACATTTCGACAATGGTAAAACAAGACCAGCAAAGCCGCCCGATGTGCCGACAATCCCGATAGGAGCTGCACATATCTCGTTCTCAGGGCAACACCGGATGAGACTAGCTACGAGTAAAACCAGACCTCAAGTTTCCCCGAGGGGGCCCCGCAGGCAGCTCGGTTCAGGCCAGTACTTAGAGAAGCACTGGCCCGGGGGGGCTAAAATAAAGATGACCCTCAAGAGAGCGACTCCCAAGGGAAAAGTAGGTGGTGGTGAGGCAATGGTGGTAAAACCAAGGTTGGGCCTTCTTTGGAGGAGTTTTATTCAAAGCGAATCTGTCAAGGGGGTCCCATAAATCACCCAACTGTATGGAACGCAAAATCAAGGAACATAACACCGGTATGACGGAAATTAGGGCGGCAAGAGTGGAACAAAACACCAGGCATAAGGTCGGGTCTTCCACCCTTTACCAAGTATACAGATGCATTAATTAAATAAGAGATATTGTGATATCCCAACATAATCCTGTCCACCAAGGAGCAATCTTCAACTTCACCTGCAACTAACAACGCTATAAGAGGGGCTGAGCAACGCGGTAACATAGCCAAACAACGGTTTGCTAGGAAAGGTGAAAAAGGTTAGAGGCTGACATGGCAATTTGGGAGGCTTGAAGAACAAGTGATAGGTAGCGCAGCAAAGCGATAGAACGAATCAACTAGCATAGCAATGATAGTAGTGAGATCCAAGGTGACGGTCATCTTGCCTGAAATCCCGCAAGGAAGAAGAATGAGTCCATGAAGAAGATGAAGCCACGAAGACGAACCAAGCGTAGACGAACGAATCCTGACGATCGCAACGAAACGGGAACTATCGAGAAGAAGCACACAACATGGGAAAACACACCACACATGAACAAGGCGTGATGCTCAACCAAGTATGATGCATGACAAAGCTATAAACTACATGCAAAACTAAGCAAGTTTCATATAGAGCACACTCAAAACGGAGCAACGGTTCAACACATACACACAATACAAGTTTAAAGGACAAGCTGTCCAAAACAGCAACTAGGCATCTTGCAAGCATCAAAACAATATGCTACGACATCTCAACGTGAAAAAAAAGGAATGGGCGTGAAGTACAGGTAAAGCATGACAAAACATGAACACTCAGCTATCTCCAGAAACTAATAGAACATGCTCAAAAGGACATGGCAGAATTACTGGACATGGCAGAAATAACATCAGGTTGCAATGTTTAGGGCTATCAAACAGTATTCTACATGGACTTATCATGGCAACAAAAGGCATTTAATGAATCTAATAATTGCATAGAACAGAAGTCCCTTACTGACCATGAGCCAAAAGGACACAGAAAGTATGATGGCACCCATGTAAACATAGCAAGTTTCGTTAACAGATTCAGACAGCAAAAAATAGAGCATGGCAGAAACAACGATAAGTAGGCATGTTGGTGAGCTTGTACCACTCACCACAGAGCAATACATGGCATGACAATGTGACCATCAGTAATATGGAATAAATATAAAGCTAAGAATGGCAATATAAAACCCATAGGGAACATGGATCACTAGAAAAACACATGGCAAAACTGAACTAAATGTTAACAGGCTGATAGTAACATTATTTAGCAAGTTTGGAGCATGATAACAACAAGCTAAAGCGGTCTATAAATGCAAAAAAGGGCATGGATGGATAGACCATAACATGTGTAACAAAACATTCTTAGTGAAAATCTCCAGATTATGCATAGAACTCATGGTAACAGCAGGTTTACATGGCATGAGAAAGTTACAGCTACAGACTTAGCAGAAATGACTGTCACAGAAATCAGCAACATCATGGAGGCTACTTTGCATTCTTGTGCTAGTCACCACAGAGCTCCTAAAAATACAAGACAAGCACCTCTGTAAATATGGCATGACATATATCAAAACACATGTAGAGCTCATGCTCATAGGATGCACACATCAAATGCAACAAAAATGGCAAATCATCAAGTTCTGATAACTGGCAGCAGATAAACATCATATAGCACTCTTGCAACGATGCTTCGGGCATCAAGATGAACTCAAACAATCATATCACAATGGAATGAAATGAAGAGCATCTCACAATCAACATTTCTATATATCATGCGCATGAAACGGAGCTACGGATGGAGATTTATGATGCAATGAACAAGGGACCAAGATGCAAATATTTCGGGTTTGGGAAATTTCGGGGTCAACCTCTGGATCCAGATCTAGGGTTTGACCCAGCGCGGACTTCGAGGCAGGTGGCGGCTCACCGGAGATGGCCGGAGATGACGGATCCGGGCCAGATCTCGCCGGATCCGGCCGGATCTCGGCGGGGCGGTGCGGGAGGCGGTGGACGGCGACCTCGATGGCGCTGGAGCCGCGAGGCGGCGGGGCGGGGCGGCGCGGATCCGCAGCTGGCGACGGGAACGGCGGACCGGGCGAGGCGGCGGGTCAGCGCTGAGACGGAGAGGAGTTTGGCGGCTACGGGCGCGCGGAGGCGGCTTTGGTCGCGCGGCTCGGCGAAGTCGGGGAGCCGGGCGCTGCTGGGGAACGGGCGTGAGACGGGCGGCGCTGGCGGCGGGGCGATTCCGGCTGGCGGGGCGTACTCGCTGGCGGGCGGCAGGCACCGCGGCGGGACGCTGGTGCTGGACGAAGCGCGGCAAAGGTAGGCGAGGGCGGGCGGGACGGGCCGCGGCGAAGGCGGCGGGCGGATGCCTCGGGCCGGGGCGGGTCCGAGATGGGCCTCGAGGGCCGCGTCGAAGTGGGGGAGGAGCGAGGGCGACGTGGCCGGCGGGGATTGGCGCTGGAGGCGGCGCGATGACGTGGAGCGATCCGATTGGACGGAGTGAGGTGGCCGGCGGACACGTCCGGCGCGGGTGGACATGTCCGGCTGCGGGAGGAGGAAGATGGCTAGGGTTAGGGTGGATTCATCCGCGAATTTTGGGGGAGGTGTGTTTATATAGGTAGAGGGAGCTAGGAGAGTCCAAATGAGGTGCGATTTTTTCCCACACGATCGTGATCGAACGACCGAGAGCATGGAGGGGTTTTGGATGGGTTATTGTGTCACTTTGGAGAGGTGTTGGGCTCCACACAAAAGAGGCCTTTACGGTTTCCCGGTTAACCGTTGGAGTATCAAACAGGCTCCAAATGGCACGAAACTTGACAGGCGGTCTACCGGTGGTGTACCAAGGCCGCTTGACAAATCTCGGTCCATTTTGAGAATGTTTAACACCCGCTCACAACAAGAGACAAAAAGGGGACGCCGGGGAACATAGGAGTGTCGGATTGCAAAACGGACAACGAGAAAAATGCTCGGATGCATGAGACGAACACGTATGCAAAACGACATGCACATGATGACATGATAAAATGCAAGACGCAATCAAATGACATGGCAATGACGACGAATAACGGGCAGACACCTGGCGCATCGAATCCGGGGCGTTACAGTAATGCAGAATTGTAAAGTAGGAAGAACTTGGAACAAGTTCGTTCTTAATGATGGATTTGTGTTTCGTGCTAAGAAGCTATGCATTCCAGCTAGCTCCGTTCGTCTTTTGTTGTTGCAGGAGGCGCATGAAGGAGGATTAATGGGGCACTTTGGCGTGAAGAAGGCGGAGGATATACTTGCTACACATTTCTTTTGGCCAAAGACGAGACGGGATGTTGAGCGTTTTGTTGCTCGCTGCACTACATGTCAAAAAGCTAAGTCATGACTCAATCCTCATGGTTTATATATGCCTTTGCCTGTGCCTAGTGTTCCTTGGGAGGATATATCTATGGACTTTGTTTTAGGTTTACCTCGAACAAAAAAGGAGGGATAGCATATTTGTTGTCGTGGATAGGTTCTGAAAATGGCACACTTTATACCATGTCATAAAAGCGATGATGATCTGTTAATGTTGCTGATTTGTTCTTTCGTGAAATTATTCGCTTGCATGGTGTGCCAAATAATATTGTTTCAGATCGTGATACTAAATTTCTTAGCCACTTTTGGAGATGTTTATGGGCTAAGTTGGGGACTAAAGTGCTTTTTAGTACTACTTGTCAACCCCAAACTGATGGTCAAACTGAAGTAGTCAATAGAACATTCTCTACTATGCTTAGGGCTGTTTTGAAGAATAATAAGAAAATGTGGGAAGAATGCTTGCCTCATATTGAATTTTCTTATAATCGTTCGTTGCATTCTACTACTAAGATGTGCCCTTTTCAAATTGTGTATGGTTTCCTACCTCGTGCACCCATTGATTTGTTTCCTCTTCCATCTTCGGAGAAGGTTAATTTTGATGCTAAACAATGTGCTGAATTGATCTTAAAAATTCATGAGTTAACTAAGGAAAACATTGAGCGTATGAATGCTAAATATAAACTTGCTGGAGATAAGGGTAGAAAACATGTTGTTTTTGCACCTGCAGATCTTGTTTGGTTACATTTGCGTAAGGATAGGTTTCCTATTTTGCGCAAATCAAAGCTAATGCCACGTGCTGATGGTCCTTTTAAGGTGTTAGAGAAAATAAATGATAATGCATATAAACTTGAGCTGCTCCGCAGATTTTGGGGTTAGTCCCACTTTTAACATTGCAGATTTGAAGCCTTATTTGCGTGAGGAAGATGAGCTTCCGTCGAGGACGCCTTCATTTCAAGAAGGGAGGATGATGAGGACATCAATACCATTATTACACCAACAGCCCCTGCTTCTATACATAATGGACCAATTACTAGAGCTCAAGACGCCCAATTGAATTATCAAGCCATTTCCGTTTCTTGGTAACGATTCTAATATTCATGAGAATATGATGCTGCCTAAATTGGATACATTTGTTTTGCTTACAAATGAAGGGGCTAGCTTGGACAAGAAAGATGAACCTTGGAGCAAGTTCAAGAATGGAGATGATGGCATGCTAAGGGGAACAAGAACGGAGTTACAAGTGATGATTCCAGGACTTTGAAGCCACCATAATGGGTGCATGAAGCCTTGGACGAAATATACAAGATGCCACTTCATAAATTTTGTCCAGAGGCTATTCTAGGTGCTGCGTCACCTTATTATTGGGCCAGGCCCATGTATTTTCGAAATACTTAAGTATAGGCTGTTTTTAAAGTTCGTATGTGTGGGGAAACAAAAGTTAGGGTTGGTTTCGAACCCCTCCTCCAAGGGCCACGAAATTCCCTCCTCTTCCTCCATATATACAGCCCTTAGGGCATCGTTTAGACTTTGGGTTTTGTTTAGATTAAAAGTTCACCATAGATGCAACTTCGCTGCATTTCGCTTTGTGTTCAACGATCAGACCAAGGCGCCACAGTAACCCCACCTTCATTAATAAAGCTTTCCTCTTATATTCGCAATATCCAGATTGCAATCTTAGTTTCTTGCTTGTTCTTCGCTTGCTCGCAGGAAACAGCCCTCGTGGTCAGGTTGATCATGCTCCGCGTGGTCAATAACCCTCGGAAGTTGGTTTAGCGATTACATAGGCGCCGACGTCGCGACGTTCGTAGTCGGATGGTCAAGGTCGACTCCCACAGAAAACGATAGCCACCATCTCATCGAAACATCGGAACACCTTTGCCTCTATCACTCTAGAACTTGTTCCTTTTTATCATGCCTAAGAACAATTCTCAGGTTTCTATACTAGGTGGTAAAGTTTTTTCCATTCAATTTATCTTCTTCCAGGATTGATTTCAATGCAAAAGGGGTAACTTGAGTAGGTGGTGCCATTGATCTACAACAGAAATATGCAAAACACTAAGACATGTATTCATGAAGAGTAATTCATATTAAACATTTTAATAAGATCATTATTCCCACTAAAATCAACATCCCTTGATTGATACTTAGTGATTCAAGATCCAAGATCAACATGTCAATTAGTCAGCTTTTGCATCACCGCTAGAGGACAAGATCACTCGGTAAGCAACTCTTGCTAATCGTATCTCCATACGACTCTTGTTGTTGGGGACATATCATGCCTTGCCAACTCCTATGCCTCGTAGCCCAAAACTGTTTTGATAGCCACGACAAGTCAACCAATGCTCTGCGTGTAAGTGTCCGACAGAAACCCGTCACTTCAAGGAGATCTAGTGGCACCCTAGTTTCATAGGCCCGCCATTAAATAAACTTGACATGTGAAGGTGCAGCAATTGGGGAGGCATTTGTACTTGACATTCTTTGAGGGATCACCCTACTTAAAACATCTACCATGCAAACAGAAGGGTGCATAAAAGGGATAAACTTTCACACGCAGTTTATGTATGTGTGATATGGTATAGCCCCTTTTCACAGCGTGTGGTGATCCCCATCTCCACGTGCGCGGTCTGCCCATGCATGGTTGTCCTCGTGGTGATCTCCATCTCCACGCCATGGTGTCAACCGCCAAGTGTTACATAAGATACTATGCTATTAAAAATTAATAGCTACTGAAAGTAAATTACATTACATGGCTTCTCATGTTGACACACAGGTCATCAATACAATAATGGGACAACCATATGTCTCCTGCCGGTTGCCGCACTCATGACACGCAGGTCATGAAACAATAATATACAAGCAACATACCTGGCTATACCAAATCACAGTCATTCCCTCGCAAAAACGAAGTGACGTTCTCATCACGAAAATAAAACCTCCTGAAACTCTATCTTCCAAGCGGATAATTTCCTAGACAGAAGCGCCGAAATCTTGTTCCAAATTTCGCCACTAATCCAACTTTTCGTTAGCTTCAGTTTGACAGGTCTTGGAGCAAAATCGGAGTTCGTATGCAAAAGTTACAGGCGTTTTACCGAGACTGCTCCAACAGATTTCAGCACCGCGGAAATCACATTTCCAAGGTGTTGATCTATGTTCCGATTTGATCAATCTCATTGATCTTCGCGTGCTGCATCCGGATTTACGTTCCACTGTCTACCCTGATGGCGGACAACCGACCGGTATGGGTAAGTCATGTCACGACCTCTGCTTCACGATCGCGGAAACAAGATCATGAAACCAACCTTCAACACTGACATGAGCGACCGATCTCATCGACCCGCACCTGAACCGATCTACATATCTCATATGCATATCATCAAATCTATCACCACACAGCAGAGGCTCTGATACCACTTTAGGAACACGTGGTACGCTACGCTAGAACCTAATACAATTTTCTACCGCGCACCCAAGATCATGCTGCTGGAAATAGATCACGGGTCGGGTTTACCACTAGACGCGCAGTCATCGCAGCGAAAGTAGAGTTGGTGATGCGTGTAGCCGATCTCCCGGGCCATCTCCTCCTCGCGTTGCCGATCTCCCGCGAATAGCGAAGACTCGTGAACGGTGACTCCCGCGTGATGAGGACATGACTACCTCGGATACGACCAAAAATATTGCATACATGCATATTTATCAAATGATTTCTAATGCAAACTATTCAATAATCTATTCATGTTATCCAGAACAAAAATACTTCACACACTTTTGTGTTTTGTCTAATTGCAGGTGTATGGAACATTTGTACAATCCACATATGAAGATAGGGGAAAAGGAGAAGTTTAGGTTCTGTTCAAAAAGTCCTCTCACGTCACTTTTGGGCCAAGAGAAGATAGAGTTCAAGTCTCTCACATTCTGGATTCAGATTCGCACTCCACAGACATACCTGACTCAAAGCGCCAACAACTTTTTCATACGGACTCCGAATTGGGTGATTCTTTTTTTTTGGAAAGTAGATTTCGTCCTCTTTCCAACCCAATTGGATTCACCTTCAAATTCGTCCGGAGCGTTGAGATATGGACGAAACAATCTGACACTGCAGCAGAATCCGAGTCAAACAACAAGTCCAAAGGTGTTGCATCACCTCCATTTGGGCCCATGAGCCTTGTACGACCTAGAGTTGGTTTTAGGCTGTCTTGGGATGTCCTCCCACCTCCTTGGCCGCCACCCCTTGCTCCTATATAAGTAGATCCATCTAGTAGCTTTTCCCTTGGGATTTGTTTAGTTAAAAGTTAGTCATTGCAACTTCGTATACTTTGTTTGTGTCCAACGACCAGACCAAGACCACTTTCGGATCCCCATCTTTATCAATACTTCATCTATATTCGCAATATTCAGATTGCATTATCATATTCTTGCTTGTTCTTCGATTGCGTGCAGGAATAGACCTTCGTGGTCAGGTTGATCATGCTTCCGGCATCGTCGGTAACCTCACGAGATTGGTTTAGCGATTGCTAAGGCGCAACGTCGTGCACGTTTGTAGTCGGATCGTCAAAGTCGACTCCACCAAATCGATAGTTATCATCTCATCGAAAGATCGGGACACCCTCGCCTCTATCACCGTGAACGGCACCTCCCGGTTCCCTCGAACGGTTCGTCCAAGCACCGGAGATGCGATGCCTCCAAGGTATCCACACGTACGGGGAGCAGCGTCGAGCGGCGGACTGCTAGGTCCGGTCGCCCGGCATGGAGTGGGGAGTGGCGGTGGCTAACCAGGGTTCAATTTGATCAACCCTAAGTGGTGTGCCCACTCCCCTTTATATAGACCTCCGAGGTGGGCTCAACACTTGAGCCCACTAGGAGTCCACATCCATTTTCCACTCGGATCAAATCCAAATGGGTTGTAGCCCCTTAAGTGTGCGACCCTATAGGTTCACGTACACATGGGACGACCATAGTCGATAGTTGGTAGCGGCTCCTAGCAGAACGTGCCAACTCCCATGTGGGCGTAAAGTCATTTGACGAACCTCAACAATGTGGCATATGCAACATTCCTTTTGCCTTCACGATATTTGTTGTCGAGCTCAAGGCGACATTACTTGTCACCCTTATGATAGCTCGACCTCTCTTCTCAAACCATGATACAGATTACTAACCGGGTTAACACTTAACCCAAGTCTCATGGCCATGCTTTCCAATCTGATCACCGAGAGGGCCCAAAGAATATCTCTCCAAATAGGAGGGGCAAATCCCATCTTGGTCAACCATGTCTCGCGGCATGTCTCACGACTCACCCAAAAGCTACCTTTATAATTACCACTTCACATTTGAGTAGCGCTTTGATAGACCCTAAGTGAGTTGATCCTCATCCCGAGAACATGCGAGGACCTCGTGTCTAGGACATGGCATAGACATTGCACTTGAGACTAACAGATGACTATTTCTCATTGCGTCTCAAAGTGGGTGCAATAAAACTCGGTGATCTCCATCCCCAGCCCATACTATCGGTTTAGCATCTCCATGCACATGACTTGTGAAACATAGTCATCAACCGAGTCGTATACTAGTCACGGATATGTGTCCGCACAACCTTATCAACTAGCGACCATTAGAACAATCATCATACAATACATAGTTCCAAAAACAAGTCACATACTTATTGATACATATCATTGATGATGTTCAAGGACAATACAAAGGACTCATGAATACATATGGAAATGTCATCATCACATGATTGCCTCTAGGGCATATCTCCAATAAAACCTTGTAGTGACTATATGCGGGATACTTTCCGGTGATGACCGTAATTTGAGGAGTTCGTGTATTCACTTTGTGCCAATGCTTTGTTCCGGTACTTGCTACGTCTTGAGCTTGCGTTGGTTTTCCTCGAAGAGGAGAGGGTGATGCAGCAAAGTGTAGCGTAAGTATTTCCCTCAGTTTTGAGAACCAAGGTATCAATCCAAAGAGGAGGCTCCTCAAAAGTCCCATGCACCTACACAAACAATCGAGAACTCGCAACCAACGCAATAAAGGGGTTGTCAATCCCTTCATGGCCACTTGCGAAAGTGAGATCTAATAAAGATAGTGTGATAAGATAAATATATTTTTGGTATTTTATAATATAGATGCTAAAAGTAAAGATGCAAATAAAAGTAGATTGAAAGTAAATATGATAAGAGATAGACCCCGGGGCCATAGGTTTCACTAGTGGCTTCTCTCAAGATAGCATAAGTATTACGGTGGGTGAACAAATTATCGCCGAGCAATTGATAGAAAAGCGCATAGTTATGAGATTATCTAGGCATGATCATGTATATAGGCATCACGTCCATAACAAGTAGACCGACTCTGCCGTGCATCTACTACTATTACTCCACACATCGACTGCTATCCAAAGCATGCATCTAGAGTATTAAGTTCATAATAACAGAGTAACGCATTAAGCAAGATGACATGATGTAGAGGGATAAACTCAAGCAGTATGATATAAACCCCATCTTGTTATCCTCAATGGCAACAATACAATACGTGCCTTGCAACCCTTTCTGTCACTTGGTAAGGACACCGCAAGATTGAACCCAAAGCTAAGCACTTCTCCCATGGCAAGAAAAACCAATCTAGTAGGCCAAACCAAACTGATAATTCGAAAAGACTTGCAAAGATAACTTAATCATACATAAAAGAATTCAAAGAAGATTCAAATATTATTCATAGATAAACTTGATCATAAACCCACAATTCATCGGATGTTGACAAACACACCGCAAAAAGAGATTACATCGAATAGATCTCCACAAGAGAGGGGGAGAACATTGTATTGAGATCCAAAAGAGAGAAGAAGTCATCTAGCTAATAACTATGGACCCGTGGGTCTATGGTAAACTACTCACAACTCATTGGAGGGGCAAGGATGTTGATGTAGAGGCCCTCCGTGCTTGATTCCCTCCCAAGCAGAAAGTGCCGACGAAGGCTCCAAGATGGGATCTCATGGATACGTAAGGTTACTGGCGGTGGAAATTGTGTTTCGTGGTGCCCTGGATGTTTTCGGGTGCGAGTATATATAGGAAGAAGAAGTATCGCCGGTGGCATTGAGGGCCCACGAGACAGGGGGGCGGCCCTATAGGGGGGCGCCTCCTATCTCGTGGAGGCTCCGGTTGCTTCTTGACTTGCACTCCGAGTTCTCTAGATCACGTTCGGTGAGAAAATCATGTTCCCGAAGGTTTCATTCCGTTTGGACGCTGTTTGATATTCCTTTTCTTTGAAATACTGAAATAGGCAAAAAAAACAATATGGGCTGGGCCTCCGGTTAATAGGTTAGTCCCAAAAATGATATAAAAGTGGAAAATAAAGCCCAAAGAAAGTTTCAAAAACAAGAGATAAAGTAGCATGGAGCAATCAAAAATTATAGATACGTTGGAGACGTATCAGGCATCCCTAAGCTTAATTTCTGCTCGTCCTCGAGTAGGTAAATGATAAAAAGAGAATTTTTGATGCGGAGTGATACTTTGGCATAATTTCAATGTAAATCTTCTTAACTGTGGTATGAATATCAAGATCCAAAAGATTCAAGACAAAAGTTCATATTGACATAAAAATAATAATACTTCAAGTATACTAACTAAGCAATTATGTTTTCTCAAAATAACATGGCCAAAGAAAGTTATTGTCATGCAGGGGAACGGGGGTCCCAGACTTGCTCGCTCGGCCTTGTGGCGTGGCTCAAGGGGGAGGCTGAGCACGGCCCATCTTCATCAAAGACAAGCTCAAGACCTCATGAGGGGCCAAGCCTGCTGGGCGGGCGACAGTGAAGCTTCCTCGTGCACGGCCTCGTCACAGCTGGCTCGCGAGGAGGCGGAGATCAAGGCGGGTTACCTCACGAGGTGCCCATGACGCAAGCCATGACGACCAAGGGCGCCAGGCGGGCACCAGCCCGCGCAGTGTCCTCCTTTCCTCTTTGGTGCAAAGGGAGCAAGCGCGGGAAAGAGCATCAAGCAAAGGTATCCATTTCGGTGCAACAAGACCAAGATCGTCATAGCACGGCTGTGAAGGAAAGAAAGGTGCACAACCGCCACTATCTCGCCAAGAGCACACCGCCGCTGGCCCGCATGTAGCTCTTCTTCTTCCATGGCGCCAACAGGCACACAAGTGATATTATTTGTCGTGCGTTGTAACGGAGGAGGACATTTTACGAGAGAATGCAAATCTCAGCATGTGATGATTGCTACTGAGGATGGTGGGTATGAGTCCGCTAGTGACTATGATGAGGAGACTTTGGCTCTTATTACACATGAAGAACACGGAGGATATGATTCTGATCATGAGACACAATACATGGCTGCTGAAGATGCTGACAGGTATGAATGTTTAGTTGCTCAACGTGTTTTGAGGCGTGAGTTACACAAGCTGAGCAAAATCAGAGGCATAATTTGTTCCATACAAAGGGAGTTGTGAAGGAACATTCTATTCAAGGCCATCATAGATGGAGGGAGCTGCAACAACTTGGCTAGCATGGAGATGGTGGAGAAGCTATCTCTTACCACAAGACCACATCCACATCCTTACTACATCCAATGGTTCAACAACAAATGCAAGGTTAAGGTAACACGTATTGTTCGTGGTGCATTTTAGTATCTCTACATATGCTCATTATGTTGATTGTGATGTGGTACCTATGCAAGCATGTTCCTTATTACTTGGTAGACCATGGCAATTTGATAAAATTTGTACACCATGGTAGACACAATAAGTATACTCTTGTTCATAAGGATAAAATATTACTTTGCTTCATATGACTCCTGATTCCATTTTTGAAAGATGATATTAATAGAGCTAGTAAAGCAAAACAGGAGAAAAATAAGAGTGAAAATCAGATTGTGGCAAAAGAATTTGAGCAACAAATGAAGCCTAATAATAAACCATATAGTGTTGCTTCTGAAATTAAATTGAAAAGTGCATGTTTACTTGCCACCAAATCTGATATTGATGAGCTAGATTTTCGCAAATCTGTTTGCTATGCTTTTATGTGCAAAGAGGCATTATTTTCATTCAAGGACGTGTTTCCTCTTTTGCCCCTCGCCGCCTCTAACATTTTGCAGGAGTTCACGACGCCTTCCCACAAGACGATGCACCGGATTACCACCTATTCGAGGGATTGAGCATCAAATTGACTTAATTAATGTGCATCGCTACCCAACCGTGCACCATACCGCATCAATCCGGAGGAGACGAAGGAGATTATGCGTCAAGTACATGGAGCTGCCCGACAAAGGTTATATAATGCCAATCTCTTAGATCTTGTGCTGTTCCTATTATACTAGTGCCTAAAAAGGATGGTACGTCGCGTATGTGTGTTGATTGTAGAGGCATTAATAATATTACTATTCGTTATCGTCATCCTATTCCTAGGCTAGATGACATGCTTGATGAATTGAGTGGCTCTACAATATTCTCCAATGTTGATTTGCGTAGTGGATACCATCAAATTCGTATGAAATTGGGAGATGAATGGAAAACAACATTTGGAACTAAGTTTGGTTTATATGAGTGGTTAGTCATGCCTTTTGGGTTAACTAATGCACCTAGTACTTTCATGAGACTAATGAATAAAGTTTTACGTGCTTTCATTGGACGATTTGTGGAAGTCTATTTTGATGATATACTGATTTATAGCAAATCTTTGGAAGAACATTTGGAACATTTATGTGCTGTTTTTATTGCTCTACATGATGCACGTTTGTTTGGTAACTTTGGAAAGTGCACCTTTTGCACCGGCCGAGTATCTTTTCTTGGCTATGTTGTTACTCGACAGGGAATTGAAGTTGACAAAGCCAAGATTGAAGCTATTGAGAGTTGGCCGCAGCCCAAAACGGTGACACAAGTGTGGAGTTTTCTTGGACTCGCTGATTTCTATAGGCGTTTTGTGAGAGATTTTAGCACCATTGCTGCACCTCTCAACGAGCTTACAAAGAAGAATGTGCCTTTTGTTTGGGGTACCGCATGTGAAGAAGCCTTCATGGTATTGAAAGATAAGTTGACACATGCTCCCTTTACTCCAACTTCCTGATTTTAATAAGACTTTTGAGCTTGAATGTGATGCTAGTGGAATTGGATTAGGAGGTGTGTTATTACAAGATGGCAAACCTGTTGCATAGTTTTCTGAAAAATTGAGTGGGCCTAGTCTGAACTATTCTTCTTATGATAAAGAATTATATGCTCTTGTTTGCACTTTAGAAACATGGCAACATTATTTATGGCCCAAAGAATTTGTTATACATTCTGATCATGAATCTTTGAAACACATTAAAAGTCAAGCAAAACTGAACCGTAGAGACATGCTAAATGGGTTGAATTCATTGAGACTTTCCCTTATGTCATTAAACATAAGAAGGGTAAAGAAATGTTATTGCCGATGCATTCTCTCGTCGTTATACTATGCTTTCACAACTTGACTTTAAAATATTTGGTTTGGAGACCATCAAAGATCAATATGTGCATGATGCTGAATTTAAAGATGTATTGCAGAATTGTAAAGAAGGTAGAACATGGAACAAGTTCGTCGTTAACGCTGGATTTGTGTTTTGTGCTAACAAGCTATGCATTCCAGCTAGCTCCGTTCGTCTTTTGTTGTTGCAGGAGGCGCATGGAGGAGGACTAATGGGACACTTTGGCGTGAATACGACAGAGGATATATCGGCTACACATTTCCTTTTGGCCAAAGATGAGACGGATGTTGAGCGCTTTGTTGCTCAATGCACTACATGTCAAAAAGCTAAGTCATGACTCAATCCTCATGGTTTATATATGCCTTGCCTCTACCTAGTGTTCCTTGGGAGGATATATTCATGGACTTTGTTTTAGGTTTACTCTCAAACAAAGAAGGGAGGGATAGCATATTTGTTGTCGTGGATAGATTCTCGAAAATGGCACACTTTTACCATGTCATAAAAGCGATGATGCTACTAATGTTGCGGATTTGTTCTTTCGTGAAATTATTCGCTTGCATGTTGTGCCAAATACAATTGTTTCAGATCGTGGTACTAAATTTCTTAGCCACTTTTGGAGATGTTTATGGGCCAAGTTGGAGACTAAACTGCTTTTTAGTACTACTTGTCACCCCCAAACCGATGGACAAACTCAAGTAGTCAATAGAACATTGTCTACTATGCTTAGGGCTGTTTTGAAGAATAATAAGAAAATGTGGGAAGAATGCTTGCCTCATATTGAATTTGCTTATAATCGCTCATTGCATTCTACTACTAAGATGTGCCCTTTTGAAATTGTGTATGGTTTCCTACCTCGTGCACCTATTGATTTGTTGCCTCTTCCATCTTTGGAGAAGGTTAATTTTGATGCTAAAGAACGTGCTGAATTGATTTTAAAAAAGCATGAGTTAAATAAGGAAAACATTGAGCGTATGAATGCTAAATATAAACTTGCTGGAGATAAGGGTAGAAAACATGTTGTGTTTGCACCTGGAGATCTTGTTTGGTTACATTTGCGTAAGGATAAATTTCCTAATTTGCGCAAATCAAAGCTAATGCCACGTGATGATGGTCCTTTTAAGGTATTAGAGAAAATAAATGATAATGCATATAAACTTGAGCTACCTGCAGATTTTGGGGTTAGTCCCACTTATAACATTGCAGATTTGAAGCCTTATTTGGGTGAGGACAATGGACTTCCGTCGAGGACGACTTCATTTCAAGAAGGGGAGGATGTACCATTGTTACACCCACAGCCCCTACTGTTACTTATAATGGACCAATTACTAGAGCTCACAAGACGCCAATTAAATTACTGTGTACTTTCATTTCTTGGTAATGATTCTAATGTTCATGAGAATATGATGTCGCTTAAATTGGATACATTTGTTTTGCTTACAAATGAAGGGCCTAGCTTGGAGAAGGATGAACATTGGAGCAAGAACAAGAATGGAGTTGATGGCATGCGCAAGGGGAACAAGAACGGAGTTAGAAGTGATGATTTCAGGACTTTGAAGCCACTATAAGGAGTGAATGAAGCCTTGGACGAAATATACAAGATGACACTTCATAAATTTCGTCCAGAGGCTATTCTAGGTGCTGCGACACAATATTATCGGGCCAGGCCCATGTAATTTCGAAATACATAAGTATAGGCTGTTTATAGAGTCCGTATGTGTGGGGACACAAGAGATAGGGTTGGTTTCGGACCCTTCCCCACGGGCCGAGAAATCCCCCTCTTCCTCCATATATACAGCCCTTTAGGGCACCGCTTAGACTTTGGGTTTTGTTTAGATTAAAGTTCGCCATAGCTGCAACTTCTCAGCATTTCGTGGTGTGTTCAATGACCGTACCAAGGCCACAAAACCCCACCTTCATTAGTAAAGCTTTCCTCTTATATTCGCAATATCCAGATTGCAATCTTAGTTTCTTGCTTGTTCTTCGCTTGCTCGCAGGAAACAGGCCCTCGTGGTCGTGTTGATCGTGTTCCCATGGGTCAATAACCCTTGGAAGTTGGTTTAGCAATTGCTAAGGCGCCGACGCCTCAAGCACGTCAGAGTCGGATCGCCAAGGTCGACCTCACGGTAAAACGATAGCCACCATCTTATCGAAAACAGCAGGACACCTTTGCCTTATCTAGAGGGGGGCCCACCAGTAGGGCACAACCCACCGGGCGCCGCCAGTGGAGCCCAAGCGTGCCCTGGTGGGTTGTGCTCAACCAGGCCCACCTCCGGTGCCTATATTCTGGTATATAAGTCATTTTGACCTAGAAAAAAATAAGGAGAGGACATTCAGGACGGAGCACCACCGTCTCGAGGCAGTACTTGGGCAAGAGCACTTTTGCCCTCCGGCGGAGCGATTCTACCTGGGGAACTTCCCTCCTAGAGGTGGAAATCACCGTCACCATCATCATCAACAACTCTCCCATCTTGGGGAGGGCAATCTCCATCAACATCTTCAATAGCACCATCTCATCTCAAACCCTAGTCCATCTCTTGTGTTCAATCTTTCTACCGGAACTATAGATTGGTGCTTGTGGGTGACTAGTAGTGTTGATTACATCTTGTAGTTGATTACTATATGGTTTATTTGGTGGAAGATTATGTTCAGATCAAATATGCTATTTAATAATTCTCTGATCTTGAGCATGATTATCATTTGTGAGTAGTTACTTTTGTTCTTGAGGTCACGGAGAAATCATGTTGCAAGTAATCATGTCAACATGATATGTGTCTGATATTTTGATAGTATGTATGTTGTGGTTCACTTAGTGGTGTCATGTGAATGTCGACTACATGACACTTCACCATATTTGGGCCTAAGGGAATGCATTGTGTTGTAGTAAGTAGATGATGGGTTGCGAGAGTGACAGAATCTTAAACCCCAGTTTATCCGTTATTCCGTAAGGGACCGATTGGATCCAAAAGTTTAATGCTATGGTTAGAATTTATTCTTAATACTTTTCTCAGAGTCATGGATGCTTAAGTAGAGGGTTAATCATAAGTAGGAGGCTTGTTCATGTAAGAACAACACCTAAGCACCAGTCCACCCACATATGAAATTATCAAAGTAGCGAACACAAATCAAATCGACATGATGAAAGTGACTAGATGAAATTCCAGTGTACCCTCAAGAACGCTTTGCCTATTATAAGAGAACGTTTCGGCCTGTCCTTTGCCTCAAAAGGATTGGGATACCTTGCTGCACTTTTGCTACTATTGTCGTTACTTGCTCGATAAAAATTATCTTGCTATCAAACTACTCGGTTACTTACAATTTCAGCACTTACAGACATTACCTTGCTGAAAACCACTTGTCATTTCCTTCTGCTCCTCGTTAGGTTTGACACTCTTACTTATCGAAAAGGGCTACAATTGATCCCCTATACCTCTGGGTCATCACGCCGCCCTCTCGCGTTGTCAACATGGTCAACAAACAAGAGGAATCGGGAGAGGACTGTACGTGGAGAGGATGATAGTAGGGATCCACCATGTCCTTGGTCGTACGCAAGCAAGTTCCTCATTTTTGTTACATACTCCATTGCCAGCGTATAGAAAAAGAAAATGCTTCCTCCTAATGCTTTGCTAACATCAGGGACCCACGAAATTGTCAACGTATAGTCAATAGACAAGTGAACAGCACAAGAGCGGCTGACACCTTGGACGTAGCTGCTCGAGTAGTATTTTTCTGTTATTGTTGAGACGGAGCAGGGTTTTAACTGGGCTGTGGCAAGTCTAGCCCAGGCTTCTATTTTCCGTTCAACACATGACCAGCCCACCTATTTTTTGTTTGTGAAAATGGCTAGCCTAGTTTATTTTTTCTGAAGCATACCCAATCCAGGCATACTCAACCCAGGTCTACTTATTTTTCTCCACCCTGCTGGGCGGCAACCCTTTCAAGACAACTGCAAATCTTAAAAGTAATATGAAATGGGTTGTAAATATAAAACACACACGACAAATTGGCAATTACTTTCAAATTTCTAAATTTTTTTCACATTTTCAGATTCCAATTTCACTGGGCTTTAACCTAATTTAAATATATATTGAAAGTACTTTAAATCTGGCTCGACCTTTCGGTATTAAAAATAGTTTTTACTCCACCGAAATATGTGAAATTTCGTTAAAATTTTTAACCCTGGCCTTGGCTAACAAAAAGAAAATGGACTCCAACAAATTGCATAAGAAATTGCAAATGAGCTATAAATTATTTAGAAAATAGGAAATGGGCTGACTTGTGGGCCTATTAAGTTGACACGTATGCAAGATTTCTTTACTTATTATATATGTCAACAAACGATTCTAGCAGAAGTGACCGTCGGATGTCAATCCAATGACCGTCGTGCTTCTTCAATATCTAATCTTATTGCTCCAGCCGCCAAATCCAAAGATCAAGGGATCACAAGTGCTGCCTTCGCCTCCCGTGGCCGACTATCTGCCAAGACAGCCTCACCGCCTAACTACTCCCACCACTGGCTGTGCCATCCCTCTACTCACCCACATCCACTCACTGTTGTGGCTTCGCCATCCGCCATTCCTTCGGTCTCACCGCTGCTCACCGCTGGCTGGTGTTCTCGCAAGACGGCGTGGTCAGCATTGTCAACAAACGACAACATCGGAAGAGGGATGTACGTGGAGAAGCTGCCAGTTGGGACCCACATGGTCCATGGCCCCACGCAAGCCAAAAAAATTAATCCTCCCCATGACAGCTAGGACCCACCAGCTATATCTTCGCACAAAAGGACGTGCCTCCTTATTAAGCAAAAAACAATGATTGCTCCCCATGACAGCTGGGGCCCACCAGATTTGGAGGCTAACTTGTGGGCCTACTAAATTGACGCGTACACATGGCTTTGTCAACTTAGTCAACAAACGATTCTATCACCAAGGACTGCTGATTGTTAATATCCTCAGTAGCGAATTCGACCTCAGACGGTCAAGTCTTCGCGGCTTAAGTGTCATCCCCGATCGGTATGCGTCGACACACACAAGATTTCGAGGATTTATAACAGAGGTAAATCACATGTATAAAATAACGTAAATACTATTACCTCAATCCAAATAGCTGAAGTAACAAGGTTGTGGATTCCCATCAACACCAACGCAAAGTTGAGTGTAGAAATCAGAACCCTAACGTATCACTTACTGTCAGAAGATCCCGCAACATGAGACGCTATAAATGACAAAGGGTCAAGACATTGAATGTAATTGGCAAATTCACGCCTTTAGAGCAATGATGAATAATGGCTATCTACACATGCATATTTGGTCGGGTGGAGTGTAACACTTCGGATTATTAATGAACAAAGAATCACCCCTTGCCATCGGCAAGCAAACCTCTCTTTGATTCGAACCCGTTTCTAAAAACAAAATCCAAAAACAAAAGCAAAGATAAAAAGTTTCAAAACCAAAACTAAAAATGTTCGGGGTTGTCTAAAATAGGAAACCTAATTATGGTGGGGTGCACTAATTTTTGTAAAATGCTTTGGCATTTTAAATAAAACTAAAATGTAAAAGAAGAAAAATAAAAGAGAAAACGAAATGTGAGGGAGGAAACCTTCGCCCAACTGGGCCAGCCCCCTCCTCCTGCCCAAATGCTGCCGCCCATTGGCCCAACCGCCCCCACCTCACTCCCTTTTCCCCTCGGTCCACCTCGACTCCCCACCGACAATTTCACTCCCCCACCTCGAACATTCCTCCTCCTCGATCCGATCGGAGGAGGCCTCACCGAAGTCACCTCGCCCACCTGCCTCATGCCCCGGGCCGCCCCAACCGGCCGCCTCTGACCTCCTCCTCTACACCGCCTGGGCCCTCCTCCTCTCGCCCACGTTGCTCACTGCCATGATCGGGCCTTCGACGCCAAGACGCCTCCCGCTTTTCTCACGGCCACACCATCGACCTCACCACCACTGGCCTCAGACCCGGCAAGAACCCCCTGTGGAGCTCGCCTCCGCTGCTCTTCAATTGCTGGCCCCTGGCGAACCATGCCGCTTCGGCGCTTGTCCGGCCACGGCCGCTGTCACGCCACTGCTTTTCGTTCTTCCGGCTACTTCTAACGGCGCCCTCCCACTTCGCCACCGAATCTCTGCCCTTCCGACGCTTTTCACTTCCTGGCCGCCTCCTGAGCCCCATCATGTTCTCAAGACGGGCGTTTCGCCCACTCCTGCCCTCGACCGCCTTGCCACTGCCGGCCACTGGCCTGGCCAAGGCCACAAGGCCACACTGCCACGGCACAAGCCACAGCCTCAGCCTGCCACCTCGGCCGCCTGTTGGCCCTCAAGGTAGGCGCTCACAAGGCCCTGGTTGCGCCAAACGGGCACCGCCAAGAACCCCCACGCCAAGATGTTCGCTTGGCCATTCGGCACATACACTGGGCCCAAGCCCCAGAGCACAGAAAAAATAAAAAAGGAAATTAAATAACTAAAATAATCATTAAAAATGTTAATTAATTAATTAGAGAATTAATTAACTTAATTAAACCTGATTAATTAAAACTAATTAATTCAATGTTAATTAACCTTGATTAGGTTAATTAGATATTAGAGAATGACATGTGACCCAATTGCCTTGTTGACTCACCAACCTCGGCTGATCACGATGTCGCAAGATGACATCATGCCGATGTCATAAATGCATTTTCTAGATTAATTAAATAATTAATTAAATTCCGTAAATTAATAAAATCTTTTTAAAATCATATCTTTTAATCCGTGAATCGGATTAAAATATTTTCAACATGAAAGTTGCTTTCAACGCATTTAGATTTAATCCGGCACGCAGTCTGCTCACGCCCACACACACCCTAACCTATCGAACCTGCAACTTTCCTCCGCCTCCCTCCTCCGAAAAACTCCTAAACACCGGAAAACTTCCCGGATGTTTCCCCTTAACCAAAGCACTTCAATACCACGTTAGGGCACGCCTTAGCATCGCTTCTTGGCATGTCATGCATCGATATTCATCTGCTTACTTTTGTATTCATTGTTTCTTCCTCTTCCTCTCCTAGACTACGAGACCGACCGCACCGGCTATTCGACTACGGTGTCGACGACTCTCTCTTGCCAGAGCAACCAGGCAAGCCCCCTTGATCACCAGACATCGCCTACCTCTTCTCTACATCGCTTGCATTAGAGTAGTATAGCATGTTACTGCTTTGATACTCCTACATCCGCATAGCCTGCCCTTGTAACTTCGGTTGTTACCTTTACCGCAATCCTATATGCTTAGTATAGGATGCTAGTACATATCTATCCGTGGCCCTACATTCTTGTCCGTCCGCCATGCTATATTATCGGCCGTGATCACCGGGAGGTGATCACGGTATATACTATATGCTTATACATGATGCATGTGAGACTAAAGTCGGTCGGCCGATGGAGCACCCATGAGTGGATCTTTGAGGCGGAGCGATGTGGCAGTGTTGAGACCGCTTAGGAGAGAGGTGGGCCTGCTCGCTCGGCGCTCATGTTACTTAACACGCTTAACGAGGTCTTGGTATTTGATCTCGAGTTGGCTACGAAGCTTATACGCACTAACCATCTACGCTGGGAGAAGTTAGGGTATCCCGCCGCCGCGGGTATCAGCCAAGCACTTCAGACGTCAATGACGTGAGCTGCTGCCGCCGATTGGACCGAACGCCACTAGGCTAGGGTCTGCTTCCGGCCACAGACGCAACGTGCAGTGTGTGCTCAGGCGATGGGCCTGCACTTCGCAAGGCTTAGGGTTAGACCGGCGTGTTGGCCTCTCTCACAGCCTAGGTGGGCTGCGACGTGTTGATCTTCCGCCACGGCATGACCCGTGAAAGTGTGTCCGCCAAATGGGATCAAGCGTGGCCGGGTAAGATGGTGCACCCTGCAGGAAGTTAATCTATTCGGATAGCCGTGATCTTCGTGAACAGGATCACTTGGAGTTGTACCTTGAGCTTATGACAACTAGAACCGGACATTTGATAAAACACACCCTTCCAAGTGCCAGACATAACCGGTGGTCGCCTCGCTCGTGGTTATGAGCAGGGATTGCCGGTAGGATTATTGCTATATGATGTTACTTGGAGGACTTCAGATCGTCCCTCCTCACTGCTGTAAGACAGGTGTCCGTGGTTTAGTCTTCGCTAAGACTAGCTATCCCCCTCTTATTCGCCATTCTCAGCTTCAGTCCACCGATATGGCCTTTACACATATATCCATGCATATGTAGTGTAGTTTCCTTGCTTTAGCAGTACTTTGGATGAGTACTCACGGTTGCTTGTTTCCTTTTCCCTACCTATACTGATTGTTGCAATCGCACGATGGAGCCCAGGAGCGACGCCACCGCCTATGACGACTACTACTCCGGAGGTGTTTACTACTACGCAGCAGCCTCACCGACGACGCATTTACTGTGGAGTGACCTAGGAGGATCCTGCAGTGAGGCCCGCCTCTTTCGATCCCAGATCCCAGCTTTGTGCTAGCCATCTTATGGCACCTTGTTTAACTTATGTCTCAGAGATTTGAGATATTGTTGCTTCCACGACTTGCCTATGATCGAAAGCACTTGTATTCGAGCCCTCGAGGCCCCGGCTTGTATTATGATGCTTGTATGACTTATTTTATTTGTAGAGTTGTGTTTTTGATATCTTCCCGTGAGTCCTTGATCTTGATCATACACATTTGCGTGCATGATTAGTGTACCATTGAATCGAGGGCTACAAGTTGGTATCGAGCCGATCGCCTGTAGGGAATCCTCTTCCACACTCCTTGGTCAAGTCGAGTCTAGACATTGCAAAAGCTTTTACTAACTTGGCTGTGTGCTCACGGGCCCACGTCGCCATCGGGTGGTACTAGTATCTTTTACTCCTCGACCTTTACTCGGGGACTCTGAACTCTCTTCTACTCGGGTTAATCGATTTTACTAACTATCACTAGGATCCCGTGACCGCATTCACCCCAAAGTTGGATATAGCCTTAGTTGTTCTTGGAATTGTATTTGAGCAATTTCCACTGCCATTTGACTCCTTTGAAACGCTTTGTTTTCAGATGGAACCCACGAGGCAGGTCGTGCGCCACACGACGGTTATTGGTGCCTCGGGATCACTAGCGGTGCTAGCCGAGATGATGACCTATCCGGGTTATCGCCGCACCCTAAGTACACCGCCTATGAGGAGTACCAGGACTATAACCGAGAGCAAGATTGCCGGCGCCATCGTGCACCTCTACTCGGGAGTACGAGTCCACTCATCGCGGCCGCACACCGCACATGGTGTTGGAGTGACTATCGATATGGCAGTCCACGATGTCGCTTATGCCGCTCGACACGCCTTCGTCTGCAGTATCGAGAGTTGACACCTCCCCTTCGTGCACATTGCTATCGCTGGCTCGATGTTGGTGAGGAGGGTTACTACACCGCCGCCTACACCATCGTTACCAGAGAGCCGCTTCCACCATCGTAACTTTGTTCGCATGCGATGGGCTGGATCGAGCTAACCGAGCTCTCGCCACGAAGTTGTACATCACCCGTCAAAGACCTCTACTGCGTGCTCGACGACGCTGATGCACCCCTTTGTCCGATCCGGGAGAAGCTGCCGCGTTCTGCGATCTACCCAGTACCAGACTGCGTGATGCCCCAGGGTGTCGGTTGGCGACGTGGGAGGCTACTTCTCCAAGACTTGGCCTCTTTCCCCGCCACTGGACGCCGGATTCAAGACTGAGTATCCGCTGCCCCTGTGTCACCGACGTGGAGGACTATCCATCGCCGCACTAATACCTTTTCAAAGCTACAGCTACCTCCGCAAAGCATCGCTGTGGACCTGATGTAGACTTGCTTGTTAGTGTTTGATGTATTCATCATGAGCTCAAGGTGTCCAAGCCGCCTATGATGTAGTAGTCTATGTAATTGGACTCTATGTATCGAACTCTATGCATGATTCCTTTTGTAAGATAAGCCAACTACTAAGTAGTTCCCATCATGCTGCTTTCATTATGCATGTTTCATCATGAATGATTCTTGTCTCTTGCTTAATTTCTCAAATGCTGAACTACCCCTGTTATATAATAGCAGGATGGTTAGGCCAAGAGTCGTGGTCGTGGGGCCAACTTTCCCACCGCCGAGTACATGGCTGGTATGATCCAACATTTCGAGATGAATCGCCAGTTCATGGAGAACATGATGGCTCGGGCCTCGCCCCAATATGAACCAAAGCACCCAAACGGAACAACTTCTGCAGGATTTCACACGCTGAATCCCCGCGTGTACCGCAGCTCAACCCAGCCAATCGGATGTTGATGATCGCTCCGTGACATCACCTATGAGATGGAGTCCTGATGTAGCCCCCGCCACTATGTCACCTTTGCTTCCTTCTTCTCAAGGGACCCGTGACTCAATGGTGGGACAGCCACCACGTGATTTCGCCAGCTTGGAACACTCATCACTGCCGCATTTCCAGGCTGCCTTCCGTGCCCGCTTCATCCTCAAGGGTCATGGACCGAAGAAGCGTGAGTTCTCGCAACCTCACCCAAGGCAACAAGATCAAGAAGCTTCATAGACGAGAGTTCTCGGACTTGTCTCGCTATGCGTCAAGAGGATATTGCAACCGATGCACGCAGATGTGAGAAGTTCCGTGGCGGTCTTCAAGTCG
Organism: Aegilops bicornis; assembly: GCA_021605145.1. Classification (NCBI taxonomy): domain Eukaryota; kingdom Viridiplantae; phylum Streptophyta; class Magnoliopsida; order Poales; family Poaceae; genus Aegilops; species Aegilops bicornis. Next base: position 35,714,968 of record CM038669.1, read on the forward strand.
ACATCAAGCTCGCACTTCTAGTGCACGACTTTTGCTGATTTCGCCACCCCGTGAACAAAGCTATCAATGTCGAAATCGGTCTGCAGGAATACCAGAGCTCTAATAGCGCAACCGTGACACGGGCTCATCTTCGCCCGCCTCGCAGGTTGCAAGATATGGATTCCCAACAAGATGTACCGCAAATTCGAATGCACTGGGCTTCAAGGCGTAATCTATGCTACACCTCGCCCCGCTTACAATAAGCAAATTAAGCTTCCAGCTCCACTCACCCCAAGCTCCTGCTCCCACTCCCAATAATGGTTTGTGCTTGGTCAGTGCGGACAGCCAGGCACCGTGCCGTAGAATGCAACCAGAATCCGTAATCACCGGCCCTTCCAAAGACTGGCCGGGAAACACCTGTAACCGCAACAACACCGGTAAGTCTTATGGGCAAGCTTCAGGCCAACCACGTTGATCTGAACGGCTCATGACCAGCCTGCCATCGTGATGGGTACACTCCTCGTAAATTCAAAAGATCAGATCTGCTTTTATTCGATTCAGAGCATCGCATTCATTCATGTCTCAAGACTTTGCATACAAGCACGACGTTAAGTGTGAAGAGATGAACTCTTCGGTAGTGGTAAAAACCCCATTGGGACAATGTCAAACCTCCATGGTTGGCGCCGACGCCCCCGTGGAAATCGAAGGGTCGGAATTCTATGCCTCCCCATTATCCTCAAGACGCCTAACATCGACCTCATTTGGGGATGGATTGCTGAAAGCGCATACGGCCGCCGATCGCTTGTGCCACTAAGACCGCTCCATCCGCTACACCCTTCCGATGAAATAGTAAGCTACAATGCTCGCCTGGTTCAGATGCCGAGGCAAGGCTCTATGCATTGAATGCATTGAACGCCGCACCCTCGAGGGAATTGAAAACATTCTGTCGCTTTGCGATTTCCAAGACGCTCTTTCCGAAGAACTTCCAGGATTCCCCGCTAGAGTCTGCCGAATTCGTCATCGACTTGAAACCAGGCACCACTCCTATAGCCAAACGGCCCTACAAGATGCCGCCGCATGAACTCCTTGAGCTAAAGGAGGAAATTGACAAATCTCTTCAAAGCGGTTTCATTCGCCCAAGTTGCTCTCCTTGGGGAGCACCTTCTCTCTTTGTCAAGAAGAAGGATGGGACAAACTGATTGGTCCAAGACTACCATCCCATAAATCAAGCTACCATTCAAAATAAGTATCCTCTTCCTCGGATCAATGATCTTTATGATCAACTGGCTGGTTCGGCTGCTTGTTCTCAAACTCGACTTGAGGTTGGGTTACCACCAGATCCGTGTCGTGGAGGAGGATATCCCCAAGACCGCATTCGTGGACTCGTTATGGTTCATACTGGTACACCGGGCCATGTCTTTCGCTTAACCAATGCTCCAGCCCACCTTCTCTCGCCTCTCGATGAACTATATATTCATGGATTACCTCGATAAGTTCGTCAGGGTTTATCCGGATGATATCCCGATATTCTCCAAGAATGAAGAAGAACATGCCGAACATCTTCGCCTTCAGCCGGAAAAGCTACGAGAGCATCAACTCTATGCCAAGTTCTCCAAATGTGAATTCGCTTCCGAAGTAACCTATCTTGGGCATGTCATTTCTAAGGATGGTATTGCCGTCAACCACGAACGAAGTTCAGGCTATTCTCGATTGGACTCCTCCAAGAACGTTACATAAGTCAGAAGTTTTCTCGGTCTACTAGCTATTGCTGCCGATTCGTCGAGAACTTCTCCAAGATTGCTGTGCCTCGACTAACCTGTTGCATAAGGGCGCCAAATTCCAATGGATGATAAATGTCGTGAAAGTTTCTGTGCACTCAAAGACAAGTTGACGCCCCGCGATTCAGAGTCTAGCTCCTCCCGATACTAAGGACTTCGTCATTTATCGCGACGCTTCGCCAAGGTTTAGGCGGTGTCCTAATGCAAGAGCGCTAAAGTGGTTGCTTATGCCTCTCGACGCTTGGCGCCTCACGAGGAGAACTACCCAGTTCATGACCTCGAACTTGTCGCCAGTCATTCATGCACTAAAGGAAGTTAGGCGACATTACCTTCTCGGTAATCGCTATGTAGATCTTCACCGACCACCAAAGTCTGAAGTATCTGTTTACTCAGCCAGACACTGAACCTCCGTCAAGAGAGATGGATGGAGACCTGCAGTACTTTGATTTGGGTATCTCCTATATGCCGTGCAAGGCTAATGTAATAGCCGATGCCTTGAGCCGCAAGTCTTCATCGCAACCACCTTCAGGTTCACAAAGTTCAGCCCTCACTTGTTGAAGACTTCGTAAAAGAACCTCCATATTGTTCCTCCGGCGCACTTCGCTCCCCCCTCCTCGGGAGTTCCGCAAGATGAATCTCCGTGTTGTTCCTCAGGTTCCCTCTTTACCCCGGGCCGTTGAACCCGATCTCGTAAGGCACTATAAAGACAATGCAGGATTTGACTCGAAGTCTACAAGCTTAAACAAGACGTCAAGAAAGCGAAATCCCTCATCCTTCACTATTATTACCGATGATGGCGCCTTTGTACTTCAAAGGCCGCCTAGTGGTGCCGATGTAAGAAGGAAAACCCAATATGACTCGGAAAGGTTATGAAAGAAGCTCATGATACGCCTCTATGTATCCATCCTGGCGGTACATAAAGATGTATCAAGACATCTGGCCGAGATTTTGGTGGTCTAATATGAAGCAAGACATTGCTCGCTATGTTTCGAAAGTGTGACGCTTGCCGTCAGATCAAAGCAGAACATCAAAGGCCCGCCGAACTCTTGCAGCCTATCTTCTATTCCCGAATGGAAATGGGACCATGTTGAAATGGACTTCGCCACCGGATTTCCCAAATCGCAGTAAAGGTAATGATGCAATTCTTGTCGCCATTGACCGCTTTCTAAAGTTGCACATTTTCCGGCGGTCAAAGAAACGATCATCGCTAGCCAGCCTTTGCAACGCTCTATATGTCCTGAATTGTTTCACTTCACGGTATTCCACCGGGTTATCGGGCCGGACCGTGGCAGCTTATTCACTTCAAGACTTCCGGCAAGTTTTCAAGAAGCTATGGGGACTCATTTATCTTTCAAGATCGCTTTTCATCCGCAGCCTCAAGGGCAAGTTGAACGTGTCATCCAAATTCTCAAGACATGCTTCGAGCTTGTGTCATTCATTCGCAAGAAATGGGAGGAATCTCTCCCGTATGCTGAGTTCTCTTATAATAATAGCTATCAAGCTTAGTCTCAAGATGGCCCCTCTTCGGCAAGGTGTTATATGGATGAAAGTGCCGAACCCTCCGAATCTGGTCGAAATCGGGGAACGCCCACTCTTCGGTCCGGATATTATCCAACATGCCAAGAACAAGTCCGCATTATTCGCGAATCTCAATACACGCTTCGCCGCTATTAAAAAGAGTAATTATGACCGCCATCACAAAGACATGGTCTATCAACTCGGGCGAAAAGGCCTATCTTCGCGTTACACCAATGAAGGGTGCTCACCGCTTCGGATCAAGGGCAAGTTAGCGCCGCTATATTGGCCCTTTCACTATTCTCGAAAGGCGGAAAAGTGGCTTATCAATCGGAGCTTCCGTCAACCTTTCTCGTGTTCACGATGTGTTCCACGTGTCACAACTCCGACGCCGCTTCAAGGACCCAATCCGAGCAAAGGGACCATGAAGTGCTCGAATTACAACAGGACCTCCTATAAAGAGCATCCGTCCGCATTCTCGACCAAGCCGAACGCCGCACATGTCAAGGCTTATCAAGTTCCTCAAAGTTCAAAGTGGTCGAATCACTCAAGACGAAGCCACCTGGGAACGCGAGGATCGTCTTCGAGATGAATACCCCGCACTCTTTCCTTCTACCTCCTAAATCTCGGGACGAGATTTCTTGTAGTGGAGGAGATTTGTAACAACCAGATGATTAATGAACAGTAATCACCCCGGTTACTGTGCCAAACCTCTCTTTGATTCGAACCCGTTCTAAAACAAAATCCAAAACAAAAGCAAAGATAAAAAGTTTCAAAACCAAAACTAAAAATGTTCGGGGGTTGTCTAAAATAGCAAACCTAATTATGGTGGGGTGCACTAATTTTTGTAAAATGCTTTGGCATTTTAAATAAACTAAAAATGTAAAAGAAGAAAATAAAAAGAGAAAACGTAAATGTGAGGGAGGAACCCCGGCCCAACTGGCCAGCCTTCCCCGCCCACCGCCGCCCATTGGCCCAACCGCCCCCACCTCACTCCCTTTTCCCCTCGGTCCACCCCGACCCCCCACCGACAGCCTCACCCCCACCCCAAAATATCTCCTCCTCCCCGATCTGGATCGAGGAGGCTCTCGACCGAGTCGCCTCGCCACCTGCCTCCGCGGCCCCGGGCCGCCCAAACCGCCAGCCTCCTCGACCTCCTCCTCCTTCTACACCGCCGCCCGGGCCCTCCTCCCTCCTCGCCCCTATCGCTGGGTTCGCATGCGATCGCCCCGCCTCGACGCCACAAGACGCCTCGCCTGGCCTCGCCTGGCCACCATCGACCTCCACCACGCCTGGCCTCTAGACCCCAAGAATCCCCCTGTGAGCTCGCCTCTGCTGCTCTCTCCTTCCGAATCACACGCTGCCGCCTTGCCGCCTGTCACGGGCTACCTCCTCACCATGTCACGCCATTTCTGCTTTCCTCTCCGGCGCTTCTAACGGCGCCGCACTTCTGCCACCGACCCCCTGCCCCTTCCGACGCTTCACTTCATTGCGCTGCCTTCAACCCCATCATGTTCTCAGACGCGTTGGCTTACTTCCTGCCTGACTACTGCCATGCCAAGCATCACACAATACGCTGGCCACGGCGCTTGGCCACACTCGCTGGCTCTCCTGGCCACCTCGTCAGCCTTGCCTCGTTGCCTCAAGGCGTTGGCGCACACAAGGCCCTTCTTGGTTATACTAAACGGCAATCACCAAAACCCCACGCCAAGATGTTCGCTTGGGCCTCACAGACACTGGGCCCACGCCCCAGAGCAAAGAAAAATAAAAAAAAAAGGAAATTAAATAACTAAAATAATAATTAAATATGTTAATTAATTAATTAGAGAATTAATTAACTTAATTAAACCTGATTAATTAAACTTAATCACTAGTTAAACTTTAATTAATTCAATGTTAATTAACCTTGATTAGGTTAATTAGATATTAGAGAATGACATGCGGACCCACCTGTCAAGGTTGTTGACTCACCAACCCTGTTGATCGCTGATGTCGTGATGACATCATGTCGATGTCATAAATGCATTTTCGAGATTAATTAAATAATTAATTAAATTTAAATTAATAAAATCTTTTAAAAATCATATCTTTTAATCCGTGAATCGGATTAAAATATTTTCAACATGAAAGTTGCTCGTAACGACGAGACGAATCCGGATACGCAGTCCGCTCGTCACCACACACCCCTAACCCATCGAACCTGCAACTTTTCCCTCCCGCCCTTTGTTCAAAACTCCTAAACACCGGAAAACTTCCCGGATGTTTCCTTAACCAAAGACTTCTTACCACGTTAGGGCACGCCTAGCATCGCTTGGCATGTCATGCATCGATATGCATCTGCTTACTTTGTATTCATTGTTTCTTCCCTCTTCTCTCCTAGACTATTTAGACCGACAACTGCACTGCCGCTCGACTACGGTGTTGACGCATTCTCTCTTGCCAGAGCAACCTGTGCAAGCCCCCCTTGATCACCAGATATCGCTTACTCTTCTCTATTAATCGCTTGCATTAGAGTAGTATAGCATGTTATCGCTGACACTCCTATATCGCTTGATAGCTCGCCCTTGTAACTTCGTTGTTACCTTACCGCAATCCTATATGCTTAGTATAGGATGCTAGTACATTCATCCGTGGCCCTACATTCTTGTCCGTCTGCCGTGCTATATTGATCGGGCCGTGATCACTCGGAGGTGATCACGGGTATATACTATATGCTTATACATGATGCATGTGAGACTAAAGTCGGGTCGGCCGATGGAGCACCATGAGTGGATCTTTGAGGCGGAGCGACAGGCAGGTTGAGACCGCTTAGGAGAGAGGTGGGCTCCTGCCTGCTCGGGCGCTTTCGTTACTTAACACGCTTTAACGAGGTCTTGGTATTTGATCTCGAGTTGGCTACGAGCTTATACGCACTAACCATCTACGGGAGTAGTTATGGGTATCCCGCCGCCGTGGTATCACCAAGCACTTCGCACGTCAATGACGTGAGCGGCGCTGCCGGATTGGACCGGAACGCCACTAGGATAGGTCTGCGCTCGGCCACAGACGCAACGTGCAGTGTGTGCTCAGGGCGATGGGCCTGCACTTCAAGGCTTAGGGTTAGACCGCATGTTGGCCTCTCTCACAGTTTAGGTGGGGTCATGCGACGTGTTGATCTTTCCGCGTACGGCATGACCCAGAAAGTGTGTCCGCCAAATGGGATCAAGCGGCCGGGTAAGATGGTGCACCCTCGCAGGGAAGTTAATCTATTCGGATAGCCGTGATCTTCGGGTAATGTGACGACTTGGAGTTGTACCTTGAGCTTATGACAACTAGAACCGGATACTTGATAAAACACACCCTTCCAAGTGCTGATACAACCGTGGTCGCCTCGCTTCGTGGTTATGAGCAGGGATTGCCGGTAGGATTATTGCTATATGATGTTACTTGAGGACTTCAGATCGTCCCTCCTACCTGTTGTAAGATTGTGTGTCCGTGGTTGTAGTCTTCGCTAAGACTAGCTATCCCCTCTTATTCTCAGCATTCTCGCGCTTCAGTCCAATCGATATGGCCTTTACACATATATCCATGCATATGTAGTGTAGTTCCTTGCTTTAAGTAGTACTTTGGATGAGTACTCACGGTTGCTTGTTTCCCTTTCCCCTACCTATACTCGATTGCTGCAATCGACGATGGAGCCTGTGAGCCAGACGCCACCGCCTATGACGACTACTACTCGAGGTGCCTCATTACTACGCAGCTCACGACGACGCACTGTGAGTGACCTAGGAGGATCCTGCAGAGGCCTGCTCCTCTTTCGATCTCAGATCCTGGGCTTTGTGCTAGCCATCTTATGGCACCTTGTTTAACTTATGTCTCAGACTCAGATATTGTTGCTTCCACGACTGCCTATGATCGAAAGCACTTGTATTCGAGCCCCTCGAGGCCCCCGGCTTGTATTATGATGCTTGTATGACTTATTTTATTTGTAGAGTTGTGTTGTGATATCTTCCCGTGAGTCCTTGATCTTGATCGTACACATTTGCGTGCATGATTAGTGTATGATTGAATCGAGGGCGTCACATGGAGGCTCTATGGTTACAATGTTTTTGCGAAAAGCCAATTCTTCCCTACTGCAAAGGAATAAATTTATTTAATTATCATGGTGGTGGTTAAACATTGAGAATGGTTGACAGCATTCTCAATCCCAATTAATCATCATCATTAAAACCCAACAATATTAGTTTAAAGTAACATGATGAGATCAACAGGATAATCCAAGAACTAGATACTCAAGACGTCCATAACCGGGGACACGGCTAATCATGATTCGCTTTGTACACTCGCAGAGGTTTGTGCACTTTTCCCCACAAGACTCGATCGCTTCCGCTGATTTCTCGTGACTATTGTGGTGTTTGAGAAACGGATGACCTAGACACGCCTTCTTCGTAAACATTAACTCTCTACTCCTGGATAGACCATACCAAACCTACAAAACCCACTACCGCTGATCTACCTCTTTAAGAGCTTCACGAATTTACTCAACTATGCTAGAGACCATAGTAGCTTGTGGTCGCATTACGGAAGTTTCTAGTATGAATAATCTCATGATCCCTTTGAGCCCGGGTGGCGGTCCATAAAAACAGTAATCCTGGTCTACCCAGTGCCTAGAAAGGCAATCTCGAATACCCAGGTGCCTCAATCCACCCAGATGTGTGTTTAAGTTTTCACCTTAAGTAAACCATTAATTAACAATCTCACATCTGTCATGAATACTCTCAAAACCCAATCCACGTCTACGAGCATAGCATGGTAGTGTAAGCATAACGTATTAGTAACTCCCAAGGATTTGATAATAAACTGGTAATAGGTACTACCTCAACTACTTCCCATCCCACAATTTAATTAGTTCCTAATCATGCAATGTTTGAGGATTGATCTAATGCAATAAAAACTGGGTAGTAAGAGGTATGATAGAAGGGTGAACTTGCCTGTACTGTTGATGAAGATGATTCGAACTCATAACTCCTGATAGTTCTACTCGTCACACTCCGGTCAATCTATCGTAAGGAAGCAATAGTAACCACACATAAGCAATCACTCAAAAGATCGGAAAGAACGAAGAAAATAATTCGGAAAACATCATAACCAAGCAAATAAATCTTGCGACATAAAACAATTTCTAACAGTACCAAAATCATGTGAATTCGGCCTTATCAGAAATTTTAGGTCAAGAGCTTCGATTTGCAAAAAGAATCAATTAAATCTGAGTTATAAAACTCAAGTTATGATCAATCGAAGTTCAAATTCAAATCTGATCTAATTCAAATTCTAAACTTTCAAAAACATGTTTGAGTTAGATTACTGGATAGAGGAGATCAGAATGTAAGAAGTGGGCGTTGGTTTCATCTAATTTGGATGAACGAGTAAAAAGTTATGGCTATTTGAAAAATCAGGGCCAAGCTGTTTTACTGGAAGAAAATAAGCTATGAAAGAAGATACAAAGAAATATACCTTTATAAGGTGGAGAAAAGACAACTTCGGAGAGAGAAGACAATTTCCAGAAGTCGCGCCGGAGAGGAGAAAAATATTTTTCTTAAATGAATCTAGTCAAACCAAAATATTGATTTAACCCGAATCAGATGATTTTTGGAAGCTCTATGGGTCTATATTTATAGGTGGAAAAGAGGTTTAAGGGTCAAAGGCTAGGCAATGTGGGACTAAACGTAGACTTAAAATATACGTAAATGTAAGAGAGAGGAGGCGCCATGGGCCAAAAGGCTTTAGGGCGGTTCAAGCGTCACAAGACACTCGCAAATTTTTTGAGCAACCAAAAGAAAAAAACTATGGAAAAAAATATGGGGAGGAATAGGGTCGGCCGGGCCTGGCCCATTTAGTAAAAGAAAAAATGATGGGGCGCTCATTGGTACTATGATGCTTATCGCATGCATAGTTAGTTTTGTATGCGCGCAGTTTTTGTTATTTGTTTTTTATAAAATGAAAGTTTATAAACTGAAAAACGAAAATAAAACTAAAACTTTATATAGGCATATTATATATCAAAATTTTCAGAAAAACATTTTCTACAACATGGACATTTTACTAACATCAAATAATATCCACAAAATTTCAAATAAATCAAAGAGTGCTTCTGCTCTAATAAAATCCAACAAAAATCATTTTAAAAAAATACCAAAATGAATTCAAATTTATTTCTCTCCAATTTTCTATTGTAGGGAATCATGTTACCCTATTTTCCATGTATTATATTTTTGGCGGAAAATAATTTGAATAAATCCCAAATAACCCAAATTAAAAATAATAATTTCCAAAAGGAGTTTGAATTTGATCCTTTGAAACTCCCAACTCATATTTCATATGTTTTGAAGAAGTCATTTTATCTTCGCTCGTGAAAATCATTGAGTTGCGTAAAGTTTCAGAATTGGAAATATTCTCAAATGAAATTCAAATATTTTCAACACCCCTTGTCATTTAATTAAATGGAAGAAATCATGTCATCTTCTCTCCAGGGTTTTGTGGTGAAAATAATTTGAATTCACAGAGATCACGATTGCAAAATGAAAGTTTGGGAAAGTCCTTTTATTCCCTCTCATTTAACTTTCAAAAAGTTTCGAATTCACTCACTTTCAGTCAATCAATCACACAACAATCAAACAAACAATCAAATCTATCTATTTAATATAACATTCCAAAATTTAGAATTTTGGGATGTTACAAACCTACCACCCTTAAAATGAATCTCGTCCTCGAGATTCGGAGAGGCTAGCAAGAAATAGGTTAGGGTTGGGGTCTTCTCAAAATCCATCCATCGTCTCGGTCTGGGGTGCTACCACCCTTAGAAACATGGTTACGGTTCCATCAAAACTTATATACTCCATCCTTTTTGGTGACAGAGTCGGTCTTCTCAGATTCTCGGGAAAATTCCTTCTCTGGGCTCTTCCGGTAGTGGCATAACTTTTCCTCAATACTTCTGTCCTTTCATCTTGGTACGGTTATTCCGAGATTGGGTCTTCTTAGCTGACGGGTCTGGCGTCAATACTAAACAACTATCGATATCTCATGGTGGTCATCAATTTATGGTTTCTCCTACAGGAAATGGGTCTGGGTCGAACCTCACCGTGATATCCTACGATTGGCAACAGCTGTGGTACAAGGGAAAATACTTATACCATTCTAAGGTTCAAACAAGGTTTCGATCGTCATCTCTCTACTATAGGGAAGTCACTCAGATTTACCATCCCATATAGCAAGGCGGATAATAAGAGTAAGTCGGTATGGTGATCAATCCACCCCGCACCCAAATCATTACCTTGTACATGGTTTAGCGAATCTCGCATTCTAACACTCGGTCATCCTCACAAGCATTGCAGAATTTCTCTTGTCGACGAACCAAGTTCGGATAAATCCATTTATTCTGCAAGGCAATAAAACATCTATCGTTCCTTAACAACTCTCAGGTTTTGCGTAAACTCCTATAGAATCGTCGGTTGATAAAATCCTAACTTCTTCCAGGGTTTTTCCTTCAGCAAGAATGTGTTTGCTTCTTAGCAAGTCCTGGGGCCTTTGGCTTATGGCCCATCTCATCACTTGTAAACCTTAAACTCAACCTCAGGGTAGCTGATCTATATTCCAACATCCAGCTTCCAGCTTCCAAGCATACTTAAAATCCATCCAATTGTATTGTCTCCCTTCCTTCTATTTGCACCAAACTAAGATGTGATTACTCAGACTCCTCATGGAGTTGCAATTGCTCCTTATTACCAACATTCTACCTCCTTGTATCCAATAGTACTTTATCTCTTCATCCTCATGGGATATCCCACCTACCGAGATAGAAACTTATACTTATGAAGTCCATACTCCACTTCATGGAACATCATTATCCTTTCGTGGTCAAGCGTCCTTACAGGGAATATTGGCCATCTCTCGCATGGCACTTCTTCAATCGGGAAACGTGGAAACACATCATGAACTCCCCGATAGTCCTTCGGTGACTCCAACATGTTTGCCACTTCTCCCATACGCTCCCAAACTCGGTATGGTCCTACAAAAATCGGGGCTAACATTCCCTTAACTCCAAAAAGGTTAATTCCGCGCCGAGGGGACACACGAAGACATGCTCTGTCTCCAATTTCATAGACTACCTCCTTGTGTTTTTGAGTCTCAGATAACTCTTACACTCGGATCGAAGCTACCTTCAGTCTATCTCGACGTTAACTTGACATTCTCTTGAATCCTTGATCACATTTGGTCCAAACAACTGACGGTCTCCGATTTCATCCCACATCAACAGTGTCTGGCTCCTTCTTGTTGGAAATATGCCCTAGAGGCAATAATAAAAGCATTATTATTATATTTCCTTGTTCATGATAATTGTCTTTTGTTCATGCTATAAATGTATTATCCGGAAATCGTAATACACGTGTGAATACATAGACTACAATACGTCCCTAGTAAGCCTCTAGTTGACTAGCTCGTTGGTCACAGATAGTCATGGTTTCCGACTATGGACATCGGAAGTCATAGACAACGGGATCACGTCATTAGGAGAAAGACGTGATGGACAAGACACAATCCAAAGCATAGCACAAGATCGTGTAGATCGTTTAGCTAGAGCTTTTCCAATGTCAAGAATCTCTTCCTTAGACCATGAGATCGCGGCAATTCCCGGATACCGTAGGAGTGCTTTGGGTGTATCAAACGTCACAACGTAATCGGGTGACTATAAAGGTGCACTACAGGTATCTCCGAAAGTGTCCATTGGGTTGACACGGATCGAGACTGGATTTGTCACTCCAGACATTGCGGAGAGGTATCACCGGGCCCACTCGGTAATGCATCATCATAATGAGCTCAAAGTGATCAAGTGTCCGGTCACGGGATCATGCATTGCAGGCACGGTAAAGTGACTTGCCGTAACGAGACTAAACGAGGTATTGGGATACCGACGATCGAGTCTCGGGCAAGTAACATACCGTCTCGACAAAGGGAATAGAATACGGGGTTGCTTGAACCCTTGACATCGTGGTTCATCCGATGACAACATCGAGGAGCATGTGGGAGCCAACATGGGTATCCAGATCCCGCTGTTGGTTATTGACTTGAGGTAGTCTCGGTCATGTTCGCATGTCTCCCGAACCCGTAGGGTCTACACACTTAAGGTTCGGTGGACGCTTAGGGTTATTAGGAAGACAAGTATGTGATTACCGAATGTTGTTCGGAGTCCCGATGAGATCCCTGGACGTCACGAGGAGTTCTTAATGGTCCGGAGGTAAAGATTTATATATGGAAAGTGGTTAAACGGACTCAGGAAAGTTTCAGGTATACCGGTAATGTATCGGGGCCACCGGGAGAGTTCCCGAGGTCCACCGGAGGGGCCACCTCGGGGGGCCACATGGGCTAAGTGGGAGAGGGAGCCAGCCTCTGGTGGGCTGGGCGCACCTCCCCCTTAGGCCCATGCTAGGGCAAGGGAGGAAACCCTAAGGAAAAAAAGGGGGCGCCTCAGCTTGGGGGCAAGCCACCTCCCCTCCTCCCCTTTGTCGCCCGCCCCATCTAGGGTTCCCCAGATGGCCGGCCCCATTTGCCCTCTCCTCCTATAAATAGAGGGTGGGGGAGGCTACACACACCATTGAAGGCGCAGCCCTCCCTCCCCAAACTCCTCTCTTTCTCTACACGAGCTTGGCGAAGCCTTGTCGGAGAACTGTTGTACCCAGCTTGCACCACGCCGTGCTGCCATTGGAGTTGTCTTCCTCAACCTCTCCTTCTCCCTTGCTGGATCAAGACGGAGGAGACGCCATCGTCCCGTACGTGTGTTGATCGCGGAGGTGCTGTCCTTTCAGCACTTTGGTCATCGGTGATCGGAATCACGTTGGGAACGTCTTCATCATCACCACTCCCTCGAACGCTTCCGTACTCGATCTACAAGTGGTATGTAGATGCAAACTCTCTCTCTTGACTCGTTGCTTAGATGAACTCATAGATAGATCTTGGTGAAACCGTAGGAAAATTTTAATTTTCTGCAACGTTCCCCAACACTTCTCCCATACAAAGCTTCAAAAGGGGCCATCTTCAAACTGACATGGTAGCTGTTGTTGAATGAGAACTCCACGTAAGGTAGATTATCATTCCTACTAGATCCATAATCTAGCGCGCACGCTCTCAACATGTTATCCAGAATATGATTGACTCTCTCGGTCTATCGATCTGTCTGCAGATGAAAGGCTGTACTGAACTCTAGCCTAGTACCCAAAGTCTGGTGCAGCTGATTCCAAAACTTTGAGGTAAACTGTGTTCCTCTATCTGATACGATGGTCCTTGTAACTCCATGCAGACATACGATCCTGGTCAAATATATCTTGGCCAACTTCTCACTTGTATAGGTGGTTTTCACTGGGATAAAGTGAGCCACTTTGGTCAAGCGAATCAACTACTACCCAGCTATAATCATATCCCGTTCGGGTTCTGGGAAATCCGGTAATGAAATCCATGCCAAGCTTATCCCACTTCCATTCAGGTATCGGCATTAGCTGTAGTAATCCTGCTGGCTTCTGATACTCTGCCTTTACTCTCTCTGGCATACATCACCTACGACTACATACTTTGCAATATCCTTCTTCATACCAGTCCACCAGAAACACTCCTTCAAATCCAAATACATCTTGGTGTTTCCAGGGTGAATCGAGTATGGTGAGTCATGAGCCTCAAGTATTTACTTCCTGGTCTTTGCATTATTGGGAACATATTCACGGTCCTCGAACCATAAGGTGTCGTGCTCATCATTACGAAAACCTTTGGCCTTTCCTTTGCTCATCCTCTCTTTTACCTTAGCAATCTCTTTGTCAACCTTCTGAGCTTCACGGATGTTTCCCAACAATGTAGGCTGAACTTCCATTGCTGCAACAAAACCTTTGGGAACAATCTCCAACCGAAGTTCCCTGAGATCCTCAGCTAACTCCTTTGGTAATCCCCCGCTTATGAGGGTATTCGTCCTTGTTTTCTTTATGGTTGTATCCTATTTCTCCACAAAGCTTGCATGCACTTTCTCCATATCATTTCCATAAGGCTTCAACTTCTGGGACACAAGCCGAGACTTTGACAAAGTCAACTTAAATTCTTTCCAAGTGGTTACTCCTTGCCATCCATTGATGGTTTGATACATCCTCCACCAAGTAGCAGCACCTCTTTCAAAGCATTGGAGAGCATGCTGGGTCATATCCTTTCCGGCTATAGGGTTATTCTCCATGTGATCCTCCATGTTCTGAATCCATCGGTCTGTCTCCAATCGACTCATCGGTCCAGAAAATATAAGCTCATCCCCATTCATCTTCTATTGGGTCCATGGGTTTTGGGGTGAGATAAGATAGATAGAGAGGGATGCACACAATACAAACAAAAGTTTTGAAAAGACAGATTTTATTGTGGCTGTCGGAAAAACAACAAACAAATGACAGCTCACAATTGTCACATCTAACGTAGGTATGTAACAGGGGTTTGGTCTTCTAAAGGTCAATAAATCTTCAAGGTCATCAAACTCTTCAAGTCGGGTTCATGTCTCCGATGGCTTCTTCCGATCGTGCTTGTGTTTCTCAAGTCCTTTTTGCCAGCTCATTTCTATTGACACGAAGTCTCTTGTGACGTCCTTCAATAGTCCTGGAGTTGCATTCCAAACTTCTGGGTTTCATCAACCTCAACATGAACCATGATCCTACTGTCCTTCAGCTCCTGACGAATCTTTGATGTCTCAAGGTTTTGCTCCTCTAGCTTGGCTACTTTCAATTTCTGGATCCTGTGTTGTTCACGAACTGCTTCCTTATCAAATATTGCTTCTTGTAGATCCACCCTAAACTTCTTGATGTAATACTCCAGATCCTGGTGATGCACCAGCTATGTTAAAACTGCATCCTTCGCTGACAGATGCTCCTTCAGCCTTCTACCATCCAATTCTTCCATGCATCTGCATGCTTAACTCCGCATGGTGACAATAGCATAGGCGGGCAATAAGACCATGGTTAGCCATGTCTATGCCCATGTTACTCCCATGAGCTTTCATTCCATAATTGATATCTCCTGTTTTAAGGTTTCTTGACAAAACTTTGAGTTCTATGCTCCATGTTCCGGTATTTCTCCGATACACCTTGATCTCGGGTATTGACAGCTTCCATAGTCTGGCAAGTTCCATAAGGGGTGCCTTCCTAGGTCATACAAATCCGGAAATTCTTCAGAGCCTTCAAATTCTCCTAGTCTTCGGAGTCTTCAACCGTTGTAGTTTCCATTATTCAGATGCACAGTAAAATCCTCTTCATTCCAAAGTGGTTTTAGTTATCCGTTATCTTGTACTTCTTGGAGTGGTCTCATCATTCGAATCCTCGAGGGGTCAAAAGGGGAAAGGGATATGGTGTCACTAAAAGGGAATATTTGAATAAGCTCAGAAGAGAAGAGAGGTAAAAGATCCTTTTGAAAAGAAAGTTTTAGAGAAAATCCTTCCTATGGGCTTGCCAGTTTCTAGGGGTCATGTCCTACAGTCAACATGTGCTCTGATACCATCTTGTAGCGACCCGACCTTAGACGGTCAAGTCTACGTGCTTAAGTGTCATCCACAGATCGGTATCTTTGACACACACAGTACTCGAGGATTTATAACAGAGGTAAATCACATGTATAAAATAACATAAATACTATTACCTCAATCCAAATAGCGGAAGTAACAAGGTTGTGGATTCCCATCAACACCAACGGCAAAGTTGAGTGTAGAAATCGTAACCCTAACGTATCACTTACTCGTCGTAAGATCCTGCAACATGAGACGTTGCAGCCACAAAGGGTCAGTACATTGAATGTACTGGCAAATTCACGCCTTAGAGCAATGATGAATAATGGCTATCTCTACATGCATATTTGGCTGGTGGAGGCTCTATGGTTACAACGTTTTCGCGAAAAGCCAATTTTTCCCTACTGCAAAGGAATAAATTTATTTAACTATCATGGTGGTGGTTAAACATTGAGAATGGTTGACAGCATTCTCAATCCCAATTAATCATCATCATTAAAACCCAACAATATTAATTTAAAGTAACATGATGAGATCAACAGGATAATCCAAGAACTAGATACTCAAGACGTCCATAACCGGGGACACGGCTAATCATGATTAGTTTGTACACTCTGCAGAGGTTTGTGCACTTTTCCCCACAAGACTCGATCGCCTCCGTTGATTTCTCGCGACTTTCTGGTGTTTGAGAAACGGATGACCGAGACACAGCCTTTCAGAAACATTAACTCTCTACTCCGGGTAGACCATACCAAACCTACAAACCCACTACCTGCTGATCTACCTCTTCAAGAGCTTCACGTAACTTACTCAACTATGCTAGAGCCCATAGTAGCTTGTGGCTGCACACGGAAGTTTCTAGTATGAATAATCTCATGATCCCTTTGAGCCTGGGTGGCGGTCCATAAAAAAACAGGCAATCCTGGTCTACCCAGGTGCCTAGACAGCAATCTGGAATACCCAGGTGCCTCAATCCAACCAGATGTGTGTTTAAGTTGCCACCTTAAGTAAACCATTAATTAACAATCTCACATCTATCATGAATACTCTCAAAACCCAATCCACGTCTACGAGCATAGCATGGCAGTGTAAACATGACGTATTAGTAACTCCCAAGGGTTTGATAATAAACTGGTAATAGGTACTACCTCAACTACTTCCATCCCACAACTTAATTAGATCCTAATCATGCAATGTTTGAGGATTGATCTAATGCAATAAAACCGGGTAGTAAGAGGTATGATAGAAGGGTGAACTTGCTCTGCATCTTGTTGATGAAGATGATTCGCACTCATAACTCCCCGATAGTTCTACTCGTCACACTCCGGTCAATCTATCGTAAGCAAGCAATAGTAACCACACATAAGCAATCACTCAAAAGATCGGAAAGAACGAAGAACATAATTCGGAAAACATCATAACCAAGCAAATAACTCTTGCGACATAAAACAATTTCTAACAGTACCAAAATCATGTGAATTCGGCCTTATCAGAAATTTTAGGTCCAGAGCTTCGATTTGCAAAAAGAATCAATTAAATCTCAGTTATAAAACTCAAGTTATGATCAAACGAAGTTCAAATTCAAATCTGATCTAATTCAAATTCTAAACTTTCAAAAACATGTTTGAGTTAGATTACTGGATAGAGGAGATCGTAACGAAGAAGTGGGCGTTGGTTTCATCTAATTTGGATGAACGAGTAAAACGTTATGGCTATTTGAAAAATCAGGGCCAAGCTGTTTTACGGAAGAAAAATAAGCTATGAAAGAAGATACAAAGAAATATACCTTTATAAGGTAGAGAAAAGACAACTTCGGAGAGAGAAGACAATTTTAAGTCATGGAGAGGAGAAAATATTTTTCTTAAATGAATCTAGTCAAACCAAAATATTGATTTAACCCGAATCGGATGATTTTGGAAGCTCTATGGGTCTATATTTATAGGTGGAAAACAGTGTTTAAGGGTCAAAGGCTAGGCAATGTGGGACTAAACGTAGAAGCGAAAATACTCTGAAACAAAGACAGGAGGTGCGCCATGGGCCAAAAGGTTTTAGGCGGTTCGCAAGTGTCACAAGACACCGCAATTTTTTTTTGAGCAATCGAAAAGAAAAAAACTATGGAAAAATATATGGGGAGGAATAGGGTCTACTGGCCTGGCCCATTTAGTAAAAAGAAAAAAATGATGGGGCGCCTACTGGTACTATGATGCGCACGTGCATGACAGTTAGTTTTTAAAGCGCTGCCATAGCTTTATTTTATTTATTTTTTATAAAGCGAAGCTTATAAACCTGAAAAACGAAAATAAAACTAAAACTTTATATAGGCATATTATATATCAAATTTTTTAGAGAAACATTTTCTACAACATGGACATTTTACTAACATCAAATAAAATCCACAAAATTTCAAATAAAGCAAAGAGTGCTTCTGCTCTAATAAAATCCAACAGAAATCATTTTTAAAAAATACCAAAATGAATTCAAATTTATTTCTCTCCAATTTTCTATTGTAGGGAATCATGTTAACCTATTTTCCATGTATTTTATTTTTGGAGGAAAATAATTTGAATAAAACCAAAATAACGCAAATTAAAAATAATAATTTCCAAAAGGACTTTGAATTTGATCCTTTGAAACTCCCAACTCATATTTCATATGTTTTGAAGAAGTCATTTTATCTTCGCGCGTGAAAATCATTGAGTTGCATAAAGTTTCAGAATTGGAAATATTCTCGAATGCAATTCAAATATTTTCAACACCCCTTGTCATTTAATTAAATGGAAGAAATCATGTCATCTTCTCTCCAGGGTTTTGTGGTGAAAATAATTTGAATTCACCAAGATCACGAATGCAAAATGAAAGTTTGGGAAAGTCCTTTTATTCCCTCTCATTTAACTTTCAAAAAGTTTCAATTCACTCACTTTTAGTCAACCAATCACACAACAATCAAACAAACAATCAAATCTATCTATTTAATATAACATTCCAAAATTTAGAATTTTGGGATGTTACACATCCAACCGTCGTCCTGCTTCTTCAACCTCTGATTTTCTTGCTCCAGTCGTCCAAACCACCACGTGCTCCCGCCTCTCGTGGCCGGCTGTGTTGCCGCCCAGGCCTGACCGCCCCCTCCTACTAACACTGTTGGCCAAGCATTCTTATACTAACCCACACCCCCTGTTATTCTGCGGTGACGACAGCCTCACATCGCAACCGAACCAGTCAACCCTCATACTACCCTCCACGTGTTCCCAGGCTCCGCGTCGCTCCCTGCCTCACCGTCGTCCACCACCTAGGTGCTGTCTGCACGGTGTGGTCAACGTGGTAAACAAACGATAGCCATCGGAAGAGGACTTTACGCGGTGAGGCTGATTGCTGGACCCACCAGCTACATCTTCGCACGGAAGGAAGTGCCTCCTTATTACGCTGAAAAATCCTCCCATACCGGGACCAACCAGCTATATGTTCACACGCAAGTAAGTGCCTCCTTATCCTCCCTAACAACTGGGACCCACCCGGTTGAACTATACATAGGGTTGTCTATCTGGTCCTGAACGTGTATGTACATACTGGTCAATCGGTCCCTCTGCAGCAATGAACTGTGGCCGAGTAAGGGGCGACACGTGTCGTAGTAGAGGCGTGGATGTAGCATGTCACGTAGTCCCTTATATATATATATATATATATATATATATATATATATATATATATATATATATATATATATATATACACCACTTCCGCTTTTGTATGTTGTATGTAGTATCTCATGAAACAAGAGTATGTACGTGTAGTATATAGTATATATCAATGATTAGAAAATATATATAGTAATTTTTGGGTAGTATGTATCATGTTTTGAGTATGCTATTTTTTATGTACAAATATGTTCATATTTCACAAATATAACAAAAACTATGGACTCATATGCAATTTTTTCATGTAACTTGCTTTGAAATATCTTAGATATAGTATATGAACATATTTAAAATAATAAAATAGTCTATAAAGTATCACATGGTAGTTTATGAGATATGTGGGGTAACTACCACTAGGTGGTAGGATGGATTTTCCCTTATATATATATATATATATATATATATATATATATATATATATATATATATATATATATATATATCATGTACACGCATCGTACCACACCTGCAAGAAAGTAAATACGAAACGCATTTACATACGGTAGCGGTGACTCTAACGCATACAGCCAACCGGCTGGGTCGGAACGGAGGAAACAACATCGTGTTCGTTGGGAGGCAACGAAATGCGTCATGTTCATCGGGAGCCAACCGGCTTGGACGGAATAGCCGAAACGAGGTCTAGCGTACCACAAAACAGAGGAAACGGACTTCTGTTCGAGTGCCTATGGTCCAAAGAGGGTCCTGTTCATCGGGAGGGGTGTGGCCTACCACAGAATGGAGGAATCAGACTTCTGTTCGAGCTCCTACGATCGAAACAGGGTGCTATTGATCGGGAGGGGTGTGGCGTACCGCAAAACGGAGGAAACGAACTTGTGTTGGAGATCCTACGGTCGAAACGGGGTCCTGTTAACGAGAGGGGTGTGGCATACCGCAAAACGGGACTCCACGGGCTAATGTTCATCCACGGTCTACTGCCTCACTCCAGCCTCCATGGGCTACTATTCATCCACCATCGACTTCCTCCAGCACGGGGGTACTGTTCATCCACTCCGACTTCCTCCAGCCTCCACCTACTACTGTTCATCCACCGCGACCTTCCTCCTGCCTCCACCAGCTACTGTTCATTCAGCCTCCATCGGCTACTATTCAACCAGCCCTCCACGGGGTCCTGTTCATCCGCCCCCAACCGGCTCGGGTGTGGCGGCCTCCTCGATCAGGGTCCTGTTCATCCAGAGGCAACTGCCTACTACTACCATGGGGTCCTGTTCATCCAAGCCCCACTAGGAACTGTTGATCCAACCCCCAACAATGGTCATTGTTCATCAAGAGGCCGTTGGTTCGATCGGCTTCAGATAGCAGCAGTAGCGAAGGAATCGCTTGGGTTCAGTTGACAGCCAAGGGGTCGATCGCTCGGGTTCAGTAACTTAGCTAGTGCAATCGCTCGAGTTTAGTAAGAGAATGCCTCGCTCGGTTTCAGTTAGATCCCAACGCCTCGCACACACCGCGTATGCGTATGAGAGAAACGTGCAAACCTCCGTGCTTCGTTTGACCCTGACCACACACCGTAATCCGGAACTCCCTAAAATTTTCCTCGCCCTCGCTTCTGCCACGATTTTTTCATTCATGTACGGCCCAAAGAATTTCATACAGGTGCGTCGCCGGCCTACCTAGGATGAAAAGCCCATTTTCTTTCATGATTTTTTGTCATAGAAGTAGGAGCCCACCACATCTATGATGATATGTGGTTTTGTCACAATTGTCGTCATAGAAGTGTCATAAGCATGACAGATTTTTTTCCGGTCAACCCATAATGTCATGGATGTGTCTTTTTTGGAGTATGATCTACTGGTCGTGCCACAGCGGTAGCGCCACCCTCGGTAGAATGATGAATGTATGCTTAAAAAGATAGACGAAAGGCTTGGTTACAATTAATGCATGGTAGAGTGACGTAGGTGTGTGTCGAAGAGTGACCTGACGAGCAAGATACAATCTCGATACCTCGAGAGATCAATTAGGTGTGACATGCACAAAGAGGAAGAGAGGTGGTATGTGTGTGTGTGTGTGTGTGTGAGAGAGAGAGAGAGAGAGGAAGAGAGAGGGAGAGAGAGACCCCGAGATGAAACCGAGAGAGAACGAGTGGGTGCATGTGTGATACACAGAGGCGGTGCGTCAAACAAAAAACGTTTTATGCATAAGAAGACACATGGTATTTGAACCCCTAAAATAGTTTCAAAAAATAGAAATCAACCTAAGGCGGATTCAAATTTTTGAACCGGTGATCATAGCACAATCAAATCATATATAAAGGCTATTCAATGTTCATTTCACTTTTGAATGTACATACTCCCTCTGATCCTTTTTAGTTTACATATAAGTTTTGTGTGTAGTCAAAGTATCTCTACTTTGATCAAACTTACAGAAAAAAGTATCCACATTCAACAATGCCCAATTAGTATTGTTAGATTTGTACGTACTCCTAGATTTCAAACAGAAATGCTTTCCAATTTGTATTCAAACACGTGAATGCTTGTTCTCGCGCATGCTCTTCCTACTAGGATTTCGCCACGTATAGCCAGTCCAATAGTACAACTTTTTTTTGAAGCTCCCTGTCCACTAGTAGGAGTAGTAGTACTAGTGGAGTAGTAAATTAAGCTGACGCGGGCTGGAGAGGGGAGGGACGTCCGACTACACGGGGAGGTCCGGGGGGGGGGGGGTAGGGAGGGGGAAAGTTTGCCTACCATCGGTTTGCTCTCAACTGCTGAGGGAGCACGTTCCATTCGGTGAGTGACGTACAGGGTCCACCGTGCTGGGGTGCAACGCAAACGTGACAAGAGTGATATACAGCGTCCGTTCCTTATGAACTTGCATACTTCCGAGTACTCCTTTTTTGAACACAGTATAGACACAAGCGCTCATACATGCGCGTGATGAGGACATCAATACCATTGTTACACCCATAGCCCCTGCTGCTATACATACTGGACCAATTACTAGAGATCGCGCATGCCAATTAAATTATCAGGTACTTCCGTTTCTTGGTAATGATTCTAATGTTCATTAGAATATGATGCTGCCTAAATTGGATACATTTGTTTAGCTTACAAATAAAGGGCCTGTCATGGATAAGAGGGATGAACACTGGAGCAAGACCAAGCATGGAGATGATGTCATGCGCAAGGGGAACAAGAACAGAGTTACAAGTGATGATTTCAGGACTTTGAGGCCACCATAATGAGTGCATGAAACCTTGGATGAAATATACAAGATGCCACTTCATAATATTCGCCCATAGGCTATTCTAGGTGCTGCGTCACCTTATTATTGGGCCAGACCCATGTAATTTCGAAATACTTAAATATAGGCTGTTTTTAGAGTCCGTATGTGTGGGGAAACAGGAGTTAGGGTTGGTTTCGAATCCCTCCCTCGAGGGCCACGAAATTCCCTCCTCTTCCTCCATATATACAACCCTTAGCGCGTCGTTTAGACTTTGGGTTTTGTTTAGATTAAAAGTTCACCATAGCTGCAACTTCGCGTACTTAGTTTGTGTCCAACGACCAGACAAAGGCGTCACAGAACCCCACCTTGATCAATAAAGCTTTCCTCTTATATTCGCAATATCCAGATTGCAATCTTAGTTTCTTGCTTGTTCTTCGTTTGCTCAGAGAAACAAACCTTCGTGGTCGGAGTTGATCGTGCTCCGGCGTGGTCAATAACCTCTCGAGTAGGTTTAGCGATTGCTAAGGCGGCGACGCCTCGCGACGTTCGTAGGTCGGATCGTCAAAGTCGACTTCCTCCAAAACGATAGCCACCATCTCATCGAAGACGGGACACCTTTGCCTCTATCAAGTGGTATCAGATTTCCAGGTTGCTCGGTGAGATTTTACGATTCTTCATACCTACAAATTCACGAAAAAGCCACAAAAAAATTAGGGTTAGTTCATCATATCCGAACCAATCTGAGCCTTTGCATAATCTTTTAGGGTTTTTGCTTTGTTGAATTTGCGGTTGCATCGTCGTGCCAAGTTGCTGGTCTTAGAGTCTAGTCTTTAGAGTTTCGAGTTCTTTTCATAAGTTGTCACGCCAAGACCATCATCATCATCGCTTTGGCCATCTACCACCATTGCTTATCCGCCACCGCTCTGAATCCGTATCCATATACCACCACCAATCCGTATCCATATACCACCACCGATCCGTATCCATATACCACCACCGCTGCCATATACCACCACCGCTGCCATATCCTACCACCATATATCCACCACCAATCCCAGTTCTTTTCATATTAGGTTTGTTTTCGAGATCCATCTAATTTCCGATTCGTGTTTCCTTGCCTGCGTAGGTTTCGGAAAAAAAAATTTAGGCCCCCGGGCAGTTTTTAGGCCAAAATTTCGGCGACCAAAAATATTTTTCCCTATCCTATTTTTAGGTTGTTCTGAGTCTTTTGAGACACTCGCCATCATAGTGATTTTTTGTCGCACTTTTTCGTCACAACGCCTGATTTCGAAAAAAAAATTGTGCCCATCCTGTCGATTTGACCTGGGAAGAGTTTTGAGACACTCGCCATTATAGTGAATTTTCAAGAAAAAGAGGAGCGCAAAAAACAGAGAGCGAAAAAAATTCAGTGTGCTTTTCCCTTGTTTCCGCAGCGCCATGATTTTGTTAGTGTTCTAGGCTCGGCGTCTCTAGCACGGTTCAGCCTAGGACCAACACAAGATCCGTCGTTGAGCGCTTATTCAACTTTGCATCTCTGAATTGATTATTCTTGACCCTTTTGCTACCATAATATAAGCCTTCCCAGCTCCACATACATCTACGTCGTATGCTTGACTCTCCCCGGCAATCGCTCTATCCAAGCTTTTGAGAGTTTTGAATACAGCAGTTCTTAGATCACCGCTTTCTTCTTTGGGTAAGAACTGGTAAGAATTTGAGATTTGCTTGATGGATTTGTGACACCCACCACCACCTCTTGTTAGTAGTTTGTAGGATCATATTCTTGTGTGTTTCTATTGCTGCTAACCATGCCAGGATCACAAGCCGACGAGACTGACTGGGAGAACATGACGAATAAGGAGTTGCAGGATAAATTTCAGCAAATGATGAGTGGACAGGTGCAAGATGTGCTAAACAGATTTGAAGAGGCCATGGAGAAGATAGATGGCATGGAGAAGATGTTCGAAACAAAGCTCGATAACAAGTTTAATGAATTGCTCGCGCGTCTTCCACCACCACCACCGGCTGCACCTAACGCACCTCTACAACAACAACGACGACGACTACCTCCACGTCGCGAAACAGCCCTCCGCCGAGCGAGCCGTGTCCCTCTTGCGCTTGGCCAAACTGTTGGTGCTGCTGTTGATACTTCTGTGGCTCGTCTTTCTTGATGCGGAGGAGGATGATTATGTGTAAGATTACGATGATGAAGTTGATCAAAATCAGAACTACGTGCAACCACCAGCACCACAACAACCAGGTCGTCCACATGCAAATAATGGCAATGTTAGGGCTCCCCCTCAACTACGAGATCATGACCATCTCCCTAAACTGAAAATGAATATTCCACCATTTGAGGGTAGATATGTTCCTGATATATACCTTACTTGGGAGTTAGAAACTGAACAACGACTTACATGTTTACAATATCCTGAGGAAAGACGTGTTCCTGCTGCTGTTTGTGCTTTCACTAGCTTTGCATGTGTTTGGTGGTCTGAACATTGTAAATTATGTCCTGTTCCAGCTACTTGGGCTGCTTTGAAAACTGCTATGCGTACTCTTTGGGTTCCACCATATTATCAACGAGAATTACTTAAAAAATTGCAGCGCTTAAGACAAGGAAAAAATTCCGTAGAAGAATATTATCAGGAATTACAAACTGGCTTGATTAGATGTGGTATTGTTGAGGAGAATGAAGCTATGCTTGCACGTTTTATGGGTGGATTGAATAGAGAGATTCAGACCATTCTAGAGTATAAGGATTATAATAATATCACTCGTTTATTTCATCTTGCTTGTAAAGCTGAACATGAAGTGCAGGATCGACAGGCATTGGCGCGAACTAACTTTTCTGCAGGTCGACCTTCATCATGGGCACGACGTGCATCATCTACTTCCACTGCACCATCCCCTCTTTCAGCTGCCACCTCCAACCATGATACAAGAAAGCAGGCACAACAACCACTATCTGCCAAGAGCACACCGCTGGCCTGCATGAGCTCTTCTTCTTCCATGGCGTCAACAGGGCACACAAGTGATATTATTTATCGTTGTAAGGGAAGAGTACATTTTGCGAGAGAATGCAAATCTCAGCGTGTGATGATTGCTACTGAGGATGGTGGGTATGAGTCCGCTAGTGACTATGATGAGGAGACTTTGGCTCTTATTACACATGAGGAACACGGTGGAGATGATTCTGATCATGAGACGCAATACATGGCTGCTGAAGATGCTAACAGGTATGGATGTTTAGTTGCTCAACGTGTTTTGAGTGTGCAGGTCACGCAAGCTGAGCAAAATCAGAGGCATAATTTGTTCCATACAAAGGGAGTTGTGAAGGAACGTTCTATTCACATCATCATAGATGGAGGGAGCTGCAACAACTTGGCTAGCATGGAGATGGTGGAGAATCTATCTCTCACCACAAGACCACATCCACATCCTTACTACATCCAATGGTTCAACAACAGCGGCAAGGTTAAGGTAACACGTACTGTTCGGGTGCATTTTAGTATCTCTACGTATGCTGATTATGTTGATTGTGATGTGGTACCTATGCAAGCATGTTCCTTATTACTTGGTAGACCATGGCAATTTGATAACAATTCTGTACACCATGGTAGAAACAATCAGTATACTCTTGTTCATAAGGATACAAATATTACTTTGCTTCCTATGACTCTGATTCCATTTTGAAAGATGATATTCATAGAGCTAATAAAGCAAAAGCAGAGAAAAATAAGAGTGAAAATCAGATTGTGGCAAAAGAATTTGAGCAACAAATGAAGCCTAATAATAAACCATCTAGTGTTGCTTCTGAAATTAAATTGAAAAGTGCATGCTTACTTGCCACCAAATCTAATATTGATGAGCTAGTTTTTAGCAAATCTGTTTGCTATGCTTTTCTGTGCAAAGAGGCATTATTTTCATTTGAGGACGTGCCTTCCTCTTTTCCCCCTGTAGTCACTAACATTTTGCAGGAGTTCGCTGACGTCTTCCCACAAGATGTGCCACCGGGATTACCACCTATTCGAGGGATTGAGCATCAAATTGACTTAATTCCCGGTGCATCGCTACCCAACCGTGCACCATACCGTACCAATCTAGAGGAGACGAAGGAGATTATGCGTCAAGTACAGGAGCTGCTCGACAAAGGTTATATTCGCGAATCCCTTAGTCCTTGTGCTGTTCCTATTATTCTAGTGCCAAAAAAGGATGGTACGTCGCGTATGTGTGTTGATTGTAGAGGCATTAATAATGTTACTATTCGTTATCATCATCCTATTCCTAGGCTAGATGATATGCTTGATGAATTGAGTGGCTCTACAATATTCTCCAAAGTTGATTTGCGTAGTGGATACCATCAAATTCGTATGAAATTGGGAGATGAATGGAAAATAGCATTTAAAACTAAGTTTGGTTTATATGAGTGGTTAGTCATGCCTTTTGGGTTAACTAATGCACCTAGTACTTTCATGAGACTAATGAACGAAGTTTTACGTGCTTTCATTGGACGATTTGTGGTAGTCTATTTTGATGATATACTGTTTTATAGCAAATCTTTGGAGGAATATTTCGAACATTTACGTGTTGTTTTTATTGCTCTACGTGATGCACGTTTGTTTGGTAACCTTGGGAAGTGCACCTTCTGCACCGACCGAGTATCTCTTCTTGGCTATGTTGTTACTCCACAGGGAATTGAAGTTGATAAAGCCAAGATTGAAGCTATTGAGAGTTGGCCGCAGCCCAAAATGGTCACACAAGTGAGGAGTTTTCTTGGACTCGCTGGTTTCCATAGGCGTTTTGTGAGAGATTTTAGCACCATTGCTGCACCTCTCAATGAGCTTACAAAGAAGGATGTGCCTTTTGTTTGGGGTACCGCACAAGAAGAAGCCTTCACGGTATTGAAAGATAAGTTGACACATGCTCCTTTACTCCAACTTCCTGATTTTAATAAGACTTTTGAGCTTGAATGTGATGCTAGTGGAATTGGATTAGGAGGTGTGTTATTACAAGATGGCAAACCTGTTGCATACTTTTCTAAAAAATTGAGTGGGCCTAGTCTGAACTATTCTTCTTATGATAAAGAATTATATGCTCTTGTTCGAACTTTAGAGACATGGCAACATTATTTATGGCCCAAATAATTTGTTATACATTCTGATCATGAATCTTTGAAACATATTAAAAGTCAAGCTAAACTGAATCGTAGACATGCTAAATGGGTTGAATTCATTGAGACTTTTCCTTATGTCATTAAACACAAGAAGGGTAAAGATAATGTTATTGCTGATGCTTTGTCTCGTCGCTATGCTATGCTTTCACAACTTGACTTCAAAATATTTGGTTTGGAGACCATCAAAGATCAATATGTGTATGATGCTGATTTTAAAGATGTAATGCAGAATTGTAAAGAAGGTAGAACATGGAACAAGTTCGTGGTTAATGATGGATTTGTGTTTCGTGCTAACAAGCTATGCATTCCTGCTAGCTCCGTTCATCTTTTGTTGTTGCAGGAGGCGCATGGAGGAGGATTAATGGGACACTTTGGCGTGAAGAAGACGGAGGACGTACTTGCTACACATTTCTTTTGGCCAAAGATGAGACGGGATGTTGAGCGTTTTGTTGCTCGCTGCACTACATGTCAAAAAGCTAAGTCACGACTCAATCCTCATGGTTTATATATGCCTTTGCCTGTACCTAGTGTTCCTTGGGAGGATATATCTATGGACTCTTTTTTAGGTTTACCTCGAACAAAGAAGGGGAAGGATAGCATATTTGTTGTCGTGGATAGACTCTCGAAAATGGCACACTTTATACCATGTCATAAAAGCGATGATGCTGATAATGTTGCTGATTTGTTCTTTCGTGAAATTATTCGCTTGCATGGTGTGCCAAATACTATTGTTTCAGATCATGATACTAAATTTCTTAGCCACTTTTGGAGATTTTTATGGGCTAAGTTGGGGACTAAACTGCTTTTTAGTACTACTTGTCACCCCCAAACTGATGGACAAACTGAAGTATTCAATAGAACATTGTCTACTACGCTTAGGGCTATTTTTAAGAATAATAAGAAAATTTGGGAAGAATGCATTCTACTACTAAGATGTGCCCTTTTGAAATTGTGTATGGTTTCCTACCTCGTGCACCTATTGATTTGTTGCCTCTTCCATCTTCGGAGAAGGTTAATTTTGATGCTAAAGCACGCTGAATTGATCTTAAAATGCATGAGTTAACTAAGGAAAACATTGAGCGTATGAATGCTAAATATAAACTTGCTGGAGATAAGGGTAGAAAACATGTTGTGTTTGCACCTGGAGATCTTGTTTGGTTACATTTGCGTAAGGATAGATTTCCTAATTTGCGTAAATCAAAGCTAATGCCACGTGCTGATGGTCCCTTTAAGGTGTTAGAGAAAATAAATGATAATGCATATAAACTTGAGCTACCTGCAGATTTTGGGGTTAGTCCCACTTTTAACATTGCAGATTTGATGCCTTATTTGGGTGAGGAAGATGAGCTTCCGTCGAGGACGATTTCATTTCAAGAAGGGGAGGATGATGAGGACATCAATACCATTGTTACACCCACAGCCCCTGCTGCTATACATACTTGACCAATTACTAGAGCTCGCACACGCCAATTGAATTATCAGGTACTTTCATTTCTTGGTAATGATTCTAATGTTCATGAGAATATGATGCTGCCTAAATTGAATACATTTGTTTTGCTTACAAATGAAGGGCCTGTCATGGATAAGAGGGATGAACACTGGAGCAAGACCAAGCATTGAGATTTTGGCATGCGCGAGGGGAACAAGAGCGGAGTTACAAGTGATGATTGCAGGACTTAGAGGCCACAATAATGAGTTCATGAAGCATGGGACGAAATATACAAGATGCCACTTCATAATATTCATCCATAGGCTATTCTAGGTCTTTGCGTCACCTTATTATTGGGCCAGGCCCATGTAATTTCGAAATACTTAAGTATAGGCTGTTTTTAGAGTCCGTATGTGTGGGGCAACAAGAGTTAGGGTTAGTTTCGGACCCCTCCCTCAAGGGCCACGAAATTCCCCCCCTCTTCCTCCATATATACAGCCCCTAGGGGATCGTTTAGACTTTGGGTTTTGTTTAGATTAAAAGTTCGCCATAGCTGCAACTTCGCGTACTTCGTTTGTGTTCAACGACCAGACAAAGGCGTCTCAGAACCCCACCTTCATTAATAAAGCTTTTCCTCTTTTATTCGCAATATCCAGATTGCAATCTCAGTTTCTTGCTTGTTCTTCGTTTGCTCACAGGAAATAGACCCTCGTGGTCGGAGTTGATCGTGCTTTCGGCGTGGTCAATAACCCCTCGGAAGTTGGTTTAGCGATTGCTCAGGCGCGACGTCTTCGCATGTTCGTAGTCGGATCGTCAAAGTCGACTCCCACAGAAAACGATTGCTATCTCGTCAAAACATCGGGACACCTTTGCCTCTATCATGCAGTCCCATGTGTAAGTGATGTACCAAGTCGATCCGCGTCCCACATGAGGCAGAACAACGACAGAAGCAACACGTGATTAACTTGAAGAAGATGAGGCAGAAGCAGATTCAACAAAGGGTGAAATGATGGTTGCTTCATCCCTCCAACTTTTTTTAGCATCAGTCCGTCCATCCAACTTAACTGCGGGACAGGTGCAACTTTGTGATTTGATGCCTCATTGCTCATTACTACGGCGCCGCCAAGACCGGGGTGCGTCCCGCTGCTCCTCTGCACTATTATTTCGGTATGGCACGTGGACCCGGTTGCTTGATGTCCCACATGTCGGCAAAAGGGACTAGAACATTTATGAAAGCGAGCGCTCCACTCTTACAACGAAGGAGTACACGACATGGTGGCCCGGTGAACTGTTACTTGTACTGTAGTACTACTATAGTTTTGCTGTTTCGCACGATCCATCCATACAAACCTGATTAAACAGGCGAGGGTGGGATTTTTCCCACATGGTAGGCAAGGTAGTTTGGCATAGTCGGTTTGACACAGAGAGCGGGAGAAAGATGTGAAATGCTTGAATGTGTAATGGGCCCTTTTG
Organism: Aegilops bicornis; assembly: GCA_021605145.1. NCBI lineage: Eukaryota > Viridiplantae > Streptophyta > Magnoliopsida > Poales > Poaceae > Aegilops > Aegilops bicornis. Next base: position 35,745,734 of record CM038669.1, read on the forward strand.
TGTGTGTGTGTGTAGTCTGACGTTTCATATCACTAGATGATACTTGCCATACATTTTAAAGGCAATTTTAGTGTATGCAAACTGAATAATTAAGTAACAATAGGAGATCTAGTAAAACTAAAAACACATATGATTTATTGTGTTAGATAGTAGTAGTGATGTATTGCATAGTTGTTAGATGTGAGATGCGAGAACGTGTAGAGATGTACTTTTGGAGGGCCTACAGAGAGAAATTGGGCTTAAAGTGGATTGAAATATTTATATTCTTCTTCGTAGCATTTGTAACTCATATCTACAGTTTGTATGGTAGACGCGAATGCTTGTTCGGTCTTACGAAACCAGTAAAACAATAATGGGGTGGCGTGCGCCAATTTTGGCACTGGCACATTGGCCTACTCGGCTCCACAGAGAGAGCGAGAGAAGAGATAAATACACTGGCGGTCAGTGTATTTCAAGCGAATAGCGTTATACGGTCACCGGACTTCAAAATACGCTCATTATGGTCACTATATATGTTTTGTGGTGATTATATGGTCACTTGCTCACCGTTCAGCATCAGATAGCACTCTGTTGACCCGCCAAATAGGCTACGTGGCACTATGTTGACTGGTTAAATTGACCACATTCCTTGTGGGTCCCACCTGTCAGTTTGCAGAGGAAAAAAAGTAAGATAAACATAAATTTACGCAGGCGTGATAAGACTCCAACCTGTGCGCGGGAACCACCTAGTTGTGTATGTGTCCGTTAGGGCCTGATGTATGCGCATGCACGTGTAGGTTGAGCACCTGAGTGTGAGCGTGTGTGTTGGTCGTGTGGTGTGTGCATGCATGTGTGCGTGTGAGTGTTGCGTGCGTGTGTCTCTGCGTGTGAGTGTTGCATGGCTGCGTGTGTGCGTGTGAGTGTTGCATGCATGTAGTTCGTGTGCATGCGTGCGTGTGTGTATAATCACCACACTAGGTCCTGTGTATGAAAATAGACGGCTCAACATACCAATACAAGGCCACCTTGTCCCCTGTGCCCGCGGTCATGACTTCGAATACCCACCGTCCAATAGTTTTTTATCGTTTGTTTTCATTCTTATACACGACGGCTGTGTGGGCCCTATGGCAGATGAGATAATGGGATGCAACACTAGATGTGCCACGTGGAGCGTTTAATCGGTCAACTAGTCGTGTCTTCAACAAATACAGAGCTGTACGGCGAGCCTAATTGTATAATAACCACAAGACGTAAACGGTGACAGTAATGAGTGGATTTCGAAGTCCAATCAACGTATCATGCTTTCGCTTCAAATACAGCGATCGTCGTTGTATATATCACGAGAGAAAGATGAAACATGCGTGAATGTCTTTGGGGCGTACATTTAGAGGACCTAGAGATAGTTTGTGTGTGTACGTGAAAGGGATGTAGAGGGGGTGTGTGGGATGGAGAGAGATGCTCTTCGTTTCCCTTTATATTTCCTAACTTTGTATATAGTATAAAAATATAAAAATTCACAATGCGGAATAAATATCATTGGGTGCACCATGCAATGCAAATTAATTTTCATACTCCATATAACTTTGTAATGTTGTATATATGTAGAATTTCTTAAATAAATTTTTGGCCACACTTTGTGTGGTTTTTATTAAAAAGGAATGTTGTATGCAAAGTAAAAGTGAAGAGAGGACTTTTTAGATCAATGGGGTATGTGATAAGGTGTAACATGTGTGAGTCTGTAGTTGATATGTGTACATATTCGAGAGAGGCATGGATAGAGGGCCAGCGGGGGGGGGGCGACGAGGGAGAGATAGCACGAGAAATGAGAGAGGTCTATAGAGAGAGAGAGAGACGAATATGATGTCTCGTGAGAGATGCCCTTGACTGTGTCCATGCAAGGGGGAAGGGATAGAGGCATTGGGAGAAATAGTTTGTGCGGTGTGTGTGCTAGTATGTGTGGGTGGGAGAAGATAACGAGACCTAGGGGAAGAGGGTGTGTCACCGCGTGAGGTCCGGCGGGCCGAGGTGAGGCCCTTGGGTCGGTTTCGTCTTGTGCCACATCGGTCGGCCCATGACACATTTCAAGGAGACCCATGGAGGACTAGTCGTACAAACCAAAGATACCAGAGTCGTGAAGGACTCTATGTCCATTGACAAAGCCGTCTAGGATTTGTAACCCTAGCTAGTTCCCCGAACTAAGGTAACCCCTTGTCTCCGATATTACCATTCACCCAACCTAACTTTAAGGTGCATCCTACACAATGCTCTGTTGGAATCATATTCGTCAATTAGGAAGAGAGGTGGAGACAATGTGTGCGAGATAGGCCTAAAGACAATGTGCGTGCGGGAGACGCGTGGGCAGGTCTATGTATAGAGAAAGGGTCGGTGGGGATCATGCGTGCGTATGCGTGTGAGGGGAAGAGTGCTTGTGACAAAGGTTAGTGAAAACAGTCGTAAATGGTTGCGAGAGAGAGAGAGAGAGGGTGAAATCGAGAGCATGTGTGACAGAAAGACACCTCGGGAGAGAGTCTGTGAGCATGTGTGAGGGACCCCCGATGGATATACACCGTGTGCGTGTATGTGCGAGAGAGAAAGTTAGCGCTTGTGTGAGGGGGTCCTATGGAGAGTGAATCTACATGTAAAATACTTATGTACAGATTGATTAAAAATATAAATTGTATCCAAATATTAGGATGGGATCATGATATTTGCAATTCACCTAAGGAACGGTCATTGATCCATCAAACATGCATATTCTATCGAAATTGAGCATGTCTATGTTATTATTCGACATAATTGATCCATAGAGTCAGTATTTTGAAGTCCAGACAATGCATCGCTTTAGCAATTCGATTATAAACGTGAGTATTGTTCATGTTGTGTGTGTAAAGCACATTATACATACAAAAGATACACAATGAACATTCTAAAGGAACTAGCATACATTTGAATTCTACTTAAGATGGTTTAAAAAAATTTGAATTCAACATGAATTGCATTCAATTATTTGAATTTGAGATCATGGTATTTGTAAATCATACCTAAATTAAGGGGGCACCAATCCTTGCTCTACTTTGTACATAATAGCATATATAGTTGTGTACAAAATAGATTCAAATTTACCTCCCCCATTCCAAAATAATCGTAGTTATAGGATTTTCAAGAGTCAAAATTTCAAAAAGAAGCGCATAATTCAATGAGGTTTTCAAACATACAAGGTCAAATTTAACATTGTCTATTTAGGTCAATCCTCAAAGTTCAAAAATACTATAAACGTGAATGCTTCTGTTTAAAATTTCAAACGAAGCGCCAAAAGAGCCTCTACTCGCCCGAAACCGTGTGAGACGAATTTTTGGTAGAAGGAAATTACTTTTCTAACTTTGACCCGTGAAACCTACTGGCCCGACGTCCAAAGGTCTAAACCGTGGTAGGTTTGTAAACTCATCTAGATGCCACACAACCGCCTCCGAAAAACATTCATACACCATGGCCGCCTAAAAACACATGTGCTCGGCCAAAATCGCTGCTGCCCACTATTTGGGACACCTGGGATTACCGTCCTACCCCCGACCCGTAGTAGGTCCAAACTTTAAGAGGGGGCAAAGTTTTTACTTTCCCCAAATTTCAAACAAGCGCATCCCAGACCGAAACATGGTTCCTCCTTAGCTGCCCCGCCCCCCGTCTGATTCCCCATTCATACACATGGGCGCCAAAACTACCTCTCCACCAGTCACGAAACCCCACGTCCTCCGTCCGCCACCCCATCCCACCCATCAACCTCCGCCCTCCTCCATCACACCGGAGTCGATACCCTGACATCGTCGTCCACCGCAACCGCAACCGCAACGCCCTCCATGGCAAGTAGTTGAAGCCGAGGCCGAGCTGCCTCCAGGACGCCGATGTGCGCCGCACTAGAGCCAGTTCAACCACGCCGTCCTACACCTCACCGCTGCCGCTCCAATGTCACCACCGTCCACCACATCGGAGTTGTTCCCACTTTGTCATCCTTCACCGCCTCGGATCTGCTTCCCCTGTGCCAACAGACAGCCACCGCAACACAGTTAACAATTTGGACATGGGTTCGTCCAAGGCCCCGCCGTCCTCCACAACATTGGGTCCCCCGCTAAAACCAAGAAGATCGGCGCAAAATCAGGAGGACACATCATTGGCAGCGAGAACTCGTACTCCTCTTCCCTTATTCGTGCAAATCTTACGTGTCTGCTTGCACAGTATTCATCCCATAGAAGACACTAGTTGACCACTTCTTGCTGCACCTTCTTCCTGATAGTAGATGTTCGTAGTAACTCATGATGCACAAGGTTTCTCCTCATATACTATTTCACCTTAGCTAGAGGTCCGTCGATCCTTGGATTTCAATTCCTGGTCAGTTGATTCCCTATTAAAGGAAGCACCCACTCGTACAGCGAGGTGCTATACTGCTACCTCTTGAGCATGCATTGGTTTTCCCTTGAAGAGGAAAGGGTGATGCAGCAAATTAGCGTAAGTATTTCCCTCAGTTTTTGAGAACCAAGGTATCAATCCAGTAGGAGATAACACGCAAGTCACCTAGTACCTGCACAAACAATCAAGAACCTTGCAACCAACGGGATAAAGGGGTTGTCAATCCCTTCACGGCCAATCGCAAAAGTGAGATCTGATAAAGATAGTAAGATAAATATTTTTGTTATTTTTGTTGTATAGATTGAAAAGTAAAGATTGCAAAATAGTAAACAAGAATTGTAGATCGGAAACTTATATGATGGAAAATAGACCCCGGGGCCATAGGTTTCACTAGTGGCTTCTCTCATGATAGCATATATTACGGTGGGTGAACAAATTACTGCCGACCAATTGATAGAAAAGCGCATAGTTATTAGAATATCTAGGCATGATCATGAATATAGGCATCACGTCCGTGTCAAGTAGACCAAAATGATTCTGCATCTACTACTATTACTCCACACATCGACCGCTATCCAGCATGCATCTAGAGTATTAAGTTCATAAGAACAGAGTAACGCATTAGGCAAGATGACATGATGTAGAGGGATAAACTCAAGCAATATGACATAAACCCCATCTTTTTATCCTTGATGGAAACAATACAATACATGCCTTGTTGCTCCTGCTGTCACTGGGAAAGGACACCGCAAGATTGAACCCAAAGCTAAGCACTTCTCCCGTTGCAAGAAAGATAAATCTAGTAGGCCAAACTAAACTGATTATTCGAAGAGACTTGCAAAGATAACAAACCATGCATATAAGAATTCAGAGAAGAACCAAATATTATTCATATATAAACTTGATCATAAATCCACAATTCATCGGATCTCGGCAAACACACCGCAAAAGATTATTAAATTGAATAGATCTCCAAGAACATCGAGGAGAACTTTGTATTGAGAACCAAAGAGAGAGAAGAAGCCATCTAGCTAATAACTATGGACCCGTACTCACACATCATCGGAGAGGCTATGGTGTTGATGTAGAAGCCCTCCATGATCGATTCCCCCTCCGGCGGAGTGCCGGAAAAGGCCCCAGGATAGGATCTCACAGATTACGAGAAGGTTGCGGCGGTGGAAAAGTGGATTCGTGGCTCTCTTGGATGTTTTAGGGTATAAGGGTATATATAGGCGAAAGAAATGCGTCGGTGGAGAAACAAGGGCCCACGAGGGTGGGGGCGCGCCTACACCCCACAGGCGCGCCCTCTGCCTCGTGGCCGCCTCGTTAAATCATGACTTCGATCCAAGTCTCCTAGGTTGCATTTGTTCCAAGAAAGATCGTCATGAAGATTTTGTTCTGTTTGGATTCCGTGTGATATTCCTTTTCTACGAAACACTGAAATAGGCAAAAAAACAGAAACTGGCACTAGGCCTTCGGTTAATAGGTTAGTTCCAAAAATAATATAAAAGTGCATATTAAAGCCCATTAAACATCCAAAACAGATAATATAATAGCATGGAACAATCAAAAATTATAGATACGTTGGAGACGTATCAAGCATCCCCAAGCTTAATTCATGCTCGTCCTCGAGTAGGTAAATGATAAAAACTGAATTTTTGATGTGGAATGCTACCTAGCATAATTTTCAATATAATTTTCTTTATTGTGGCATGAATGTTCCAATCCGAAAGATTAAAGATAAAAGTTTAATATTGACATAAAAATAATAATACTTCAAGCATACTAACAAAGTAATCATGTCTTCTCAAAATAACATGGCCAAAGAAAGTTCATCCCTACAAAATCATATAGTTTGGTTATGCTCCATCTTCGTCACACAAAATGCTCAAATCATGCACAATCCCAATGACAAGCCAAGAAATTGTTTCATACTTTAGTATTTTCAAACTTATTCAACTTTCACGCAATACATCAGCGCGAGCCATGGACATAGCACTATAGGTGGAATAGAATGGTGGTTGTTGAGAAGACAAAAAGGAGGAAGATGGTCTCACGTCAACTAGGCATATTAATGGGCTATGGAGATGCCCATCAATAGATATCAATGTGAGTGAGTAGGGATTGCCATGTAACGGATGCACTAGAGCTATAAATGTATGAAGCTCAACAAAAGAAACTAAGTGGGTGTGCATCCAACTTGCTTGCTCACGAAGACCTGGGGCATTTGAGGAAGCCCATTGTTTTAATATACAAGCCAAGTTCTATAATGAAAATTCCCACTAGTATATGAAAGTGACAATATAAGAGACTCTCTATCATAAAGATCATGGTGCTACTTTGAAGCACAAGTGTGGAAAAAGGATAGTAACATTGCCCCTTCTCTGTTTTTCTCTCTCTTTTTTGGGCCATCTCTTTTTTTATTTGGCCTTTTTTTGGTCTTTCTTTTTTTTCCTCACACGGGACAATGCTCTAATAATGATGATCATCACACTTCTATTTATTTACAACTCAAGGATTACAACTCGATACTAGAACAAAATATGACTCTATATGAGTGCCTTCGGCGGTGTACCGGGATGGGCAATGAATCAAGAGTGACATGTATAAAAAATTGTGAATGGTGGCCTTGCCACAAATACGATGTCAACTACATGATCATGCAAGGCAATATGACAATGATGAAGCGTGACGTAATAAATGGAACGGTGGAAAGTTGCATGGCAATATATCTCGGAATGGCTATGGAAATGCCATAATAGGTAGGTATGGTGGCTGTTTTGAGGAAGGTATATGGTGGGTTTATGGTACCGTGAAAGTTGCGCGGTACTAGAGAGGCTAGCAATGGTGGAAGGATGAGAGTGCGTATAATCCATGGACTCAACATTAGTCATAAAGAACTCACATACTTATTGCAAGAATCTACAAGTCATCAAAAACCAAGCACTACGCGCATGCTCCTAGGGGGATAGATTGGTAGGAAAAGACCACCGCTCGTCCCCGACCGCCACTCATAAGGATGACAATCAAAGAAACACCTCATGCTTCAAATTTGTTACACAACGGTTACCATACGTGCATGCTACGGGACTTGCAAACCTCAACACAAGTATTTCTAAAATTCAAAAATACTCAACTAGCATGACTCTAATATCACCATCTTCATATCTGAAAACAATCATCAAGTATCAAACTTCTCATAGTATTCAATGCACTCTATATGAAAGTTCTCATTATACCCATCTTGGATGCCTATCATATTAGGACTAATTTTATAGCCAAAGCAAATTACCATGCTGTTCTAAAAGACTCTCAAAATAATATAAGTGAAGCATGAGAGATCAATAATTTCTATAAAATAAAACCACCACCGTGCTCTAAAAGATATAAGTGAAGCACTAGAGCAAAATTATCTAGCTCAAAAGATATAAGTGAAGCACATAGAGTATTGTAATAAATTCCGATTCATGTGTGTCTCTCCCAAAAGGTGTGTACAGCAAGGATGATTGTGGTAAACGAAAAATCAAAGACTCAAATCATTCAAGACGCTCCAAGCAAAACACATATCATGTGGTGAATAAAAATATAGCCTCAAGTAAAGTTACTGATAGACGACGACGAGAGAGGGGATGCCTTCCGGGGAATCCTCAAGCTTAGGCTTTTGGTTGTCCTTGAATTTTACCTTGGGGTGCCTTGGGCATCCCCAAGCTTAGGCTCTTGCCACTCCTTATTCCAAAATCCATCAAATCTTTAACCAAAAACTTGAAAACTTCACAACACAAAACTTAACAGAAAATCAGATTGCTACAGACTATCAGATTGCTACTAGCCATACTTCTGTAACTCCAAGAATTCTGAAATAAATTGTTGGACGTGAGGAATTTGTCTAGTAATCATCTGCAAAAAGAATCAACCTAAAAGCACTCTCCAGTAAAAAAATGGCATCTATTCTCGTGAGTGCAAAAGTTTTTGTTTTTTACAGCAAGATTGCAAAGACTTCACCCATGTCTTCCCAAAGGTTCTACTTGGAAAAAACACTAATTAAAACATAAAACTGCATCTAACCAGAGGCTATATGAGTTATTTATTACTAAACAGGAACAAAAATCAAGAAACAAAAGTAAAATTGGGTTGCCTCCCAACAAGCACTATCGCTTAACGCCCCTAGCTTGGAATAAATACAAGAACAAATCTAGGTATTGTTATAATAATGATATGGCAAATTGCGAAAACTCATCTCATATTCCCTATGTTTAGCAGCAAGTTTTCTTTGTGGCAAGCAATAGTAATCAAAAGGGCTAAATTTAATGGGACAAAAGTCCCCAAGATCATGCTCGGGAGGTATGGGTTCCTCCTTTGGCCCTCATATTGCACAAGTAATTCATCATTATAAGCATTCTTTTGGCAAAAAGTCATGAGCCTTTGTTCAAGAGAAAAACCTAACCCATTGTCCTGAATAGCAAAATCATCATTAAGTTCAGAAATCTTATCAACTAGAACATCGGTAGGAACCCTTTTTCTAAGGTTTTCATTGTAGGCAACATGATCTAAAGATCGTAAAGGCATTATGTCTTCTTGATTAAAAAGAATTGCTTCTATGGGGGGACGGCCAGCATCGACCCTATAATGCGCAAAAATTCCATTGGCCTCTTTTATTATAAATATGAACTCATGAGCTAAAAAGATAGTTGCCGCTTGCTTAACAGAAGAGCGCTCAATATTGGAAAATTCTAGAAAAATCCGTTGTATGAAAGGATGCATATGGATAAACTGTCTTTCAAGTTCAACTATGAGCAAAGATATAGCATCCGCAAGACTACTAGTCCTATGAATAATAGACCCACCCATAGTGGGCAAAGCACCGACACAAGTAAAGAAATCTTGAATAACTCCTTTTACAATAATATTACCACTACCAATCCGAAACCTTATAGTATGTAAAATAGTAGGTTCTTCATGAGGATTATCATAAACATCAAAATTCCCCCCGTTGTTACTAATATCCTTTTCGATGATAACCTCCCTAGTTTCAGACATGATGGCAACAAACCGCACTAAGAACGAATACTCAAGAAGCAAGCGAAAAGAGGCGAACGGAAAAGGGGCGAATAAAACGACAAAGGTGAAGTGGGGGAGAGGAAAACGAGAGGAGAATGGCAAATAATGTAATGCGAGGGAGAAGAGTTTGTGATGGGTACTTGGTATGTCTTGACGGGAGATAAAATCTTGACTTGACTTGGCGAAAATCTCCCCGGCAACGGCGCCAAAAATCCTTCTTGCTACCTCTTGAGCATGCGGTCGTTTTCCCTTGAAGAGGAAAGGGTGATGCAGAAAAGTAGCGTAAGTATTTCCCTCAGTTTTTGAGAACCAAGGTATCAATCCAGTAGGAGATAACACGCAAGTCACCTAGTACCTACACAAACAATCAAGAACCTTGCAACCAACGCGATAAAGGGGTTGTCAATCCCTTCACGACCAATCGCAAAAGTGAGATCTGATAAAGATAGTAAGACAAATATTTTTGGTATTTTTGTTGTATAGATTGAAAAGTAAAGATTGCAAAATAGTAACAAGAATTGTAGATCGGAAACTTATACGATGGGAAATAGACCCTGGGGCCATAGGTTTCACTAGTGGCTTCTCACATGATAGCATATATTACGGTGGGTGAACAAATTACTACCTAGCAATTGATAGAAAAGCGCATAGTTATGAGAATATCTAGGCATGATCATGAATATAAGCATCACGTCTGTGTCAAGTAGACCGAAATGATTCTGCATCTACTACTATTACTCCACACATCGACCGCTATCCAGCATGCATCTAGAGTATTAAGTTCATAAGAACAGAGTAACGCATTAGGCAAGATGACATGATGTAGAGGGATAAAGTCAAGTAATACGATATAAACCTCATCTTTTTATCCTCGATAGCAACAATACAATATGTGCCTTGCTGTCACTGGGAAAGGACACCGCAAGATTGAACCCAAAGCTAAGCACTTCTCCCATTGCAAGAAAGATCAATCTAGTAGGCCAAACTAAACCGATAATTCGAAGAGACTTGCAAAGATAAAAAATCATGCATATAAGAATTCAGATAAGAACCAAATATTATTCATAGATAAACTTGATCATAAATCCACAATTCATCAGATCTCGGCAAACACACCGCAAAAGAGTATTACATCGAATAGATCTCCAAGAACATCGAGGAGAACTTTGTATTGAGAACCAAAGAGAGAGAAGAAGCCATCTAGCTAATAACTATGGACCCAAAGGTCTGAACTAATCACACCTCATCGGAGAGGCTATGGTGTTGATGCAGAAGCTATCCATGATCGATTCCCCCTCCGGCAGAGCGCTGGAAAAGCCCCCAAGATGGGGTCTCACTGGTACAGAACGTTGCGGCGGTGGAAAAGTGGTTTCGTGGCTCTCATGTATGTTTTTAGGGTATAAGGGTATATATAGGAGAAAGAATTACGTCGGTGGAGCAATGAGGGGCCCACGAGGGTGGGGGCGCGCCTACACCCCCGGGCGTGCCCTCCTGCCTCGTGGCCGCCTCGTTGCGTCTCTGACTTCCACTCAAAGTCTCCTGGGTTGCGTTTTTTCCAGGAAAGATCCTCGCGAAGGTTTTGTTCTGTTTGGATTCCGTTTGATATTCCTTTTCTACGAAACACTGAAATATGCAATAAACAGAAACTGGCACTGGGCCTCCGGTTAATAGGTTAGTCCCAAAAATAATATAAAAGTGCATATTAAAGCCCATTAAACATCCAAAATAGATAATATAATAGCATGGAACAATAAAAAATTATAGATATGTTGGAGACGTATCATATACAAACGATTTTTAACCCCTTTCCGCGACTGCATTTTGAACCGTTGCCAAGTGAGTGTGTGTGATAGGGAGGTCCTTCCCACATGACCTAATAAATGTCGGGGATAGGGAGCCATGATGCATATAATTGTCCCTATAAAATTGTTTCTGATATCACGAATATCCCAAACGCTTCATCCTTGCAACTCGTTTGTGCTAGCATTGCCATCACAGTTGGACTTCTGTGGTTTTACCTAAAACCAGGCGTAGTCCAGGCACATTCCAGGCACGGGATTTTTCCTGGCACGTACCAAACTGGCTCTACGTTTACGATGCACATCAGAAACAGTTCATGATTGTAAACCGTGTACTATAGGTCGACAACTGTGTGCATGGTTACTCACGTTTCCTCTCCGTGAACCATGTCTGATTACGATGTTTATCACACACGCTGTGCTTTATAGACTATGCGCGCCATAGTGACCTGTAGAGCGTAATTTCACCCTAATTTAGTTGCTTTTATTTGAAATTGTACCTAATTTGAATTTGAAAGTAGCCTAGAGCTTTATTCATATCCATCAGGTTTAAACAACAAATGCATTATTCGATTCACAGGTACATATGTTCGAGAATTACATAAGAAGCAAATAAAGAATTATGAACCAGACTTGTATACTTGTACTATTACAGATGGTAAAGTAAGAGGCGAGAGACATTCTGGTTGCTGAACAAGGTGAAGCGGAATGGCCCTATTGTGCTCTCCTTGATGCAAAAGCCACACATGACTCTAGTCCAACCCCTTATGATGGCCGGCCAGCAATCATGTAGTTTGAGAGGTAATCTTGAGTAACTGCTTCAGGATCCACTTCAAAGGAAAAAGATGCAGAGATTGTCATCTAACACAACTCATTACGGGCAGTAAAAAGAAGGCTACAGAGTTCTTACTTACCATTCTACAGTTCACTGTTGTCTTGCATAAAGTGTAAACAAATAGTTCGATTGACATCTTTTGACCCGTTTCAATAACAATCTTTATCAATTTCCTCACTTGATGCTGGTTCATGAATATCTCATTGCCCCATACGCAGAAAGGGTCAAATTGTGGATCTTTGGCAATGACATGTGTACCTAAAAGCACCAAGTTAATATTAGAAGCTAAACAACAATTGCAAAATGATGTAGTGCAACACTCCCTCCATACCATTATATAAGATCTTATTACATGTATATCTAAACATCATCAGCACATTAAGGTAGCACTCTTCCTTGTTGCTATGTAGCCTGGGATTGCATATTAAGTCATTCAGCACAATGCATGTTGCTATGTAGCCTCAGATATATTAAATATGACCCTAGTTAATCTACCGATAAATGGATTAAAGATATATTCAGTGAAATGTCCGATTCGACGATTAGTCCCATATCAGCCCCCGGGCTATATGGTACCATCTACTGGTATCCCGAACAATGAGTATATATAAGCAATGCGATGAAACTAACCTCGATGGAAAACAACAGCTATTCATAAAGGCTAAACACCAACCAAATATATCCATGGTAGACAACATAATCTACAAATGATAGCTTCAGCGTGCAGGTTTAAGCACACTAGTTAAACAAAACAAGAAGTGGAAAGGTGTGTTAACTGCAATAGGCATAATATTTAAAAACAAGAAAATATATTCACTCAAACTGGTATTGTGCAGGCCTAAAGTACACTAGTTATTGTTAAGAAAATGAAAAGGCGTGTTAACTGCAACATCCTTAACAACAACCAAATATCTTAATTCATAGTGGTATTGTTGAAACTGTTATTGATGAAGTTGATCTGCATGGCAAATAGTTGCACATATAGAGCATCACATTGTGAAGAACTGAAATAAACAAGGCATAAGGCCATCTCTAGCCGATCCCCTAAAAGTTAACGGACTAAAACCCTTAGTGGAGTATATATATATACTCCAGTAATTTTTGGCCATTTCTAGTCGATCCCCTAAACTTAACGTTGTAAACTTCAATTTGATCAAGTTCAAAGCAGGTTCAACCAAAAGTAGCATGCATTCAAACATAACATAGATAGTTTGGCAGAACCAAACATAAAACATAATTTCTAACTACTAAACTACTTTCGGTCAAAGTGGAGGTCGAACCAATCCTTCATTGTGAGGTACGGTGTGCCGCGAGCCGGGTACAGGCCAGTGCCATCGCCAGGGTCATTGGGGAAGACACTCCTCAACTCGGCGACGTCAATCTCCTCGTCCTCACCGCCCACCTCGATGCCCTCCGCTCCGCCGTCCTCGCTGCCTTCGACCTCGTCATTGGAGGATAGCATGATAACTTCGCCACCCTCCGCGCCGGCAAAGATCATCCGCTTCACCTCCACGAGCTCCGGGTGCTGCCGGCGGAACTCTTGCATGTAGGCCTCATCGGCATCCTTGGCCTCGAGGTGCTCCCACGCCTCGCGGTCCTCCCGCGCCATAGCCGAGCTCACCACCCCTGGCTTCGACGGGACAAGGTTGACCAGACGTGTGCCGAAGGGGAAATTGAGCCTGCCAGCGGTCGTACTCCATGGCCATGAGCTCGGCCGTTCGGAAACTACCGTGCCACCAGCGGGTGTGCATCTCCCGATCCATAATCTCGGCAACCCACGTGCCCCACCGCCGCTGCCGGACCCTGAGGTAGGACCTTGTCAGCGTCCAGGACTGAGGGAGGATGGGGAAGTCCTCGAATCAGCGTAAGGGCGCAGCGGCGGGCGGATCGGGCGAGCGGCAACGGCAGATCAATAAATAACCCGGGGAGCACGATGGGGACACCTCGATGGCCACCTCATCGGTGTCGGGCGAAGAGGCCACAATAAACCTCTTTTGGGCCATCGGCTCCTCGAGCTCCCCGGCACACAGGCAGAGGTTGAGGATGGAGGCGGCGGCGGCGATGGTTTCAAGCGAGGGAGGGGTGGTGTGTGTCTGTATGAGCGGAGGTTTTTGGGTGTGTGTGGTGTGTGTGGACGGGGGGCAAGGTGGTGTTTGAGGGAATACCGCGGCAAGTGCAAATTTTACTAGGCGGGAGTAAAACGCTGGGCTACTGAAAATTTGGATCAAGGGCGAGCAGATATTTTTGAGATTGCGAGGGATGCAGAGGCGGGAGTAAAATGCCGGGGCTACTGAAAATTTGGATCAAGGGCGGGCAGATATTTTAAGATTGCGTGGGATGTAGAGGCGGGAGTAACAAGGCAGGGCTACAGAAAATTTGAATCAAGGGCGAGCAGATATTTTTGAGATTGCGAGGGATGCAGAGGCAAGAGTAAACTACCGAGGCTACTGAAAATTTGAATCAATGGATTGAAGCAGAGTGGGAGTAACAGACATCGCACACGATCCACACATACTAATCGTGTGCTATCAAACATAAAAACCTTCCAGGCGGTAGATATTTTTGAGATTACGAGGCAGTAGATATTTTCGAGAGCGGGAGGCAAGCCTCGTGGAGCCCAATCTACTGTGCTGATGTGAGTGACTGCTGGGGCACGGGCATGGAACAGGGGTAGTCTGAATGAACCATGTCTGTTGCGGCCCCAGTCGCACACAGTTTCTGCATCCAACTCATGTGTTGTTCGTAAATTTGGCAAAAATAATAACGCGGGAAAGGGTCAGAACACAAACACTCTTGCATGTGGACCAAATATATGTATGAAAATGGTGGTTTGATGTTTGAATACACAATGGACAACTTTGACGTGGCACCTGTCGCACAAAACCACAGTATTGCCAGTCAGCCACCCCCACGAACCCCACTTCGTGTAGGCGGTAAGGAAATCCTAGCTAAGAATGCATGCCCCCAAATAGCTAGGTCTGAAATCTCACCCTACCGTAACACAAAACCTATAGGAGCCCATCATATATATGGTCAAACTTCCCCTTTCGCTTCCCAACAAAGGTGGACCATGTGCCGACCCACAAATGATAGAGGCAAAGGTGTCCCGATGTTTCGATGAGATAGCAATCGTTTTCTGTGGGAGTCGACTTTGAGGATCCGACTACGAACGTGTGAAGACGTCGCGCATTAGCAATCGCTAAACCAACTTCCGAGGGGTTATTGACCACGCCAGAGCACGATCAACCTGACCACGAGGGTCTATTTCCTGCGAGCAAACGAAGAACAAGCAAGAAACTGAGATTGCAATATGGATATTGCGAATAAAAGAGGAAAGCCTTATTAATAAAGGTGGGGTTCTGTGACGCCTTTGTCTGGTCGTTGAACACAAACGAAGTACGCGAAGTTGCAGCTATGGCGAACTTTTAATCTAAACAAAACCCAAAGTCTAATCGATGTCCTAGGGGCTGTATATATGGAGGAAGAGGGGGGAATTTTGTGGCCCTTGGAGGAGGGGTCCGAAACCCACCCTAACTCTTGTTTCCCCACACATACGGACTCTAAAACAGCCTATATTGAAGTATTTAAAAATTACATGGGCCTGGCCCAAAAATAAGGTGACACAGCACCTAGAATAGCCTCTGGACGAAAATTATGAAGTGGCATCTTGTATATTTCGTCCAAGGCTTCACGCACTCATTATGGTGGCTCTGAAATCGTGATAAACCTGGCTGTGATACCAAGATGATGTAGGGTGGAACCCTAGATGGCCGATCTTTCACGAAAGGAGCGGATCCCAACTAAGAACACGAAGAACACGAGGGGAAAACAAGGGGAAACACAAGAAAATCACTCAAACCAACAAGATTCGATTACACATGCGCTAGATCCAAGAACACAAAGAGATACACATGATCCAAGGTCAACAAAGGACGATACAAAGGTAACCGGTTCTTCTCCTAGAAGGAGGTCTTTATGGGGCCACCCAAGAGGGGTCTTGAATCCAAGGTGATCTTCTCCGAAGAAGGGGGCGCATGATCTCTCTCGAGGAGGAGATCCGTATGGATGAGCAATGCTCTATCTCACAAATGAGCTAAACCAATGCTAACCCTAGAAAGAGGAAGGGGATGGAGTATAGATAGTCTAGGGGGGCGAAGAGGTACATGGGCTTCGGCCCTTTATCAGGCGCAGACAAAGTGAGGCCGGATGTCCGGCTGTTGGGCGGATGTCCGGGCTTCGGAGGGCGAATGTCCGGGCTAGGGGGCCGGATGTCCGGGCTGGCGGGGCAGACTTCTGTAGGTTCGGGTGCGTGTCGCCGGATTTCCGGGCGAGTGGCCGGATGTCCGGGCTTGGGCCGGATGTCCGGGCTGGACGCCGGATGTCCGGGCCCTGTAGACTTGGGCAGCTTGGCTGTTGCTGAGGTAGACGCTCCAGGGCCCGGATGTCCGGGGCCTTGGCCGAATGTCCGGGGCCTGGGAGGTGAACTTGCCCGTTTCCGTTGGTTCTCTTCATCCATGGACTTGGCGGCTTGTCCGTCTTCACGTGCATCCTCGGGA
Source organism: Aegilops bicornis (assembly GCA_021605145.1). Lineage (NCBI taxonomy): Eukaryota > Viridiplantae > Streptophyta > Magnoliopsida > Poales > Poaceae > Aegilops > Aegilops bicornis. The sequence continues at coordinate 35,762,362 of CM038669.1, forward strand.
GGTTCCTCTTGACACCTAATCATGCATAGCATATCGGACATAGGTAGTAGCCATGTCTCGAGTGGATCATATGTGATATCACTAAGGAAAGAAGTCACCTCCTTCTCGAGAGCTCTAGCTCGTGCTCCTGTCATGGGTCCTCTTGGCTCTTGATGAGACGATGGTAGGTCCACGGGGGTGATCATGGGATGCTCTGCATCATCTCCCCTCCCTTGGGAAAGATCCGAGCTCGGATCGGAATCCTCATCACCATGGTACGAGGAGAGATCTTTGATGTTGAAGATGTCGCTCACGGAGTACTTGTCGCGTGGGATGTCGATCTTGTAAGCGTTGTTGTTGTTGCGTGCGAGCACCTTGAAGGGTCCATCCGCCGGGTAGTAGCTTGGACTTATGCTCATTGGGGAAGCGATCCTTGCGAAGGTGTAGCCACACGGATCTCCAACATGGAACATCATGGGTTGCTTGTTGACATTGAGCTTGGTCGCGAGTCGTTGTACTTGGCGCTCGATGGTGTTCCTTGTATCTTCATGCATCTTCTTGCGGAAGTTGACTCGGGGACTCGCGTCCATGTTTGTGCGCTCTTGTAGCGGTAGAGGTAGGATGTCCAATGGGGACAATGGGTTGAAGCCATAGACGACCTCGAAGGGGGACTTGCCGGTAGTCGAATGTCTTGCACGATTGTAGGCGTACTCGGCGATGGGTAGGCACTCTTCCCACTCCTTGATGTTCTTCTTTATCAACACGCGTAGTAGGGTGGAGAGCGTACGGTTGGTCACCTCCGTTTGGCCGTCGGTTTGTGGATGGTATGCCGAAGAGAACAAGAGCTTGATTCCGAGCTTGGCGCACAAGGTCTTCCAAAAGTAACTCAAGAACTTGACGTCGCGGTCCGAGACAATCGTCTTTGGCAGTCCATGAAGGCGCAAGATTTCCCTACAAAACAAATTTGCAACATGTGAAGCATCGTCTATCTTGTTGCAGGAATGAAATGAGCCATTTTGGAGAAATGGTCCACAACAACAAAAACGGAATCCTTGCCATTTCGAGTTCTTGACAAACCAAGCACAAAGTCCATGCTAATATCTTCCCATGGTTCATATGGAATTGGAAGTGGCATATAGAGGCCATGAGATTGGGCTTTAGACTTAGCTTTGCGACATGTAGAGCACCGGTTGGTCAAGCAATTGATGTCACGATGCATCTTGGGCCAAAAATAGTTCTTGGAGAGCGTGGCGAATGTTTTTTCGTGTCGAAAATGTCCCATTAGTTCGCCTCCATGAGATTCCTGCAAAAGCAACAAACGAAAAGAGGACTCGGGGATGCAAAGTTTGTTAGCTCTCAGAAGATATCCATCTTTGATGTAGTATCGATCCCAAGAAGTATGCGTCAAACACTTAGCATAAGGAATAGCAAATGTAGGATCATTCTCATACAAGTCTTTTATGTGCTCAAAACCAATGACATTCAACTCAAGTGTAGTGACAAGCATGCATATACGGGAAAGCGCATCCGCCACAACATTTTCTTTTACTTTAATGTACTTGATGACATAAGGAAATGACTCGATATATTCACTCCATTTAGCATGATGCTTGTTCAACTTAGTTTGACCCTTAAGGTATTTAAGTGTTTCATGGTCGGTATGGATGATGAACTCATGAGGGCGAAGGTAATGTTCCCATTCACGCAAAACTCGCACTAAAGCATATAGCTCTTTGTCATAGATGGGATAATTGAGTTGCGCTCCGGAGAGTTTCTCACTAAAGTATGCAATGGGGCGCTTCTCTTGAGTTAACACACCTCCTATGCCATTACCACTAGCATCGTAATGAATTTCGAAAGGTTTGTCAAAGTTGGGTAATGCAAGCATGGGAGCATGAGTAAGCAAGTTCTTAAGCTCATTGAAAGCAATATCTTGAGATGTTCCCCAAACAAACGGTGCATTTTTCTTACTTAGAGCATGCAAAGGTGAAGCAATGGTGCTAAAATCCTTCACAAATCTACGGTAGAAACCGGCTAAACCAAGAAAACTATGCACTTATTGCAAATTGGTTGGTTGGGGCCAAGTTTTAATAGCATTGATCTTAGATTCATCAACATGAACACCCTTAGAAGATACTACAAAACCCAAGAAAACATGCTTATCAACACCAAAGAGGCATTTTTCCATATTAGCATAAAGTTGCTCTTTTGAAGAGTTTGTAGCAGTGCGAAGGTGGGTGACATGCTCTTTGAGAGATTTGCTAAACACAAGGATATCATCAAAGTAGACAACAACAAAGTCACCAATGTAAGGGCGAAACACATAATGCATAAGACGCATGAAAGTACCGGGTGCTTCCGATAAACCCATAGGCATGACTAACCACTCATATAGACCAAACTTTGTTTTGAAAGCGGTTTCCCATTCATCACCCTCTTGTATGCGGATTTGATAGTAACCACTCTTAAGATCAATTTTGGAAAAGATAGTGGCACCGCTAAGTTCATCAAGCATATCATCAAGGCGTGGAATGGGGTACCTATAGCGAACGGTGATAGCATTGATAGGTCTACAATCGGAGCACATGCGAAAGCTACCGTCTCGTTTTGGCACAAGAATGACCGGTACGGCACAAGGACTCAAACTTTCACGCACATGTCCATGGTCTATGAGATGCTTTACTTGCCTTTGTATTTCTTTGGTTTCTTCGGGGTTGACGCGGTAGGGAGCTTTGTTGGGAAGCGGCGCTCCGGGGATGAGATCAATTCGGTGCTCAATGCCTCGTAGTGGAGGTAGACCCGGAGGTAGCTCATCGGGGAAAACATCTTGAAATTCCTGCAATAGAGAAGATAACACCAAAGGTAGCTTGTGAGGGGTGTTAGTTTTTGTGACCTCGTCCTTGCACAATAGGACATAGTGTAGGACACTTGATGGGTTCTCACACACTTCTCTCATCTCACGTTTGGTGGCAAAGAGAAATAAATTTTTCTTGTCGCTCATCGTGGAGGCACTCAATTTGGGCTTGTGGCTCTCACTCTCTTTTTGGTGGTTCGCTCTCTCACTATTCTCTCCATGATGGGTGTTTTGCTTGTCGGCGAGCACTTGGCTTGGGGACATAGGGCGTAGCACAAACTCTTTTCCTTTCATCTTGAAGCTATAGTGATTTCTACGCCCATTGTGAATGACACCTCGGTCAAATTGCCATGGCCGTCCAAGGAGGAGGTGGCAAACGGTCATCGGAAGGACATCACACTCCAAAGTGTCTTCATAGGCGCCGATCTTGAAAGAGACTTGTACCCTATGCTCGACTTGTATGGTGCCGGTGTCGCTTAGCCATTGAACCTTGTAGGGGTGGGGGTGTTTCATCCTGACCAATTGGAGCTTGGAGCATAGTTCTTCACTTGCTAAGTTGTGGCAACTACCTCCATCGATGATGACCTTGGATGGGCGTCCATTGATGCCGGCCTTTGTGTGGAAGATATGGCATCTTTGATCTTCGTCTTGTTGATGTTGAAGAGTCGCAAAAGACTTGATCATTTTCATCTTCATTGTTCACTTGTTGGTGCATTGCCACTTGCTCAATAGCTTCCATTTCTCCTTCACTCATGGAGTCATAGGCTCCGTCATCGTTGAGGATCATGGTGCGCTTGTTTGTGCACTCGAAGGACTTGTGGCCTCGGCCTCCGCATGTGAAGCATTTGATAGAACTTGTCTTGATGGTCTCATCGGTTGGAGTAGATGATGATGAAGCTTTCTTGAAGTTGCTTGTAGTAGGAGGACGACTTGAGCTTGTCGAAGCTTTCTTGTAACTTGACTTGTAAATCGTTGGTTGTAGAAGGCTTGGTTGAGGTAGAAGGTGTTGGAGTCATCGAAGCTTGATTGTTGGAGAGGCCATAGGACTTGGATGAGAACTTGGCATACTTGAAGTCGTATTGTACTTGCCGTTCCGCTTTGGTAGCTTGATGTACTAGCTTGATGAGGGTCGAGTATGGTTGGAAGTCGGCAATCTTCTTGATAGGGTGATTGAGTCCATGTAGCGACCCGACCTCAGACGGTCAAGCCTACGTGTTCTTTGTGCCATCCACGGATCAGTATCTTTGGCACACAGTACATCAATGTATATATCAAAGTGCAATCACATGTATAATTAACGTAAAACTGATATATACCTCATAATACTCAGCGGAAACAATCACCCGGGTGTGGAGTCCCATCAACGCCATCGGCAGGTTGAGTGTAGACCGTAACCTCAGATCGTAACTCTTACTCGTCGAAGAAAATCCTCGCAACATGATACGTTGCAGCCGTGTAGGTCGATTACATTGAATGTACGGCAAGATCACAACATGAATAAACAGATGGTAAAACTATACTATATGCAATTTGGCTTTATGGCTCAGTATCTGAGTTTTGTTTTGCGTAAAAGCTGGATTTTATTTTCCCTACATCAAAGGAATAAATGAAGTCTGTACTATAGAGTTTTCTATCATGACATGGTTCCGCCAACCGATGTCTCATAGCCCAAAATCATCATAAGTTGCCCACAATTAAGTTATCAATCCGGTGTTGAGAGTTACGAGATAGATCCAAGTCCGGATGCTCAAATTGTCCGTAATCGGGGACACGGCTAATCGATTAGGTTTTAAACCCTCTGCGAGAGGTTTGTACACTTTACCCACAAGATTCGATCCCTCTCTTTACGTTCTCGCACTTGAGTGTTTGAGAACAAGATGACCGAAACATGGTCTTCCAAAGAGTTCCTCGACCACCGTCATTACTCAACCCATCCTACCGTAGTTCTACATCCGCTAGTACCGTCCCAGCCAGAGTCACAACTAAGGTCAACCAAGCGAGCCCATAATGACTTGCGGTTGCACGGTAAGCTTCCGGGCATGAAGTATTCTTCCGTCTCTTTGAGTGCAGGTGAAGCTTTCCGCAAGATGTCATGACGCTTCTCCATGCATCCCGGCCAACCACTTTGGTTTCTCCAGGGTGCCCGTCAACCGTCCTTCACCCGATGGCGTGTATTGAATTCTTGTCTCGAGTCTTGAAGTCTTGAGGCCTTGAAGATGCGATCCTTGCAGATTCCATCATGGAGTTGTCGTCATTAACGCAGAGTCCTCCTTCTTCACACCACTCCGAGCACTCATACCAAAACCCCGTCTACTATAGCGTAGCATTAAAATAAATAACGTCCGGGCTTGGTAACAGGGTGATGGGTTCCTACCTCATGCATACTACTCAACTACAAGGATTCAATAACACTCTTGAGGGGTGGTTGCAAAGATGCCACTAAATGCAATAAAACATAGGTATGAAAGTATGGTCAAAGTGAACTTGCTCGGTAATACTTGATGAAGATAATAACGCTCTCGAATAAAGACTTGGTAGAACTATTAAATCACTCCGTTGAAAATCTATATAGTCAAACATAGCATTCACATAAGCAAACATCCTAGCAAACAATTTTAGCACTTTCGAAATAACAATCAAAACAGCAAGGAAAATCGATAATAAAACTCAAACAAAATCAAAAGAAACTTCAAATAAAACTACAAAGAAAAACTACTAACGAAGATCTATGACTTTGCTACAAACATCTAATATAGTTTTGCCGTAAGTAAAAACTTAACAACAATTAAAATACTAAACTAATAAATTAACAGAAAATAAAATGTAAAATAACTAATTTAACAGAAAGTATTTTTTTCCATAAAATTTTATTTGCAAAAAGAAACAAATAAAAAGCTTTTATAAAACTCTAACTATGACCTATAGAAGGTTTCATACAAAACTAAGGAAAATAAATTTTTTAAAATAAAAATAAAATTTCTCCTGTTGTCTAACAGAAACACAACTAATTTTGTCGAAAGTGACAAAAAGAAATACTTTAAAACTAATAAAAACAATAAAGAAGAAGCTAAAACAGAACTAATACTAAAACAGTACTGTTTTGCTAAAACCTAATTTAAATTAACCTGAAAATAAAATACTAAATACTAATGGATAAACAAAGGAACTAGAGACCAGGAGCAAAAAGAATAAATTAAAAACCTATTTTAAAACTCCAGGAATAAGCAAAAAAAGCTTTAATACAAATCTGATATAAATCAATTTTATAAATCCAAACATAGACAAATTATATATTTTGGAAACTACAAAACATTGTGATCTAACGCAAAAAGAATCAGCATCATTGGACTTCTAGATCAAAAGTTATAAGCTAAACAAGAACGGAACTAAATCTGTTACGGAAATAAATCTGAAAACGAAAAAAACAACAAAGGAGTTACTGTACATGAGGCAGAGATGGCAGGAAGGAGGCGGCGATGTGGAGGGCTGCTCGCGAGGGGGCGAGGTCGCCGGGCGAGGGGTGGGGTGGCGGAGGAGAATTCGGCGCTGGGGAGGTTCGGAAGAGCTCTGGTGAGCGTTTCTAAGGTGAAAAGGAGGACGATGGCGAGGAGGCTACGGGCAGGGAGGCGTGGTGATGGGAAAAATGGAACGAGGAGAGGAGGGGGTTTTATAGGCGGTCTCGGGAGGCGCTGGGATGGAAAGACGAGGGAGATCGGGAAGGTGGAGATTCCTGTCTCCATGGATATGGAAAGCTTCTAACGTGAGAGGAAACAGAGGAAGGAGATGATCTCTTGTTGGGCTAGAATAGGAAAGTGCTTAATGGGCCAGCAGGTTTTTCCTAATAAAACGATTCCATTCCTATTTTTAAAATTAGGAAACTAAAACAATAAAAAGGAAATCAAATCAATTCGAATAAAGAGTTTTTATATACTAAAATTATCAGAAAAATAAAATGTAGATGATGAGCATTATTCCACGGCCAAAATAAAAACTTAAAAAAATGTTTTTCAGAAAATCCCTAAAGGCTTTATTTCTTTTGCAAATAATTTTTAAATAAAAACTTTGGTTTTCTTGGCTCAAATATTTTCAAAAATGCCCTGATTTTGGAGGGTCATTTTCCTCCGCTCTTTCTTGCTTGCAAGAATTTATTTTTCGGGGTATTTCTCGGGAAGAAAAATAGAGAAGCAAGTGCAAATATTTGAAAGAATTAAATTGCAAAACTCCGTTCAAATTCTTTATAGTTGAAGAAGTCATGTCATCTTCTTTCATTGATTTTAATAGGATGAATTTGAATTTACGGAGAAGGGAAAGTCATTTTATTCCCTCTCATTCAAAAGTTTTTGAAAAGGTTCAAATTTCACTCAAGTTTAATTCACTCAAGCAAACAAACAAACAATTCAATTAATTATATTAACATTCCAAAATTTGGGATGTTACAAACCTACCACACTTAAAATGAATCTCGTCCTCGAGATTCGAAGAGGCTAGCAAGAAAAGGTTAGGGGTTGGGGTCTTCTAGCAAATGTCTTGGTCAGGGGTGCTACCACACTAAAAAAACAAGGTCATGGTTCCAATAAACTCAGATATTTCCTCTGGAGGGCTGACAATGTATGTCTCTTCACATATCTTACAATAGCTCCTTCATTAAAGCTCTTACATCGAGGAAGCATAGAGTTTTCCTCAAAAGCTTGGGTCGGTTCGTCAAAGTTGAAGTTCGTCCAGAAATTTGGATCTTCTTAGTGATAGGTGCATGTCCATTCTAAACAACTATCGAAACACTCATGGTGGTCTACAATTTATGGTTTTCTCCTGCAGAAAACGGGTGCAGGTTGAACCTCACCGTATAACCTACGTTTGGCAACGGTTGCCTGTAATGGGGTTCCATCGTCCTACCATTCTATGGTTTTATGGCTTATCGCGTCGACACTCTTCAAAGGTTTTTGAGGCTCTCTGATTTTCCATCAACATATGATTGTTCATGATAGAAGTCTCCGGTATGGGGCCAATCCATCCTGCATTTGAATCATTACCACATACGTAAATATCGAATCACGTATTCTAACACTTGGGCATACTCACAAGCATTGCAGAATTTCTCTTGTCGATTTAACCGAGTTCGTATAAATCCATGGTTTCGCAAGCCAAACAAAACATCTATCGTTACTTCACCACTCTCAGGTTTTTGCGTAACCTCCTATGAAGCATTATGCTGATTGGATCCTTTGTTTCTTCCAAATTTATTCCTTTATCAAGGTTACATCTGTTCCTTTTCAAAATCTACGGGCACATGGGTTTATGGCCCACTTCAACACTAGTGCAGCTTTAACTCATCCTTGGAGTAACTCTCTTGTTCCCTATTACACCTCCTTTAAACTCGTAGTACTGCTTTCTTCATACCATCATATCAAAAGCAAAATTCCAACTCTTTTTTTTCCTTCAACTACAGTCCGTGGAATATATATTTTCCTATTCATTGGTCTAGTCTTCTTCACGTGGTACTACCACCCTTAAAATGAAATTCACAAATCCATCCATAGACCATATTTCTCATATCCTCGAAAATGGTCAAAATCTTTGTTCATAGAGTAACAACTCAAAAAATCCATGTATGAAATCATGACACATTAACTTTATTGATTTCATGAATTCATTACAATATCCGAGACTTTCATTACATAAATTCAACTCCATATCCTTATGGAAACAATTGCTTCCTACTACACTTATTACCAATATCAAAATTCCAACTACTCAGCTCCAAATTTTTCATCTTGTCGGGACATTTAGTAGCATAATGTCCTGCTTCCTTGCAGCGAAAACAAATAACTTTCGATAAGTCTTTGGGCTTCTTGGAGATGGTGTCTACTCTTTGGGTTCTTGGCTTCTTCTCTGGACATTTACTAGCGTAATGACCTAAATCCTTGCACCTGTAACAAGTGATGTGACTCAGGTCCTTCTCTGCAGAAATTGTGTTGTTCTGGGGTTGCCTTCTTTTCCTCTTCCTGGATTTCTCTGTAATGATCGTAGCTTCTATTTCCCGAGGGTCAAACTTCACTTCACCGTCGGAAATCTCTGAAATATTCTTCTCTTTCCTTGGTACAATCTTTGGGAAAAATGTCCTTCTTCTCCACATGAATAGCAAGCGTTGGAGTAAAATCTGTTGAGGCCTTCTCCATCGGGGTCTTCAACACATTCCTTCATCATGTGTTCTTTCATAACTTCTGGAGGGCTTCTTTCATTCCTTCTTCCTTCTCCTGAATAGTTTGTTGCACCATGGGGTAAATGTGACACTGGGTCGGGTAGTGGGTGGTTCCTTCACACAAGAAACAAGTCACCTGACTAGTTGGGCATTCCTCAGCTGGGTGTTTCTCCTCACAATGAGGGCATCCATCCTTGTGTTCCCCCTGGGTGTGTCCTATTTCTCCGCAAATCTTGCAGGCACAAGGTTTATTTCTTGGTGTATCATGTTGCTTCCGGATGAGACGTGATCTCAACAGGGTCTTCTTGAATTCCTCCCAAGTTCTTGCTCCATTAACTCCTTGTATGGCTTGATGCATTTTCCATCAGGTTGCAGCACTTTCTCGTAAAAGCAATCAAGAGCGTATTGAACCTCATACTTCCTTGGAATCAAATTTTTTCTAAATTGATCCTCCATGTTTTGAATCCATAGCTCTGCCTCCAACTGAGTCATCGGTCCAGAGAATAGCAGACCAACTTCATTCATCATCTATGGCTCCAAGGGTTTTAGGGTGAGATAAGAGAGAGCTGGATAGAGAGAGATACACACAATACAAACAATAGTTTTGAAGAAACGAGTTTTATTTTGTGTGGCTTGAAAACATCAAACAAAATGACAGCTCACAAATCGTCAGATCTAACGTAAGTGTATAACAGGGTTTGGTCTCTAAAGGTCAAATAATTCCTCGAACTTCAAATTCTTCAAGTCTTGTAGTCTTCAATTGTTGCAGCTTCAACTCTTCTAATGCATGGTGAAATCCTGGTTTACTTTGAAGGGGTCATCACTGTCCGATATCTTTCTTGGAGCGGCTTCAGTTGATCCTTCATGTGGTCAAAAGGGAAAGGGTATATTCTAACTACTTGAGGTCAGAGGGACTACTTGATAAAATCAGAAAAGACGAGAAGTAAAGGATCCTTTTGAAAATAAAGTTTTTTTGAGACATCCTGTCCTAGGGGCTTTCCGATTTCTAGGGTCACGTTCTACAGTCAACATGTGCTCTGATACCATGTCTGTAGCGACCCGACCTCAGATGGTCAAGCCTACGTGTTCTTCATGCCATCCTCGGATCAGTATCTTTGGCACACACAAGACATCAATGTATATATCAAAGTGCAATCACATGTATAATTAACGTAAAACTGATATATACCTCATAATACTCGTGAAACAATCAAACGGGTGTGGAGTCCCATCAACGCCATCGGCAAAGTTGAGTGTAGACCGTAACACTGTATCGTAACTCTTACTCGTCGAAGAAAATCCTGCAACATGATACGTTGCAGCCGTGTAGGTCAGTACATTGAATGTACCGGCAAGATCACAACATGAATAAACAGATGGTAAAACTATACTTATGCAATTTGGCTTTATGGCTCTCTATCTGAGTTTTGTTTGCGTAAAAGCTGGATTTTATTTTCCCTACATCAAAGGAATAAATGAAGTCTGTACTATAGAGTTTTCTATCATGACATGGTTCCGCCAACCGATGTCTCATAGCCCAAAATCATCATAAGTTGCCCACAATTAAGTTATCAATCCGGTGTTGAGAGTTCTGAGATAGATCCAAGTCCAGATGCTCAAATTGTCCGTAATCGGGACACGGCTAATCGATTAGGTTTTAAACCCTCCGCAGAGGTTTGTACACTTTACCCACAAGATTCGATCCCTCTCTTTACGCTCGCACTTCAGAGTGTTTGAGAACAAGATGACCGAAACATGGTCTTCCAAAGAGTTCCTCGACCACCGTCCGGTACTCAACCCATCCTACCGTAGTTCTACATCCGCTAGTACCGCCCCAGCCAGAGTCACAACTAAGGTCAACCAAGCGAGAGCCCATAATGACTTGCGGTTGCAGGAGTAAGCTTTCGGGCATGAAGTATTCTTCCGTCTCTTTGAGTCTGGGTGAAGCTTTCCGCAAGATGTCATGGCGCTTCTCCATGCATCCCGGCCAACCACTGGTTTCTCCAGGGTGCCCGTCAACCGTCCTTCACCCAGTAGTGTGTATTGAATTCTTGTCTCGAGTCTTGAAGTCTTGAGGCCTTGAAGATGCAGTCCTTGCAGATTCCATCATGGAGTTGTCGTCATTAACGCAGAGTCCTCCTTCTTCACACCACTCCCGAGCACTCATACCAAAACCCCGTCTACTATAGCGTAGCATTAAAATAAATAACGTCCCGGGCTTGGTAACAGGGTGATGGGTTCCTACCTCATGCATACTACTCAACTACAAGGATTCAATAACACTACTGAGGGGTGGTTGCAAAGATGCCACTAAATGCAATAAAACATAGGTATGAAAGTATGGTCAAAGTGAACTTGCCCGGTAATACTTGATGAAGATAATAACGCCTCAGAATAAAGACTTGGTAGAACTATTCGTCACTCCGCTGAAAATCTATATAGTCAAACATAGCATTCACATAAGCAAACATCCTAGCAAACAATTTTAGCACTCGAAATAACAATCAAAACAGCAAGGAAAATCGATAATAAAACTCAAACAAAATCAAAAGAAACTTCAAATAAAACTACAAAGAAAAACTACTAACGAAGATCTATGACTTTGCTACAAACATCTAATATAGTTTTGCCGTAAGTAAAAACTTAACAACAATTAAAATACTAAACTAATAAATTAACAGAAAATAAAATGTAAAATAACTAATTTAACAGAAAGTATTTTTTTCCATAAAATTTTATTTGCAAAAGAAACAAATAAAAAGCTTTTATAAAACTCTAACTATGACCTATAGAAGGTTTCATACAAAACTAAGGAAAATAAATTTTTAAAATAAAATAAAATTTCTCCTGTTGTCTAACAGAACACAACTAATTTTGTCGAAAGTGACAAAAGAAATACTTTAAAACTAATAAAAACAATAAAGAAGAAGCTAAAACAGAACTAATACTAAAACAGTACTGTTTTGCTAAAAACCTAATTTAAATTAACCTGAAAATAAAATACTAAATACTACTGGATAAACAAAGGTCCTAGAGACCAGGAGCAAAAAGAATTAATTAAAAACCTATTTTTAAACTCCCGGAATAAGCAAAACAAGCTTTAATTCAAATCTGATCTAACTCAATTTTTATAAATCCAAACATAGACAAATTATATATTTTGAAACTACAAAAACATTGTGATCTAACGCAAAAAAGAATCAGCATCATTGGACTTCTAGATCAAAAGTTATAAGCTAAACAAGAACGGAACTAAATCTGTTACGGAAATAAATCTGAAAACGAAAAAACAACAAAGGAGTTACTCAGTACTTGAGGCAGAGATGGCAGGAAGGAGACGGCGATGTGGAGGGCTGCTCCGGCGAGGGGGCGAGGTCGCCGGCGAGGGTGGGGGTGGCGGAGGAGGGGGTCGGCGCTTGGGGAGGTTCCAGAAGAGCTCCTGGTGAGCGTTTCTAAGCAGGAAAAGGAGGACGATGGCGAGGAGGCTACGGGCAGGGAGGGGGCGTGGTGATGGGAAAAATGGAACGCGGAGAGGGAGGGGGTTTTAGAGGCGGTCTCGGGAGGCGCTGGGATGGAAAGACGAGGGAGATCGGGAAGGTGGAGATTCCTGTCTCCATGGATATGGAAAGCTTCTAACGTGAGAGGAAACAGAGGAAGGAGATGATCTCTTGTTGGGCTAGAATAGGAAAGTGCTTAATGGGCCAGCAGGTTTTTCCTAATAAAAGCGATTCCATTCCTATTTTTAAAATTAGGAAACTAAAACAATAAAAAGGAAATCAAATCAATTCGAATAAAGAGTTTTATATACTAAAATTATCAGAAAAATAAAATGTAGATGATGAGCATTATTCCACGGAAACTTAAAAAAAATGTTTTTCAGAAAATCCCTAAAGGCTTTATTTCTTTTTGCAAATAATTTTTAAATAAAAACTTTGGTTTTTCTTGGCTCAAATATTTTCAAAAATGCCCCTGATTTTGGAGGGTCATTTCCTCCGCTCTTTCTTGCTTGCAAGAATTTATTTTCGGGTATTTCTCGGGGAAGAAAAATAGAGAAGCAAGTGCAAATATTTGAAAGAACTAAATTGCAAAACTCCGCTCAAATTCTTTATAGTTGAAGAAGTCATGTCATCTTCTTTCATTGATTTTAATAGGATGAATTTGAATTTACCGGAGAAGGGGAAAGTCATTTTATTCCCTCTCATTCAAAAGTTTTTGAAAAGGTTCAAATTTCACTCAAGTTTAATTCACTCAAGCAAACAAACAAACAATTCAATTAATTATATTAACATTCCAAAATTTGGGATGTTACAGTCCATTCAAGAAACGTGCCATAGTTTGATCATCATCTTCTTTGACATTGGCTCGTATCATGGCAATCTCCATTTCCTTGTAGTACCCTTCAACGCTCTCGGTTCCTTGCTTGAGTTGTTGGAGTTTCTTGAAGAGGTCGCGATTGTATTAGTTTGGCACGAATCATGCTCTCATGACATCCTTCATTTGTGTCCAAGTGGTGATGGGTGGTTCACCTCTTGCCGTTCGGCGCTCAATGACTTGTTCCCACCAAATGAGGACGTAGTCTTGGAATTCAAGGGATGCCATTGCGATCTTCTTCTCTTCTTCGTAATTGTGCAAGCGGAAGATTTTGTCAACCTTCCATGCCCATGATATGTACTCTTCGGGGTCATTGCTTCCGTTGAACTTGGGCATGGTGAACTTTAGCTTGCCATATCGTTGCTCTTCATTGTGTTGGGGTCGGGGATGATGACGCCCATGTCGTTGGGGATTGACATTGTCATGTTGCTCTTGGCGAAGAGGGTTGTCTTCCTCATGTTGCTCTGGGCGAGGAGGGTTGTCAACCTCATGTTGCTATTGGCGAGGAGGTGGTCCATTGTTTTCGTGCTCTCGGTGGACTTCACGTTCTTGTCTCTCTTGAGGAGGAACTTGTCAATCTTGACGAGGAGCTTGTCGATGCACACGTGCTTGGTAGATCCTTTCTTGAGTTTCGTCACGAAGTGCTTCTTGATGTAGTCGAGCTTGTCGGCTTCGATTGGCTACGGCACGATTTGAGTCATGAAGGGCACGTTGCGCTTCAAGTGCTTGAGCTGCACGTAGTTGTTGTTCTTGGCGTTCCGCCTCGGCGTCTTGTGCATCTTGATGTTGTCGCGCTCGCTCCTCTTGTTCTTGTTGTCGTTGGCGTTGCCGTTCTTGTGCTTGTGCGAAAGCAGCTTGGTTTTGACGATGTCGATGCTCTTGAGAGTCGGTGTTGTGTAGAGTATTGCGGTTAGCTTGACGGTCTTGGCGCGCGGCACGACAAAGAGTATTTGATGTTGGTGTACTCGAACCGGAGATGGTGTTGTCGGAGTGTCGACTTGAGCAGCTCCGTCTTGATGATGACGAAGTTGTAGAAGAGCGGACCAACAAGGCACGAATCTCGTCCATTCTTGCGTCATTCTCATGCTTGTGTTCATCGGGCTTGTTGTCGAAGTAGTCCCTTGTACGTTCCCGGAGAGTCGCAAGTCGGTGGCGAGGTTGTCGATGCGGTCGCCCAAAGCAAGTTGTTCTTGATGCAAAGCCCGATGTGCACCAAATAGTTGAGTCTTGGTGATGTAGGATGACATATCTTCATCTTGCTCCAAGAAAAGAGGATTGGTAGAAGTACTTGGCCTATCCATCATTCCGAACAAAGATATGTGAGTGGGAGAAAGGGAAGAACCAATACCAAAAGTACCTTGACCGATGTTGAAAATGGATCAAAGATCACTCCAATGTGTAGCAAGGAAATAACACAACTGGTACCAATTCTTGTCGGTTCTCACACCTACACAAGTAAAAGCTTATGGTGGAGCTCGGTTAGGATGGTGGCACAAAATTTGATGCAATTGTAAGTGAGACTCAATAATGTTGGAAAAGATTCACAAATTTGCAAATGCAACAAGTAGACCAATAGGAAGATATGGTACACGGAAACACACACGCAAATAGATAAGATGGGGTTATGCAACCAAGGGTGAGCCAAAATGTGGAATCCACCAAGATGCTCTTGTTGCACAACACTAGAGAGACGCTAGCACGATTGCACAATAGGCGGATACGAACTTGTGCACAACCTACTATGCAAAAATGCAACGACTTCTATCCCAAGTTTGCTATATGTATGATGTTCCTATGCGTTGATCCAAGATGATCGAGTATGACAATCTTAATGTTGTATGATGCTATGGTTCTTGCTTATAAGCTCTTTGCTTATCTTTCCTCTTTTGCTTAAAAGATTGTTTGGCTCTTTGATGTTTGAGCTCTTTTCTCATGCAATGCTTTACGAACCAAGATAGCAATTGTGTATGCGACAAAAACTTTGTGACACAAGTTATGATGCCGAGATATGCAACACGATGATGGTATGTATGCTATGGGAAGTATGAACACTAATGTGCACAAGTCACGTTGCCGGCAATACTCAAAGGCTAGTCTCGATGGGTAAGTGATGCAAAAGTAAGGCTATGGGGTTATCAATGCGAATGCAAAAGAGTATGATGATATCACGATACCAAGATGATATCCAAGGTGAAGGTGATACCAAAGTGAAGTAGTCGTTCGTAGTAGTCCTTGGCGAGGATGAGCGGTGGTGATGTTGATGCCGAACCGTACCTAGATAGCCAAAACACAAAAGGACACGGAAACCACAACTCAAATTCTCAAAGCAAAATGGGTAAAAATTGTCGGAGTTGGTAGCTGGAAAGGCTATGGTGGGGTTATGCGGAAATGGTAGTGGTATGCGGAAGTGTATGTGGGCACCGGGACAAATTTTGGCGAAAGTTAGGCGGTAAACGGAGTGGTGGATGGAAGTGGCTGCTGCCAGGGGCCGGATGTCCGGGCTGATGGCCGGATGTCCGAGGTGCCGGATGTCCGGGCTGGTCGGGCCGGATGTCCGGGCTTGTGATCCGTGGACGAACTCAAAGAACACCGCGTGGAGAGGTCAAATCCGGGGCAAAATTCGAAAGATTTTGTGGATGGAAATTGGGGAAAAGGTGGGGGAATGCTAGATCTACCTGCAACACGATTTCGCGGATCAAATCCAACAAAACTTCATCACACCAACAAATCACAAAAAAAAATTGAGGCTATTTTTGTGGGCAATTTTTGGATTAGGACGAAAAACAACAAAATCAAGCTAGAAAACAAAGAGAGGGGGCTCCGAAATCGTGATAAACCTGGCTGTGATACCAAGATGATGTAGGGTGGAACCCTAGATGGCCGATCTTTCACGAAAGGAGCGGATCCCAACTAAGAACACGAGGGGAAAACAAGGGGAAACACAAGAGAATCACTCAAACCAACAAGATTCGATTACACATGCGCTAGATCCAAGAAGACAAAGAGATACACATGATCCAAGGTCAACAAAGGATGATACAAAGGTAACCGGTTCTTCTCCTAGAAGGAGGTCTTGATGGGGCCACCCAAGAGGGGGTCTTGAATCCAAGGTGATCTTCTCTGAAGAGGGGACGCTGTCTCTCTTGGGGAGGAGATCCGTATGGATGAGCAATGCTCTATCTCACAAATGAGCTAAACCAATGCTAACCCTAGAAAGAGGAAGGGGATGGAGTATATATAGTCTAGGGGGGCGAAGAGGTACATGGGCTTCGGCCCTTTACTATGCGCAGACAGGCGGAGCCGGATGTCCAGGCGTCGGGCCGGATGTCCGGGGCTTCGGGAGGGGCCGGATGTCCGGGCTGGCGGTGCAGACTTCTGTAGGTTCGGGTGCGTGTCGCCGGATTTCCGGGTGGGTGGCCGGATGTCCAGGCTGGGGCCGGATGTCCGGTCTGGACGCCGGATGTCCGGGCCCTGTAGACATGGGCAGCTTGGTTGTTGTTGAGGTAGACGCTCCAGGGGCCGGATGTCTGGGGCCTTGGCCGGATGTCCGGGGCCTGGGAGGTGAACTTGCCCGTTTCCGTTGGTTCTCTTCATCCATGGACTTGGCGGCTTGTCCGTCTTCACGTGCATCCTCGGTAGGTTCCTGTTGACACCTAATCATGTATAGCATATTGGACTTAGGTAGTAGCCATGTCTCGAGTGGATCATATGTGATATCACTAAGGAAAGAAGTCACCTCGTTCTCGAGAGCTCTAGCTCGTGCTCGTGTCATGGGTCCTCTTGGCTCTTGATGAGACGATGGTAGGTCCACGGGGTTGATCACGGGATGCTCCGCATCATATATCCTCCGTCTTCTTCACGCTGAAGGGTCCAATTAGTCCTCCTCCATGCGCCTCCTGCAACAACAAAAGACGAACGGAGCTAGCTGGAATGCATAGCTTGTTAGCACGAAACACAAATCCATCGTTAACGCATTTAACTTGTTCCATGTTCTACCTTCATTACAATTCTGCAATACATCTTTAAATTCAGCATCATGCACATATTGATCTTTGATGGTCTCCAAACCAAATATTTTAAAGTCAAGTTGTGAAAGCATAGTATAACGACGAGAAAATGCATCAGCAATAACATTTTCTTTACCCTTCTTGTGTTTAATGACATAAGGGAAAGTCTCAATGAATTCAACCCATTTAGTATGTCTACGGTTCAGTTTAGCTTGACTTCTAATGTGTTTCAAAGATTCATGATCAGAATGTATAACAAATTCTTTGGGCCATAAATAATGTTGCCATGTCTCTAAAGTTCGAACAAGAGCATATAATTCTTTATCATAAGGAGAATAGTTCAGACTAGGCCCACTCAATTTTTCAGAAAAGTATGCAACAGTTTTGCCATCTTGTAATAACACACCTCCTAATCCAATTCCAGTAGCATCACATTCAAGCTCAAAAGTCTTATTAAAATGAGGAAGTTGGAGTAAAGGAGCGTGTGTCAACTTATCTTTCAATACCGTGAAGGCTTCTTCCTGTGCGGTACCCCAAACAAAAGGCACATCCTTCGTTGTAAGATCGTTGAGAGGTGCATCAATGGTGCTAAAATCACTCACAAAACGCCTATAGATACCAACGAGACCAAGAAAACTCCTCACTTGTGTGACCGTTTTGGGCTGCGGCCAACTCTCAATAGCTTCAATCTTGGCTTTATCAACTTCAATTCCCTGTGGATTAACAACATAGCCAAGAAAAGATACTCGGTCGGTGCAAAAGGTGCACTTCCTAAGGTTACCAAACAAACGCGCATCACGTAGAGCAATAAAAACAGCACGTAAATGTTCCAAATGTTCTTCCAAAGATTTGCTATAAATCAGTATATCATCAAAATAGACTACCACAAATCGTCCAATGAAAGCACGTAAAACTTCATTAATTAGTCTCATGAAAGTACTAGGTGCATTAGTTAACCCAAAAGGCATGACTAACCACTCATATAAACCAAACTTAGTTTTAAATGCTGTTTTCCATTCATCTCCCAATTTCATACGAATTTGATGGTATCCACTCATAAATCAACTTTGGAGAATATTGTAGAGCCACTCAATTCATCAAGCATATCATCTAGCCTAGGAATAGGATGACGATAATGAATAGTAATATTATTAATGCCTCTACAATCAACACACATACGCCGACGCATCATCCTTTTTAGGCACTAGTATAATAGGAACAGCACAAGGACTAAGAGATTCACGTATATAACCTTTTGTCGAGCAGCTCTGTACTTGACACATAAGCTCCTTCGTCTCCTCCGGATTGGTACAAAGATGGTGCACGGTTGGGTAGCAATGCACCGGAATTAAGTCAATTTGATGCTCAATCCCGAATAGGTGGTAATCATGGTGGCACGCCTTGTGGGAAGACGTCGGCGAACTCTTGCAAAATGTTAGTGACGGTAGGGGCAAAGAGGAAGGCACGTCCTCGAATGAAAATAATGCCTCTTTGCACACAAAAGCATAGAAAACAGATTTGCTAAAATCTAGCTCATCAATATCAGATTTGGTGGCAAGTAAACATGCACTTTTCAATTTAATTTCAGAAGCAACACTAGGTGATTTATTATTATGCTTCATTTGTTGCTCAAATTATTTTGCCACAATCTGATTTTCACTCTTATTTTTCTCCTGTTTTGCTTTATTAGCTCTATGAATATCATCTTTCAAAATGGAATCAGGAGTCATAGGAAGCAAAGTAATATTTGTATCCTTATGAACAAGAGTATAATGATTGTTTCTACCATGGTGTACAGAATTTTTATCAAATTGCCATGGTCTACCTAGTAATAAGGAACATGCTTGCATAGTTACCACGTAAAAATCAACATAATCAGCATATGTAGAGATACTAAAATGCACCCGAACAGTACGTGTTACCTTAACCTTGCCGCTTTTGTTGAACCATTGGATGTAGTAAGGATGTGGATGTGGTCTTGTAGTGAGAGATAGCTTCTCCACCATCTCCATGCTAGCCAACTTGTTGCAGCTCCCTCCATCTATGATGACCTTGAATAGAATGTTCCTTCACAACTCCCTTTGTATGGAACAAATTATGCCTCTGATTTTGCTCCGCCTTGTGTAACCTGCACACTCAAAACATGTTGAGCAACTAAACATTCATACACAAGCATCTTCGGTAGCCATGTATTGCGCCCTCATGATCGTAATCATCTCCACCGTGTTTTTCATGTGTAATAAGAGCCAAAGTCTCCTCATCATAGTCATTAGAGGACTCATACCCACCATCCTCAGTAGCAATCATCACACGCTGAGATTTGCATTCTCTCGCAAAATGTCCTCTTCCCTTACAACGACGACAAACAATATCACTTGTGTGCCTTGTTGACGCCATGGAAGAAGAAGGGCTCTGTGCAGGCCCGGCAGGTGTGCTCTTGGCAGATAGTGGTGGTTGTGCCTGCTTTCTTGTATCATGGTTGGAGGGGGCACCTGAAGGAGGTGATGGTGCAGTGGAAGTAGATGATGCACGTGGTGTCCATGATGAAGGTCGACCTGTAGAAAAGTTAGTTCGCGCCAATGCTCGCCGATCCTCAAGACTTCACGCTCAGCTTTACAAGCAAGATGGAATAAACGAGTGATATTATTACAATCCTTATACTCTAGAATGGTCTGAATCTCTATTTAATCCACCCATAAACGGCAAGCATAGCTTCATTCTCCTCAACAATACCACATCTAATCAAGCCAGTTTGTAATTCCCGATAATATTCTTCTACGTAATTTTTCCTTGTCTTAAGCGCTGCAATTTTTGAAGTAATTCACATTGATAATATGGTGGAACCCAATGAGTATGCATAGCAGTTTTCAAAGCAGCCCAAGTAGCTGGAACAGGATATAATCTACAATGTTCGAGACCACCAAACACATGCAAAGCTAGTGAAAGCACAAACAATGACAGAGAACATCGTCTCTCCTTGGGATATTGTAAACATGTAAATCGTTGTTCAGTTTCTAACTCCCAAGTAAGATATATATCAGGAACATATCTACCCTCAAATGGTGGAATATTCAATTTCAGTTTAGGGAGATGGTCATGATCTCGTACTGAGGGGAGCCCTAACATTGCCATTATTTGCATGTGGACGACACGGTGGTTGTGGTGTCGGTGGTTGCACGTAGTTCTGATTTTGATCAACCTCATCCCCGTAATCTCCATAATCATCCTCCTCCACATCAGCAGGAGCCACGAAGTATCAACAGCAGCACCAGATGGTTTGGCCAGCTGAAGAGGGACACGGCTCGCTTCGGCGGAGGGTTGTTTCCGGCGTGGAGGTAGTATCATTGTTGTTGTTGGCAGAGGTGCGGCGGTGCAATGCGTGGTGGTGGAAGACGCGTAAGTAGTTCATTAAATCTGTTATCGATCTTTGTTTCAAACGCCTTCTCAAGGACGTTGATCTTCTCCTTGGCCTCTTCAAAATTGTTCAAAGACATCTTGTACACATTCGGTCATCATTTGCTTTGAAACTTATCATGAAGCTCCTTGTTAGTTAAGTTCTCCTACCAATCTAAATCGACTTGTGATCCCTAGCATGGTTAGCAGCAATAGAAACACACAAGAATATGATCCTATAGACTACTAACAAGTGGTGGTGGTGGTGGGTGTCACAAATCATCAAGCAAATCTAAAATTCTTACCAATTCTTACGCAAAGAAAGAAAGCGGTGATCGGCAAATCATGTAGTCAAAACTCTCAAAGCTTGGATAGAGCGATTACTGTGGAGTCAAGCATGATGTAGATGTATGTGGAGCTGGGAAGGCTTATAATATGGTAGCAAAAAGGGTCAGCAATAATCAATTCAGAGATGCAAAGTTAAATAAATGCTCAATGATGGTACTGTGCTGGTCCTAGGCTAGACCGTGCTAGAGACGCGAGCCTAGAACACTAACAAAATCACGGCGCTACACGTAAACAAGGAAGGAGTACACTCTGAATTTTTTTCTCTTTTTTTCCTTTTTTTTCCTTTTTTCCTCTTTTTTTGGCTCCGCAATTTTCGAGAAAGTCTACAAATGGCCTAAAAACCGCCTAGCCATAATTTTCTAGACTTAGTTTTTTTTAAACTGGAACTATTTTTCTACTGCAGGTAGCACAGAATTGCGGGAGTCCGACTTGGTCACGACTCGGAGTATGGCGTGATCTGGAAATCGAAAACAAAGCAACAATTACTGGACTCGGACTAGGACTTGTGGCGGAGATGACTCTGGTGGAAACTCAGACTGATGGCGGATATATGCAGGGCGGTGGAACGCGGACTGGTGGCGAATCTGTGATGCAGGTGGACTCGGATTAGCGTGATGGCAGTGGATATGTGGTATATGGCAGCGGCGATGACGATGGTGGTATATGGCAGCGGTGATGACGATGGTGGTATATGGCTGCGGTGATGACGATGGTGGTATATGGCAGCGGTGATGACGATGGTGCGGCGGCGGCGTGATAACTTGTGAACAGAACTCGAAACTCTAAAGGACTAGACACTAAGACCAGCAACTTGACACGACGATGCAACTGCAAATTCAACAAAGCAAAAACCCTAAAAAGATTATGCAAAGGCTCAGATTGGTTCGGATATGATGAACTAACCCTAATTTTTTTGTGGCCTTTTCGTGGACTGTAGGTATGAAGAACAGACTCGATCTAACTATGAAAAACTGTAAAATCTCACCGAGCAACCTGAAAATCTGATACCACTTGATAGAGGCAAAGGTGTCCTGATGTTTCGATGATATAGCAATCATTTTCTTGGGAGTTGACTTTGACGATCCGACTACTAACGTGCGAAGACGTCGCGCCTTAGCAATCGCTAAACCAACTTCCGGGGGGTTATTGACCACGCCGGAGCATGATCAACCTGACCACGAGGGTCTATTTCCATGAAAGCAAACGAAGAACAAGCAAGAAACTGAGATTGCAATCTGGATATTGCGAATAAAATAGGAAAGCTTTATTAATGAAGGTGGGGTTCTGTGACGCCTTTGTGCAGTGGCCGTTGAACACAAACGGCAATGTGGGTTGCAGCTATGGCAAACTTTTAATCTAAACAAAACCCAAAGTCTAAACGATGCCCTAGGGGCTGTATATATGGAGGAAGAGGGGGGGAATTTCGTGGCCCCTTGGAGGAGGTCCGAGACCCACCCTAACTCTTGTTTCCCCACACATCTGGGACTCTAAAACAGCCTATATTGAAGTATTTCGAAATTACATGGGCCTGGCCAAAAAATAAGGTGACGCATCACCTAGAATAGCCTCTGGACGAAAATTATGAAGTGGCATCTTGTATATTTCGTCCAAGGCTTCATGCACTCATTATGGCGGCTTCAAAGTCCTGAAATCATCACTTGAAACTCTGTTCTTGTCTCCCTTGCACATGCCATCAACTCCATGATTGTTCTTGCTCCAATGTTCATCCTTCTCCAAGCTAGGCACTTAATTTGTAAGCAAAACAAATGTATCCAATTTAGGCAGCATCATATTCTCATGAACATTAGAATCATTACCAAGAAACCAAAGTACACGGTAATTTAATTGGCGTCTTGTGAGCTCTAATGTCGCCTCCAAAGTATGTATAGTAGCAGGGGTTGTGGGTGTAACAATGGTATTGATGTCCTCATCAACAAATGTGTGCTTGTGGCGCTAGATGGGTGAGACCACATACGAACCATCTGCGGGTGGCCCTACTATATGTATGAAAAGGGTTAGGTGTGATATTTAACTATCGTTCATAACTTTGATGTGGCACGTTGTCATGTGTGGACACGATCACCTATGGGGCCACCGGGCCCCTTGTGGTTCGGTGAGGGGGATATCACATTGCACATAGAGCAGAGGCCATGATGCAGCACGGCGATGAGAGTCTGGTCGTTTTTACCCAGGTTCGGGCCACTGAGAAGCGTAAAACCCTACTCCTACTTTTGCGGATTGGATGGAGGAAACACAACAACATGCAGCGCTGAAGCCCGGCAAGGTGGCCTCGAGGGAGCTACTACGAGAGTACAAGTGTGAGAGGGTCCCAATCCTTCTCTAGCTTGCCTTGGACCTGCTTTTATAGCCCAGGGGTAACCACAGTGGCAACACACACATTATCTTGTGATTAGATAGCTAATAGTGCTATCATACCTAACTTTGGCACTTAGGACAAAATGCTATAAATGCTACCTTAGGTGTCGTGCGGGGGTGCATCCCTGGCAAGCTTACATCGCCGCTTAGCTAGCTTTGCTTATCATCTTGACACGCCCTTAGACGGGTGTCACATGGGTGTGATCTGTCATCTAGCAGGTTACCACGTGCTTAGTGAGAGCCACTTAGCTGCCTGGGAGCTTGACACCGCATCGTTAAGTGACTGGCCCGTGATGCGGTGGTAGCTGGCCTGTGCCTGTGATACGTCTCCAACGTATCTATAATTTATGAAGTATTCATGCTATTATATTATCCATCTTGGATGTTTTATGGGCTTTATTATGCACTTTTATATTATTTTTGGGAGTAACCTATTAACCCGTGAGCCCGATGCGGTTTGTTTTTCCCTTGTTTGATGTTTCGCAGAAAAGGAATATCAAACGGAGTCCAAACGGAATGAAAGCTTCGGGAAAGTTATTTTTGGAACGGAAGCAATCCATGGGACTTGGAGTGCACGTCAGGGAATCAACGAGGAAGGCACGAGGCAGGGTGGCGCGCCTTCCACCCTCGTGGCTCCCCTGACGTATTTCTTCCTCCTATATATACAAATATACCCTAAAACCTTCGGGGAGCAGAATAGATCGGGAGTTCGGCCGCCGCAAGCCTCTGTAGCCACCAAAAACCAATCGGGACCCTGTTAGGCACCTGCCGGAGGGAACCCTCACCGGTGGCCATCTTCATCATCCCAGCGCTCTCCATGACGAGGAGGGAGTAGTTCACACTCGGGGCTGAGGGTATGTACCAGTAGCTATGTGTTTGATCCCTCTCTCGTGTTCTTGAGGTGATACGATCTTGATGTATCGCGAGCTTTTCTATTATAGTTGGATCTTATGATATTTATCCCCCTCTACTCTCTTGTAATGGATTGAGTTTTCCCTTTGAAGTTATCTTATCCGATTGAGTCTTTAAAGATTTGAGAACACTTGATGTATGTCATGCGTGGGATAACCGTGGTGACAATGGGTTATTCTATTGATTCACTTGATGTATGTTTTGGTGATCAACTTGCGGGTTCCGCCCATGAACCTATGCATAAGGATTGGCACACGTTTTCGTCTTGACTCTCCGGTAGAAACTTCGGGGCGCTCTTTGAGGTTCTATGTGTTGGTTGAATAGATGAATCTGAGATTGTGTGATGCATATCATATAATCATACCCACGGATACTTGAGGTGACATTGGAGTATCTAGGTGACATTAGGGTTTTTGGTTGATGTGTGTCTTAAGGTGTTATTTTACTACGAACTCTAGGGCTGTTTGTGACACGTATAGGAATAACCCAATGGATTGATCGGAAAGAATAACTTTGAGGTGGTTTCGTACCCTACCATAATCTCTTCGTTTGTTCTCTGCAATTAGTGACTTTGGAGTGACTCTTTGTTGCATGTTGACAGATAGTTATATGATCCAATTATGTTATTATTGTTGAGAGAACTTGCACTAGTGAAAGTATGAACCTGTAGCGACCAGACCCGAATGGATCAAGTCTCTGTGCTCAGGTGTCATCCTGGATCGATAATCTCGACACCACAAGATGCTTGAAGGATTTATAGCAGAGTAGCAATCACACACTTATTACATCGATTGTCGAGAAGAGGACTTATTACAATAAATATGGCTTAAGGCCATCTAATAACGATAACAGCGGAAGACTTGGAAGATAAGTGAGTCCATCAACTCCATCGGCATCCTTTGAGTATAGAACCACGACCTAAACACCTTTACTGTCGTTGCGGAGAGTCTCGCAACATGAAAGTTGCAGCCCGAAAGCAAAGACATGGAATATGCTTGGCAATGTAACACATAGAGAGTAATGAAACAACAAGCCTATACTACATGCATATTTGGCTGGTGGTAAGGCTCTATGGTTACAGTTTTGCGAAAAGCCAATTTTTCCCTACTACAAAGGAATAAATTTTGTTTAACTATCACGGTGGTTGTTAAACATTGAGAATGGTTGACAGCATCCTCAATCCCAATTAAAAGTACTCATTAAAAACCCAATAACATTAATTAGAAGTAACATGTTGAGATTCACATGATATTCAAGTACTAGATACTCAAGATTTGTCCATAACCGGGGACACGGCTAATCATGATTAGTTTGTACACTCTGCAGAGGTTTGCGCACTTCTCCCCACAAGACTCGATCGCCTCCGTTTGGTTTCTCGCACTACATGGTGTTTGAGAGACGGATGACCGAGACATAGTCTTTCGTAAGCGCTTAGCCCTTACGATGGGTGGACGGTACACCTACATCCCCTACATCTGCTAGTGCACCGCTATAAGAGTTCGCATACGACTTAGTCAACTATGCGAGCCCATAGTGGCTTGTGGCTGCACACGTAAGTTACTAGTATGAATTATCTTATGATCCCTTTGAGCACGGGTGGCGGTCCCAAAAACAGGCAAGTCCTGCTTGAAAACAGCAGTGCCTCAATCCACCCGGATGTGTGTTTAAGTTGCCACCTTAGATAAACCATTAATTATCAATCTCACATCTGTCATGGATATTCTCTCACCCAATCCACGTCTACTAGCATAGCATAGCATAATAAGCAAACGAGAGTAACTCCCAAAGGTTTCATAAGTAAAACAGGTAATAGGTACTACCTCAATCTACTTCCCATCCCACAATTTAATTAGATCCTATTCATGCAAGTGTTTGAGGATTGATCTAATGCATAAAAACTGGGTATGAGAAAATATGATCAAAGTGTTACTTGCCTTGCTGACGATCCGCGAAACCTAGAGACTCGAAGTAACAAGCGGCGCACTCCGGGTGATCTAACGCAGACAAACAACAAGCATACAATAAGTACTCATCTAATGCACAGGGAAATCTCGAATAAAAGATCTAACCAGAAAGTTCAACTTAAGAACCCTGGTTGCAAAAGAATCGAATCAAATAAAGCATCGAAAGTCGAAACTCGAGAGAGAACGACTCGGTTTAGCAATCTGAAACTAGGTCAAAATTTTACAGTAGCAAAACTCTGTGCAAGTAGGTTAGTCAGAACGGCGGTTTCGTAACGAAACTCCAGGCGCTTGAATCACCTGATTCCGATAAACGAGCGAGAAATTAAACAGATTTGAAAATCGAATCAGAAATCTAAATCAAAAAAATAACGGATTAAATCTGATTAAAAGAAAAAGCAGCGAGCAGTTAAATAGCAGACGTTCGTTAACAGAACTAATCCAACGAACATGTTCATTGAAACGAACGGTTCGGTGAACGTTCATTAAATAAAAAAACCGAAAAAAAATAAAACCATCTAGGGTTTGTTTTTTTTTTAAACCGAACATCTCAAAAAAAACCGGACCGGGTTTTCTAGGGAAAACCGGATCGGGCGGTTACTCGGTGGCTTAGCCACGGGACTCGCGGGCTCCGTGGGTGGTGGCGGGTCGGCGAGGGCGGGCGAGGGTGGCGGGTCGGCGGGTGCTCCGTGGCGGCGGAAGACGGGCGGCGGCGTTTCAAGGCAGCGGCGGGCGGCTCGGCCGGGCTCGGCGGGCGCGGGATGAGAGAGAGGGGCGGCCGATATATATAGGTTGGGGGGTTCACGGCTTGGGAGGGGCAAGCGGGGTCGGCGTGAGGCGGACTCGGGCGGCGGGGGGCGACGTGGCGGCGGGCTCAAGCGGCAAGGAGCGAGTGAGAGAGGAGGCGGGAAGGCCTGGGTATTTGGCTGGCCGGCCGGGCCTTGGCCCAAGGGCCACACGCTTTTTTAACAAAACTAAACGAATTAAAAATACCAAACGTAACTCCGAATTTAATAAAACAAATCTTCCCGACTCCTAAAAATGAGTCGAACAAAATGAACTTTTAAAAGCAGGCAAGTATGCATATTTTTTTTTAAATGCTCATTTTTGCCTAAAGCAAATAAATCTTTCAAAAGTCAAATTTGATTTATTTTTAATATCTTCATTTTTCCTAAATGTTGGGAAAGTCATATTATTCCCTCTCTTAAATTTTTTTATAGGAAAAACTTTTATGAAGATAATTAAATAAATCCAATGATCCTTTATTTTCAAAATTTGAGAAATCCCAAATATGAAAATAATGAAATCTCCAACTCTCTCCGAGGGTCCTTGAGTTGCGTGAAATTTTCTAGGATCGGAAAAATGCAAGAAAATATGATATGCATGATGACTAATGTATAACATTCCAAATTGAAAATTTGGGATGTTACAAACCTACCCCCCTTAAGATGAATCTCGCCCTCGAGATTCGGGTTGGTTAGAAAATAGGTGAGGGTGGTCCTTGAGCAAAACTTCTTCTCTTTCCCAGGTGGCTTCATCCTCAGTGTGGTGGCTCCACTGAACTTTGCAAAACTTGATAACCTTGCTGCGGGTAACTCTGCTGGCATAAACGAGAATCTTAACCGGTTTCTCCTCATACGTTAAATCATCCTTCAAATGAATTGCTTCAAGCGGCACCGTATCTCTTAACGGTACCTCTGCTATCTCGGCGTGACATTTCTTCAACTGAGAAATATGGAATACATCATGAACTCCTGACAGTCCTTCTGGCAATTCCAACTTATAAGCAACATCTCCGATGCGTTGCAAAATCTTATATGGTCCAACGAAGCGGGTGCTAACTTTCCTTAACTCCAAAACGCTTAACTCTTGAGCGGGGATACTCTAAGATATACTCCTCTCAACTTCATACTCAATCGCTTTGCGCTTTGAATCGGCATAGCTCTTATGTCTAGACTGGGCTACCTTGAGCCTTTCGCGAATCAACTTAACCTTCTGTTCAGACTCCTTAATCAAATCTGGTCCAAACAACTTACGATCTCCAGTTTCGTCCCATGACAACGGTGTCCTGCATCTCCTTCCATACAGAGCCTCGAAAGGTGCCATCTTCAAGCTGGTTTGGTAACTGTTGTTGTAGGAAAATTCTGCATACGGCAAATTATCATCCCAGCTAGATCCATAATCTAGTGCACAAGCTCTCAACATATCCTCCAAAATCTGATTGACTCTCTCAGTCTGTCCATCGGTCTGTGGGTGGAAAGCTGTACTGAATTCTAATCTAGTTCCCAATGTCTCGTGCAACTGGTTCCAAAATTTCGAGGTAAATTGGGTTCCTCTATCTGATACGATGCTCCTCGGAACTCCGTGTAAACACACAATTCTGGTCATGTATATCTTTGCCAACTTAGCAATTGCTATAAGTAGTCTTCTTTGGAATGAAATGAGCTACCTTTGTCAAGCGGTCGACTATAACCCAAATCGAATCATAGCCTGAACGAGTCTTTGGCAAACCTGTGATGAAATCCATGCCTAGTTTATCCCACTTCCATTCGGGTATCGGCAATGGTTGTAACAATCCTGCTGGTTTCTGATGCTCTGCTTTTACTTTCTGACATACATCGCAAATTGCTACATACTCCGCAATATCCTTCTTCATTCCGGTCCACCAGAAAGTATTCTTCAAATCCAAATACATCTTGGTATTTCCTGGGTGAATCGAATAGGGTGAATCATGGGCTTCTTTCAAAATCAACTTCCTGATCTCCGGGTCATTGGGCACATAAACACGGTCTTCAAACCATAGGGTATCGTGTTCATCCTCACGAAATCCTTTAGCCTTTCCTTTGCCTATTTTCTCCTTTATAGAGGCAACTTCCTTATCTGCCTTTTGGGCTTCTCCGATTTTATCCATCGATATATTTGAATCTCCAATGCTTTGCTACATAGCCTCTCGGAACTATTTCCAAACATAGCTCTCGAAGGTCCTCGGCTAACTCATTGGGTATTCCTCCCATCATTAGGGTATTGACATGGCTCTTACGGCTCAATAAATGCCTTACGACATTAGCCTTTTCGGGTGATAATGCAATCTCATGTCATAATCCTTGATAAGTTCTAACCATCTCCTTTGTCCGAGATTTAATTCCTTCATACGTGTGAAGATGTACTTCAAACTCTTGTGATCCGTATATACTTCACAATGATTTCCAATGAGAAAATGTCTCCATGTCTTCAATGCATGCACAACGGCTGCTAACTCCAAATCATGAGTGGCATAATTCAACTCATGGGGCTTAAGTTGTCGTGAAGTGTACGAAACAACTCTTCCTTCCTGCATAAGCACGGCTCCAAGTCCTCGACGTGAAGCGTGTAATACACCTCATAATCCTTAGTACGATCTGGCAATATCAAAAGCTGGTGAGGTAACCAATCTTTTCTTCAACTCCTGAAAACTTGCCTCACAATCCTCGGTCCATATGAATTTGTTATCCTTCTTCAACAATTCGGTCATAGGCTTTGCAATCCTTGAGAAATTTTCAATGAATCTTGGTAGTATCCTGCGAGTCCAAGGAAACTCCGAATCTCTCAAGCTGTCGTTGGTGCTTCCCATTTGGTTACGGTCTCAACCTTTGTGGGGTCAATTGCTATTCCTTCTCCGGATATAACATGTCCGAGAAATCCAACTTCCTTTAGCCAAAACTCACACTTGCTGAACTTGGCATATAACTGGTGTTCTCTTAGCTTCTCCAAAACCAATACATAAAATGTTCCTTGTGTTCCTCTTCATTCTTCGAGAAAATCAAAATGTCATCAATGAACACCACGACGAACTTATCCAAAAACTCCATAAACACTTTGTTCATCAGGTTCATGAAATAGGGTGGCGTTAGTCAGTCCAAATGACATAACGGTATACTCGTACAGTCCATATCTCGTGGTAAATCTTTGTCTTGGGTATGTCTTGCTCCGAATCTTCAATCGATGGTACCACGATCGCAAGTCGATCTTGGAAAATACCTTGGCTCCTTGCAAAGCGAGCAAAGCAGATCATTTATCATTGGTAGTGGGTACTTGTTCTTGATTGTTAATGCATCCAATTCACGATAATCAACTACCATCCTTAACGATCCGTCGAGTCTTCTCCACTAACAAAGCGGGTGATCCCCAAGGTGAAGAACTTGGGTGTATATAACCTTTACCCAACAGCTCCTTAATACGCTTCTTGATTTACGCCAAATCTTGTGCGGGCATCCCGTATGGTCGTTTCGATATCGGGCACTGTTCTCGGCAGCAGTTCAATTAAAAACTCAATGTCTCTATCCGGTGGCATTCCTGGCAACTCTTCCGGAAATACATCAGGAAAATCCTTCACCACTGGTACTTCTTCATGCACAACTCCAGATAGGCAATTTACATGAGCTCTTCTCGGCTCATGCCGTGATACATACTTAATCCTTCTTCCTTCCGGGTGGTGAGCAAAGTCGTCTTACTTGCGCTAATCGATGTTTCCTCCATACATCGACAGCCAATCCATACCTAGAATCACATCAAATCCTTGGGATTCCAAAATGATCAAATCCGTAAAGAACTCATGCCTTCCTATACTTAGTGGCACTTGAAAACATCCTTGTCGGCCATATACTCCGCTCTTGGTGAGCTTACTAGCATAGGGGTTTTAAGAGTCCGAGTAGGTAGGCTATACTTTTCTACAAATCCCTTGATATGTATGAATGCGATGCACCAAAGATCGAAAAGAACAAGCTGCAGTAAATGACTTAACCAAAACTTACCGATTCTTGTGCATCGGGCTGATCTTCAACCTCCTCCACATCAATGTGGTTCACATCCCTGTTGAAAGGGTTGGGCTTCTTTCGAGCTTCCATTGCCATTTCCATTACGCCATACGGACGGTCATTTGCATAGTGTCCGGGCTTGGAACACTTGTAACAGTGACATGACTCAAGTCTTTCTTGGCTGGGGTTGTTGGTGTAGTCGATTCGACCATTGCTTCCTCCATTCCCATTACCATTCTTGTGGCCATTATGGTTGTCTGAGCTACTTCCTCCATGGGTATCTTTGGCTGAACTCCACCGCTTAGGGGTATACTTGAGCTTCTGCTTTGGGCTCCAGAGTTGTACTTCCCTTGCCCATACTTCCTCTTGCGGTTCTCAATTTCTTTGCTTTCCTTCAATCATAAGGGCTCGGTCTACTAACTCCTGGTAGTTGTTGAAACTTGCTACCATTAACGGCATCTTGAACTCATCATTCAGTCCTTCGTAAACTTCTCCTGCTTAGGTGCATCCATGTAGCGTCATCCGGGGCATAACGTGCTAACTTACTAAAATCATCTACGTCTTGGCCAGGTCCTTCCTCCTTGGCGTAAGTTCTTGAAACTCACGCTTCTTCATAGCCATAGCTCCTGCTTTGAAACATGAGCGGTAAAAAGCTTGTTGGCCTGATCCCATGTGGCGGTGTCTCAGGGGTAAGTGGGCTGTGAAATTCTCCCACCATGTCTGCTTGGGTCCTTCAAGTCGATGTCTTGCAAACTTCACTCTTTCTCCATCTGTGCATCCTGCAGTGGTCAACTCCCTTCCTATCTTACGAGCCAATCATACGCTACAATCGGCTCGGTGCTCTTTGGAATACACCGGCAGATTTAGTCTAAGGAAACGAGTCAAATGATCCATGGTGGTGGTGGTGGGTTGTTGTTGTTGCCACAGTTACGCACCAAGGTTTGAATCAGGGTATTCTGCTGCTGAATCAGTTGGGTGATCTCTGGCGGGAAAACAAATCCGGGGTCGCGTCTCGGAGGCATCTGAGGGGTTTAGAAAAGAAGAGAATTTAAGAATAGAATAGGTCTAAGGGGAAAACACTACCCAAATGAACATGAACAAAAGCACACAAAATCACTTCATTCAATCAAACAAAGGCTTACAACGATCTAACTATCGCAAAAGTGCGTGTACTATAATGTTTACATGGAGGGAATACTACTAATATGTGGGGGACTTCTACTAATTTGAACCGGTGGAAGACACCATGATGTCTGCTCCAGCTTCATCTTCAAAATCGGGTTCACTTGGATCCGAATCGGGGTCGTCGATGTTGATGTAGTCGCTTGGGTAACCGACATACTGGTCTTCATTCCTGAGCGCCAACTTCTTCTTGAGTTCTTCAATCTCGTACTTAAGATCGTTATTGTGTCTTGCTAGAGCTACGATCTCGTCCATGCAGTCCTTGCTTGTAGACTTTAGTTCTTCTTCGAGTTCGATGATCCTCCCCTTTGTCTTCTGCAACTCCAACATGTCATTGCACATTTGGTTCTCCTGGCGTCGAATGTGTTGGTTTAACTCCTGGATAAAAGCTGCAATGGATCTATCCTTCTTGGTGCTAGCTATGTCCCATTTGTCATCTCGGCGTCCGCAAATCTGGTAGATGGTGTCCATGAGGTCTTCTTGATAAACTTCTCCAATGCGTCCCATGGTAATATGAGCTGCCATGCTCTTTCCGGACTCCATGTTGGTGCACTGAAAACACTATCTATAGGCTTGGTGATTGGGGCGAATGTCCTTCTGGGCGTGAGCTTGAATCTTCGGTAGCTCCTCTTGAGCAAGAGTGGTATTGAAAGTCCGGTGAAGCTTGGTAGTCCAATGTTCAGGTACTTGGTAACTTCCTTCAAGTGAAATCCAAATGGTGTGCCTTCATCCGGTTGGGTGTACTTGATCTTCGCGTCCTTCATCTTAAAGAGTAGAAAAGATGAGGAGTTAGAAAATGAGAAGAGAGTAGTGATCTATGGCTTTAACTTAGTGGTCGTGTCATACGGTCGGTGTGTGCTCGATACCATTCTTCAGAGCGACTGCACCCGAATGGATCAAGTCTACGTGCTCGGTGTCATCCCCGGATCGATGTCTGACACCACACGATTTCAAGGATTTATAGCAGTAGCAATCACACACTTATTACATCGATTGTCGGAAGAGGACTTATTACAATAAATATGGCTTAAGGCCATCTAATAACGATAACAGCGGAAGACTTGGAAGATAAGTGAGTCCATCAACTCCATCGGCATCACCGAGTATAGAACCACGATCTAAACACCTTACTGTCGTCGTGCGGAGAGTCTCGCAACATGAAAGTTGCAGCCCAGCAATTGACACATGGAATATCTTGGCAATGTAACACATAGAGTAATGAAACAACAAGCCTATACTACATGCATATTTGGCTGGTGGTAAGGCTCTATGGTTCTGATTTTGCGAAAAGCCAATTTTTCCCTACTACAAAGGAATAAATTTTGTTTAACTATCATGGTGGTTGTTAAACATTGAGAATGGTTGACAGCATCCTCAATCCCAATTAAAAGTACTCATTAAAAACCCAATAACATTAATTAGAAGTAACATGTTGAGATTCACATGATATTCAAGTACTAGATACTCAAGATTTGTCCATAACCGGGGACACGGCTAATCATGATTAGTTTGTACACTCTGCAGAGGTTTGCGCACTTTTCCCCACAAGACTCGATCGCCTCCGTTTGGTTTCTCGCACTACATGGTGTTTGAGAGACGGATGACCGAGACACAGTCTTTCAGAAGCGCTAGCCCTTACGATGGGTGGACCGGTACACCTACATCCCCTACATCTGCTAGTCCACCGCTATAAGAGTTTGACGACTTAGTCAACTATGCCAGAGCCCATAGTGGCTTGTGGCTGCACACGTAAGTTACTAGTATGAATTATCTTATGATCCCTTTGAGCCCGGGTGGCGGTCCCAAAAAAACAGGCAAGTCCTGGCTTGAAAACAGGTGCCTCAATCCACCCAGATGTGTGTTTAAGTTGCCACCTTAGATAAACCATTAATTATCAATCTCACATCTGTCATGGATATTCTCTCACCCAATCCACGTCTACTAGCATAGCATAGCATAATAAGCAAACGTAGAGTAACTCCCAAAGGTTTCATAAGTAAAGCAGTAATAGGTACTACCTCAATCTACTTCCCATCCCACAATTTAATTAGATCCTATTCATGCAAGTGTTTGAGGATTGATCTAATGCATAAAAACTAGGTATGAGAAAATATGATCAAAGTGTTACTTGCCTTAGCGGCGATCATCCGAAACCTAGAGACTTCGAAGTAACAAGCGGCGCACTCCGGGTGATCTAACGCAGACAAACAACAAGCATACAATAAGTACTCTTCTAATGCACAGGAAATCTCGAATAAAAGATCTAACCAGAAAGTTCAACTTAAGAACCTCGTTGCAAAAGAATCGAATCAAATAAAGCATCGAAAGTGAAACTTCGAGAGAACGACTCGGTTTAGCAATCTGAAACTAGGTCAAAATTTTACAGTAGCAAAACTCTGTGCAAGTAGGTTAGTCGGAACGGCGGTTTCGTAACGAAACTCCGGGCGCTTGAATCACCTGATTCCGATAAACGAGCGAGAAATTAAACATATTTGAAAATCGAATCAGAAATCTAAATCAAAAAAATAACGGATTAAATGTGATTAAAAGAAAAACGACGAACAGTTAAATAACGGACGTTCGTTAACCGAACTAATCCAACGAACATGTTCATTGAAACGAACGGTTCGGTGAACGTTCATTAAATAAAAAAACCGAAAAAAAAATAAAACCATCTAGGGTTTGTTTTTTTTTTTAAAACCGAACATCTCAAAAAAAACCGGACCGGGTTTTCTAGGGAAAACCGGATCGGGCGGGGCGGCTACCTCCGGTGTGGCCATGGCGGGACTCAGCGGGCTCCGGGGGTGGTGGCGGGTCGGGCGAGGGCGGCGAGGTGGCGGTGTCGTGGGTGCTCGGTGGCGGGAAGACGGCGGCGCGTTTGGCGGGCGGCGGCGGCTCGGCCGAACTCGGGCGGCAAGGGGATGAGAGAGAGGGGGGGCGGCGGTATATATAGGTTGGGGGGGTTCGCTGCTTGGGAGGGGGCAAGCCGGGCCGGGCAAGGAGGCGGACTCGGGCGGCGGGGCGCGATGGCGGCGGCGGGTTTCAGACGGGCGTGGCGCGGGCTGAGGGGAGAGAGGAGGCGGGCCGGGCTAGGCTGGTACTGGGCCTTGGCCCCGGGAGGCGCGACACGTTTTTTTTTAACAAAACTAAATGAATTAAAAAAATACCAAAAGAACTCCGAATTTAATAAAACAAATCTTCCCGACTCCTAAAATGAGTCGAACAAAATGAACTTTTAAAAGCAGGGCAAGTATGCATATTTTTTTAAAATGCTCATTTTTGCCTAAAGCAAATAAATCTTTCAAAAGTCAAATTTGATTTATTTTTAATATCTTCATTTTTCCTAAATGTTGGGAAAGTCATATTATTCCCTCTCTTAAATTTTTTTATAGGAAAAACTTTTATGAAGATAATTAAATAAATCCGATGATCCTTTATTTTCAAAATTTGAGAAATCCCAAATATGAAAATAATGAAATCTCCAACTCTCTCCGAGGGTCCTTGAGTTGCGTGAAATTTTCTAGGATCGGAAAAATGCGAGAAAATATGATATGCATGATGACCTAATGTATAACATTCCAAATTGAAAATTTGGGATGTTACAGAACCCTAGGCCTTGTTTCCTAGCATTGCAATACCGTTTACGCTCACTTTATCATTAGTTACCTTGCTGTTTATATATTTTCAGATTACAAAATCCTATATCTACCATCCATATTGCACTTGTATCACCATCTCTTCGTCAACTAGTGCACCTATACAATTTACCATTGTATTGGAGTGCGTTGGGGACACAAGAGACTCTTTGTTATTTGGTTGCAGTGGTTGTTTGAGAGAGACCATCTTCATCCCACGCCTCCCACGGATTGATAAACCTTAGGTCATCCACTTGAGGGAAAAATTGCTACCGTCCTACAAACCTCTGCACTTAGAGGCTCAACAACGTCTACAAGAATAAGGTTGTCTAGTAGACATTAAGCAGTTTCTAGCGCCGTTGCCGGGGAGGCTAGGTAAGCGGCACTCACACCCCGTCAACTAAGCAGTTTCTGGCGCCGTTGCCGGGGAGGTGAGTGCTTGAAGGTATATCTTTAGATCTTGCAATCGAATCTTTTTGTTTCTTGTTTTATCACTAGTTTAGTCTATAAAAGAAAACTACAAAAAAATGGAATTGAGTTTGCCTCATACGCTTCATCTTTTTAATATCTTTTGTGAGTATGATGGAAAGGAAAATTGTGCCAAAGTGTTAGAAGAAGAATGCTTTAAAATGTTTGGCACTAAATCTTTGAATGATGAGCATGATTGCAATGTTGTTAGTATGAACTCCTTGAATATCCATGGTACTAATGATGATTGCACTAGTTATAATGAAAATGTCTCCTATAAACATGTCAATTTTGTGGAGTGCATTGGGTTTGCAAGTACACACCAAATAGGGAAGATAGATATTGCAAGAGGCATAAGCATTTAGAAACTAAATTGTTGCAAGAAAGGCTAGATGTTTGTGCTGAAAATTTAAATTTTCTTAGCCGTACTTGTGAACTTTGCAATGAACGGGGTCATTTAACTATTCGACGCAAATTGTTTCATGATCTAATCGTGTCCAAAAATTGTGATGACTTGATTTCCCTTGCAAATTATAATGAACTTAGTTTGCTTATGGGCTATGAAGAAATGAAACGTATAACTAACTATCTCCCAGAATTTTCCCGTTATAAACTTCTTAATTTTGATCTAGAGGAAATTTATATGTATTGTGCAGTGAATTGCATTGAAAGTCCTTATATTGCCAATTACATAAAGAAAAGAAAGCAAATAGAAGATGAAGAGAACAGTAATGAAAGGGAAGAGACTTCCCGATATCCTCCTATTATTTCTTATGATGAATCAGGTAATGAGGAGGAGCTTTGTATTCAACCAATCTCATCAATAAGGAGCCCAAAAAGGAGGGATAAACCCGCACATGATGTGAAGAAGAAAAATAAAAACCGGAGAAGCAAAGGTAAAAAGGTATCCCTCCCAAATAATTTTGCTCCTATTATTGTTGTGCCTCATGAAAATGAATCAAAAATAATTGTGGAAGATGATGCACTTGATGACGATCTAGTTATGCCTATTGCTTGTTGTGATGATTATGATTGGGAAGATAATGATACTTCTTATGATCTTGAAAATATTTTTGGCACTTGCTTGGAATATGACAATCGCTATACTATTGGTGCTATCCATACTATTAATGATTAGAGTGATTATGCTTATGATATGAAAAGGCCCAAGCTCCGGGATGCTATGTTTGAAGAAGATGATGTTTTTGAGAATATATTTGCTGCAATTAATGTTTGTCCCAAGCTTGGGGATGCTATGTCTAATGAAGATGATATTTTTAGCCTCTCAAGTTTCGATATGCAAATTTATAATGATGATAGCCTGCCTCCTACATTGATAGAGGCAAAGGTGTCCCGATGTTTCGATGAGATGGTGGCTATCGTTTTCTGTGGGAGTCGACCTTGACGATCCAACTATGAACGTGCGAGACGTCATGCCTTAGCAATCGCTAAAAAAACTTCCGAGGGTTATTGACCACACCGGAGCACGATCAACCTGACCACGAGGGCCTGTTTCCTGCGAGCAAACGAAGAACAAGCAAGAAACTAAGATTGCAATCTGGATATTGCGAACATAAAAGGAAAGCTTTATTAATGAAGGTGGGGTTCTGTGACGCCTTGGTCTGGTCGTTGAACACAAACGAAGTACGCGAAGTTGCAGCTATGGCGAACTTTTAATCTAAACAAAACCCAAAGTCTAAATGATGCCCTAAGGGCTGTATATATGGAGGAAGAGGAGGGAATTTCGTGGCCCTTGAAAGAGGGGACCGAAACCAACCCTAACTCTTGTTCCCCTTGCGCATGCCGTCATCTCCATGCTTGAACTTGCTCCAAGGTTCATCTTTCTTGTCCAAGCTAGGCCCTTCATTTGTAAGCAAAACAAATGTATCAAATTTAGGCAGCATCATATTCTCATGAACATTAGAATCGTTACCAAGAAACGAAAGTACCTGATAATTCAATTGGCGTGCGCGAGCTCTAGTAATTGGTCCATTATGTATAGCAGCAGGGGCTATGGGTGTAACAATGGTATTGATGTCCTCATCATCCTCCCCTTCTTGAAATGAAGTCATCCTCGACGGAAGCTCATCTTCCTCACCCAAATAAGGCTTCAAATCTGCAATGTTAAAAGTGGGACTAACCCCAAAATCTGCAGGCAGCTCAAGTTTATATGCATTATCATTTATTTTCTCTAACACCTTAAAAGGACCATCAGCACGTGGCATTATCTTTGATTTGTGCAAATTAGGAAACCTATCCTTACGCAAATGTAACCAAACAAGATCTCCAGGTGCAAAAACAACATGTTTTCTACCCTTATCTCCAGCAAGTTTATATTTAGCATTCATACACTCAATGTTTTCCTTAGTTAACTAATGCATTTTTAAGATCAATTCAGCACGTTGTTTAGCATCAAAATTAACCTTCTCCGAAGAAGGAAGAGGCAACAAATCAATGGGTGCACGAGGTAGGAAACCATACACAATTTCAAAAGGGCACATCTTAGTAGTAGAATGCAACGAATGATTATAAGCAAATTCAATATGAGGCAAGCATTCTTCCCACATTTTCTTATGATTCTTCAAAACATCCCTAAGAATAGTAGACAATGTTCTATTGACTACTTCAGTTTGACCATCAGTTTGGGGGTGAAAAGTAGTACTAAAAAGTAGTTTAGTCCCCAACTTAGCCCAAAAACATCTCCAAAAGTTGCAAAGAAATTTAGTATCACGATCTGAAACAATAGTATTTGGCACACCATGCAAGCGAATAATTTCACGAAAGAACAAATCAGCAACATTAACAGCATCATCGCTTTTATGACATGGTATAAAGTCTGCCATTTTCGAGAACCTATCCACAACAACAAATATGCTATCCCTCCCCTTTTTTGTTCGAGATAAACCTAAAACAAAGTCCATAGATATATCCTCCAAAGGAACACTAGGCATAGGCAAAGGCATATATAAACCATGAGGATTGAGTCGTGACTTAGCTTTTTGACATGTAGTGCAAATGAGCAACAAACGCTCAACATCTCGTCTCATCTTTGGCCAAAAGAAATGTTTAGCAAGTATATCCTCCGTCTTCTTCACGCCAAAGTGCCCCATTAATCCTCCTCCATGCGCCTGTGACACCCCAAAATTTTAACCTTGTTTTATTAATTAAAATTTTGCCAGGAAACTTAAACTTTTGTTTTCTGGATTTTTTTTTGATTTCAGAACCATTCTTCCCTTTATTTTTATGGAGTTTTTACCTCAAGTGAAAAACTTCCCAATTTTATTGGACTCATTTGCCCTCTCAAATAAAACAATTCTTTTATCAGTGGGATTATTTATATAATTATTTTTTTCCCTGAGCTTTATTTCTCTAATTTGGTTTTTTATAAGTTTAGGGTTCCATTTGCACTGCAACCCTTTTATAAATTCATTCAAAAAATTACACCAAAATTTGGGGATGCCATGTGATGTTTCTAAAACACTTTTATGCAAAAATATATTTCAATCTTTGGATATTTGGAGTTCTACACCTAATTTTCAAATCTGGTCCAGTGGGCAGTTTTGCACTACAACCTATTTAAATATTTCTTTAAAACTTCTACCAAAATTTTGGGATGTCAGTAGGAGCATATTATTCAACTTTATGCAAAAACCCAGCTATGTTCTTTGACAAATTTGAGTGAATCATCCTCATTTCCATTCGGGTCCAACTTGATGATTTGTACTACAGCTATATTGTAACTTGCTCCTTTTGCTGTGATTCCTTTTCCTACTTATAACCCATCCTACAATACCCTTAAGTCCAGGAGGTTGGACTCTTTGGAGCAATTCTAGTACTTGCAATCATGCCCTGTTCTTTCTGCCCAAAACTGAAGATTTGCAAAAACTTGCACTAGCAAGTTTCTTCTTTTGCCCATATGACCTTACCACTCTCTTTTGCACCCAAAGAGACACTAGCCTGGAGAATTTGGCCACTCCAAGAAATGCCTAGGTGCCCCTGACATTATGACAAACACCTTATGGGCATGATCAATTTTGACATGATCTTTGTTTTGCACTGAGACCTTGCACCTCTGGGAAAGCTAACTTGTCCACTAAGCCTCTAGATGACTTTAGCCTAGGTCTATTAAACCCCAACCTCACCCGAGACCTCTAGCATGCCCTGGCATTTTGTCAAGCACGCCGTGCGGTGTTCGGGCTGAGCAGAGCACGCGATTTGCACGTGCCGCGCCCGAGCCGCCGCGTCGCGCCCCTGGTTTTGCCCGCTCTGCAGAGCCGCGCCACTCACTCGACTACTCACCGCATCACGACAAGCAGCCCTCAGTGCCCTACAAAGACCGGGCTGTCAGAGCCCTTTGGCGGCACGCCGGGCGTCTGCAGCCCAGCCCCTCGCACAGTCGGCGCCGCCTGAGCCTCTCCCGCCACCGCCCCTGGGCAGGCTCAGACTCATCCACAAGCGCGTCCTCTAGCTCTCGTCGCCGCCACGTCACCTGATCCGCTTCTGAGCGGCGGTTCGCCGGCGACCTTATCCTTGGCCGCGGAACCGCCATGGATGCGCTATAAATAGGACCCCCGAACTCGTCGAGGCCTCCAGCAACCTTTCTCACTCCCCCACCGATCCGCTCGTTGCAGTAGGAAGACCAGAGGGGTCGTCTTCCTCATCTCCGCCAATCACAACCGCTGCCTCTGTCTCGATCACTCGGCGCCACCAGGGCCT
This sequence comes from Aegilops bicornis, assembly GCA_021605145.1. Lineage (NCBI taxonomy): Eukaryota > Viridiplantae > Streptophyta > Magnoliopsida > Poales > Poaceae > Aegilops > Aegilops bicornis. The sequence goes on from CM038669.1 coordinate 35,803,556, forward strand.
CCCCCTCTCCACTCTCTTCACCAGGAACTCCCTCTCCCTCTCGTGAGTCCATCCCCCTACTCAATTTTTGATCAGGACTCGCCGCAGAGAAAACCACTCGCCCGGACGGCCACCTTTCCTGCTTGAGCTCGCCGCCGGGCAGCTCCGGCCCACCCCGGGACCGTAACGACTACTGGAGGGACCGCCTCGACCGCCTGAGCCCACGGGTGACCTCTGTTTCTCGAACAGTGTCGCCGTTCGCCGGCGGGCATCGCCGGAGTTCCGCCCCCTCTCGGGCAGAGGAAGAGGAGAGAGGGTCGACTGGTCAAACCTGACCAGTGGGCCCTTGGACCCACTGTCAGTGACCCTCCACGCTGGAGTAAGTGGAGGCGTAAATACAAAATACGCCTTCGACGTGGTCAGTAATCGAAACGTTTTTTTCTTTTCCTGATTTATTTAAAAAAAACAGATTTTGACCAAAACTTTGGCTGTCTATAACTTTTTAAATATAACTCCAAATGAATTGATTCTTTTTCCTACCTTCCTCAAATTTTGTCTAGTTTATTTTAAGGTTTATTTCAAATATTTTCAGACAACTTTCTGGTACTGTTTTTGAAACTATATATTGATTCAAAAATATTTTAAATAGGATTTTTGGAGAGAGGAGAAAGCTTTCAAAACTTTTGGAGTGCACCTGCCTTTCCACACCTTGAAGGTAAGCATTACGAACTCCTGACATAATATTTTTCATGCATTGTTTGACACGATTATGACACCACCTCAATGCGTAGAACTCGTTATTTTATGTGGTGATGTGATCATTTGCATGAATGCTTATTGGAAATTTCCTTGCTGTTAGAAATGGACATGCTTGTGATAGTCATCATCCTCGTATGCCTTTCGTGCCTACTGGAAGGAAAACGGGAAAGTCTCTGTCTTGGGTAGACCCGAGCTTGTCCCTAGTTCCTCGTCGAGGCAAGTGTGTCCGGCATGGCATGAGGGGTATGATAAGTGGTGATTCTGTCTGGTGGATGAAATATATTCGTTATGCTAATCATGCAGGAAATACTTAAACCTCCTGAGTCGACCATAGATCGAGTCTTGTTCCGGTAACCCCCACACTTGTTTCGTACTACCACTTGTCCCTGCCATAGGTAGGGTACGGTTCAGTAAGTTGTCAACCCCTTTCTAGCACACACCGTACAGAGAGGCCATGGTGGAAGATACCGGTTGTAGCTGGTAGGCAGGCCACCTGGTCCGGGGGCATGGGTGTTTCCGGTTGGGACCGAGAGGGGAGGCCACCCCTTAGAGCGCGCGATATAAATTTGATCCCATGCTACGCGAGGTTGTAGCCTTCCCACTTAGAGTTTTGCTTGATAGGTATCGTGGGTGATTCCAGACACCTGTGAGTTAAGCTGGTGTGTGCAGGTTAGGTGTGTTTTCAACTAAGAGGCCGTAGACGGAATTAGTCCCGATGGACTAAAGGAATCCATTACTCATGGTTAAAGAGTACACCCTCTGCAGAGTTTAAAACCTATTCGAATAGCCGTGTCCATGGTTAAGAACTACAGTCTGGGATGGGTCAAGTATCGGTCTTAGTGTCGGTCTTGAGGAGAAACTGTTAAACTGTAACCGGGATCACGACTTGAGACTTGTGATGGCCATGATTATTATTTTGTTATGGACTAACCCTTTATATATTTTGAATTATCGAGTATCCCTGGGATGGTTCTACCTCCTGGATATTCACTGTGATTATTTATAAGCCCTTTCGTGGTGTCGCTGACACGCCCGACTGTGGCATGCTTGTTATCTATTTACTTTATAAGCCCTTTATGTGGTGTCATTTGAGACGCCTGGATCGCGGCATGCTTGTTATTTATTTACTTTATAAGCCCTTTATGTGGTGTCGCTCGACGCCTCGATCGAGGCATGCTTGTTATTTACCATCAATTCGAGACGCCGCCGTACATCCGAATGGTGCAATTTATTCCAACTCTGTCATTACATATTCATTGTTACATATTAATAACCTGCTTGCATGCATCAAGGTTTTTATTTTTATGACTGACGTTGCGATCATAGAATATTTTCAGAGCATGATTATCGGTTGTTATATTATACCTGTGTTCTTAATGTTTGCAAGTACATTCAAAGTACTCATTGGCTTGTCCCTGGCTATTGTCTTGGCCAGATTTCTTGCATGGAGAGGAGCCTTGCGATGACAGCCCCGGAACCGACGCAATGGTGATAGCAACCTCGCGAAGATAGGAGTTAAGCTGGTCAGCTGTTCCTGTGGGAAATGGAGTCCCATAGACGCTGATGATCCACAAACCGCCTCCGCCATCAACCACTAGAAACCATTTGTTGTACTCACAGACCAGAATGGTCTTGTACTACACATTATGTATTTTGCTTGGAGTTTCAGATCAAGTTGGTGCCTCATCAGCTAACAGTAATCCTGGGGCTGGTGAGCACAAAGGCCATTTTCTGGGAAATTAATACTCGGAAAACCGGTCGCGACAAACTTGGTATCAGAGCCAGGCTGACCATTGGCTAATCCTATCTTAGCCAGGTCCAAAAACCTAGGTAAACCAACCTTCAGGCCTTAACCAAACCCCGACCAAGCTTCTCGTGCAAGATAGCCACACAGTGACCCTGACAATTTTGGCAGTCGGTGCCCAACCTATCAACCTAGCCTGTCGATCACGCGCCAGTAACCGATACATATAATGTCTCATTCGCAAGCGTGCAAAGGAAGACTTCGTTCCCTTTTTCTATAAAAAGGGCACGCTCGCCTCAAACCAGCACAGCACAGCCTCTACCCCAAACCGAGCCATAATGCCCGGCCCGTGCGTGCACAATGAGACCACAACAACCAACCTTGGAGGTTTTGTGACCATACTCAAACCTCACCCGTCGTGCCTATGCTGCGTTAGAAGAGCCCTAGAATATGTTGTGTACCAAGGATCCATGAGCGGCGAGAGCCGTCAATTCTGGGCCATCAGTGCACATCTACGGTAGAGGGGTCTGGCACGTAACACCCCTACGGTGTTCACCGGAAGGACAACTTCCTTCGAGGCACAAGCCATCCAGCTAGCTGCTCGAGAGGCTATAGTTCAATTCCGGCGGTTGTCGCCGTAGTTAATCGCCGCTGCTCTACTACTACCCTGCACGTGAAGGGTATGGTAGACCACCCTGTGTTGCCAACGGAGATCACGAGACGGATCCTCAAGACTTTGTTGCACCTAGTGCGCTATGTAGGTGCACTAGAGGAACTGTTCGATCAAATCACCATTGATCTGATCGCAGCTCGTGGAGAGCTGGTTCATCGACCCCCGGCGAGAGGAGATGACGAGCCCGACGCCGACAACCCAGTCATGCTGTTCGGACACCCGATTGAGACCTTGAGGTCACCCCCAGCCATCGACCAAGGTGCTTTGATGACCCCAGAAGTGCTTCGTCGCCTTTTGGGAACACACTCCAACGGGATTGTGGCCAACAATCCCCGAGATGGTCATCATCGCTACCCCGACCCTGCAGTTCCTCAACCACCTCCAGCTAATCCCGACGGTGAGACCCATGGAGAAGCCTCGTCATCCACAAGACAAGCCCGCTATATAAACGAGGTAGACTAAGTCACCAAATAGTGCCGGGTCTCAGTGTTTCCTCGCATTGTAATTGTGTGACCGTGTAAATTGACGCAGCCTGTTGTTGTGCCTCTGTTTTAAATAGTAACCTTGCATAATTATGTCACGCCAGCTTGCATATTTTTCCGTGCACGCTACCAAAAACCAATTCTCGACAACCCCCACAAAGGATACGTCACTTCAAAGGAGATATGTATCTGTGGCTTTGACCCCGACCCTTGGAGCTGAGCTGGCAAATTGATTACCCTTCACCATGGTAAGATGACCCAGCTCCAATGCTATATAAGAAGACCACCTCGTGGCCTTGCCAAGCACCCCTTCCCTCGTGCACCACCCTCACAACCACTTCTTGCCATGCCGAGCCCTAGTATTTATTTGAGAACCCCAGATGCAACCCCGGGTAGCTTTGTCAAAATATTGTGGGACTTTACCTGCAGTACCATGGGTTCTACCCAGCCACCCCAAAGACGAGCTGTTCAAATTGAGAATCACCCTCCACCTCGAAATATTGGGCAGTAGTACACATCCCTCCCGTAAATCCAAACCAAGACCCAATGGAAGTTTCCTTCATGGGGAAATCTATGCCAGCTCCACAAATGGCCATAGAAGCGGCTGCACACGAAGCACTTGCCCGCCTTCTCGACCAAGGGTACCCTATGCGGTGAAAGGATATTACTACTTCCGAGCCGCAAAGACCCGGAGGAGTAACATCTTTCCGGTGGATTTGATTGAGAGAGACCCAACATCGCCAACCTGGTCCAAGACGTCACCGCTCAAGAACGCTTGACCCAGCGAGTAATGGGTTATCTCCGTAGTCTCGGATTTAAATCAGATCGCCATCGCAGCAATTCACTAAGGTTCACCAGAGAGACACATTCATCGGCTGGTCAATCCGCTTTCCCCGATAGAAGAGGAGTGCATCCCAGTACCAGAGACGTTTTCTCGGGATCCCGTCCAGTTACCGTTTGCAATATAGACGTTGCTACTGTGTTTATTATTGCAACATTTACTTATAAGTTGTAACTTATGCGTGGTACCCCGAGTTTGCGCGGCGAGTAAATCTTTTAGTTTCTATTAATATGAGTAGTTCTGTTGCGGTTTGACTCTAATATATTACTATTGTTCTCTCGCGAAAAATCCTGGAGGAGATTTCTTTTCCTGAGTTGCTGCATCGTATATCTTCTCACGACATGGATTATTTTTATTCACGCAGCACCACAACTACTCGAACACATACACTGCTTGCGAAAACACGTAACCGTGGAGTTTTTGTTTCTCAAAACAACTCTTAACAAATCTCGAGGACGAGATTTTTCTTAAGGGGGGTAGTGTTGTGACACCCCAAAATTTTAACCTTGTTTTATTAATTAAAATTTTGCCAGGAAACTTAAACTTTTGTTTTCTGGAATTTTTTTTTTGAGAGAACCATTCTTCCCTTTACTTTTATGGAGTTTTTACCTCAAGTGAAAAACTTCCCAATTTTATTGGACTCATTTGCCCTCTCAAATAAAACAATTCTTTTATCAGTGGGATTATTTATATAATTAGTTTTTCCCCCGAGCTTTATTTCTCTAATTTGGTTTTTCATAAGTTTAGGGTTCCATTTGCACTGCAACCCTTTTATAAATTCATTCAAAAAATTACACCAATATTTGGGGATGCCATGTGATGTTTCTAAAACACTTTTATGCAAAAATATATTTCAATCTTTGGATATTTTGAGTTCTACACCTAATTTTCAAATCTGGTCCAGTGGGCGCTTTTGCACTACAACCTATTTAAATATTTCTTTAAAACTTCTACCAAAATTTTGGGATGTCAGTAGGAGCATATTATTCAACTTTATGCAAAAACCCAGCTATGTTCTTTGAAAAATTTGAGTGAATCATCCTCATTTCCATTCTGGTCCAACTTGATGATTTGTACTACAGCTATATTGTAACTTGCTCCTTTGCTTTGTGATTCCTTTTCCTACTTATAACCCATATCCTACAATACCCTTAAGTCCAGGAGGTTGGACTCTTTGGAGCAATTCTAGTACTTGCAATCATGCCCTGTTCTTTCTGCCCAAAACTGAAGATTTGCACAAACTTGCACTAGCAAGTTTCTTCTTTTGCCCATATGACCTTACCACTCTCTTTTGCACCCAAAGAGACACTAGCCTAGAGAATTTGGCCGCTCCAAGAAATGCCTAGGTGCCCCTGACATTATGACAAACACCTTATGGGCATGATCAATTTTGACATGATCTTTGTTTTGCACTGAGACCTTGCACCTCTGGGAAAGCTAACTTGTCCACTAAGCCTCTAGATGACTTTAGCCTAGGTCTGTTAAACCCCAACCTCACCCGACACCTCTAGCATGCCCTGGCAGTTTGTCGAGCACGCCTGCAGGCGTGCTCGGGCGCGAAAGCAGAGCACGCGTTTTGCACGCCGCTTGCCCGAGCCGCCGCGTCGCGCCCCTGGTTTTTCCCGGCTCGCAGAGCGCCGCTGCCACTCACTCGACTACTCACCGCATCACGCCAAGCAGCCCTGCCCCTACAAGACCGCCGTCAGAGCCCTTGGCGCACGGCGTCGCAGCCAGCCCCTGCACGGGTCGGCGCCGCCCGAGCCTCTCCCGCTCGCCACCGCCTGGGCGGCTCAGACTCATCCACAAGCGCTGGCCCTCTAGCTCGCCGCCGCCACGCCGCTTCCGATCAAGACAGAGCGGGCGGTTCACGCCGACCTTATCCTCGATCGCTGAACCGCCATGGATGCGCAATAAATAGGACCCCCGAACTCGTCCAGGCCTCAGGCAACCTCTCTCACTCCCACACCGATCCGCTCGTTGCAGCAGGAAGACAAGAGGGGTCGTCTTCCTCATCTCCGCCACTCACAACCGCCGCCTCTGTCTCGATCACTCGGCGCCACCAGGGCCTCCCCCTCTCCACTCTCTTCACCAAGAACTCTCTCTCCCTCTCGTGAGTTCATCCCCCTACTCAAGTTTTGATCAGGACTCGCCGCAGGAGAAAACCACTCTGCCCGACGGCCACCGTCCGGCTGTGAGCTTCGGCCGGCCGCAGCTCCGTCCACCCCGGGGACCGTAACGACTACCGGAGGGACCGCCTAGACCCCCGGAGCCCGCAAGTGACCTCTGTTTCTCGAACGGTGCCGCCGTTCACCGGCGGGCATCGCCGGAGTTCCGCCCCCTCTCGGGCAGAGGAAGAGGAGAGAGGGTCGACTGGTCAAACCTGACCAGTGGGCCCTTGGACCCACTGTCAGTGACCCATGCACGGTCCACGCTGGAGTAAGTGGAGGCGTGAATCCAAAATACACCTTCGACGTGGTCAGTACTCGAAACGTATTTTTCTTTTTCTGATTTATTTAAAAAAAACAGATTTTGGCTAAAACTATGGCTGTCCATAACTTTTTAATTATAACTCCAAATGAATTGATTCTTTTTCCTACCTTCCTCAAATTTTGTCTAGTTTATTTTAAGATTTATTTCAAATATTTTTAGACAACTATTTGGTACTGTTTTTGAAACTATATATTGATTCAAAAATATTTTAAATAGGATTTTTGGAGAGAAGAAAGCTATCAAAAGTTTTGGAGTGCACCCTGCCTTTCCACACATTGAAGGCAAGCATTCTGAACCCTGGCATAATATTTTGCATGCATTGTTTGACACCATTATGACACCACCTCAATGCGTAGAACTCGTTATTTTATGTGGTGATGTGATCATTTGCATGAATTATTATTGGAAATTTCCTTGCTGCTAGAAATGGACATGCTTGTGATAGTGATCATCCTCGTATGCCTTTCGTGCCTACCGGAAGGAAAACGGGAAAGTCTCTGTCTGGGGTAGATCCGAGCTTGTCCCTAGTTCCTCGTCGAGGCAAGTGTGTCCGGCATGGCATGAGGGGTATGATAAGTGGTGATTCTGTCTGGTGGATGAAATATATTCGTTATGCTAATCATGCAGAAATACTTAAACCTCTGAGTCGACCATAGATCGAGTCTTGTTCCGTAACCCCACACTTGTTTCAGACTACCACTTGTCCCCGCCATAGGTAGGGTACGGTTCAAGATAAGTCGTCAACCCCTTTCTAGCACACACCGTACAGAGAGGCCATGGTGGAAGATACCGGTTGTAGCCGGTAGGCAGGCCACCTGGTCCGGGGGCATGGGTGTTTCCGGTTGGGACCGAGAGGGGAGGCCACCCCTTAGAGCGCGCGATATAAATTTGATCCCATGCTACGCGAGGTTGTAGCCTCCCCACTTAGAGTTTTGCTTGACAGGTGTCGTGGGTGATTCCAGACACCTGTGAGTTAAGCTGGTGTGTGCAGGTCAGGTGTGTTTTCAACTAAGAGGCCGTAGACGGAATTAGTCCCGATGGACTAAAGGAATCCGTTACTCGTGGGTAAAGAGTACACCCTCTGCAGAGTTTAAAACCTATTCGAATAGCCGTGTCCATGGTTAAGAACTACAGTCTGGGATGGGTCAAGTATCGGTCTTAGTGTCGGTCTTCGGAGGAGAAACTGTTAAACCAGAACTGGGATCACGACTTGAGACTTGTGATGGCCATGATTATTATTTTGTTATGGACTAACCCGTTATATATTTTGAATTATCGAGTATCCCTGGGATGTTTCTACCTCCTGGATATTCACTGTGATTATTTATAAGCCCTTTATGTGGTGTCGCTGAGATGCCCGACTATGGCATGCTTGTTATCTATTTACTTTATAAGCCCTTTATGTGGTGTCGCTGAGACGCCCGACTGTGGCATGCTTGTTATTTATTTACTTTATAAGCCCTTTATGTGGTGTCGCTGAGACGCCCAACTGTGGCATGCTTGTTATTTATTTACTTTATAAGCCCTTTATGTGGTGTCGCTGAGACGCCCGACTGTGGCATGCTTGCTATTCATTTAATTTATAAGCCCTTTATGTGGTGTCGCTGAGACGCCCGACTGTGGCATGCTTGCTATTCATTTAATTTATAAGCCCTTTATGTGGTGTCGCTGAGACGCCCGACTGTGGCATGCTTGTTATTTATTTTTCTTTATAAGCCCTTTATGTGGTGTCGCTCAGACGCCTGACTGAGGCATGCTTGTTATTTACCATCAATTCGAGACGTCGCTTCAGACATCCGAATGGTGCAATTTATTCCAACTCTGTCATTACATATTCATTGTTACATATTAATAACCTGCTTGCATGCATCAAGGATTTTATTTTTATGATCGACGCTATGATCATAGAATATTTTCAGAGCATGATTATCGGTTGTTATATTATACCTGTGTTCTTAACGCTTTGCGAGTACATTCAAAGTACTCACCGCTTGTCCTCGCTATTGTCTTGGCCACATTTCTTGCATGGAGAGGAGCGTTGCGATGACAGCCCCGGAACCCACGTAATGGTGATAGCAACCTCGTGAAGATAGGAGTTAACACTGGTCAGCTATTCTCGTGGGAAATGGAGTCCCATAGACGCTGATGATCCACAAACCGCTTCCGCCATCAACCACTAGAAACCATTTGTTGTACTCACAGACCAGAATGGTCTTGTACTACATATTATGTATTTTTGCTTGGAGTTTCTGTATCAAGTTGGTGCTTCATCATCTAACAGTAATCCTGGGGCTGGTGAGCACAAAGGCCATTTTCTGGGAAATTAATACCCGGAAAACCGGTCGCGACAGCGCCTCCTGCAACAATAAAAGACGAATGGAGTTAGCTGGAATGCATTGCTTGTTAGCACAAAACACAAATCCATCGTTAAGAACGAACTTGTTCCAAGTTCTTCCTTCTTTACAATTCTGCATTACATCTTTAAAATCAGCATCATGCACATATTGATCTTTGATGGTCTCCAAACCAAATATTTTGAAGTCAATTTGTGAAAGCATAGTATAGCGACGAGACAAAGCATCAGGAATAAGATTTTCTTTACCCTTCTAGTGTTTTATGACATACGGGAAAGTCTCACTGAATTCAACCCATTTAGCATGTTCACGTATTCAGCTTTAGCTTTGACTTTTTAATATGTTTCAAAGATTCATGATCAGAATGTATAACAAATTCTTTGGGCCATAAATAATGTTGCCATGTCTCTTAAGTCCGAACAAGAGCATATAATTCTTTATCATAAGTAGAATAGGTCAGACTAGGCCCACTCAATTTTTCAGAAAAGTAGTCAACAGGTTTGCCATCTTGTAATAACACACCTCCTAATCCAATTCCACTAGCATCACATTCAAGCTCAAAAGGCTTATTAAAATCAGGAAGTTGGAGTAAAGGAGCATGTGTCAACTTATCTTTCAATACCATGAAGGCTTCTTCCTGTGTGGTACCCCAAAAAAAGGCACATCCTTCTTTGTAAGCTCATTGAGAGGTGCAAAGAATGGTGCTAAAATCTCTCACAAAACGCCTCTATAGAAACCAGCGAGTCCAAGAAAACTCCTCACTTGTCCGACCGCTTTGGGCTGCGGCCAACTCTCAATAGCTTCAATCTTGGCTTTATCAACTTCAATTCCCTGTGGAGTAACAACATAGCCAAGAAAAGATACTCGGTTGGTGCAAAAGGTGCACTTCCCAAGGTTACCAAACAAAGGTGCATCACGTAGAGCAATAAAAACAGCATGTAAATGTTCTAAATGTTCTTCCAAAGATTTGCTATAAATCAGTATATCATCAAAATAGACTACCACAAATCGTCCAATAAAAGCACGTAAAACTTCGTTCATTAGTCTCATGAAAGTACTAGGTTCATTAGTTAACCCAAAAGGCATGACTAACCACTCATATAAACAAACTTAGTTTTAAATGCTGTTTTCCATTCATCTCCCAATTTCATACGAATTTGATGGTATCCACTCATAAATCAACTTTGGAGAATATTGTAGAGCCAAATCAATTCATTAAGCATATCATCTAACCTAGGAATAGGATGACGATAACGTAATAGTAATATTATTAATGCCTCTACAATCAGCACACATACGTGACGTACCATCCTTTTAGGCACTAGTATAATAGGAACACACAAGGACTAAGAGATTCGTATATAACCTTTGTCGAGCGACTCCTATACTTGACGCATAATCTCCTTCATCTCCTCTCTGGATTGGTACGGTATGGTGCACGGTTGAGTAGCGGGCAATCGAATTAAGTCAATTTGATGCTCAATCCCTCGAATAGGTGGTAATCCCGGTATAACGCCTTGTGGGAAGACGTCGTGAACTCCTGCAAAATGTTAGTGACAAAGAGGGGCAAAAGAGGAAGGCACGTCCTCGAATGAAAATAATGCCTCTTTGCACACAAAAGCATAGCAAACAGATTTGCTAAAATCTAGCTCATCAATATCAGATTTGGTGGCAAGTAAACATGCACTTTTCAATATAATTTCAGAAGCAACAATAGATGGTTTATTATTAGGTTTCATTTGTTGCTCAAATTCTTTTGCCACAATCTGATTTTCACTCTTATTTTTCTCCTGCTTTTGCTTTATTAGCTCTATTAATATCATCTTTCAAAATGGAATCAGAGTCATAGGAAGCAAAGTAATATTTTTATCCTTATGAACAAGAGTATCTTGATTGTTTCTACCATGGTGTACATAATTTTTATCAAATTGCCATGGTCTACCAAGTAATAAGGAACATGCTTGCATGGGTACCACATCACAATCAACATAATCAGCATATGTAGAGATACTAAAATGCACACGAACAATACGTGTTACCTTAACCTTGCCGCTGTTGTTGAACCATTGGATGTAATAAGGATGTGGATGTGGTCTTGTGGTGAGAGATAGCTTCTCCACCATCTCCATGCTAGCCAAGTTGTTGCAACTCCCTCCATCTATGATGACGCGAATAGAACGTTCCTTCACAACTTCCTTTGTATGGAACAAATTATGCCTCTGATTTTGCTCAGCTTGTGTAACCTGCACACTCAAAACGTGTTGACCAACTAAACATTCATACCTGTCAGCATCTTCAGCAGCCATGTATTTGCGTCTCATGATCAGAATCATCTCTTCCGTGTTCTTCATGTGTAATAAGAGCCAAAGTCTCCTCATCATAGTCACTAGCGGACTCATACCCACCATCCTCAGTAGCAATCATCACACGCTGAGATTTGCGTTCTCTCAAGAAATGTCCTCTTCCCTTACAATGACGACAAACAATATCACTTGTGTGCCCTGTTGACGCCATGGAAGAAGAAGAGCTCTGTGCAGTTCGATGTGTGCTCTTGGCAGATAGTGGTGGTTGTGCCCGCTTTCTTGTATCACGGTTGGAGGTCGCACCTGAAGGAGGTGATGGTGCAGTGGAAGTAGATGATGCACGTGATGTCCATGATGAAGGTCGACCTGCAGAAAAGTTAGTTCGCGCCAATGCATGTCGATCCTGCACTTCACGTTCAGCTTTACAAGCAAGATGGAATAAACGAGTGATATTATTATAATCCTTATACTCTAGAATGGTCCGAATCTCTCTATTTAATCCACCCATAAAACGTGCAAGAATGGCTTCATTCTCCTCAACAATACCACATCTAATCAAGCCAGTTTGTAATTCCTGATAATATACTTCAACATAATTTTTTTCTTGCCTTAAGCGCTGCAATTTTTGAAGTAATTCACGTTGATAATATGGTGGAACCCAACGAGTACGCATAGCAGTTTTCAAAGCAACCCAAGTAGCTGGAACAGGATATAATCTACAATGTTCGGACCACCAAACACATGCAAAGCTAGTGAAAGCACAAATGAAGCAGGAACACGCCTCTCCTCGTGATATTGTAAACATGTAAATCGTTGTTCAGTTTCTAACTCCCAAGTAAGATATATATCGTGAACATATCTACCCTCGGATGGTGGAATATTCAATTTCAGTTTAGGGAGATGGTCATGATCTCGTACCTGAGGGGGAGCCCTAACATTGCCATTATTTGCATGTGGACGACCTGGTGGTTGTGGTGCTGGTGGTTGCACGTAGTTTTGCTTTTGATCAACTTCATCCTCGTAATCTCCCACATAATCACCCACCTCCGCATCAGCAGTAGGAGCCACAGGAGTATCAACAGCAGCACCAACAGTTTGGCCAAGCGCAAGAGGGACACGGCTCGCTCGGCGGAGGGCTGTTTCACGACGTCGAGGTAGTCGTCGTTATTGTTGTTGTAGAGGTGCGTTAGATGCAGCCGGTGGTGGTGGTGGAAGACTCGCGAGCAATTCATTAAACTTGTTATGGAGCTTTGTTTCGAACGTCTTCTCAAGGCCAGTGATCTTCTCCATGGCCTCTTCAAAATTGTTCAAAGACATCTTGCACTGCTCACCATCATTTGCTGAAACTTACCATGAAGCTCCTTGTTCGTTAAGCTCCTTGTTCGGCTTGTGATCCTGGCATGGTTAGCAGCAATCGAAACACACAAGAATATGATCCTATAGACTACTAACAAGTGGTGGTGGTGATGGGTGTCACAAATCCGTCAAGCAAATCTCAAATTCTTACCAGTTCTTACCCAAAGAAAGGTGATCTAAGAACCGATGTAGTCACAACTCTCAAAGCTTGGATAGAGTGATTACCAGGGAGAGTCAAATGCACGATGTAGATGTATGTGGAGCTGGGAAGGCTTATAATATGGTAGCAAAAAGGGTCAGCAATAATCAATTCAGATATGCAAAGTTGAATAAACGCTGAACGACGGTATTGTGCTGGTCCTAGGCTAGACCGTGCTAGAGACGCGAGCCTAGAACACTAACAAAATCACGGCGCTACACGTAAACAAGGGAAAAGCACACTCTGGAAATTTTATTTTTCGCTCTGTTTTTTTTTGCGCTCCTCCTTTTTTTGTTGAAAATCCACTATAATGGCGAGTGTCTCAAAACTCTTCCCAGGTCAAACTGACAGGATGTGCACAAAATTTTTTTGACTATTTTTTTTCCGGAAATCAGGGCAGTGACGACGAAAAAGTGCGACAAAAAATCATTATGATGGCGAGTGTCTCAAAAGACTCAGAACAGCCTAAAAAAGGATAGGGAAAAAATATTTTCGGTCGCCGAAATTTTGGACTAAAAACTGCCCGGGGGTCTCCAGTCTCTTTTTTTATCCAAAACCTACTCAGGCAAGGAAACACGAATCGGAATTTAGATGGATGTCGAGAACAAACCTAATATGAAAGGAACTCGGATTGGTGGTGAATATATGGTGGTGGTATATGGCAGCGGTGGTGTTAGGATATGGATATGGATTGGTGGTGGTATATGGATACGGATTCGGAGCGGTGGTGATATGTAACGCCCACGATGCGGCTATATCTCTCACATGTCGAGGCACGACTTAGAGGCATAACCGCATTGTAGGTTTTGTCGCAAGAAGGGTCACCTTCACACAATCCCATGTAATGAACAAGAATGGGATAAAGAGAGTTGGCTTACAATCCTCACTTCACAGAATACATAAATTAATCCATACATCATTCAAGATACACTCATAGATCGGCTACGGTCAAATCCAAATGAAAAGAAGATAACCCCAAATGCTAGATCCCCGATCGTCCCAACTGGGCTCCTCTACTGATCATCAGGAAACGAAACATAGTAACGACCAAGGTCCTCGCCAAGCTCCCACTTGAGCTCGATTGGCGCCACTTGCACCGGGTATCCTCAAGACCAGATCTGCTTTTGTAGAATCTGTGAGTCACGGGGACTCAGCAATCTCACACCCGCGAGATCAAGACTATTTAAGCTTGTAGGTAGGAAAGGGGTAATATGGTGGAGCTGCAGCAAGCACTAAGCATATATGGTGGCTAACATAATGAAGTGAGAGCGAGAAGAGAAGCAACGATCGGTCGAGAAGCTAGAAGTGATCAAGAAGTGATCCTGAAACTACTCACGCTCATACATAACCCAAAAACCGTGTTCACTTCCCGGACTCCGCCGAAAAGAGACCATCACGGCTACACACGCGGTTGATGTATTTTAATTAAGTCAAGTGTCAAGTTCTCTACAACTGGACATTAACAAATTCCCATCTGCCTCATAACCATGGGCACGGCTTTCGAAAGATAATACCCTGCAGGGGTGTCCCAACTTAGCCCATCATAAGCTCTCATGGTCAACGAAGGATATTCCTTCTCCCGGGAAGACCCGATCAGTCTCGGAATCCCGGTTTACAAGACATTTCGACAATGGTAAAACAAGACCAGCAAGACCGCCCGATGTGCCGACAAATCCCGATAGGAGCTGCACATATCTCATTCTCAGGGCACACCGGATGAACACTACGTACAACTAAAACCAACCCTCAAGTTTCCCCGAGGTGGCGCTGCAAGTGGCTCTAGTTCGGACCAACACTCGGAGGAGCACTGGCCTGGGGGGGCTAAAATAAAGATGACCCTCGGGCTCGCGAAAACCCGAGGGAAAAAGTCTTAGGTGGCAAATGGTAAAACCAAGGTTGGGCCTTTGCCGGAGGAATTTTATTCAAAGCGAATCGTCAAGGGGGTCCCATAAATCACCCAACCGCTGTAAGGAACGCAAAAATCAAGGAACATAACACCCCAGATGACGGAAACTAGGGCGGCAAGAGTGGAACAAAACACCAGGCATAAGGCCGAGCCTTCCACCCTTTACCAAGTATATAGATGCATTAATTAAACAAGAGATATTGTGATATCCCAAAATATCCATGTCCCAACATGGAACCAACTTCAACTTCACCTGCAACTAACAACGCTATAAGAGGGGCTGAGCAAAAGCGGTAACATAGCCAAACAACGGTTTGCTAGGAAAAGATGGTTAGAGGTTTGACATGGCAACATGGGAGGCATGATATAGCAAGTGGTAGGTATCGCGGCATAGCAAAAGAGCGAGCAACTAGCAAGCAAAGATAGAAGTGATTTCGAGGGTATGGTCATCTTGCCTGAGATCCCGCAAGGAAGGAGAACGAGTCCATGAAGAAGACAAACGGTTGTAGTCGAACGAATCCTCACAATCGCAACGTTACCGGAACTAACCCGAAGAAGCGACACCGGAAAGAAGCAAACAACATGGTAAATAACCATCACATAAACATGGTATGATGCACAATCAAGTATGATGCATGACCGGTTTAAATAGGCATGGCATGGCAAAGTGCAACAAACAACACTACAAATTAAGTGGAGCTCAATATGCAACGAGTTGCATATTGACGAAACACCACTTTCAAGTTATTTAGTTCGCTCTCGTTTATGTACCCAAAATATTAAATGTAATTAAACATGGCAAGAGGTGAAGTATAAGTAAACTAACTATTTAGGCAAGTTTAAATGAGGCCAGAACAACAAACAACAATTCCGGAAAATCCTCATGTGCATATTTTAGATTTTGGTACTGTTCTGCCATAAACACAATTTTAATGATGTTAAACAGCAAAATAAAGTGCACCAAATTAATCTATGCATTTTTCTACACCATTTACATATAAAGTTTATTTAAAACCGAGCTACGGTTATTTAGTTATGAAATAAATCATTTTAACATGGCATTTGAGTAAAATTAATGCAAACAGCAAGTTTAATCATTTTTAACATGGATGAAAGTAGCATATCATGAAACTAGATGAAATTCTAAGCATTTTACATATTTAAAACATTTTAATCCAATGCACGGTTTGTGAGATATTAAATGCATGAACGTAAGGGTATTTCTGTAAAACTGCAGTCTCCGGATAATAGACCAATTTGCAGGCGGGGAGAAAAACAAGACATGGGCCGAAACTGGCTGGCTCGATAGTGTACAGGAGAGGAACTGGAGGGGGATGCTTACATTGGGCATTGAGGCCGAATCTGGAGCTGGCCCAAGGGCGCTGGGATGAGGCAGTCCACGCAGAAGGACGACGCCGCCCACGGCGGGCGAAGTGGGCGGTCAACGCTAAGCTTACCCGAAAGCACCGGGCGCTGGTCTCGCTCGATGCTGAGAGGAAGTGCATGAGAGGGGCGAGACGTGGGCGGCTTGACGATGCAGGGCGAAGCAAGGGACTTGGCGGCGACGCAGTGGTCTCCGGCGAGGGCACCGGTGGCCGAGGACGGGGCCCAGCCGGCGGGATCCGGCCGGAACGGTCAAGGGCAGCGGAGGAAAACGGTGGCTTGGCGTCCAGATCGACTGGCCTCCTGGTTGTTACAGACAGAGGCGAGGTAGTTCAGAGACAGAGAAAGAAAAGGGGACGGATGGAGAAGAAGAGAAGGAAAAGGGAGAGAAGCGGGCGTGGCTGCACCTAGGCGACGACGACGGCAAGGCCGCCAGAGGCGTGGGTTGCACAGGTGACGGCGGGGAGGCGGATCGGGCGAGGAAGTGGGATGGCGGCGTCGGGCTTGAGGGGCGGCGACGGGCACATGAGGGAGGAGCGGTTGTCGGGCTTGGCGAATCGCTGTCGTTGTCAAGGCGACGAGGCAGCGAGTCGAGGGACTTGGCGGCCCGGCGAGGGAACGGCGCGGGAATGGAGGCAGCGACGGCGAGGCCTTAAGGTGGAGCAGAGGCGAGGTCTTGGCGCGGGCGAGCAAGGCAGCAGGGAGGCTAGAGACGTCGGATCCGATGCTGGGGCCGGAGGAACTTGATCCCGGCGATGACGGAGCTTCCGCGGGCGGCCATGGCATATCCCACTCGTTCGCTATGAAGAGACAGAGAGGGTGAGGTGAGAGAGATGAGAGATTTCAAGAGAGCGGCACGGGGAGGAAGGGAGCAGGGCATGGCCTGGTGGCGCTGGTTGCCGGCGGCGGCGCGAGGGGATCGATGCCGAGCGCTCCTGCTCGGGGCCTCGAGCAGCTACACGATCCATTCGGGATCGAGGGAAGAAGTGGCTTGCGCTGGTTGGTGGGCTGGATCGGGAGGGGATCCCGAGAAAGAGGGGACTGGACAGGGGTGGCGGCGGCTAGGAGGATCCCTAGAAATTAGGGACTTGGTCTCGGGATAGGTTAATATATATATTTGCGAATGGGTTAGTATAGGGGCAATCTAGTCCCTTCGATTTTAATCGGACGGTCACGGATAAATAGGTTAGGAAGTCCAATTAATAAAATAGAGATGTTTTATAGATGTTTGGGGAAAATGCGGACCCAACGGTAACGACTGAGGGGGTCGAGTTCGGAGAAGTTTTCGGACGCGCGCGAGGGGTCGATGCATTGTGCAAAGAGGGTTAGGCGGACACGGCCAAGAGGGAAGCGAAAACCCGATTGGTCTGCAACGGTCAATGAAAGCAAGGGGGGGCGCGGCAACTACGATCGGATGCAAGTTTTTAGAAAACATGCGATGCAATGCTCATGATGACATGATGAATGCAACAAACAAAATAAAACACACGGCGAACACGAAAAACATGGGAGTCTTCTAGGGCGTCGGTCTTGGGGCGTTACATGGTAGGTGGCAGGGGCGATGATGATGGTGTGGCGGCGGCGTGACAACTTATGACCAGAACTCGAAACTCTAAAAGACTAGACGCTAAGACCAGCAACTTGACACGACGATGCAACCGTAAATTCAACAAAGCAAAATACTGAAAAGGCTATGCAAAGGCTGAGACTGGTTCGGATAGGATGAACTAACCCTAATTTTTTTGGCTTTGTCGTGGACTATAGGTATGAAGAACAGACTCGATCTAAACTACGAAAAACTGTAAAATCTCACCGAGCAACCTGGAAATCTGATAACACTTGATAGAGGCAAAGGTGTCCCAATGTTTCGATGAGATGGTGGCTATCATTTTCTATGGGAGTCGACCTTGACGATCTGACTACGAACGTGCAAGACGTCGCGCCTTAGCAATCGCTAAACCAACTTCCGAGGGTTATTGACCACGCCGGATCACGATCAACCTGACCACGAAGGCCTGTTTCCTGCGAGCAAACGAAGAACAAGCAAGAAACTAAGATTCCAATCTGGATATTGCGAATATAAGAGGAAAGCTTTATTAATGAAGGTGGGGGTTCTGTGACGCCTTGGTCTGGTCGTTGAACACAAACGAAGTACGCGAAGTTGCAGCTATGGCAAACTTTTAATCTAAACAAAACCCAAAGTCTAAGCGATGCCCTAAGGGCTGTATATATTTAGGAAGAGGAGGGAATTTCGTGGCCCTTGGAGGAGGGGTCCGAAACCAACCCTAACTCTTGTTTCCCCACACATACGGACTCTAAAAAGAGCCTATACTTAAGTATTTCGAAAATACATGGGCCTGGCCCAATAATAAGGTGACACGGCACCTAGAATAGCCTCTGGATGAAATTTATGAAGTAGTATCTTGTATATTTCGTCCAAGGCTTCATGCACCCATTATGGTGGCTTCAAAGTCCTGGAATCATCACTTGTAACTCCGTTCTTGTTCCACTTGCACATGCCATCATCTCCATGCTTGAACTTGCTCCAAGGTTCACCTTTCTTGTCAAAGCTAGGCCCTTCATTTGTAAGCAAAAGAAATGTATCCAATTTAGGTAGCATCATATTCTCATGCACATTAGAATCCTTTCCAAGAAACTAAAGTACCTGATAATTCAATTGGCGTGCACGAGCTCTAGTAATTGGTCCATTATGTATAGCAGCAGGGGTTGTGGGTGTAACAATGGTATTGATGCCCTCATCATACTTATGATGATTATATTGATGAAAGTGGGTTTGGAACAGTGTCAACTTTAGGAAGTAATGATCCCACTATTTTGGAGGATGTTGAATCATAAAATATTTATGAAAGTGGATTTGGAGAGGTCATGACTTTATTTAGTGATGAGTCCACTATCTTGGAAGAGGTTTCAATCGATTATGATGAGAACAAAGTTGCTACTTATGATGATTATTGTGATAAAACTTATGCTATAAAAAGTAGTGATGATTATATTTATAAAACTTGGCATGATTGTGATTACCCTTTTCTGAACATTACTCTTTTATGTGGAAACAATTTATAGTATTCAAGTCTTTTATGATACTCCCACTATTCAATGAGAAGAATTTTGCTTATGTGGAGAGTAGTAAATTTTCTATGAAAGTAGATCATGAAAAGAATGCTTTAGGTGCTGGTTATATTGTTGAATTCATTCATGATGCTACTGAAAATTATTATGAGGGAGGAACATATGCTTGTAGGAATTGCAATAATATCAAGTTTCCTCTCTATGTCCTTAAAGTTTTGAAGTTATGCTTGTTTTGCCTTCCTATGCTAGTTGATTATTGTTCCCATAAATTGTTTGCTCACAAAATCCCTATGCATAGGAAGTGGGTTAGACTTAAATGTGCTAGTCATATACTTCATGATGCTCTCTTTATGTTTCAATTCTTATCTCTTATGTGAGCATCATTGAAATCATCATGCCTAGCTAGGGGCGTTAAATGTTAGCGCTTGTTGGGAGGCAACCCTATTTTATTTTAGTTTCTTGACTTTTGTTTCTGTTTAGTAATAAATAATACATCTAGCTTCTGTTTAGATGTGGTTTTATGTTTTAGTTAGTGTTTGTGCCAAGTAGAACCTTTGGGAAGACTTGGGTGAAGTCTTTATGATCATGCTGTAAAAAACAGAAACTTTAGCGCTCACGAGATTAGCCAAAACTTTTTACTGGAGAGTGCTATTTAGTTGATTATTTTTTCCTATTATTTCTAGACAAATTCCTCAGGTCCACCCATTTATTTTAGAATGTTTGGAGTTCCAGAAGTTTGCGTTAGTTACAGATTACTACAGACAGTTCTGTTTTTGACAGATTCTGTTTTTCGTGTGTTGTTTGCTTATTTTGATGACTCTATGGCTAGTAAAATAGTTTATAAACCATAGAGAAGTTGGAATACAGCAGGTTTAACACCAATATAAATAAAGAATGAGTTCATTACAGTACCATGAAGTGGTGTTTTGTTTTCTTTCGCTAACAGAGCTCACGAGATTTTTTTGTTAAGTTTTGTGTTGTGAAGTTTTCAAGTTTTGGGTAAAGATTCGATGGACTATGGAATAAGGATTGGAAAGAGCCTGAGCTTGGGGATGCCCACGGCACCCCAAGGTAATATTCAAGGATAACCAAGAGCGTAAGCTTGGGGATGCCCCGGGTGGCATCCCCTCTTACGTCTTCGTTCATCGGTAACTTTACTTGGAGCTATATTTTTATTCACCACATGATATGTGTTTTTCTTGGAGCATCATTTTATTTTCTTTAGCTTTGCTTGCTATTTGAATAAAATATAAATATCTGAAATTATTAAATGGGAGAGTCTTCACATAGCTAAATAATTATTCAACTACCCATTGATCTTCACTTATATCTTTTTGGAGTAGTTTGTCATTTACTCGTGTGCTTCACTTATATCCTATGAATAAATGGTTGAATGATTTGAATGTCATAAATCTGAAATTATATATGTATCATATGCCTTTCCCATGGGGAGTAATGCCATAACATATAAGAAGTAGAGGTGGTAAAGTTTTTGAAGGTTAGCAAACATAGTATTGGTCACTTGGACAATTCATGAAAGAATATTGAAGGAAGAGAGGTTCACATATAATATACTATCTTGGACATCTTCTATGATTGTGAGCCCCATTAATTATTTTCAAACCTGATCTAATTAGTTGAAGTTGGACAAGGAAGACAACACAATGACTTATGCTTGGGTATATTTGTATAGAAGTTATATTGTTATGGATCCTCTAATATGTGGTGCTTGCTATTTAGAATCCTTTGCTAGCCAAAATATCTGTACTAAGCGGGTGCATCCAAATTCCTTGAACCAAGTTCCTTCCATGAGTGTCCACCATCTCTACCTATATGTGGTATTTACCTGCCATTCCAAGTAAATTTGCATGTGCCAAACTCTAAACCTTCAAATAATAATCTGTTTTGTATGCCCGAATCGCTCATGTAGCGGCTAGGGGCTAGCAGTATCTTCCATGCTAGGTGGGTTATTCTCACGATGAGTGGACTCCGCTCATCATTCACGAGAAAATGGCTAGTAACTGGGATGCCCAGTCCTATGATCAAAAGATAAAAAAACAAATTCGCAAATAATTTAAACAAACTCCCCCCAGGATTGTTGATAGTTGGACAGCACCCGTTGTTTCGGACAAGCCATGGAGTGTGATTGTTGGTGGAGGGGAGTAAAAATTTTACCTTTCTATTTGGGAACTGCCTATAATGTATCTAGTATGGAAGATATTGGGAACTCTTGGTCGTTACGTTGACAATGAAAGCATACCTCTCAAAATTATTTTCATCTCTGTTTTTGCTTCGAGCTCTGGCACCTCTACAAATCCCTGCTTCCCTCTGCGAAGGGCCTATTTTTACTTTTATGCAAGAGTCAGTAGTATTCCTTCTCATTCCATCCTACTCTTTAGTTGGCAAGCATAATATGATGGAAAGATCTAAGCATATATGGCCATTCAAATATATTTGATCATGAATTATTACTGTTGACATTACCCTTGAGGTGAAAGGTTGGAAGGCGAAACATTAAGCCCCTATCTTCCTCTTTGTTCGATGAATACTATCTGTTCTAAAAATATGCTTTGAGTGGTAGCAATCATGGAAGACTAAATGATAGTTGAGTATGTGGAGTTTGCTAAATCAAAGCTCTGACATAGACTCTTCCTGAAAATAAGATGACTTGTAATTGTTTGATGACTAATATTACGGTTTGTTAGTTTTCAAGAAAGTTTATGATCTATACTTTAACATGTGAATAGTTTGTTACTTGATCATGCAAAGTTCTATGAGTTGAGCTACTGTTATGACATATAATGATGCTAGAAAAGGTGATTAAAATTATCATTGATCAAACTTATGCACCTGCTAGCATTCACACTTCATAAATTATTTGTTTTATCATTTACCTACTCGAGGACGAGCAGGAATTAAGCTTGGGGATGCTGATACCTCTCCAACGTATCTATAATTTATGAAGTATTCATGCTATTATATTATCTGTCGGTGGGAACGACACCTATGGGATCACAAGAATGCCTACTACGGTCGCGGGGCGCGGGGTCGTGAGAAGAGCGGATCAAACAGATAGCACACGGTTTCCTTATCCAGGTTTGCGCTTGTGGCGAGATGCGTAAAAACCCTACTCCTGCTTTGGTGGTTTGTTTATCTGTGTTCTTGAACTAGCAATGGGGCGTGAGGAGCTCCAAAAAGCGAATCCTCCTCCTGGTCGCCTTTGGGCCACCTTTTATAGGGAAAGGGGTTGCCACGGTGGCACACAGAGGTCGAAGGGTACAATGATGCGAGCTTATCCTCGCATTACATGACAAGGCACCTTTAATGCGTCTTGCTTAGGTGTCCTTGCTTTATCGGGAGACGGGAGAGCCCTGTCTCGTCTGTCGCCGCTCCCTTCGTGTCGACACGCTGGCCGCCCAGTGCCAGCGGTGCCATGTAGGTAGGCGGCACCGAGGTGGCCCAGTGGTGGGTCTCCATGAACATCCGCTTGCCGCCATGGTGTGCTTGCCCAACTTGTTGGGTCGGCAAATGCATCTGAATCGGTGGTGGAGGTTTGATTGGCGTGGGCCTGATGGTGGCCCTACGGGTGTTCTTGGCAAGGGCCTCGCCGTAGCCCCGGCAAGGGTCTTGCCGGGGCCCCGGCAAGGGTCTTGCCGTGGCGCCTGCTGTCATCCCCGGCAAGGCTCTTGTCGGGGGCCTTGTGGTCCTCCTTGGCTGGGATCCCGCCAAGGGTCGTCATCTTCTATAGTGTGTATCTGATCTTGAATGTCTTCACAAAGATCTGCATGCCACCACGGGGATGTCTCCCGAATCATTGCCCCATGGGGGCGGTGGAGACAAGGGTGATTCGCCCGTAGGTGTGGGGCGAGCTGCCACGACAAGGGTCTTGCCGGGTTTGCTAAAACCGCCTCCGGCAAGGATCTTGCCGGGGGAGTCCGCTTCGTCCCCTTTGCTCTTTGTGGTCTTGGTCTTGGCGTCGTTCTGCTCCTTTCGAGCTTGCCTTACCTTGGCTCACCTCCCTTGCCTTGCTCAATGCGGTGGTGCCCATGCTCGATCGCCTGCAGTGCAGTTATAGGGGTACAAAAACTGTACCCCTCTTTTTGTACACCGACATTACCCATCTTGGATGTTTTATGGGATTTATTATGCACTTTTATATTATTTTCGGGAGTAACCTATTAACCCAAAGCCCAGTGCCAGTTTCTGTTTTTCCCTTGTTTCAGTGTTCCGCAGAAAAGGAAAATCAAACGGAGTCAAAACGGAATGAAACCTTCGGGAAAGTTATTTTTGGAAGGAAGCAATCCAGGGGACTTGGAGTGCACGTCAGGGAATCAACGAGGAAGGCATGAAGCAGGGGGCGGGCCTACCCCCCTGGGTGCGCCCTCCACCCTCGTGGGCCCCTCGTGGCTCCCCTGACGTATTTTTCCTCCTATATATACCAATATACCCTAAAACCTTAGGGGAGCAGAATAGATCGGGAGTTCCGCGCCGCAAGCCTCTCAGAGCTACCAAAACCAATCGGGACCCCTCAAGCACCTGCCGAGGGGGGAACCCTCACCGTGGCCATCTTCATCATCCCAAAGACTCTCCATGACGAGGAGGGAGTAGTTCACCCTCGGGGCTGAGGGTATGTACCAGTAGCTATGTGTTTGATCTCTCTCTCTCGTGTTCTGGAGGTGATACGATTTTGATGTATCGCGAGCTTTGCTATTATAGTTGGATCTTATGATATTTCTCCCCCTCTACTCTCTTGTAATGGATTGAGTTTTCCCTTTGAAGTTATCTTATCGGATTGAGTCTTTAATGATTTGATAACACTTGATGTATGTCTTGCGTCGGATAACCGTGGTGACAATGGGTTATTCTATTGATTCACTTGATGTATATTTTGGTGATCAACTTGCGGGTTCCGCCCATGAATGTATGCATAGGGGTTGGCACACGTTTTCGTCTTGACTCTCCGGTAGAAACTTTGGGGCGCTCTTTGAGGTTCTATGTGTTGCTTGAATAGATGAATTTGCAATTGTGTGATGCATATCGTATAATCATACCCACGGATACATGAGGTGACATTGGAGTATCTAGGTGACATTAGGGTTTTGGTTGATGTGTGTCTTAAGGTGTTATTTTACTACGAACTCTAGGGCTGTTTGTGACACTTATAGGAATAGCCCAATGGATTGATCGGAAAGAATAACTTTGAGGTGGTTTCGTATCCTACCATAATCTCTTCGTTTGTTCTCCACTATTAGTGACTTTGGAGTGACTCTTTGTTGCATGTTGAGGGATAGTTATATGATCCAATTATGTTATGATTGTTGAGAGAACTTGCACTAGTGAAAGTATGAACCCTAGGCCTTGTTTCCTAGCATTGCAATACCGTTTACGCTCACTTTTATCATTAGTTACCTTACTGTTTTTATATTTTCAAATTACAAAAACCTATATCTACCATCCATATTGTACTTGTATCACCATCTCTTCGCCGAACTAGTGCACCTATACAATTTACCATTGTATTGGGTGTGTTGGGGACACAAGAGGCTCTTTGTTATTTGGTTGCGGGGTTTTTGAGAGAGACCATCTTCATCCCACGCCTCCCACGGATTGATAAACCTTAGGTCATCCACTTGAGGGAAATTTGCTACTGTCCTACAAACCTCTGCACTTGGAGGCTCAACAACGTCTACAAGAAGAAGATTGTGTAGTAGACATCAGCCTGCCGGGGGCAGGGCTTGCCGGGCCTTCTTGAAGGGGCACTCCTTCCGGTCTCCAGTCGCCCCAGAGGCACGGCTGGAGCGGTTTGGATTTGTTATGGCTTGGTGTATCTACCTCACGGGCCTCGCCTGACCGACAAGGGACACTTGTCTTGGAATCCTTGACTTGTATGCTTGGCTTGATCTTCTTGATGCGCTCCTTGATCTCATGAAGAGCAGCTTCTCTAGCTCGGCCTTGTTTTGTGCGTTGGTGTTGAATGCATGATCGTTAGTACGCCTGTGTATGAGCTCGGTCAACAAACATACATGTTCGTTTCACCGACAGGAGCCCCCCCTCCTGGCCCATACCTGCCACTGGGCATCGTTGTGGTAGGCCCTAACAAATGCACAGGCGGGCACCTAGACCATGCCGTGACGGGATTGATGTCTTCCCTGATATCTTCTTTGCTTCTTCATTAACCTGGGATTGAATCAGTTCCTGGTTTTCCCTCGATCGTGGTGAACGTCATTGGGCTACCCACGTAATGGTCTGTGGGCCGCCCAAGTTCACGGGAAGGTAACTGTCGTTTCACTCACCCCACTACCGCTGCCTTTTCCGCCACATACGCTGCATGCATTGTGCAAGGTTGGTGGCGCATGCGGAGGTGCGGGAATGAGTGGTGGGCGAAAGGACTCACCGACGCATCTCCTTCTTCTTCTTGTGATCCTCTTCCACCATGGTAATGGGGAGATGGTGTGGTCGTGCTCCAGCGGTGGCGACGAGGGTCTCTTCCCAGCCGGGGACATGGAGGCAGAATCCAGCAAACAAGGTGGTGCTGCGGGAGGCAGACGTGGTCGGCGAGTGTGGGGACCCCGACTCATAAGTCGTGATCACCGAATGCACGTGTACAGTGATCCCAGAGATCAATGCTCACTGAACACACAGAAGCTGAATAACAAGAGTCTTACATCCATACATATCGTGTTACACAAATAGGACCATTATGGTCAAGTCTTGAGTATAACATCGCAGCAGATATCTTCGTTGACATCTTGGACCCATGCCATCTTCCTAACCCTACAGGCATTCTGACTGGGAAGCGTCCTAGCTCGCATGTTCGTCACCGAAGTATTCTTCATCGTATCCTGTTCTTTCATGCCTGGCCAATAAAATAACCAGTGGCAAGCCAATGAGTACTTTGAATGTACTACTTAAGCAACCCATGTTTTGGTTCAAGATACAACAATGCATGACATAGGTAAATTTTTGCAGAAATCTAGTTTTGAGTGCTATGACATGTTCAACAACAGGTAAAACATGCATTATAAGAATTCAAGTAACCATATGGACTGGTTACATATGTCAACATAAATAGAGTTGGAGACATCCCAACTTAATCATCATGTCAAGTCTTTTGACGTGACCCAGGTAGTTCTCCACTTATCCATACACACTCACCAGGTTTCGTAAGCATGTGGACGTAGCCCAAGAGTGGTTACCCAACTGTCCTTGACCGTGGACACGGCAATTCGAATAGTTTGACACACTACAGAGGTTGCACACTTTACCCACAAGATCCGGGGAACTTCCGTGTCATCCACGACCCGTGGTACCTCAAGTACCCAGGGTAAGCACATGATAACTATCTTTCCCTAGACGACACTAACATAGAGTCCACTCAATTGGTAGTAACCCCCGTGCCCAACATTTCACATCTTAAAATTGTGGAGCCTCGCTCCCGTATTCATCACATACCACTGGCACTGGATACCAATGGTGTGTCCGGTGCCCTGTGAAAACATTCATGGCCGCCTATCCAACACGAACCCGTCCCGAGAGTGACCTCGTGTCACCCCCATCACTAGTAATGCGGGCACCATGCTAGTATGGGCCTAGGTAATCAATAATGCCCTTTCCCATATAAGGGTAGAGTGGTTGCGCATGTAAGGTTGGAATAACTGTCGCAACTTAAACCAATCCATTTTGAAAAACAACACACACACACTTGCCTCGGTACACCATTTCGTCATCAAGTGGCTACCCAACTCATCATCTCCCTCGGGCATTAGTGGCACCCAACAGAGTTTTTGAAAAGTCTTTGGAAATACTTTTGTCTCCATCACCATGCATATACCGTCCCATTTGCGTAGCATCTACTTTAGCATCCTATCTACTCCCACCGTCATAACACTCATACGAAGGTAGGGTCATGCACAATGCAAGTATCAACAAGGAAGTAACGAAGGCAACCCACCAAAGTGGTTACCATCTCATCATGATTCCGATGCAACATTAATAAAGTGCTATATGACATGCATAAAAAGGGTTTCTCAAACATGGTTAAAGGGCTGCTTGCCTGGCTCATCCAAGTCTTCGAGGTCTTCAAATCCTTCTGGTCCAACTCCTTCATCGACTTTGCAAAATCTAACGTCGCAAAGTATCACACACCCAATAAGGAAATAGCAAAACAGGAAAATAAAAGTGCTCTAAAAATGTTCACTTTTTTTTAAATATTAGGGAGTAAACTAAGAATGTGAAAATTCCTAGTTTTGGATTTGGAGTTACAGAATAGGAGAATTGGATTTTCAGACAGCAAAATATATGTTCAAATTCAAATTTAAATTTGAACAGTACATGGAAGTGTGATGGATGGGTATGAAAGTTATACCATTAAATAGGTGAGAATATTACAAGATTTGTGGATTTGGAGTTATTTAATTTGGCCAATTATTTAATCCTGTGGAATTATTTGAAAATCATCAAAAAAGAAAAAGGAAAAGGCCACTGTGCAAATGGGCCAATTTGGCCATAGTGCGGCAGGCCCAAATGGGTTTTAGCCCACATCAGGCTGCCACGTCGAAGGCATAAAGGCAAAATACGCCTTCAGCCGACGCAGCGAACCGGTACGCGTGCGTGCGTGTTTTAAACCTGACTGGTGGGACCCACTCGTCAGGACGTGAGGCTGACGGACAGGGCCCACGGCCATCGTCGTCAACCTCGGGCCAGAGAGGAAGGAGAGCTCACCAACGTCACTGTGGTTGACGGCGAGGCGATCCTAGGGCACCGACGTGCTCAGGGCCGAGTCGCCGTTCGTGTGGAGGTGGAGGCGGTCGCTGGAGTGCAGGGGTTCGCCGCCGACGAGGAAGCCGGTGGAAGGGCTTCGGGAGTGGCCTGGTTAGCTCGTTCTGAGCTGCATTAGGAGCGGGAGAAAGAGGGGAATGGGTGAGTAAAGTCTGGTGGTTCCAGATCAAGCAAGAGAGGGGGCGGAGAGGGGCTGTACCGCGAGATCACCAGTCAACCGAGGCGGCGGAGCTCCGTTCGATCCCGAGCACAGAAGCTCTCTGAGATTGATTGGCTGGTGCGGGCGCGTGCTTGGGGGTGTGAGAAGGAGGTGGATGCCAAGTGATAGACCTGGCCTTGAAGCTTTTATAGCGGGCGCCCGGTCCTGCCGTGAACCCGTCTTGTGGCGAGGTCACAGGCGAGACCAGAGGCCGTGAGGGCACACGAGAGTGAGTCTGGGCCGTTCGTGGATGAGGTCTACGACCAGGGGAGGGAAAAGAAGGAGCGGGGAAGGAGCCAGAGAGGTTGCGCGCGTCAGGCCGTGCATTGGAGCTTGCGGGCGGCCGGTGCGTGTGCGAGGGAGGCAATAGGACAGAGGAGGAGGAGGTGGACAGAGGCGTGTCGTGCTGTGGACGTTGAGGTGGTCATCCTGGCGCGCGGGGGGGAGCCGAGGTGGCCGGAGGTGCTTAGCAGAGGGCGGCTACCTTGCCTGGCCGCACTGTAGCACGCTCTGGAGCATGCAAATGGCCGGCATGCCATTTTTTAGGCATGGTGGGCGCGTCCTTTGTTGTCTAGCAGGTCCAGGAGGGAGTAAACAATGTGGGGAGGGCATTGGATTCCCTGGATGGCACTGGAGTGAGAAGGAGAGGTGAGAAAGGGTAGAAGTGCTGCTGTCCAGAGAGGGGAAATGAGGGTTTTCACCCCCCCCCCCCAATAATTGAGCTGGGGGCTAGCAAGACTTACTGGAGGTAGAAGGGAACTAGGAGGAGCTGTGGTAAAAATTTGAGCTCATGAGGATTAGTGGAAGAGGTCAAAATAGTGGTTTTGGCAAAATGACAGAAGGTGTTTGATGCAGGTTTGGGAAAGTGAAAAAATTTCACTTGCCATGATAATTAACAGGATCAAAGGTCATATGGGATTAAGGTGTTCTACCAAGTTTCAGCTCATTTGGGTAAAGTTGCCAATGCAACTTTTGTAAACCCTAGAATTCAATAGAAATGGGTTTTTCAAGATCTAGTCATGCAAAACTATTCCCCTTGATGCACTACTTGGTGTAGTGACATCATTTGAGGTTTTAAACATGTCCACAAAAATTGAGATCAAAAGGAGACACTTGACAATGTAGAGTTGCTCAAATTTGGTTCTGGACAGAGAGGGTTTTGGGGCACTTTTGTGAACAAAAACAATTTTGATTGGAATGAAACTTTGCAAGATCATCAAAATATGCATATATGACTTGCTAGAATTTTCCTGGATTTATTTGAAAATATTTCTTATAGAAATATTTCAAATATTTGGAATGAGCAGAAATGGTTTTGGAAGGTTTTGTCCAATATTTTGAACATGACCATGTGTTGAAACTCATATATATGGAACATATATGTCCACTGAGTTTCCCTAAAAAAATTCAAATATTTTTGAAGCTTTTGAATAATTTTAACCTATTAAAGACCATTTCTGACCTTAAGAAAAAGCCTATAAATAAAATAGGAAAATAACTTTTAAAAATAGATTTTTGTGGTTTATGGGAATCCTATACCCAATAGGTGTAAAATATACTTTTTGAAAGATTTTTCATACCCCAAATCAAGTACTTGTAGTGCAAACCTCAATTCAGGGGGGTTTTGAAAACTAATTTTTGAAAATACTATTTGGCCAAATTATTTTTGTAAGAAAATACTATATTGCACTATACACATGGCATGATCATTGGGCAGAAGTTTGGGGCAAGGAGATGAAGTATAGAAGGTGGAGTTGTGTTGGCTTTAAAGAGCACTTTAAAATCACAGAGAGAAAGCCAACTCAAATAAAAAGACAAATAATGCAAAAGATTTTGTCAAAACACAATTTATAAAGATTTATTAGCTTAAGTGTTGTGGCATGAAAATCAGGGTGTGACAGACCTACCCCCCTTACAAGAATCTCGTCCCCGAGATTCCCAAACTAGGCGTGGAAGGGAATAAAGAAACTTAGGTTTGGGGTAGTCTTCACGTTCTCATACTGCTTCTGCTTCCGTGTGGTGCTCCATTGAACCTTGAAGTACTCTATGTCATGGCTTCGTGTACAACGTTCTGCTTGATCTAGGTTGCTAATGGGTCTCTCATGGTGGGTCAGGCTAAGCTGGGGGTCAATGGCTCGGTGATCGATGTCCTCGTAGAGATCGTGTTTGTTAGGAAGTTGAAAACGTTTCCGGAGTGGTGTCGTGTGGAAAAATGTTGTGCACAGTGGGACTCGGGTGGTAACTCTAGCTAGTAGCCGTCTATTCTTCGTCTTGAAGTGATCTTGGAGAGGGCCGATAAATCTTGGTGTGAGCTTCCCTCTGACATGGAAATGCTTGGTTCTTTTGAGAGGACTGACTTGCATACACACATGGTCTTCGACGCGGAAGTTTACTTCTTGACGATGCTGGTTGGTATAGTTCTTCCTTCTTGACATGGCGGTCTTCAGATGTTCTCTGATCAGCTGAATGGCTCTTCCTTCATCTTAGGGTAGACAAGTGTGTCACCAGTAAAGATGATGACCAACCTCTCCAAATACTCCATGAAGACTTGGCTCACGGGGTACATAAAGTATAGGCTGGGGTATCGGTGGTGGTCACGATTGAGTATGGCCAAGGTGCTCTTGATCTAGAGTCAAGACCCCAAGGTCATGATCTAACCATGTTGTGGCTTGGTAGGGCTTATGGGTTTCAAGGTTTTTAGGGTGCAAGTGAACGTTTATCATCTTATCCTTGAGCACATTTTCTGAGATGCCAATTGTCCTATCTAGTCCTCTAAACAAACCACTTTATACCCCCGAACGCATCATCCTGTATAGGTTTACTCCAATCATCACTCATGCTATTCATATCCTCATGACTCCCGAGAGGAGGTCTAGCAAAACCACACATGTCAACTATCTCCAAACTCATACCTATGCAAAAACCCATGGGTAGAACATACAAACTGCTAAGCCTGAATTAAACATGACAATCCAAGTGCTCAACCTATTCATCCAAGGTCCAAGATAGTGCATCTCTATCCTAAGGAAACACGTCATATACCACTCCAAGATCTTGTTTCCTTCCTATGTATCAACTCCAACTGCCCATTAACTTCCATTAATCACTACATAATCCATTAATTCTACAAATCCAATGTCTATGGTGTTCCACAAGATCTTCTAATATCCTATAATCCCCTAATACTTGAAAGGCTACCCTTACTATAGTCAGTCCACCAATTCCCATTATTGTGATGTGATAAACTCCAATACCAAGCTTCTATAGATCCCTAAATAAACTCTGACAATTAATCAAATCTCCTAGTTTATCGTCCACCAAGAATCATCGTATCAAGCTTGAGATCATCAGTCTAAATCCAATTTACTTTGAACCATGTAGCCTTACTCATCACCTATACTACACTAGGATCACGTATTTAAATCCAAATCTCATGTCCAACAAGAATTCCTACATGTTTGCCCCAAGTCATTCTCGTAATGTCAACTATCTTCTATCAATATCCTCTGGCTAAGTCAAATCCTTATACCTCCAAGAATTTCAGCTTGCGATCATAATTTCCCTACAAAATCCAATTTATTCCAGGGTGATGAAAGTTATGCTACTCTATTATCATAATCCCACCAAGTTCATCTATCAACATGAAAACTTCATAATCCACCAAAGAGTCTTGGATAATTCCTCAAGGTCACTGATATAAACTCATCAAGTCATTTGTCCTCTATTCCTATATCCTCAGATTGGTCTTTCCTATGGCATCGTCAGTCCTTGTGCTATATTAGGATGACAATGTGCTTGCTCACTACGTCCACTAGTTCCATAATGAACCCAGTGTTGTGCAAGGTTATGGAGGCTTAACTGGTTCTTTTGCAATTCTGTGGGTTAAGCAGATGGTTAAGGATTCGAGCTGGGGTATCTCGTGCAGTCTCAATGGGTCTGGGGATGGGTTTCTAATCTTGAGGTGTAAACATAACTCTACAGGGTTGCACATGGTCGAGGAGGTTGTAGCAAAAGTCTTTAGTGCCAGTTGGTTGCCGAAGTAGAATCCTTGGTGTATCTTGTCTTGCCGGTCTTTAGTTGAGGAGAGAGATGAGGGAGAAAAGTAGCACAGAGGAGGGGAATGCCTAAAGGGTGTTCTACAGTGTAAGTGCAAACAAACAAGTGCCGAAAGGGCCAACACGAACAACAAAATAAGGCAGGTGGTATAATCGCGTACTTGTTTCCTAGGGCAAAAGTATGACTTATATCAAAACACAAACAAATAAAAACAAGCAACACATAATCATGGTTCTATTCGAAATATCATACAGACTCGACTGCGCATCGGGGGTACACGACTCATCCTACCCTAGGGGTTCTCAGACATAGTAGTTGTAGCGACCCGACCTCAGACGGTCAAGCCTCTGTGTTGCTGTGCCATCCCTGGATCAGTATGCTGGCACACACAGTACATCAATGTATATATCAAAGTGCAATCACATGCATAAATAACGTGAAATGATATATACCTCATAATACTCAACGGAAACAATCAAGCGGGTGTGGAGGTCCATCAACGCCATCGGCAAGTTGAGTGTGAACCGTAACCTGTATCGTAACTCTTACGTCGAGGAAATATACGCAACATGATACGTTGCAGCCGTGTAGGTCGAGTACATTGAATGTAAGCAAGATCACAATAAGAGAAAAACAGGATGATAAACTATACTATATGCGGTATGGCTTTATGGCTCAGATTCGAGTTTTGTTTGCGTAAAAGCTGGTTTTATTTACCTACATCAAAGGAATAAATGAAGTCTGTACTATGGAGTTTTCTATCATGACATGGTTCCGCCAACCGATGTCTCATAGCCCAAATTCATCATAAGTTGCCCACAATTAAGTTATCGGTCCGGTGTTGAGAGTTAGAGATAGATCCAAGTCGAGAGGCTCAAATTGTCCGTAGCAGGGGACACGGCTAATCGATTAGGTTTTAACCCTCTGCGGAGGTTTGTACACTTTACCCACAAGATTCGATCCCTCTTTTTACGTTCTCGCACTTGAGGTGTTTGAGAACAAGATGATCAAACATGGTCTTAGAAGAGTTCCTCGACCCTTGTCAGGTGCCCATCCAATCCTACCGTAGTTCTACATCTGCTAGCACCGTCCCAGCCAGAGTCACAACTAAGGTCAACCAAGCAAGAGCCCATAATGACTTGCGGTTGCACGGGTAAGCTTCCGGGCATGAAGTATTCTTCCGTCTCTTTGAGTCTGGGTGAAGCTTTCGCAAGATGTCATGGCGCTTCTCCATGCATCGGCCATCCTTTGGTTTCTCCAGGTGCCCGAAATCAACCGTCCTTCACCTGATGAGTTGTATTGAATTCTTGTCTCGAGTCTTGAAGTCTTGAGGCCTTGAAGATGCAGTCCTTGCAGATTCCATCATGGAGTTGTCGTCATTGGCGTAGATCCTGCATTCTCACACCACTCTCGTGCACTCATACCAAACCCGTCTACTATTGCGTAGCATTAAAATAAATAACGTCCGGGCTTGGTAACAGGGTGATGGGTCCCTACCTCATGCATACTACTCAACTACAAGGATTCAATAACACTCTTGAGGGGTGGTTGCAAAGATGCCACTAAATGCAATAAAACATAGGTATGAAAGTATGGTCAAAGTGAACTTGCACAGGTGATGTTGACGAAGAAGAATTATCGTTCTCAAGAAATAACTTGATAGACTACTCGTCACTCTACGATGAAATCTACAAACATATCATTCACATAAGCACTCACACTAACAATCAAAACAAAGAGAGAGCGAATAAGAATCCGGAAGGAACTTCAAATAAAACTAGGGAGTCTTCTTCTACAACATTCACAAAAATAGTTTTGTCTAACGGAAAATAAAACACTAAAATTACAGAGAATAAAATATAAATTTAGTTAAGACAAAAAAATAAAGTATTTTTTCATAAAGCTATTTTGAAAGTATTTTCAATTGGGAGTTAAAACAGTAGAGAAATCCATTGCAAGTTATTAGCGAACTTGAATAGATTTCACGATAACAAAATAAAAATAAATATAAAACTTGTTGAACACCTACTGTTTAACTAATAGAAACCAAACATAAACTTTCTGAAATATAAAATAAAATAATTTAAAAACAACTATAGAAAAAAGTAGCTATGCTTGAATAGAACTAAAACAGAATTTGTTTTACATGAAACAATAAGCTAAAATTCTCAAACAATTTTGAACTTTTACCACTGGTAAATATGATCACTAGTGATCAGTAGAAAAAGAATCAAATAAAAATCTATTTTAAACTCCCGGAATAAGCAAAACAAGCTTTAATTCAAATCTGATCTAACTCAATTTTTATAAATCCAAACATAGACAAATTATATATTTTTGGAAACTAAAAGAAAATTGTGATCTAACATAAAAAGAATCAGCATCATTGGACTTCTAGATCAAAAGTTATAAGCTAAACAAGAACGGAACTAAATCTGTTACGGAAATAAATCTGAAAACGAAAAAAAAACAACAAGGAGTTACATGTCGTGAGGCAGAGATGGTAGGAAGGAGGCGGTGATGTGGAGGGCTGCTCCGGCAAGGGCGAGGTCGCTGGCGAGGGTGGGGTGGCGGAGGAGGTCGGCGCTAGGGAGGTGGCTGAGGCGATGGGGAGGTTCCAGGAGAGCTCTGGTGGCGTTCTAGGCA
The DNA here is from genome assembly GCA_021605145.1 of Aegilops bicornis. NCBI lineage: Eukaryota > Viridiplantae > Streptophyta > Magnoliopsida > Poales > Poaceae > Aegilops > Aegilops bicornis. The sequence continues at coordinate 35,838,794 of CM038669.1, forward strand.
GGAAAAGGAGGACGGTGGCGAGAAGGCTACAGGCAGGGAGGCGTGGTGATGGGAAAAATGGAACGAGGAGAGGGAGGGGTTTTATAGGCGGTCTCGGGAGGCGCTGGGATGGAAAGACGAGGGAAATCGGGAAGGTGGAGATTCTGTCTCCATGGATATGGAAAGCTTCTAACGTGAGAGGAAAGAGAGGAAGGAGATGATCTCTTGTTGGGCTAGAATAGGAAAGTGCTTAATGGGCCAGCAGGTTTTCCTAATAAAACGATTCCATTCCTATTTTTAAAATTAGGAAACTAAAACAATAAAAAGAAATCAAATCAATTGAATAAAGAGTCTTTATATACTAAAATTATCGGAAAAATAAAATGTAGATGATGAGCATTATTCCGGCCAAAATAAAAACTAAAAAAATGTTTTTCAGAAAATCCCTAAAGGCTTTATTTCTTTTTGCAAATAATTTTTTAAATAAAAACTTTGGTTTTCTTGGCTCAAATATTTTCAAAAATGCCCTGATTTTGGAGGGTCATTTTCCTCCGCTCTTTCTTGCTTGCAAGAATTTATTTTCGGGGTATTTCTCGGGGAAGAAAAATAGAGAAGCAAGTGCAAATATTTGAAAGAATTAAATTGCAAAACTCCGTTCAAATTCTTTATAGTTGAAGAAGTCATGTCATCTTCTCTCATTGATTTTAATAGGATGAATTTGAATTTCTGGGAGAAGGGGAAAGTCATTTTATTCCCTCTCATTCAAAAGTTTTTGAAAAGGTTCAAATTTCACTCAAGTTTAATTCACTCAAGCAAACAAACAAACAATTCAATTAATTATATTAACATTCCAAAATTTGGGATGTTACAGTAGTCGTGCTTTGCCCCGTGCCTCGCGCAGTCTTGTGGGTTCTCCTCGGGTGTCACTACGTCTCTTGTAGTTGTTTGATGGAATGATCCGGATTGAGCCTAAAGAGTATTCAACAACTTCTCGCCTATTGAAGTGATGGGGTGAAGGTGGCTCCTTGTAGCTGGCGTTGACTCGGTCTTCTGTTGTCTTCTTAATCGTGACGATCCCTTTTGCCTTCTAAGGCATCGAGGGTACTAGGTAGGCAATCCTTTATGCAATGACAATAACAAGGCATAGTAGAGGTCCAACATGTCGACACCAAGAGCAGGGGATGAAGAGAACAGTTTTCCTGCTCACTATAGTGAGGCAGACCTAATGGCGAGGTTCTCATCCACCGGTGGTTGCCGATACAACAACGGTAAGGACATGGTTGCTCTATTAGCGATGTATATCATGATCTTGCATATATTACACACTGAACGTCTTAGGACAAGATTGCATCATCCTGGGACAATGTCGAGGTTGTTACCATCTTCTGGGTCTTGATGTCCTCATTCCTTGAGAAGGTATCTTCTATTGGTATCATCTTCTCGTGGTGTCGCCAAACTTGTGTTCAGAAGGTGTGGGTGAATGTCTGGCAAGAGGTCTTCCTTCTAGGTTACCCACGAGGATTACAGGGAATCCAGTAGTTGGGGCTTAAAGGTACTAGCGCCCATTTGCAAAAGTTTTGAAGGGGAAGAGATCAATAAGTTTCGAAAAACTCTGAAGGGAAGAGTAGTAGAGATAGTTTTTGAATATAGTTTTACCCTAACTAGCGACCATGCTAACTAAGGCTTCCTACAGTCAGGATGGCTCTGATACCAGCTCTGTGGGGACCCTGACTCATAAGTCGTGATCACCGAATGGACGTGTACAGTGATCCCAGAGATCAATGCTCACTGAACACACAGAAGCTGAATAACAAGAGTTTTACATCCATACATACTGTGTTACACAAATAGGACCATTATGGTCAAGTCTTGAGTATAACATCGCAGTGGATATCTTCGTTGACATCTTGGACCCATGCCATCTGCCTTAACCCTACAGGCATTCTGACAAGGAAGCATCCTAGCTCGCATGTTAAATCACCGAAGTATTCTTCATCATATCCTGTTCTTTCATGCAGCCAATAAAATAACCAGTGGCAAGCCAATGAGTACTTTGAATGTACTCACAAGCAACCCATGTTTTGGTTCAAGATACAACAATGCATGACATAGGTAAATTTTTGCAGAAAGCTAGTTTTGAGTGCTATGACATGTTCAACTACTGGTAAAACATGCATCATAAGAATTCAAGTAACCGTATGGACTGGTTACATATATCAACATAAATAGAGTTGGAGATATCCCAACTTAATCATCATGTCAAGTCTTTTAGCGTGACCTGTGTAGTTCTCCACTTATCCATACACACTCACCAGGTTTCGTAAGCATGTGGACGCAGCCCAAGAGTGGCTACCCAACTGTCCTTGACCGTGGACACGGCTATTCGAATAGTTTAACACTCTATAGAGGTTGCACACTGTACCCACAAGATCCGGGGAACTTCCGTGTCATCCACGACCCGCGGTACCTCAAGTACCCGGGGTAAGCACCCGATCGCTATCTTTCCCTAGACGACACTAACATAGAGTCCACTCGATTGGTAGTAACCCCCGTGCCCAACATTTCACATCTTAAAATTGTGGAGCCTTGCTCCCATATTCATCACATACCACTGGCACGGGGTATCAACGGTGTTTCCAGTGCCCAATGAAAATAGTCATGGCCGCCTATCCAAGCACGACCCCATCCCGAGAGTGACCTCATGTCACCCCCCGTCACTAGTAATACGGGCACCATGCTAGTATCGTCCTAGGTAATCAATAATGCCCTTTCCCATATAAGGGTGGAGTGGTTGCGCATGTAAGGTTGGAATAACGGACGCAACTTAAACCAATCCATTTTGAAAAACAACACACACACACACACACTTGCCTCGGTACACCACTTCGTCATCAAGTGGCTACCCAACTCATCATCTCCCTCGGGCATTAGTGGCACCCACCGGGGTTTTTGAAAAGTCTTTGGAAATACTTTGTCTCCATCACCATGCATATACCGTCCCATTTGCATAGCATCTACTTTAGCATCCTATCTACTCCCACCGGCATAACCCTCATAGGAAGGTAGGGTCATGCACAATGCAAGTATCAACAAGGAAGTACCGAAGGCAACCCACCAAAGTGGTTACCATCTCATCATGATTCCGATGCAACATTAATAAAGTGCTATATGAGATGCATAAAAAGGCTTTCTCGAACATGGTCAAAGGATACTTGCCTGGCTCATCCAAGTCTTTGAGGTCTTCAAATCCTTCTGGTCCAACTCCTTTGTCGACTTTGCGAAATCTAACGTCGGAAAGTATCGGGCACCCAATAAGGAAATAGCAAAACAGGAAAATAAAAGTGCTCTAAAAATGTTCATTTATTTTTGTTAAATATTAGGGAGTAAACTAAGAATGTGAAAATTCGTAGTTTTGGATTTGGAGTTATAGAATAGGAGAATTGGATTTTCAGACAACAAAATATATGTTCAAATTCAAATTTAAATTTGGTCAGTACATGGAAGTGTGATGGATGGGTATGAAAGTTATACCATTAAATAGGTGAGAATATTACAAGATTTGTGGAGTTGGAGTTGTTTAATTTGGACAATTATTTAATCTTGTGGAATTATTCGAAAATCATCAGAAAAGAAAAAGGAAAAAGGCCACTATGCAACTGGCCCAATTTGGCCACAGTACGGTAGGCCCAGATGGGTTTCAGCCCACGCGAGGCTGCCACGTCGAAGGTGTAAAGGCAAAATAAGCCTTCAGCCGACGCAACGAACTGGTACGCGCGCGCGTGCGTTTACACCTGACGGGTGGGACCCACTGGTCAGGACGTGAGGCTGACAAACAGGGCCCACAGCCATCGTTGTCAACCTCGGGCCAGAGAGGAAGGCGAGCTGATGTAGGGTGGAACCCTAGATGGCCGATCTTTCACGAAAGGAGTGGATCCCTAAGAAGAACGTGATGAACATGAGGGAAAATACGAGGGAAACACGAGGGGAACACGAGAGAAATCACTCAATGATGTAGGGTGAAACCCTAGATGGTCGATCTTTCACGAAAGGAGCGACGTCCCTCGAAGAACACGACGAACACGGGGAAGAACGGAGAGAAATCACAAGGGGAAACACTCAAGAACAAGTCCAATCACACATCCACTAGACAATCAAACACACAAGATCCACAAGATACATGAACAACAAAGGGAAAGATACAAGGTAGCGTTCATCCCAATCCTTGGAGAAGTTGACGTCTTGATGATATCCTGGAGGATCTTCTCACATGCTCACATGGAGGTCTTGAACTCCATTGGAGTGGTGGTCTCTCTCTCTCTCTCAAGAGTAGGGTGGTACAAGGAGCAAAGCTCTCTATCAAATGAGCTATCACTTTGCTAACCCTAGAAAGGAGGTGGAGGAGGTCTATTTATAGTCTAGTGGGCAAAGGGGTAAGTGAGGGGGCGAATGGGTACATGGGCCTCGCCCGAAACGTTGCACGCAGGCAAGGCCCGGATGATCCGGATGGGGGTCCGGATGATCCGGCTGTCGTCCGGATGATCCGGGAGGGGGCCCGGATGATCCGGCTTCACACGAGGCCTTCGGGTGTCTTTGGTTGCGAGTTATCCGGACGATCCGGGAGAGGGTCCGGATGACCCGGCTGAGCCCGGATGATCCGGACGGTGGTCCGGACGTCCGGCCTGGTTCCAGCAGCCCTCCATCTTGTTCTTCTCCTTTCTTCCGTCTTCTCTTCCGTGCTTCCCTCGCAGATGGTGTAGACGTAGACTTGCGCTCGCACTCCTCCTCGACATCCGTGATGTTCCGACGATACCTATGCATGCACACGGAAGGAGTGTTAAGTTGTATACCATCCTCAAGAGTGTCAGGTGAGCACGTGTAAAGGAGATGATTCACCTTTGTGTATGTGAAGTAGATGTCGCACGTGTCACTTGCCAAATGGACTCTTGACATGGTGATGTCCGTAGGATGCTCCGCATCATCCCCTCCCCCTTGGGAAAGATCCGACCTCGGATCGAAATCCAAATCACCATGGGAAAGAGATGGCGTCGCCGTGTAGAAGTGGTCGATCACCAAGTTCTTGTCATCTTGAAGCTCGAAATGGGCACTCTCCAATGTCGCACCATCTTGGGATTCCTTCAAAAGGAGCAAAGACAACAAACACTTGGAAAAACAAATGTGTTTAGCGTTAGTGCAGAACCAAGCATTCAAGAGGTGATTCACCCAACAAGTGTCGTCATCAAGCATAGCATGTGGTGTGACGAAGGATTGTGACATGGCATGTAAGCACATAAATTGAGCACAAAGAAGGACATCATGGAAACAAGCATGTGAATGTGAGGTAGTGATGCAAATATGTGTAACAAGAGAAGAAGCATCAACCTCACGGTCATAGCGATCATGCACAAAGCGCTCGACAAATGGTCGATGGTAGGCATAGGAATCATTCACAACACCAAGTAAAATGAAGTGTCTAAACACATGGGTCAAGTGCAAGACAATCCAAGCATAACGTGCATACAGTGTAGTGAAAATAGTATGGCACTCAACACAATAGAAAGAGCAATTGTTCAACATGTGTGAGGCAATCAAGACAAGCATGTAGCAATCAATGGGACATGGCATATGTGAAGAAGTGACATTGTTGCAACCAAACATGTGAGAGGAACAAGTAATCCAAGAATTGGATGCAACACACAAAGCATATATATCATGATGCATGGAACGGTGAAAATGACAAGTCGAAGCAAGATCTCTAACATGTGTGCAAACAAGTGGTCCAAGATGAACAATAAGTCTGATGGTGCAAGCAACACAAGTAGTATGATCCATAATATCCATGATCATGGTTTGGGGGTTCTCAAAAGACAAGGATATCACCTTGAAAGCATGTCGTTGTGCATCGTTCACAATGCCGAAGCACAAGCAAGTGCGATGTAGAATTGTCGCGGTAGAAGGTGGTTCGCTCTCAAGAGCTCGAATGGTCAACTCACGTGGTGTGGAAGTCGACACGAATTCCAAGTATCCTACACATGCACACAATAAAGCAAAGAATGTATGCGCATGGTAGATGAACACATCATCCATCATGATGGTTCTCTTCTCTTGCACATAACCATTATAAGCACAAGTGCATGAATAATATGATGCAACAATGGCCATATTCATGGCACGAGGTATATGGTGCAAAGAGGTAAGACAAGCATGCTTCACAAGAAATATGTCAAAATCTCCAAATATATGTGAGAATGCTATGGGGGCAATCTCATGAGCAAGATTAAAAGCATTGTTGCCCTCAATACTTGGCAAATCGTCTAACATGAGAGAGGCAACAGATGGAGATATATGACAAGATCCAATAACAATCATGTGCACCGCATGAAATAAGCATGTATGAATCATTGGTGATGCAACAAAGCAAGCAATCATAGGAATCAAGTCGTGCAAGCTAGTAGTGCGAAGATGCAATATACTAGATGAAAGCATGGCAATCATGTCATGTGAGCAAATAATAGGCGTAGGAAATGCACATGACATATCGCAAGCACGAACACAAAGCAAGATCATAGTATCATCATAGGCATGGGGCGCAAATGGAACATGGCAAGAACAAGTGATATCTCCACCAAGCTTGCAAATACACATACAAGTATGAGAATCAATCATCATGTACAATGCAAAGCATGGGTCACAAATGCATGTCAAAGGCATAGGAATGACCATATCATGCAAAGTGAACATGGCAAGATGGGCATATAATATGTAATGGACAATAACCCATAACCAAGTGAGGGTGATGTAGAAGAAATGCGCGAAGACTTCGCGTGAAGAGAGCGGTGGGAAAGGCAATCCATGGAATCCCAAGTCATCATTGCTCTCTAGAGCTCGTTTTGTCAACTCGTGGGATTGCGAGGTTGACAAGCATTCATGGGTACCTACACAAAAAAGACACAGACGAAAGAAATTGTGTGTGTGGTAAATGTACACATCATCCATCATGATGTGTATGTGCACGTGTGAGTTAGCACAAGATAAGCATCGCTCAAAGAAATTTGATGCATGGTATAAGAACATGTCATCCATCATTAAAGAATAGTTATTGTGTATGACACGATGGGGACACAAATTGAGCATACAATTATATGGCACATCAATAGCATGTTTATTCATGGGAATCATATTGTGCATACAAGTATTGGGATCATGCAATGGATGGGATGGATCAAAATCTCCTAACATGTATGAGGAAACTATGGGGGTCTCCTCATGAGCAATAATGGAAACATCATATGGAGAAAATGGACAACATCCAAAACAATGCATATCCAAAGCTAGGTGGTCATGGCATGGCATATGAGATAAATGATGCAAAGGGAGCATATCAATATCATCACAAGAAAAACAAATGCCAATAACCATGGGCTTGTCATCTATGCCATATGTGCAAATTGGGTTTTTTTAATGGCATATGCATAGTCACTACAAAGAGATTGCAAATATGACATATGATTGATCTCAAGCATAGCATATGACAAGTCAAACGGATTGTCAAACATGATGTGACCTAAAGAATTCTCACAAGAAATCTTATGTAACATGGCATCACAACTAGGCAACTCAACATGCTCATAATCATATTCATCATAAATTGGTAAGTCAAGACATGAGGAACTAGCATGAAGCATGGAAATAGGTTGATCAACATCATGCAAGCAATCAATGGCAAGAATGTCCACTAGTGGGACTAGAGCATCACCTTCACCTATGTTACCTTATTCATTCCACTCAAGTGGTGTAGGTGAGGTGGTAAAGACCAAATGGTGGTCATCTTCATCTTGATGGAACCATGTGTGGCGTGCATCATATTCCACCATGGCCATCGTCTTGTCCAAAGAAAGGATGAAGTCGTCGTGAATCGGCGCGTCATCATATATAGGACCTATCACCAGATGAGAAGACACAATAGAGGTAGAGGTTAAGTCGTTAGAAATCATCAATGCCACAAAGAGGGATGGCGGTGAAGTCGAACTTGGGAGCATCTTCTTGGAGCTCGTCGGGCTTGGACATCTTGGTGGTACTATGCTCATGCTCGTTCTCATGGAGCTTGGTCATCGTGAAGTGAGCTTGGGTGGAGAAACCTTGGCCTTCATGAGTTCTTGTTCCACCTTGAGAGCACCAATGTAGTTGTCGTCGAGGGACTTGTATTTCGCAAGGAAGATAGTCTTGGAGATGTCGTTGTTCAATCCCATCATGAAGTGGAACTTCATTGACATGGGGTCGTCCATGCCGGCTCGTCGGAAGGCATGCTTCATCTCCTTGAAGTACTCGTCAATGGACTTGGATCCTTGGATGGTGTTCTCCAATTGGCATAGAAGTTGCTCCGTGTAGGTTGGAGGCACAAACTCTCGCCGCAAAGCTCTCTTCGTCTTCGGCCAACTCATGTCGTAGCTCTCCGAAGGTGTGTGAATCCACCATGTCGAGGCGTAGTCGTGGAAGTTTCTTGTGGCGCACTTCACTTGATCTTCGGGAGGAACTTGATGTAGCTTGAGGTAGTCATCCATGAGGCGCTCCCACTCGAGATACTCCTCGGGTTCTTGAGTCCCATAGAAAGGAATCGCGTGGTCGATGTCGAAGTCGTAGTAGCTCGTGGAAGTCGTGGACCTGAGCTTGGGGAGCTTCTCTTGAGCGTAGTCTTGAGGTGCTTGTTGGCGAAGATGCCGTATGTCCGTAGGCGAAGATGCCTTGAAATCGCTTGGCGAGATGCCAAGGGAGATGGTGAAGTCGTTGAGAGGTTGTTGGTGTAGAGCTCTTGACCTTCACATTCTTGTCGTTGTTTGTGTCGATGCCGATGTGATCTTGCCGGAGATGGTAGCTCGGAAGCATGTGCACTAGAGCGTCTTCTCGAAGATGAGGAAGATCTCTTGTAGGACTTGATGAGGGCTTTGATCTCCTCCATTTGAGCTTGCATCGTGGCGTCGTTGGAGTTGTTCGTGGCATCGAACTCATCGTTGTTGTTGTAGACCGAGGGTGAAATGCCTTGCCTATCCATCACAAGACTCGAGTAGAGATGAGTAGGAAATGAGATAAACAATACCAAGTTACCTTTTCCCAAAGTCGAGGGTGTATCCCGTTTCACTCAATGTGAGATGAAAGAATAGTGGAATTGGTACCGGACTTGTTCACTCACACCTACAAACTAAAGCTTATGGAGTAGCTCAGTGAGGATAGTGGCACAAAAATTTAATGCAAAATGTTAGCAAGAGTCAATAATGTTGAAAGAGATTCACAAATTCGCAAGTAAAACAAGTAGACCAATAGCAAAGAATGGCACACGGAAACGCACACACGAATAGATAAATGGGGCTGTGCAACCAAGGAATGAGCACAAAATGTGGAATCCACGGAAAACACTCGTGTTGCACAACTCAAGAGAGACGCTAGCACGATTGCTCAATAGGCGGATACGACACTTGTGCACAACCTATAAGATGCAAAGATATATCAACTTTCTATCCCAAGTGTGCTATTATGTATGGTTCCCGGTGTTTGATCCAAGATGAGATGAGTGGATATGACAATCTTATGCAATGTGGTAAGATGCTATGGCACTTGCTTACAAGCTTCTTTGCTCTCTCTTTTTGCTTAAAAGCTTATTCTTTTTTTTTTGATATGGCCACAATGCGAAATGCACAAACCAAGATAGCAATTGTGTATATGCGGGAACAATCTTGTGACACAAGGGATGATATGATGATACCAATATGATATGGTATGTATGCAATGGAAGGGTGGATCACTAATGTGCACAAGTAACGTTGCCGGCAATACTCAAATGGCTAGTCTCGATAGGCAACTAACGCAAAATGGGCTAGGGGTTTTCAATGCAATTGCAAGGAGAATATACAATGATGTCATTGAGGTTACCGTCTGCGGCGATGATGAGAGGCGGTGTTGTCGATGTCGACCCGTTCCTAATTAGCCGAAACACCTTAGGAAACGGAAAAACCACAACTCAAAATCTCAAGGACAAAAGTCAAATGGTGGTAACGGAAAGCGGTGGTGTTGCACTAGGCAATGCGGAAGTGGAGGTTATGGTGGTGGACTATACACGGTGTCGGAGTTGAAAGGTCACCATCCCTAAGTAGCTGAAACACCTTAGGAGACACAACTCACAACACAAACAAAATTGGGTTAAGTTGGGGTGGCGGAAGTGTATGGTGGGCAAGGTTATGCGGAAGTGGTGGTTGATGAAGAAGCAATCGTCCCTAAGTAGCCTAAACACCTTAGGAGACTCTAATCACAACTCAAACAACCACTAATACAATGGGGAACAAAATGGGTTAGGTTGCGGAAGTCGGTGGTGGTAATCACGGATGATATGGTGGTGGCCCTAGGCAAAGATGCCAAAATTCAGAAAATTTGATGGAGTCAAATGATGGAGGTGGTATTTTTTTGTGAAGGGGGATGTCCGTAGCTTCAAAACGAGCTAAAGAACGTCAAAATCGGACTTCGGATGAATTAGATATGGCCAAAACAAAAATTTAGCCAAGTCAGTGTCAGGGTTAGCCGGACATCCGGGAGGAGGTCCGGATGATCCGGTTAAATCAACCAGTTTCTGCTGTCGTGAGGGGCGTCCGGACATCCGGGAGATGGTCCAGCTGATCCGGGTGGATCCGGATGATCCGGGAGCACTTCCGGATGATCCGGTCATGTCAAACTGCTCAGGATTTCCTCTTGGGGACGATTTTTTGGGCGGAAATGGGGGATTTTCGGGGCAAATTTGAGGAGATTTCGTGGATGGAAGGTGGGGAAACTTGGGGAGATGCTAGATCCACTCGAAACCAAGCAAATCCATGGATCAAAATCAACAAAACTTCATCAAAACCAACAAATCACAAAAAATTTGGGGCTATTTTTTGTGGCGATTTCGAATTTAGGACGAAATCAACAAAACTAGGCTAGAAAACACAACGGGGAGGCTCCGAAATCGTGATCAACGTGGCTCATGATACCAAGATGATGTAGGGTGAAACCCTAGATGGCCGATCTTTCACGAAAGGAGCGTGATCCCTCGAAGAACACGACGAACACAGGGAAGAACGGAGAGAAATCACAAGGGGAAACACTCAAGAACAAGTCCAATCACACATCCACTAGACAATCAAACACACAAGATCCACAAGATACATGAACAACAAAGGGAAAGATACAAGGTAGCGTTCATCCCAATCCTTGGAGGAGTTGAGGTCTTGATGATATCCCGGAGGATCTTCTCACATGCTCACATGGAGGTCTTGAACTCCATGGGAGTGGTGGTCTCTCTCTCTCTCTCAAGAGTAGAGTGGTACAAGGAGCAAAGCTCTCTATCAAATGAGCTATCACTTTGCTAACCCTAGAAAGGAGGTGGAGGAGGTCTATTTATAGTCTAGTGGGCAAAGGGGTAAGTGAGGGGGCGAATAGGTACATGGGCCTCGGCCCGAAACGTTGCACGCAGGCAAGGCCCAGATGACCCGGATGGGGGTCCGGATGATCCGGCTGTCGTCCGGATGATCCGGGAGGGGGCCCGGATGATCCAGCTTCACACGAGGCCTTCGGGTGTCTTCGGTTGCGAGTTATCCGGACGATCCGGGAGAGGGTCCCGATGACCCGGCTGAGCCCGGATGATCTGGACGGTGGTCCGGACGTCCGGCCTGGTTCCAGCAGCCGCTCCATCTTGTTCTTCTCCTTTCTTCCGTCTTCTCTTCCATGCTTCCCTCGTGGATGGTGTAGACATAGACTTGCGCTCGCACTCCTCCTCGAAATCCGTGATGTTCCGACAATACCTATGCATGCACACGGAAGGAGTGTCAAGTAGTATACCATCCTCGAGAGTGTCAAGTGAGCACGTGTAAAGAAGATGATTCACCTTTGTGTATGTGAAGTAGATGTCACACGTGTCACTTGCCAAATGGACTCTTGACATGGTGATGTCCGTAGGATGCTCCGCATCACTCAACCAACAAGTATAGATCACACATGCGCTAGATCGATGAACACAAAGGTAAGATACAAGATCCAAATCCAACAAAGGACGATACAAAGGTAACCGGTTCTTCTCCGTAAGGAGGTCTTGATGGGGCCACTCAAGAGGGGGTCTTGAATCCAAGGGAATCTTCTCCATAGAGGGGCCATGGTCACTCTCGAGGAGACGATCCATCTGGATGAGCAAAAGCTATCCTCACATATGAGCTACTACTTTGCTAACCCACAAAATGGTGGAGGAGGGGGTCTATATATAGTGCTAAGCCACGAAGGGGTAAGTGAGGGACGAAGGGGTACACGGGCCTCTGCCCAAGTCATGCGTGCAGGCAAAGGCCGGATGATCCGGATGGGGGTCCGGATGATCGGGGCATCGTCCGGATGATCCGGGTCCTCGTCCGGATGATCCGGCTTTGCTAGGAGGATTCTGCAAGCTTCGGGTGTCGTGGCTACGGGATTACCCGGATGCATCCGGATGATCCGACTAAGTCCAGATGATCCGGAGGGAGGTCCATACGTCCGGGCTGACGCCAGCAGCTACTCCATCTTCTTCTCGTTTCTTCCGTCTTCTCTTCCGTGCTTGGCCTTGGTCCTTTGAATCTCCATGGTCATCCCGTATGAGCCTGAGTATACACAAGGTCCATGCATGAGGTAGTAACCATGTCTCGTGTGTGTGGAAAGATAAGATTTGAAGAGGACCGAGAGTTCACCTTGTGTCCAATGGCGTATGGTCGAGGTCTTATCGTATGTCCTTTTGGGGCTTGCGGAGTAGTCGAAGTGTACATGGGGATGATCGTGGGATGCACCGCATCATCTCCGCCCCTTGGGAAAGATCGGACCTCGGATCGTGATCCTCATCATGGTTGTTGTGGACGGACTTGTAGTTGGACGGCGTTGAAGACATTGTGCAATCCAAGTACTCCAAGGTGTCGCCGGAGTGGTATACATGCAAAAAGAGCAAACACAAACAACACTTGGAAATACAATGGTTAGCGCACACAAAATCTCCATCATGTAAGAATGAGTCTGTGTGGCAAGTTTGTGCGTGACAAAATGCATGAAGCTTATCAAGATGATATAGAATGATATGCAAAGCGTTCATGGGAACAAAAGCATTTGTAGTATGCACAAAGGTGTGGTGAATGCGAATAATGCGACCATTGTGCAAAATGATGTCATAATGGGACGGTTTATCAATAGCATGAATATGGCAATGGATGCTCAGTATGATCATGTTATCATGCAATTGATGGTAGGCAATGTGATCATTATGTATGAATATGCCATCAAAAAAGATCACAACAAATTTGCTAAGGAAATGCACAAGCTCATATATCATGGATGACATAGAAATACAAGATGCAACAAGGCAATCATAAGGTGAGTCAATCCATGCATAAGATGCAAATTTGCTATGGGTATGATATGTCCATCGAAAGCATGACATATGGGAACACAATCAACAAATATGTATGTGTTGGTGCAATGTGTCAAAGGAGTGTTGATGTACCAATGCTCGAAGTCGTGGCATTCCTCAACTTGAAGGTCCATAGGGTCCATCTCCAATGTTGGTCCTCCATCCAATATATGTAGCATGTAGACAAGAAGAAGGAGACAACAATGAAAGCATGGCCCATCCAATATGCATATTTGAAGATGGCTCAGAGGGAAGGAATTCACCTTTAGGAGTTTCTCAAGGATGATGGAGTTGCGCGTCTTGTATGCCTTCACATAATCAATATGTCTCATTATGGTACCGCCTTGTGAATCCTTCAAAATGAAAGAACATGACAAATACTCGAAAAAACAAATGAGGTTGGTGCAAATGCAACACCTGTCATTCATGTGGTAAGATACCCAACAAGTGTATGCATCATGCTCGTCATAAGAAAGGACAAGGGAGCATTTCATAGTATGGAGGCATATGATGCGAGAACAACCAAATACAATAGATTCAATCAAACAAGCATTCTTCACAAGTAATATGTCCACGTCTCCTAGATCATTAAGCATAGAGGCAACTATTGGAGGCAAGCGACAATGAACAAGATATATCATGTGAGAGGCATGAACATATATGTCATCAACCCAAGAAAGCGAGTAAGAATGGAACATGGGTGATGCGACAAAGCAAGCAATCATATTGATCAAGTTAAGCAAGCTAGTAGTGCGAAGATGCAACGTACTAGAAGGAATCATGGCAATCATGTCATGTGTGCAAATAGTGGCCATGAATAATGCACATGACATATCACAAACATGAAGGCAAGATATGAGAAAAATAGCATCAATAGCATGAGGCACATGATAAACATGGCAATAGCAACAAGGATCTCCACCAAGCATGCAAATACACATAGGAGTAGCATAATGGTGAATCATGGGTAGATGCAAGCAAGGGTCACAATTGCATGGCAAAATCATGTAAAGAGGCATAACATGCAAAGTGAACAAGATACAATGGCCATAAGGTAACAAGTGATATATAGCCCATAGCCTTGTGAGAGCCAAGTAAAAGAGATGCGCATAGTTCTTGCGCGAAGGGAATGGTGGTACGGATAGTCCACGTGATCCCAAATCATCGTCGTTTCTCTCAAGAGCTCGTTTCGTCAACTCATGGGATTGTGAGGTTGACGGTTGTTCATGAGTACCTACACAAAACAAAAGCAAAGGGAAAATTGTGTGTGCGTGGTAGATGTACACATCATCCATCATGATGCATACGTGCTTATGTTGGTTAGCACCAAATATCCAATGCTCAAATAAATGAGATGCGTGATATAGGAACATGTCATCCATCATGATAGGTTTGTTATTATGTATAGCATAATGGAGACTCAAATTATGTAATGCATCATGGGAAATATGTAGAGCATTGTTATGCGTGGAATGCATATCGTGCAAGCAATTATGAAAATCTTGCAAAGTATGGAATGCTTCAAAATCTCCTAATATGTATGAGGAAACTATGGGGGTCTCCTCATGAGCATTTGTAGAAACATCACATGGAGAATATTGACAACATCCAAAACAAAGCATATTTGGAACAATGTGATCATGGCATGGCATAGTAGATGAATTGCGCAAATCATGTAAAGGAAGCATGGCAATATCATCACATGAAAAACAAAATCCAATGACCATCATCTCGTCATCTATGCCATAAATGCAAATGGGATTTATCTTAATGGGGCATGCATAGTTACTATGTTGAGATTGAAATGAAGCAATATGGGAGATCTCACTCATAGCATATGACAAGTTCAATGGATTGTCAAACATGAAGTGACCAATAGAATTCACATGATATCCTATGGAGCATAGCATCACAACTAGGCAACTCAACATGCTCATCATCATAGTCATCATAAATTGGTAAGTCATGACATGAGGAAGTCGCACTAGCATGAAGCATGGAAATAGGTGGATCAACATCATCAAGCAATCATTGGGAAGATAGTCCACTAGTGGGACAAGAGAAGCATTGTCACCTATGTTACCTTTGGAGCATCGCTCATTTGTTGTAGGTGAGGTGTCGAAGACCAAGTCGTGGTCATCTTCATCTTGATGGAACCATGTGGGGGGTGCATCATCGTCCACCATGGCCATCATCGTCTCCAATGCAGGTATGGACTTGTCGAGGAAAGGCATGTCGTCATGTAGGAGACCTAGCACCAAAGAAGAAAACACACTCGGAGTAGAGGTTAAGTCGTTAGAAATCATAGTGGCTTCACGTGCCGTGTCAACTACCTCACTCACTAAGTGTTGTGGCTCACTCACTCCCTCAAGGATGCTCTCACTCATATTGTTGGTGGAGTCACTCAAATGGCTCTCAACCTCACATAGGATGTGTGGCATGCTCTCAAGTGTGGGGCTAGTGGTGGTCACACTCATCCTCTCATAGGAAATGCTCTCAATGTCACGTATGGTGGAGTCACTCATGTCACTCATGTGGTAGTGGCTCTCCTCACATGGCACTTGGGACATATCGTCATTTGTGGGTGTCGGAGAGGTGTAGGTGAAAACGTCTCCATGCTCAACTCCTATCGCTGCCTTGGTTGAAGGGATAGTCCCATCCTCAACCTTATTGTCACCGTCTTGTTGTTGGAGGCCCATATGATGTGGCACCTCGTAGCTCGTCTCCATGACCGAAGGGAATTTCCCATGCTCGGCCATCTTTCTTGAGGGGCTTCCAAAGATGGAAGTGTCGCCCTCGCTCGTAGGTGGTCGCCTTGTTGTTGAAGATGTCAATGTAGGCGAACTCACGGGAAGTAGGTGAAGATGCCGTATGTCCAAAGGCGAAGATGCCTTGAGAACACTTGGCGAAGATGCCGAAGTGGTTGGTGTAGCCGTAGCTCCGTCGTGGTGGTGCTCGTCTCGCGGTCTTCTATTTTGCTCATGAAGCTTGGACTTGGCGTGAAGTAGGGCTTTCTCGGACTTGTGCGTTTGCGCTTGTGGAGCATCTTCATGTTGATGGTGTCATTGTCGCACTTGAGCTCGTAGTAGATGTCGTTCATCGTCGTCGTGCACATGATGCTTGGAGGTGACTTGCCCTTCATGACGATGTGGATCACGAACGTGATGGTGGTCTCCATGGAGATGTGGACGTTGACGACTTGCGTTTGCATCTTGTTTGCTCTCCGAAGAAGATCAACTTTCTCGCCGCTGCCTTGAGGATGATGAAGCGGAAGAAGACTTGTAGTCGGCCACCATGTCTCGTAGTTGATCCTTTAGCTCGCCCCACTTGGTGTCGATGTAGTCCCTTTTCCTTGCTTCGGAGTGGTGTATGTCGATGGCAAGGTTGTCCAGGCGCTCTCGCAAGGTAGATTGTGTGCCTTGCATTTGTCGTTGTAGATCGAAGATGGATGCTTTGGTGATGTAGTTATTCACACCGTCGTTGTTGTCGAAGCCCGGAGATGAAATGCCTTGCCAATCCATCACAAAACTCAAGCAAATATGAGTGGGAGAACGAGAAGAACTTATACCAAATGTACCTTGACCGATGTTGAAAATGGATCAATGATCACTCAATGTATAACAAGGAAATAGCACAATTGGTACCAATTCTTGTCGGTTTCTCACACCTACACAAGTAAGGCTTATGGTGGAGCTCGGTGAGGATAGTGGCACAAAAAAATTGATGCAAAATGTTAGCAAGAGTCAATAATGTTGAAAGAGATTCACAAATTTGCAAGTGAAACAAGTAGACCAATAGCAATGAATGGCACATGGAAACACACACACGGATAGATAAATGGGGTCGTGCAACCAAGGAATGAGCACAAAATGTGGAACCCACGGAAACGCTTCGTGTTGCACAACTCAAGAGAGACGCCAGCTAGCACGATTGCTCAATAGGCGGATCGACACTTGTGCACAACCTATAAGATGCAAAGATATATCAACGCTCATCCCAAGTATCCTATATATGTATGGTTCCCGGTGTTTGATCCAAGATGGTCGGATATGACAATCTTATGCAATGTGGTAGGATGCTATGGCTATTGCTTACAAGCTTCTTTGTTCTTTCTCTTTTGCTTACAAGCTTTTTTTATATGGCCACAATGCGAAATGGACAAACCAAGATAGAAATTGTGTATATGTGGGAACAATATTGTGACACAAGGGATGATATGATGATACCAATATGATATGGTATGTATGCAATGGAAAGGTGGATCACTAATGTGCACAAGTAACGTTGCCGGCAATACTCAAATGGCTAGTCTCAAAAGGCAAGTGACGCAAAATGGGCTAGGGGTTATCAATGCAATTGCAAGGGGAATATACAATGATGTCGTCGAGGTTACCGTCCTTTGCGATGATGAGTGGCGGTGTTCTTAATGTAGATACCAAGATGATGGAGACTCGTCCCTAAGTGTATGGTGGGCAAAGTTATGCGGAAGTGGCGGTGGTGGTTGATGAAGAAGCAACCGTCCCTAAGTAGCCGAAACACCTTAGGAGACTCAAATCACTACTCAAGCAACCACATATGTAATTGGGAACAAAATGGGTTAGGTTGCGGAAGTCGGTGGTGGTAATGCAGATGATATGGTGGTGGCCCTAGGCAAAGATGCCAAAATTAAGAAAATATGATGGAGTCAAATTATGTGGATGATATTTTTGTGTTATGGGGGATGTCAAGAGCTTCAAAACGAGCTAAAGAACGTCAAAAACGGAGTTCGGATGAATTAGATATGGCCAAAACAAAAATCTGTCCGAGTCAGTGTCAGGGTTAGCCGGACATCCGGGAGTAGGTCCGGATGATCCGGGTTCGTCAACCGGATTTCTGTCGTGTGGGGCGTCCGGATATCCAGGAGATGGTCCAGCTGATCCGGGTGGATCCGGATGATCCGGGAGCACTTCCGGATGATCCGGCCAGGTCAAACTGCTCGTGATTTCCTCTCGGGGACGAATTTTTGGCCGGAAATGGGGGATTTTCGGGGCAAAATTAAGGAGATTTCGTGGATGGAAGGTGGGAAAACTTGGGGAGATGCTAGATCCACTCGAAACCAAGCAAATCCATGGATCAAAATCAACAAAACTTCATCATACCAACAAATCACAAAAAAAATTGGGGCTATTTTTGCTGGGGATTTTCGAATCTAGGACGAAATCAAGCAAAAGAAGGCTAGAAAAAGAGGGGTGGGGGCTCCAAATTCGTGATCAACCTTGCTCTGATCCAAGATGATGTAGGGTGGAACCCTAGATGGCCGATCTTTCATGAAAGGAGTGGATCCCTACGAAGAACGTGATGAACACGAGGGAAAATACGAGGGAAACACGAGGGGAACACGAGAGAAATGACTCAACCAACAAGAATAGATCACACATGCGCTAGATCGATGAACACACAGGTAAGATACAAGATCCAAATCCAACAAAGGACGATACAAAGGTAACCAGTTCTTCTCCGTAAGGAGGTCTTGATGGGGCCACCCAAGAGGGGGTCTTGAATCCAAGGGGATCTTCTCCGTACAGGGGCCATGGTCACTCTCGAGGAGACGATCCATATGGATGAGCAAAAGTTATCCTCACATATGAGCTACTACTTTGCTAACCCTCAAATGGAGGAGGAGGGGGTCTATATATAGTGCTAAGCCACGAATGGGTAAGTGAGGGCGAGGTACACGGCCCCTACCAAGTCATGCGCTACAGCAAAGGCAGTCGATCCGGATGGGGGTCCGGATGATCCGGGCATCGTCCGGATGATCCGGGTCCTCGTCCGGATGATCCGGCTTCGCTGGGAGGATTCTGCAAGCTTCGGGTGTCGTGGCTGCGGGATTACCCGGATCATCCAGGAGGGCATCCGGATGATCTGGCTGAGTCCGGATGATCCGGAGGGAGGTCCGGACGTCCGGGCTGACGCCAGCGGCTGCTCCATCTTCTTCTCGTTTCTTCCATCTTCTCTTCTGTGCTTGGCCTTGGTCCTTTGAATCTCCATGGTCATCCCGTATGAGCCTGAGTATACACAAGGTCCATGCATGAGGTAGTAACCATGTCTCGTGTGTGGAAAGATAAGATTTGAAGAGGACTGAGTTCACCTTGTGTCCAATGGCGTATGGTCGAGGTCTTATCGTATGTCCTTTTGGGGCTTGGGGAGTAGTCGAAGTGTACATGGGGATGATCGTGGGATGCACCGCATCACGAGCTCACCGGCGTCGCTGTGGTTGACGGCGAGGTGATCCGAGGGCACTGGCGTGCTCAGGGCAGAGTCGCCGTTCGGGTGGAGGTGGAGGCAGTCGACGGAGTGCAGGGATTCGCCGGCGATGAGGAAGCCGTCGGAAGGGCTTCGGGAGGGGCCTGGTTAGCTCGTTCCGAGCTGCATTAGGAGCGGGAGAAAGAGGGGAATGGATCAGTGAGGTCTGGTGGTTCCAGATTGAGCAAGAGCGGGGCGAGAGGTCAGACTGCGAGATCACCGGCCGACCGAGGCAGCGGAGCCTGCTCGATCCCGAGCACAGAGGCTCTCTGAGATTGATTGGCTGGTGCGGGCGCGTGCTTGGGGGTGTGAGAAGGAGGTGCATGCCAAGAGATAGACCTGGCGCGAGCTTTTATAGCCGGGCGCCGGTCCACCGTGGACTCGTGGGCCCGCGAGGTCACAGGCGAGACCAGAGGCCATGAGGGCACACGAGAGTGAGTCTGGGCCGTTCGTGGATGAGTTCTACGACCAAGGGAGGGAAAAGAAAGAGCGGGGAAGGAGCCAGAGAGGTTGCGCGTGTGAGGCCGTGCATTGGAGCTTGCGGGCGGCCGGCGCACGTGCGTGGGAGGCAACAGGAGGGAGGAGGAGGAGGGGGACAGAGGCGTGCTGTGCTGCGGACGTCGAGGTGGTCCTCCTGGCACGCGGGGGAGAGTCGAGGTGGCCTGGGTGCTTGGCGTGAGGGCGGTTACAGCAAAGGTTCGGTCAAGACACTAGCTGGCCTGAGGCGTGCAAATGGCTTGCAAGATGCCATTTTTAGGCAAGGTGGGCGTCCTTTGTTGTCCAAAGAGGGTCTAGGAGGGAGTAAACAATGTGGGGAGGACATTGGATTCCCTGAATGGCACTAGAGTGAGAAGGAGAGGTGAGAAAGGGTAGAAGTGCTGCTATCCAGAGAGGGGAAATGAGGGTTTTCACCCCCCAATAATTGAGCTGGGGGCTGGCAAGACTTTCTGGAGGTAGAAGGGAACTACGAGGAGCTGTGGTGAAAATTTGAGCTCATGAGGATTAGTGGAAGAGGTCAAAATAGTGGTTTTTGGCAAAATGACAGAAGGTGTTTGATGCAGGTTTGGGCAAGTTAAAAGATTTCACTTGCTATGATAATTAACAGGATCAAAGGTCATACGGGATTAAGGTGTTCTTCCAAGTTTGAGCTCATTTGGGTAAAGTTACCAATGCAACTTTTGTAAACCCTAGGATCAAATAGAAGTGGGTTTTTCAAGATCTAGGCATGCAAAACTATTCCCCTTGATGCACTACTTGGTGTAGTGACATCATTTGAGATTTTAAACATGTCCACAAAAATTGAGATCAGAAGGATACACTTGACAATGTAGAGTTGCTCAATTTGGTTCTAGACAGAGAGGGTTTTGGGGCACTTTTTTGAACAAAAACAATTTTGATTGGAATGAAACTTTGCAAGATCATCAAAATATGAATTTTCCTGGATTTATTTGAAAATATATCTTATAGAAATATTTCAAATACTTGGAATGAGCAGAAATGGTTTTGGAGGGTTTTGTCCAATATTTTGAACATGACCATGTGTTGAAACTCATATATATGGAACATATGGGTCCATTGAGTTTCCCTAAAATATCAAATATTTTTGAAGCTTTTAAATAATTTTAACCTATTAAAGACCATTTCTGGCATTCAAGAAAAGCCTTTAAATAAAATAGGAAAATAACTTTTAAAAATTATATTTTTGTGGTTTATGGGAATCCTATACCTAATAGGAGTCAAATATACTTTTTGAAAGATTTTTCATACCCAAAATCAAGTACTTGTAGTGCAAACCTCAATTCATGGGGTTTTGGAAAACTAATTTTTGAAAATACTATTTGGCAAATTATTTTTGTAAGAAAATACTATATTGCACTATACACATGGCATGATCATTGGGCAGAAGTTTGGGGCAAGTCGATGAAGTATAGAAGGTGGAGTTGTGTTGACTTTAAAGAGCACTTGAAAATCACAGAGAGAAAACCAACTCATATAAATAGCCAAATAATGCAAAAGTTATTGTCAAACTGAAAGTGCGTTATATCGACTAGAGGGAGGGGGGTGAATAGGCGATTTTTATGAATTCTTCACTGAGGAATTTGCGGGTGAGGAAATTCCTGAGTGAAGAACTACTTGCAGCGGAATAAGTACTCAGATGTAAACATAACAGAACACAAGAACGGTCACCATGAAGAAATGAAGACAAGCACAGAGTACAGAAAGCGCAAACACAGTATAACTCAGAATGAAGACAATCAGACTGAAGAAATTGAACTGAGGAAATTGAGAAAGTCTTCAGTCAAAGTCTTCCAAACAAATATGAACAAGTGCACAACATAGTAATGAGGAAATGGAAGAGTTGAAGAAAAAGAACCAGTAGGCTTGGTGAAGACAATGATTTGGTAGACCAGTTCCAACTGTTGTGACAATTGTACGTCTAGTTGGAGAGGCTAGGTATTTAATCCTGAGGACACACAGTCCTCACTGTATTCTCCTTGAGCGAAGGTCACACAGACCTCGCCCAGTCACTCGTGGTAAGTCTTCAGGTGACTTCCAAACCTTCACATTCTCGGTCACTCGGCGATCCACAATTTCCTCTTGGATGCTCTAGACCATGACGCCTAACCATCTGGAAGATGCACAGTCTTCAAAGGTAACAAGCGTCGGATCCATGCAGGATCAATCTCTTAAGTGATGCTCAATCACTTTGGGTTTGTAGGTGTTTGGGTTTGGATTTTCCTCACTTGATGATTTTCGCTCAAAGTCCTCGGAGGATGGGATGCTCTCAAATGACAAGTGTCGGGTTTCTCTCAGCAGCCAACCAGCTAGTGGTTGTAGGGGCGGCTATTTATAGCCTAGGGAGCAGCCCGACATGATAAGACATAAATGCCCTTCAATGATATGACCGTTAGGTGGGTAGATATTTTGAGACAGCTGGTGCATAGCACAACAACGGTCGGAATTTTGAGGCTCAATTTCCTTAGGGCTCTCATGTTCCTCACTGTGTAGGCAATCCACACTGGCGAATTCCTAACTTCTCAGTCAGAACAAATTCCTTAGCGACGGAAAGAACTTCGCCTTCACATCAAGAATTGACTGAGGCTGTATGAGATTTCAAGGCTTCACCAAGGGGATTGGTAGGTGTAGGATTTTGAGTTGAGCATCGCATGGAAATTTTCCCTTAGTATTTCCTCGACCCCCTTTAACAGTACGGTCTTTCCTATGACTCAAGAAAGAGAAAATAAAACTACGAAAACAAAAGTCTTCACGCTTCATGTTCCTCGTATGAATACCAAGTCTTCGGGTCACACCAATTTCTTCACTTTCAAAGTCTTCAGAAAGTCTTCAGAAAACCAAAATCTTCAGTCGAAGATATTCATTTTTAGGGGTCGACTTTCTCTGTAAATATCAAACTCCTCGTAGACTTATAGACCTGTGACACTCATAAACACATTAGTACCTTAACCTATAAGTCTTCAATACACCAAAATCACTAAGGGGCACTAGATGCACTTACACAAACCACACTTTATCATGATTTATTAGCTAAGTGTTGTGCCATGAAAATCAGGGTGTGACAGCGAGGCTCTCAGGGCCGGGGAGGACGTGGTGGCGCCTTGGTCGTTCCTCCCCCAGCCGCCCTGGCTCCAATGGAGGTCCGTGTAGGGGACACACAGCTCGAGTTCATCGTCAGGCTGCACGAGCCCCCGCGCAGCCGTCTTCGGCTTCCTACTCCTTTTGCAAGGGTAATGGAGATTGAACAGCCGCACGGGTTGAAGTTGCACATGAGGGGTTGATGTAACGGCAACATGCGGGTGGATGTTGAATTCCCCGCACCTCACGTGATGCTTCTCCGTCGCGGCTGGAAAACTTTCGCACGTGCCCATAGCTTGGCGGAGGGGCACATCCTCCATTTTAAGTTACTGGATGCATATCTGCTCTCCATCAAGGTCTTCGGGCATTCGAGTGCTTGCTTAGGGTGATGCGCAGAAAGGTCGACCGACTACGAAAGCTCCTCTTCGAGCGACAGCGACGAAGAGGACATTGACGGCGAAGATGACAACACCGAGTGGGAGGACGGCTACTCGGACTCCAGCTGAGCGCCGGACGCACCATCACCATCAGCCAGACGCCAGCAGCACCATCATCTACACGTGGTCTTCTCCCTGGCAAAGTGATTTGCCGGGGGGTTAGGTGTGAGTGCCTCCGCCTCCTCCAGCTGGACTGCAGCAGGCTACCCCGTGGACTCCTGCTCCGTCTTCCCTGCCGGTATCCCTCCTGCCGCGTTCCTCTGGTCCTGGCGGTGGTGACCAGGGCATTGCCTGGCCGTTCCTTCCAACCTTTCGGCCCCCGCCTCTCTATCTTGTCGAGGCTCATGGTTGATCACCGACGTGGTCAGGCCGAAGCCGCTTGCCGGGCACTTCTTTTGCCCTCTTCACCTCCCATGGTAGCTCCTAGGAGGAGAGAGACAAGAAAGGCATTGCAGAGCACTTATCTTTTTTCAATCTAAAAGATGTAGGCATCTCCCAAACTTGAGTTTAAATTATGTAATCTTCCATCCATGTTTGTACCCTGTATGGTTTGTACTTGTTTATCCGTGTATTAATGTAAAGAAGTTATGCATGTCGGGTACTTGTGCATGTATTATGTCCATGTTGAGGGACGAACCCTCAATACTCCCAGGTAAACAAGGTTTCCCGGTACGACACCTTGACGGTCCCTTCCGTTGCTGCCGCTGGACCCGGCCTGATGGGTTAGGAGTGTGGAAAGGAACCGGCCGCTCGTCAACCCCCCTCCAAATGCCACTGCAACCCTCCTGACTGAAGTAAGCCTTCGAATCAAAGGAAGGGAGCACAGATGTTGAAGGCGACGAGGTTTTTCTATGCACAAGTTTCCCATACAAGAACGTACTTGTGGATGGGGAGTAAAACCTATCTGTGATTGTTGTCCTCCTTGTTATTTCGACAAGAAAGATCTTCCAGGGCCGGTATGCTAGTCCGCTCTCATTCCATCCTGTCAGGGGAGTTCGTCCGAGACGGGGGGCCTGTTGTTAGTACAGGGGAGAAAACAGCAGCATATGATCCCCCCTAAAATGAAATAGTTATCATAGCAAAACCATGTCAAGAAAACAAGCATGCAAGTCTTAGGTGTCAGCGCTTCGTTTTATTATCTTTGCACAGGGTCTACGCCTGGCTTTGTACAAAGGTTACATGCACATCGACAAGGCTTGTACAAAAGGTGCTTGCTGGGGGCTAAGCCCGGCAACCGCGCCTTATGGGTAGAACTTACAAAGATGCTCAATATTCCAAGAGTTTTATATTTTAATGCCATCTTCGGTCTCCAGACGGACCGCGCCAGGTCCGGTGTCTTGTACTACCTGGTAAGGGCCTTCCCACTTCAGCGTCAACTTGTTGGAACCCTTGGCGGACTGAACGCGCCTAAGGACAAGGTCACCTTCCTCAAGGCTCCCGGCATGAATCCTACTGCTTTGATAGCGGTACAGGGCTTGGTGGTAACGTGCAACACACACAGTGGCCCAGAGACGCTCTTCCTCGAGGAGCACGGCATCGTCATGCCATAGCTGCTCTTGCTCTACTCATCGTAGGCAAGTACTTGAGGTGACCCGATATGAGTTCCACGGGAGCACGGCTTCCGCCCCATATACTAGGGAGAAGGGAGTCTAGCCGGTGGATCGATTTGGTGTCGTTTGAAGGGACCAAAGAACCACCGGCAACTCATCGATCTTGTGTCTACCGCATTTTTGTAGCTTATCAAAAGTTCCTGTCTTGAGCCCACGCAGCACTTTAGGATTCATCCATTCAGCTTGCCCATTGCTCCGTGGGTGAGCAATAGAGGCGAAGGAGACCTTGCTTCCAAGGCTTTGGATGTACTGCATAAAGGTGCGGCTCGTGAACTGGGTGTCTTTGTCGGTGATCACTCTGTTGGGTACTCCAAAACGACACACCAATCCTTTCATGAACTTGACAGTTGATTGTGCGGTTACCTTCCTCACTGGTTCCTGATACGTCTCTGTCGTATCTACTTTTCCAAACACTTTTGCCCTTGTTTTGGACTCTAACTTGCATGATTTGAATGGAACTAACCCAGACTGATGCTGTTTTTAGCAGACTTTCTATGGTGTTATTTATGTGCAGAAACAAATGTTCTCGGAATGACCTGAAACTTCATGGAACTTATTTTTGGAAAATATTAAAAATACTAGAAGAAGAATCCACGTCAGGGGGCCCACACCCTGTCCACGAGGGTGGGGCGCCTGCCTCGCAGGGGCCCCTCGACGCCCAATCGACCTCAACTCCAACTCCATATATTCACTTTTGGGAGAAAAAATCGTAGAGAAGGATTCATCGCTTTTAAGATACTTGAGTCACGCCAAGCCCTAAAACCTCTCGGGAGGGCTGATCTGGAGTTCGCTTTGGGGCTCAGGATAGGGGAATCCTTGCCGCCGTCATCATCACCCATCCTCCATCACCAATTTCATGATGCTCACCGGCATGCGTGAGTAATTCCATCGTAGGCTTTGGATTGCGATGGGTTGGATGAGATCTATCATGTAATCGAGTTAGTTTTGTTAGCGTTTGATCCCTAGTATCCACTATGTTACGAGATTGATGTTGCTATGACTTTGCTATGCTCAATGCTTGTCACTAGGGCCCGAAAAGTGCCATGATTTCAGATCTGAACCTATTATGTTTTCATGAATATATGTGAGTTCTTGATCCTATCTTGCAAGTCTATAGTCACCTACTATGTGTTATGATCCGCAACCCCAAGTGACAATAATCGTGGGACCACTCCCGGTGATGACCGTAGCTTGAGGAGTTCATGTATTCACTATGTGTTAATGCTTTGTTCCTCATTACTCTATTAAAAGGAGGCCTTAATATCCCTTAGTTTCATTAGGACCTCGCTGCCACTTGGGAGGGTAGGACAAAAGATGTCATGGAAGTTCTTTTCCATAAGCACGTATGACTATATTCGGAATACATGCCTACATTACAATATTGAATTGGAGCTAGTTACGTGTCACCCTATGTTATGATCATACATGATGAACCGCATTCGCATGATTTTCCATCACCGATCCAATGCCTACGAAGCTTTTCATATATTGTTCTTCCCTTATTTACTTTTCCGCTGTTATCGTTATAATCACTACAAAAACCCAAAAATATTACTTTTGCTACAAGCATCAATTACTTCCATATTACATTGCTACTAAATACTTTGTCTGCAGTATACTAAGTTCTCTGTGTGGTTGAATTGACAACTCAACTGCTAATACTTGAGAATATTCTTTGGCCCCTTGTGTCGAATCAATAAATTTGGGTTGAATACTCTACCCTCAAAAACTCATGCGATCCCCTATACTTGTGGGTTATCAAGACTATTTTTAAAGCGCAGATTACGGGAGCATAGCTCTCATTCTTTGAGTCACTTGGGATTTATATCTGCTGGTCACTATGAAGAACTTGAAAGATGCAAAAACAAAAATTTATCCCTCAACTACGAGGGGAGGTAAGGAACCGCCATCTAGCTCAAGCACTTGATTCACCTTCTTTTTGAGTAAGCTTGCGACACCTAAACCTCGCTTACGCTATTAATTTCGATATGTCGCATGTTAATGATGATGCCACTTCGCTATGCATGATACTTATGATGAAACTACTTCTATGCTTGACACTACTGTGCCACTTGGTGAATTTCTTGATGAACAACTTGCTAGGGCTAGAGAGAATGAAATTATTGAACTGATAATATTGAAGATAGTGATGATAAAGACTCTCCCCCTAATAAATATGAATTAATTAAGCAGCCCGAGGGTTATGTTCTGGATGCAGAATCTGCTAGACCATTCTTGCTTGCAATGATAGAAGTGATCTTAAGAAATTATTAGCTAAATAGAAGCAGCAATCTCTTAATGCTAGAATGAAACATGACCCTGCTTTTGCTACTTCACCTATCTATGTTACTGATAAGGATTATGAATTCTCAATTGATCCTGATATAATTACTTTTTTTGAATCTGATACTATTTATGGCTATGAATCTGAAATTGTTGTGGCACATCTTACTAAATTAAATGATATAGCCACCCAGATCACTAATGATGAGAAATCTCGCTACCTTTATATCCTTAAAATATTTCCGTTCTCATTAAATGGTGATGCTAAGATATGGTTTAATTATCTTGATCACGGTTGTGTGCGTAGTCCCTGTGGATATGATTTACTACTTCTACGCTAAATATTTCCCTGCTTCATAAGAAACAAGCTGCTTTAAGGGACATATATAATTTTGTGCAAATTGAAAAGGAGAGTCTCCCACAAGCTTGGGGGAGGCTTCTCCAATTACTTAATGCTTTGCCTGATCATCCTATTAAGAAAAATGAAATACTTGATATCTTTTATAATGGACTAACCAATGCTTCCAGAGATTTCCCGGATAGTTGTCGGTTCTTACATTTTTCGAGGAAAGAACACCAGATGAAGCTTAAATTTATTGAATAATATGTCACCCAATGAAAATAATTGGACACTTCCTGAGCCTATTCCTAAACCAACTCCGAAGAAGAGGGGTGTTCTATTTCTCATTCCTGAAGATATGCAAGAGGCAAAGAAATCTATGAAAGAAAAGCGTATTAAAGCTGAAGATGTTAAGAATTTACCTCCTGTTGAAGAAATATATGACTTTAATCCATTACCTATTGAAGAAACTCATGGTCTTCATAACCCGACACAGGTAGTAAAGGTAAATTCTCTCTATAGATTTGATGTAGGTGATATCCTCACTATAAGCCTGCTAGACAATGCTTAGAAGAGTTTGATAATTTTATTGTCAAACAAGAAAACTTCAATGCTTATTTTGGTAGACAATTGAAATACAATTCTGATATGCTTGAACACTTGGGTGATTATATGTCTAGAGTTAAAGGTGAACTTAAACTCATCAGTAAACATGCTTCTATGGTTACCACTCAAGTAGAACAAGTACTTAATGCTCAAAATGATTTTCTCAATGAATTGAATAGTAAGAATAATGATTATGCTGTTAGAGTGGCTACTAGAACTAGTAAAATGACTAAGGAACCTTTGTATCCTGAAGGCCATCCTAAGAGAATTGAGCAAGATTCTCAGAAAAATAAAGATGCACCTAGTCCTTCTAAAAGGAAGAAAAGAAAAATGATAGGACTTTTGCATGCTTCTAGTGAACCTATTATCGAAATACCGAGAATCCAAATGATACTTCTATTTACGATCTTTGAAACACAATCTGGGTAATGAACATGAACCTAGTGATAATGTTAATGACAATGTTCATGATGATGCTCAACCTAGCAATGATAATGATGTAGAAATTGAACTTGCTGTTGATGTTGGTAACCCACAATCAAAGAATCAACGTTATGAAAAAAGAGACTTTGTTGCTAGGAAACACGGTAAAGAAAGAGAACCATGGGTTCAGAAACCCATGCCTTTTCCTCCCAAACCATCCAAGAAAAAGGATGATGAGGATTTTGAGCGCCTTGCTGAAATGATTAAACCTATCTTTTTGCGTATGCGATTAACTGATATGCTCAAAATGAATCCTTATGCTAAGTATATGAAAGAAGCTGTTACTAATAAGAGGAAAATACCGGAAGCTGAAATTTCCACCATGCTTGCTAATTAGACTTTTAAGGGTGGAATACCTAAGACTTTTAAAAGAAACTATGTTAAAACTGTTTTATGTGATCTTGGAGCCGGTGTTAGTGTTATGCCTTTCTCTTTATATCGTAGACTTGATTTGAATAAGTTGACACCTACTGAAATATCTTTCCAATGGCTGATAAATCAAATGCTATACCTGTCGGTATTCGTGAGGATGTGCCTGTTGTGGTTGCAAACGTTACTATTTTAACGGACTTTGTTATTCTTGATATTCCCGAGGACTCGATAGTATGTCTATTATTCTTGGAAGACCTTTTTGAATCTTTAGGGCTGTTATTGATTGCAACAAAGGCAATGTCACTTAATGAGCATACGGTACACTTTCCGAGCAAACAACCTCAAGTCCACAGTATCAATTCTATTGGAAAAATTCCATCAATTATTTTTGGAGGTTTCGAATTTCCTCTTCCTACTGCCAAGAAGAAATATGATATTCTTATTATTGGGGATGTGCATATCCCCGTTGAGGTAACATAGTGTTATTCGAAATTACTCCGGTTCCATGTTATTACGAATGAGTTTGTTAACAAGACTTGATCAACCTTGTTAGTGGATTCCTTTTGATGAGCATGAGGTGGATGAAACAAGAAGCACAACCTTCAGTACTTCTTCTACTTTCTCTGTTATTTAGTTGAAATAAAGTAAAAAAATAGTATTTTTCTGTCTGTTTTCTGAATTATCCATGCAATATAAAAATACCTCGAAAATAAAAGTTCTCCAAATGCCCCGAAATTGGAATATGATTTTTTTCTGGAATATTCGAGAATATCTGGCACTGAGAACACAGTAGGGGGAGCAAGCACCTGGCCACGAGGGTCCAGGGCGCGCCCACCCCTACAGGGTGTGCCCCCTGCCTCGTGGGCCCATGGTAGCCCCCCTCCACTTATTCCTGCACCCACACGCTTCTTCTTCCTCCCAAAGAAATCACCATCTAGCTCAAGCACGAGTTCTAGCTCATTTTGTTGTGATTTTCGATCTCCTTGCTCAAAGCACCTCTCACAAAACTGCTTGGGGAGATTGTTCCTTGGTATGTGACTCCTCCATTGGTCCAATTAGTTTTTTTTCTAGTGCTTTATTCATTCCAAATTTGTGCTGCCCAGGTGACCATGTTCTTGAGCTTGCATGTCAAATTTATATGGTTCCAAGTAGTTCTAATGCATGATATAAGCTCTAGGCACTTGTAGGAGTAGTTGCTATCAATTTTGTTGAGCTTGGTTCACTTTTATTTGAAGTTACTAAAAATTTCAGAAATTTTTCAGAGGAAAAAATATGCTTAGGAAAATATACCAAGGTGGTCCTTCAAGGAAGCAAGGACCCAGGCTCGCAATGCGCGATGTCGATGATGAGCCACCAAGGGAATCTCCAGTGCGGCCTTGTGAATGGCCTTCAGAAGGCTTTATGGATCGAGCGGGAATCAAGGAAGAATTTAACGCGTATTTGCGTAACGCTGATCTTGTGAACTTCGAGGGAGAAAAGTGCAGCCAGTACCACTATCTCACTAGTTAATTTGTGAGGAGGTTTGAATTTTCATCTTCACGCAATTCTCCAACTGTCCTGTTTGATCTCTATGAAAAATCTTACACTACGGACTTAGAGGATTTAACCACTGCTTGCAAACTTCCACAATGGGGTAGTACTTGTGAACCTCGCAAATTTGAATTTAGAGATTTTCTTGTGAGTATAACTGTGGGGGAATCTAGAGATATAACACAAGCTACCATAGGGAGCATCCATTTTCCTGCTAAACAATATTTTTGCTCTCTTCATAGGTAGGTGCATAAATGGTAAGGATGAAGCATGTCACATGTGTGTCCCTCGACCTTAGTATTCTTAGGAGTGCTTTGTGTTAGGGAGACAAATCTTATAATTTGAGAGCCATTGTTGCACGAGGGTTGCATAATAATAGATTTAATGGATATTTCTTTAGGCGGAATTTATGCAGCCCGCTTTAGCCGATTTTCTTGGTGTAACCATACATAATCTTGATATTGAATTGCCTCCTACTTATTTAGACTTTATTGCTATGGTTCACCACCAGGTTTATCGAGAGGAATGAATCACCTCTCCGGTATCGCTTTTAATCTTTGATGAGGCGTCATGTTTGTCAGACATTACTCTCCTGCTCCTTCCTTCTTTGATTATCGTGCAAAGGAAGACATTTTATTACCAGAGAGGAGGTAGATGAGTACGAGAGAGGAGGCGGAGGCAGCTCGCCACGCAGCTGCGAGGCCGAGGAGGCAATAATCGCTTGACATCGCGAAGACGACCCCGGCTACAACTATGGATATCCGACAGGCCATCCGTGGCCATAAACCAACTTAGGCCAAAAGCCTAAGCTTGGGGGAGTACATATTTCTCACAGACATTACATTTATGTTCACACACACTCATTGCTAGATGTCGGTGCTCATACTCTTTCACTGTAATATCCATGCTAGTGTATTTTCCTTTTTCTTCCTTTCTTCTTGTGTGTTTAATAAACCTTAAGAAAAACAAAAAAATTAGTCTAGTTTTAGTTAGTTTACTTTTCTTGCTGTAGTAGTAATAATTAAAAAGAAAACCCAAAAGGATTTCCTGTTCTTCTTTTGCTTGTCGGGAGCTTTCCCGTGTAAATAGTTTTATTTCTTTTCTTTTCTTTGGGGGTCGATAGGAGAAGACCATGATTAAATTGTTGAAGTGGCTCTTATATGCATTATTTTTGATTTAACCACGAGCCCATATTACCTTGTCTTCTCCTGTTTATTGAATGCTCGTAGATTCCAGCTTAGTCCAATGCACATGCACTCTTATTATTTTCACATCGTTTGGTCATGCAAGTGAAAGGAAATTTGACGATATATGATGGACTGACTGAGATGAGAGAAGCTGGTATGAACTCGACCTCTCTTGTTTTTGTAAATATGATTAGTTCATCGTTCCGGATTCAGCCTATTATGAATAAACATGTTTGCAATGACAATTAGAGATTATAGTTGCTTATGCCATGCTTGATTAGCTATGAGTTATAATGGTTAACCTTGCGTGCCAACATGCTATTAAAATAGTTGTGATGTGGTATAGTGGGGTGGTATCCTCCTTTGAATGATTTAAGTGACTCGACTTGGCACATGTTCACACATGTAGTTGAAACAAATCAACATAGCCTTCATGATATTTATGTTCATGGTGGATTATATCCTACTCATGCTTGCACTCAATGTTTATTAATTTTTAATGCATGTTCATGACTGTTGTCGCTCTCTAGTTGGTCGCTTCCCAGTCTTTTGCTAGCCTTCACTTGTACTAAGCGGGAATCTTTGCTTGTGCATCCAATCCCTTAAACCCCAAAGTTATTCCACATGAGTCCACTATACCTTCCTATATGCGGTATCTACCTGCTGTTCCAAGTAAATTTGTATGTGCCAAACTCTAAACCTTCAAATGAAATTCTGTTTTGTATGCTTGAATAGCTCATGTATCAACTAGGGTTGTCCTTATATTCCATGTTAGGCGGGTTATTCTCAAGAGGAGTGGACTCCGCTCCTCACTCACGAGAAAATGGCTGGTCACCGTGATGCCCAGTCCCATGCTTTATGCAAACTAAATCAAAATAATTGCAAACAAAACTCCCCACAGGGTATTTGTTGTTAGTTGGAGGTACTCGTTGTTTCGAGCAAGCCATGGATTGATGCTTGTTGGTGGAGGGAGTATAAACTTTAGCATTCTATTTGGGAACAGACCTATAATGTGTGTAGCATGGAAGATATCGCCATCTCCTCAAGTTGTTATGTTGACAATGAAAGTATGCCGCTCAAAATATTATTTATCTCGCTTTAAAATCGAGCTCTGGCACCTCTACAAATTCTGCTTCCCTCTGCCGAAGGGCCTATCTATTTACTTTTCATGTTGAGTCATGACCCTCTTATTAAAAAAAGCACTAGCCGGAGAGCGTGCTATTGTCATTTGCATCCATTACTATTAATTTATATTGGGTATGACTATGGTGGATCTCTTTTACCATGAATTTCAATGTCTAGTCAATCCTTGATCTTTAAAGGTGCTTTCTGCATTTATGTTTCTTGGTCTCGAGAAAGGGCTAGCGAGATACCATCTTGTTATATCATATTATGATTGTTTTCAGAAAGTGTTGTCATCCGAGATTTATTATTATCGCTCGCTAGTTGATTATGCCATTGACATGAGTAAACATGAGACCTAAGAGTTATTGTGAATTTTGGTTAATCATAATCTTTGGTGAAAACTTGAATGCTGGCTTTACATATTTACAACAACAAGAGCAAACAGAGTTTGTAAAAGTTTTTCTTTATCACTTCCAGTTTATCAAATGAATTGCTTGAGGACAAGCAAAGGTTTAAGCTTGGGGGAGTTGATACGTCTCCGTCGTATCTACTTTACCAAACACTTTTGCCCTTGTTTTGGACTCTAACTTTCATGATTTGAATGGAACTAACCCGGACCGACGCCGTTTTCAGCAGACTTTCTATGGTGTTATTTATGTGCAGAAAGAGAAGTTCTTGGAATGACCTGAAACTCCACGGAACTTATTTTTCGAAAATTTAATAAAGCGGAAGAAGAATCCACGTCGGGGCCCACACCACATCCACGAGGGTGGGGGTGCGCCTGCCCTTACAAGCGCGCCTGCCTCGTGGGCCTCGACGCTCCACCGACCTCAACTCCAACTCCATATATTCACTTTCGAGGAGAAAAAATCAGAGAGAAGGATTCATCGGCGTTTTATGATACGGAGCCGCCAAGCCCTAAAACCTCTCGGTAGGGCTGATCTGGAGTCCGATTCGGGGCTCGGAGAGGAGAATCCGTCGCCCGTAAATCATCATAAACCATCCTCCATCACCAATTTCATGATGCTTTCGCCAGGTGCATGAGTAATTCCATCGTGAGGCTGGCCGGACGGTGATGGGTTGGATGAGATCTATCATGTAATCGAGTTAGTTTTGTTAGGGTTTGATCCCTAGTATCCACTATGTTACGAGATTGATGTTGCTATGACTTTGCTATGCTTAATGCTTGTCACTAGGCCGGAGTGCCATGATTTCAGATCTGAACCTATTATGTTTTCATGAATATATGTGAGTTATTGATCCTATCTTGCATGTCTATAGTCACCTACTATGTGTTATGATCCGGCAACGGAAGTGACAATAATCGGGACCACTCAAAGTGATAACCGTAGTTTGAGGAGTTCATGTATTCACTATGTGTTAATGCTTTGTTCGGTACTCTATTAAAAGGAGGCCTTAATATCCCTTAGTTTCCATTAGGACCCGCTCAGTGACGGGGAGGGTAGGACAAAAGATGTCATGCAAGTTCTTTTCCATAAGCACGTATGACTATATTCGGAATACATGCCTACATTACATTGATGAATTGGAGCTAGTTACATGTCACCCTATGTTATGATTTGTTACATGATGAACCACATCCGGCATAATTTTCCATCACCGATCCAATGCCTCTGAGTTTTTCATATATTGTTCTTCGCTTATTTACTTTTCCGTTGCTACTATTATAATCACTACAAAACCCAAAAAAATTACTTTTGCTACCATTACCTTTACTTCCATATTACTTTGCTACTAAATACTTTGCTGCAGATACTATGTTATCCAGGTGTGGTTGAATTGACAACTCAACTGCTAATACTTGAGAATATTCTTTGGCTCCCCTTGTGTCGGATCAGTTCCACCTCAGGCCACTTTGTAAACTTGTCGATTGCTATGTACAAGAATTCAAAGCCCCCGGTAGCACGGGGGAAGGGGCCCAGGATATCGAGCCCCCAGACCGAGAATGGCTAGGATAAAGTGATCGTCTAGTGAGCTTGAGCTGGTTGATTAATGTTTTTGGAATGGAACTGGCAGGCTTCACACTTGGTGACTAGCTCAGTTGCATACTGGAAGGCTATAGGCCAGGAGAGACCCTGTCGGAAGGGTTTCTCCGACCAGGGCTCTTGATCCTATGTGAGAGCCACACATACCCGTGTGTATTTCTGCCAACAACTTCAGCCCATCTTTCCGGCAGACACACTTCAATTTCACCCCGTTTGGCCTCTTTCTGTAAAGAGTGTCATTGACAAACTGGTACATACTAGACCGTCGGGCTACTTTTTCAGCTTCTTCTTGCCCTTCGGGAAGTTCTCCTTTTTGAAGGAAACAGACTATGTCATGCGCCCAAGTTGGAGCCTGTGGCTCGACAACAAGGACTAAAGGCGCCTCCTCGTTCGTGGGAGCACTCTCCTCGATTGTGTCTCGGGAAACCACGGCCACCTATGGGACCAGAAGGTCCCTTTCTGGTTCGGTAGGGGGTGTCGCTTGCACAAAGAGCAGACGAGTGCGGGGCAGCATGACAGAGATCACGCCCTGGGGGAAACCTCAGCAGCAGCTGAGCCCCCACCCTGGCCTCCGAGGTTGTACTTGGCACGGGTGATGATGATGTCTATCGCACCGTTGCTCGGCTCCTAACGGTGCCAGCGGTGGCAACACTGCGACCTCGCTGCTATCAGGCGACCACCTGGATGGCAGGGTGGTGCGGCGAAGGTGGTCGAGGGCTAGTGGCTCTGTCGAATAGCTGGCAGTCGACCCGTCCCAGGGGTGCACGCGCTGCGGCCGCAACCATGGTGGGAGCGGCCGGAGGGCGGCGATGTGCCCCGGTCGGAGCGCTGTTCCTGTTGCTATGCCCGTCAGTGGGAGAAAGGGGTGCACATGGAGTAACCCCTTCAACCGGACCTTGTGGAGCATGGCCATCGGGGTGTTGCTGATGCTGCTCTCCTTCGATGCCTCCTGCTCCTGCGTCGGCCACAAGGGAAGTTGTGATAGTGCCGCCTGCTCCAACCACATCCCCAGCAGCGTCCGCGTCCTCGCGTGTCTCCACGCCCCCCGCAGCGTTAGAGGCCGCGGGCGGCAGAGCCTTCGAGGTGGATGGATGAGCCGAAGAACCGGGTTTCTTCTTGGGCTCCATGGTCGATGACGCCGTCAAATATGAAGATGGCGATGAAGATGATGCGCTGCACACGCCTTCAGGTTCGCGCAAGCGACCCCCCTACCTGGCGCGCCAAAGATGTCACGGGAAACCACGACCACCTATGGGACCAGGAGGCCCCTTGGTGGTTCGGCAGGGGGGGCGACGGGTTGCACAAAGAGCAGACGAGCGCGGGGAAGCACGGCAGAGATCACACAAGCATTTTTACCCAGGTTCAGGTTGCCGTGAGGCGCAAAACCCTACTCTTGCTTTGGTGGATTGATGGTGGAAAAATGATGGCAAGGCGTAGCACACTGCCCGACAGGGGTTGCCTCCGGGCGACTGTGGCTACGCGCATATGGGGGTGAGAGTTATCCAACCTTCTAACCCTTTCTACGGTTTCCATGGGCCTCCTTTTATAGATCAAGGAGTTACCACAATGGCAAAGTTGTCATTGTGCACTGATAAGATAGCAAACGGTGCTATCATACCTAACTCGCGGGCTGATAGGGCACATTAAATGCCGCTCAGTGTCACATCGTTGGTTGCCCGGCAAGGCTTGCCGGGCTATCTCGGCAGCTCCGCGTCCGCTCGCTTGACACGTCACAGGACGGGTGTCATCTGTTGGTATTTCCTGTAGGGAGAGGCTGCCATGTGGCGGATGGCTTCCACTTAGTCACGTTGCGGCTTGACACCGCACTGATTGACGACGTGGGTCGTGGAGGAGTGGTTGGTGAGGTGGTTTTGCCTCCGCGTGCCCCGGCAGGCCCTACCGGGACGTCTTGGACGCCTTCTTCCGGCGGTGGCCTCGCCCCTTGTCGAGCTCACCTGGCCGGCAAAGGAGGCCCTTCTCCTGATGGTATCCTGCTTCTCTGGCTTGACCATGGTCCCTCTGATATGCATGTTGGTCCTTCAAATCTTTTAGTCCCTTGTACTCTGACTTGGGTTGGTGCTTCGATCTCGTCCATGTGCCTGTGCACAGTCTGGGCAACAGACCTAGGGTTTGTTGCACTGATAGAAGCCCCTGGGCCTGCCCCGAACGCGCTACGGAGCGTCATCGGGGTAGGGCCTAATAAGTGCACAGGCGGGGTTGCTAAAGAGGCTGGTCTCTTTAGGTCTTCTTTGCTTCTTCATTAGCCTTGGGTTTGAGTCAGTTTCCGATTTCTCCGCGCGTCGTGCGCAATGCCGTGGAAGAACTTTGATCGTGGCCTGCGGATTCTCCTCACCCCATGATCACGGGGCAGAAACTACCATCCCACTTGCCTCCCATTTTGCACGCACCTGCCATGTGTTCCGCATGCATTGGGTGTGGTAGGTAGTGGATGCGGAGGGCACAGGGAGGAGTGTCATGGCTGAAAACCGAGCGTTGATGGTTGGAGCAGAGGGTCGGCCTTGATTCTCAAAACCACAGAGGGTGCAGAGAGGCCGTATTGGAGGAGCGGGGCGGCCATTTCCTGTATGAGGACCTAGCCCCCTGTCTCGTCCCCCTATAAAAAGGGGCAGGGGCCGTGCCTCTCTGCACACACTTCTTCTTCTTCTTCTCCGCAACCATTCCCTTCTAGCCATGGTGAGAGGGCGAGGGCGCGGCGGTGTCCCAGCGGCAGCAACGAGGGTTTCTACTCAACAACGCATCTCTCCTCCTCCGGATCCTGTGGTGGCTGTCGGTGTCAAAACCGGCGGATCTCGGGTAGGGGGTCCCGAACTGTGCGTCTGGGATTGATGGTAACAGGAGGCAGGGGACACGATGTTTACCCAGGTTCGGGCCCTCTCTATGGAGGTAATACCCTACTTCCTGCTTGATTGATCTTGATGAATATGAGTGTTACAAGAGTTGATCTACCACGAGATCGTAATGGCTAAACCCTAGAAGTCTAGCCTATGAGTATATGGTAATGAATTTGTCCTATCCGGACTATGCCCTCCGGTTTATATAGACACCGGAGGGATCTAGGGTTACATGGAGTCGGTTACATAGGAAGGAATCTTCATAATTGGTCGCCAAGCTTGCCTTCCACGCCAAGGAGAGTCCAATTCGGACACGGGTATAGTCTTCGGTCTTCGTGTATTCACAGCCCATCAGTACGGCCCATGGATAACAGGCCGGACGCCCGAGGACCCCTTAGTCCAGGACTCCCTCAGTAGCCCCTGAACGTGGCTTCAATGACGAGGAGTCCGGTGGGCAGATTATCTTCAGCATTGCAAGGCAGGTTCCCCTTCTTCCGAACTCCAATATAGTCTTCGGTTGTGATGATTGTATCCGGACTTGTGTACATAATTGCAGAAAATACAATACTCCACGAGTCCAATCGGTCGACAACTGTTACGACATTGCATCACGCCTGCACGGTTATTATTTCCAACCGTTGGCTATCCTATCGCCCCACGTCTCGGGAAGCAGTTTTATTGGCACGTCTTGTCAAAGCAGAGATCGTGTCCCCTTATTCACGGGATTTTCAATAATGTTGGTATGGGTAACCCAACCATCCCCTGGGTACAACTCTTTGAGGATAGGTAAGTTTCGAGACCCAGGAGGGGACGCTCGATATTCTGGGCCTTTATATAGGGACCCGGACTTGTCTTTCTCTTCTGCACTTGCTTCTTCCTCAATCCCAGCCACCCTGAGATCTAGCCCTCGAGTTCCAATCACCAGCTGCCCCAATCATGTCCGGGCCCATCCGTTCAGGCCGGTGGGTGGCCTCTTCCGTCACGGAGGAGGATATTGCGAAGCTCCGCATAGCGACGTACCTGACCCTAGAAATCCTTCATCGGCTTCCTGCCGAGGGACAGATCATTCCCACCCCCAAATCTGGCGAGAGGGTAGTATTTGTGTCCCACTTCCTTCATGGGCTAGGGTTCACACTTAGCCCCTTTGTCCGGGGGCTCATGTTCTACAATGGGCTAGACTTTCACGATCTGGCCCCGGACGCCATTCTTCTCATCTCGGCATTCATCGTCACGTGTGAGGCCTTCCACCGGACTCCTCCGCACTTTTGTTTGTGGCTCAAGCTTTACATGTGAGACCGCAGGTGACAGAGGAGGAGCAGGCAGAGTGCGGCAGCGTTGCTATAAGCAGGCTTGCCAGCGTGGTTTTGATGCGGAGCATACTGCGGACATCACCATGTCAAGAGTCCGTTTGGCAAGTGACACGTGCGACATCTATTTCACATACGCAAAGGTGAATCATCTCCTTTACACGTGCTCACTTGACCCCTTCGAGGATGGTATACTACTTGACACTTCTCCCGTGTGCATGCATAGGTATTGTCGGAGCTTCACGGATGTTAAGGAGGAGTGCACGCACCAAGGAACAACTACACCATCCGCGAGGGAAGCCGGGAAGCGACGACAGAAGAAGAAGTTGGAGACAGCTGCCAGGACCCGGACATCCGGCCAGGACCCCGGAGATCCGGCCCCTGGAACCTCACCCACAGCAGTCGTCCAGCCGCCAAGTACCTACAGGCCCCGGACATCCGGCCATAGCCCGGACATCCGGCCCTTCCCCCGGAAATCCGGCATCGACGACAGAACGCACCCGAAGTTTGGCCACTTCAGCCCGAAGATCCGGCCCGAGCCCCGGACATCCGGCGCCTCGCAAAGCATCGGACATCCGGCCCCCAGCCCGGGCATCGGGCGCCTGCCTGCGCACAGCCACGGGCCAGAGGCCCATGTATCTCTCTTTCCCACTTACCCCTTCGTGGCTTAGACTATATATACTACTCCCCCTCCTCCTAGTTAGAGTTAGCATTG
This sequence comes from Aegilops bicornis, assembly GCA_021605145.1. Lineage (NCBI taxonomy): Eukaryota > Viridiplantae > Streptophyta > Magnoliopsida > Poales > Poaceae > Aegilops > Aegilops bicornis. The sequence continues at coordinate 35,878,934 of CM038669.1, forward strand.
GTTTAGCTCATACTTGAGATAGAGCATTGCTCATTCATATCGGATCTACTCCACGTGAGAGACCGCGGCCCCTCTTCGGAGAAGATCCACCTTGGATTCAAGACCTCCTTTGCGGAGAAGACCCCCATCAAGACCTCCTCATGGAGAAGACTGGTTACCGTTGGTATCGTCCTTTGTTGACTTTGGATCTTGTATCTTACCTTTGTGTTCATCGATCTAGCGCATGTGTGATCTATTCTTGTTGGTTGAGTGATTTCTCTCGTGTTCCCCTCGTGTTTCCCCTACGTGTTAAATCACGTTCTTCGTGAGGATCCACTCCATTCGTGAAAGATCGGCCATCTAGGGTTCCACCCTACATCATCTTGGTATCAGAGCCAGGTTGATCACGATTCGGAGCCTCCCCGTTGTGTTTTCTAGCCTAGTTTTGTTGATTTCATCCTAAATTCAAAAATCCCCACCAAAAATAGCCCCAATTTTTTTTTGTGATTTGTTGGTGTGATGATGTTTTGTTGATTTTGATCCATGGATTTGCTTGGTTTCAAGTGGATCTAGCATTTCCCCAAGTTTCCCCACTTTCCATCCACGAAATCTCCGCAATTTTGCCCCCCGAAATCATCAATTTCTGCCCCCAAATCTAGTTCCTCGAGTTCATCCTCGGATTTGGAGCCCGGACATCCGGCCCGACCCCCGGACATCCGGCCAGCCCGGACATCCGGCTCCTGAAGCGCATATTCGCGCAAGTTTCTGGACATAAGGTCCCGGATACCGGCCCAAGCCCCGGATTTCCGACCCCTGGGATTTTCAGCTTTTCCCGTTTCACCGTTTTGTCCATAACTAATTCATCCGGAGTCCGTTTTTGACGTTCTTTAGCTCGTTTTGAAGCTGTTGACATCCCCCATCACATAAAAATAGTACCACCACCATTTGAATCCATCAAAGTTTTGGAACTTTGGCATCTTTGCCTAGGGCTTCCACCACATCCTCCGCAAAACCACCTCCGACTTCCGCAACCTAACCAATTTTGTTCCCCATTGCATTAGTGGTTGCTTGAGTAGTGATTAGAGTCTCGTAAGGTGTTTCGGCTACTTAGGGATGATTGCTTCTTCATCCTCCACCACCATAACTTCCGCATAGGCTTGACCACCATACACTTCCGCCACCGCAACTTAACCCAATTTTGTTTGTGTTGAGAGTTGTGTCTCCTAAGGTGTTTCTGCTACTTATGGACCGTGTTTCGAACTCCGACACCGTGTATAGTCCATCCACCGCTTTAACCTCGACTTCCGCATTGCATCTCAAAACCCCATCATTGTATTTTCGCAATCCCGTTGAGCTTCCGCAAAACCACCACCGCTTTCCACTACCACCGTTTGACTTTTGTCCTTGAGATTTTGAGTTGTGGTTTTCCCGTTTCCTAAGGTGTTACGGCTACTTAGGGACGAGTCTCCATCATCTTGGTATCTACATCAAGAACACTGCCACTCATCATCGCCAAGGACGGTAACCTCGACGACACCATTGTATATTCCCTTGCAATTGCAATTGTTAACCCCTAGCCCATTTTGCTCACTTGCCTATCGAGACTATCTATTTGAGTATTGCCGGCAACGTTACTTGTGCACATTAGTGATCATACCTTCCATTGCATACATAACATATTGTATTGGTATCATATCATCTCTTGTGTCACAAAGATTGTTCCCGCATATACACAATTGCTATCTTGGTTTGTGCATTTCGCAAAGTGGCCATACAAAAAAAGCCAATAAGCTTTTAAGCAAAAGAGAAAGAGCAAAGAGCTTGTAAGCAAGTGCCATAGCATCATACCACATTGCATATAATATTGTCATATCCGATCATCTTGGATCATCTTGAGAGAAACACCGGGAACAATACATATATAGCATACTTGGGATAGAAATTTTATCCATTTTGCATATCATAGGTTGTGCACAAGTGTCGTATCCGCCTATAGAGCAATCGTGCTAGCGTCTCTCTTGAGTTGTGCAACACGAGCGTTTTCCGTGGACTCCACATTTTGTGGTCATTCCTTGGTTGCACGACCCCATCTATCTATCCGTGTGTGTGTTTCCGTGTGCCACATATTGCTATTGGTCTACTTGTTTCACTTGCGAATTTGTGAATCTCTTTCAACATTATTGACTCTTGCAAACATTTTGCATCAAATTTTTGTGCCCCTATCCTCACCGAGCTCCGCCATATAAGCCTTACTTGTGTAGGTGTGAGAAACCGACAAAATTGATACCAATTGTGCTATTTCCTTGTTACACATTGAGTGATCATTGATCCATCTTCAACCTCGGTCAAGGTACATTTGGTATAAGTTCTTCTCTTTCTCCCACTCATATTTGCTCGAGTCTTGTGATGGATTGGCAAGGCATTTCACCCTCGGTCTACAACAACAACAACGAGTTCGATGCCACGAACAACTCCAACGACGCCAAGATGCACGCTCAAATGGAGGAGATCAAAGCCCTCATCAAGTCCTACAAGCGATCTTCCTCATCTCCGAGAAGACGCTCAAGAGCACATTCTTCCGAGTTACCATCTCCAACAAGGTCACATCGGCATCGACACCATCACCACCGACAAGAACGTGAAGGTCAAGAGCTCAACACCGACAACCGCTCCACGACTTCACCATCTCCCTTGGCATCTTCGCCAAGCGATTTCAAGGCATCTTCGCCTTCGGATATACGACATCTTCGCCAAAAAGCACCTCAAGACTACGCTCAAGAGAAGCTCCCCAAGCTCAAGTCCGCGACTTCCACGAGCTACTACGACCTTGACATCGACCATGTGATTCCTTTCTATGGGACTCAAGAACCCGAGGAGTATCTCGAGTGGGAGCACCTAATGGACGACTACCTCAAGTTACATCAAGTTCCTCCCAAAGATCAAGTCAAGTGTGCCACAAGAAACTTCCACGACTATGCGTCCACATGGTGGCTTCCACCTTCGGAGACCTACGACATGAGTTGGCCCAAGACAAAGAAAGCTTTGCGGCGAGAGTTCGTGCCTCCAACCTACACGGAACAACTTCTACGCCAATTGGAGAACACCATCCAAGGATCCAAGTCCATCGACAAGTACTTCAAGGAGATGAAGAAAGCCTTCATGACAGCCAGCGGCATGGGCGACCCCATGTCAATGAAGTTCCACTTCATGATGGGATTGAACAACGACATCTCCAAGACTATCTTCCTCGAGAACTACAAGTCCCTCGGCGACAACTACATTGGTGCTCTCAAAGGCGGAACAAGAACTCATGAAGGCCAAGGCTTCTCCACCCCAAGCACACTTCTCGAAGACCAAACTCAAGGCAGCGAGCATGAGGCTAGTACTACCAAGATGTCCAAGCCCGATGAGCTAAAAGGCGATGCTCCCAAGTTGAACTTCACCGCCATCCCTCTTTGTGGCATTGATGATGCCGAGTCCTCCACGAATCTTTTTTCAAGATGGTGCGGCGATGAAATCACGACTCTGGAGACCTTCAAGGACCACGTTTTGGAGGCGAGCGACTTGGTGACGAGCAAGGATGATGCTTCCATCTTAGGAGGCGAGAGCGATCATGTGCCATCTTCGGCCTTCATCCATGGTGACAACGACGAGATGGTTGAGCATGGGATTTTCCCTTCGACCACGGCGACGTATGATGACTTGAGTGACTTGTGCCACCATACTGAGAGTGAGAGTAACTTCACCACTAGCCACATATGTGATGAGTTGCCCCAATTCCCATGTGAGGAGAGGCACAACCCCCACCACTTGAGTGAGATGAGTGACTCCACCATATGTGACTTTGAGTGCACCTACCTTGAGGGAGTGAGTGAACCACCACATAAAGATAGTGAGGCCACTTCGATTTCTAACGACTTAACCTCTACCTATATTGTGTCTTCTCATTTGGTGCTAGGTCCCATATATGATGACGCGCCGATTCGCGATGACTACGTCCTTCGTTTGGACAAGATGATGGCCATGGTGGAATATGATGCACCCCCACATGGTTCCATCAAGATGAAGATGACCACCATTTGGTCTTTCCCACCTCACCTACACCACTTGAGTGGAATGAACAAGGTAACATAGGTGAAGGTGATACTCTAGTCCCACTAGTGGACATTCTTGACATTGATTGGTAGCATGATGTTGATCAACCTATTACCATGCTTCATTCTAGTATGATTTTCCCATGCGATGATTTACCCATTTATGATGAGTTTCATGATTGTCATGTGGAGTCTATTAGTTGTGATGCCATGTTACATAGGATTTCTTGTGACAATTCTTTAGGTCACATCATGTTTGACAATCCACTTGACTTGTCATATGCTATGCATGAGATCAATCATATGTCATATTTGCAATCTCTTCATAGTGACTATGCATATGCCATTAAAATTAACCCAATTTGCACTTATGGCATAGATGACAAGCCCATGGTTATTGGCATTTGTTTCTCTTGTGATGATATTGATATGCTCCCTTTGCATCATTTATCTCATATGCCATGCCATGACCACCTAGCTTTGGATATGCATTGTTTTGGATGTTGTCCATTTTCTTCATATGATGTTTCCAATATTGCTCATGAGGAGACCCCCATAGTTTCCTCGTACATTTTAGGAGATTTTGATCCATCCCATCAATTGCGTGATCCCAATAATTATGTGCACAATATGCTACCCATGAATACTTGTCAACCTCGCAATCCTACGAATTGACAAAACGAGCTCTAGAGAGCAATGATGACTTGGGATCCCATGGATTGCCTTTCCCACCGCTCACTTCGTGCAAAAACTTCGCGCATTTCTTTTACATGGCCCTCACATGGTTATGGGTTGTTGTCCATTATATATCCTTTGCCCATCTTTCCATGTTCACTTTGCATGATATGCCCATTCCTATGACTTTGCCATGCATTTGTGACCCATGCTTTGCATTACACATGATGATTGATTCTAGTACTTGTATGTGTATTTGCAAGCGTGGTGGAGATATTGTTTGTTATTGCCATGTTTGCTTTGTGACCCATTCCTATGATGATACTATGATCTTGCTTTGTGTTCATGCTTGCGATATGTCATGTACATTTCCTATGTCTATTCTTTGCTCACATGACATGATTGCCATGATTTCCTCTAGTGTGTTGCATCTTCGCTCCACTAGTTTGCACGACTTGATTACTATGATTGCCTGCCTTGTTGCATCACCGATGACTCATACTTGCTCACTTCATACGGTTGATGACAACCATTTCCATGCTTTGCACATGATTGTTATTGCTTCTTGTCATTTATCTCCATGTGTTGCCTCTCTCATGCTAGATGATTTGACATGTATTGAGTGCAATAATGCCCTTAGTCTTGATAATGCGTTTGCCCCCATAGCATTCTCACATATAATTGGAGATTTTGACATATTCCTTGTGAAGCATGCTTGTCTTACCTCTTTGCACCATATACCCCGTGCCATGAATATAGCCATTGTTGCATCATATTATTCATGCACTTGTGCTTCTAATGGTTATGTGCAAAAGAAGAGAACCATCATGATGGATGATGTGTTTATCTACCATGCGCATACGTTCTTTGTTTTCTTGTGAGCATGTGTAGGATACTTGGACTTTGTGTCGACTTCCACGTCATGTGAGTTGACAATTCGAGCTCTTGGGAGTGAACCACCTTCTACCATGACGATTCTACATCACACTTGCTTGTGCTTTGGCATTGTGAAGGACGCACAAGGACACGCTTTCACAGTGATATCCTTCTCTTTTGAGAACCCCCGAACCATGATCATGGATATTATGGATCGTACTACTTGTGTTGCTTTCCCCATGAGACTTATTGTTCATCTTGGATCACTTGATTGCACACTTGTTAGAGATCTTGCTTCGACTTGTCATTTTAACCATTCCATGCATCATGATATATATGCCTTGTGTGTTTGCATCCAATTCTTGGATTATTTGCTCCTCTCATATGTTTGGTTGCAACAATGTCATCACTTCACATATGCCATGTCCCATTGCTTGTCACATGATTGACTTGATTGCCTCACACATGATGAACTATTGCTCTTTATATTGTGTTGAGTGCCACACTATGTTCACTACACCATATGCACATTATGCTTGGATTGTCTTGCACTTAACCCATGTGTTTAGACATCTCATCTTCTTAGGTGTTGTGAATGATTCCTATGCCTACCATAGACCTTTCATTGAGCGCTTTGCCCATGCTTGCTATGAACTTGAGGTAGATGCTTATTCTCTTGACACACATATTTGCATATCTACCTCCCATTTACATGCTTGTCCCCATGATATATTTGCTTGTGCTCGATTGATATACTTACATGCCATGTCTCAGTCCTTTGTCACACCATATGCTTTGCCTGATGACGACACTTGTTTGGTGAATCACCTCTTGAATGCTTGGTTTTGCACTAACGCTAACCACATTTGTTTTTCCAAGTGTTTGTTGTCCTTAATCCTTTTGAAGGAGTCACAAGATGGTGCGACATCGGAGAGTGCCCATTTCGAGCTTCAAGATGAAAAGTACTTGGTGAACGTCCACTTCTACATGGCGAAGCCATCTCTTTCCCATGGTGATTTGGTTTTCGATCCGAGGTCGGATCTTTCCCAATGGAGGGGAGATGATGCGGAGCATCCTACGGACATCACCATGTCAAGAGTCCGTTTGGCAAGTGACACGTGCGACATCTACTTCACATACGCAAAGGTGAATCATCTCCTTTACCGCGTGCTCACTTGACCCCTTCGAGGATGGTATATTACTTGACACTTCTCCGTGTGCATGCATAGAGTATTGCCGAGCTTCACGGATGTTGAGGAGGAGCGCAAGCGCCAAGGAACAACTATACCATCATGAGGGAAGCCTGAAGCGACGACGGAAGAAGAAAGGCGGAGACAGCTCCAGAGACCCGGACATCGGCCAGACCCGGACATCCGGCCCCTGGAACCTCACCCACAGCAGTCGTCCAGCCGCCAAGTACCTACAGGCCCCGGACATCCGGCCATAGCCCGGACATCCGGCCTAGCCCGGACATCCGACCGTAGCCCGGACATCCGGCCCAGCCCGGACATCCGGCCATAGCCCAGACATCCGGCCCAGCCCGGACATCCAACCCTTCCCCCGGAAATCCGGCGTCAACGACAGAACACACCCGAAGTTTGGCCACTTCAGCCCGGACATCCGGCCCGAGCGCCGGACATCCGGCGCCTCACGAAGCCCCGGACATCCGGCGCCTGCCTGCGCGTAGCCACGGGCCAGAGGCCCATGTATCTCTCTTTCCCACTTAGCCCTTCGTGGCTTAGACTATATATACTAGTCCCCCTCCTCCTAGTTAGGGTTAGCATTGGTTTAGCTCATACTTGAGATAGAGCATTGCTCATCCATATCGGATCTACTCCACGTGAGAGACCGCGGCCCCTCTTCAGAGAAGATCCACCTTGGATTTAAGACCTCCTTTACGGAGAAGACCCCCATCAAGACCTCCTCACGAAGAAGAAACGGTTACCGTTTGTATCGTCCGTTGTTGACTTTGGATCTTGTATCTTACCTTTGTGTTCATCGATCTAGCGCATGTGTGATCTATTCTTGTTGGTTGAGTGATTTCTCTCGTGTTCCCCTCGTGTTTCCCTCGTGTTTCCCCTCGTGTTCGTCACGTTCTTCATAGGGATCCGCTCCTTTCGTGAAAGATCGGCCATCTAGGGTTCCACCCTACATCAGGTTTGGTTTGAAGGATCTTTTGCCGAGTCTTCCGAACTATGGCAACAGGGATGGTTTTATGTCAACGAGCCGCGGGGCTCCAAGTGGATGGCTACTCCTGCTTACCGACCCGGCCCTCCAATTCAACTCGCTTCATGGATCTACAAGGGATTGAACTAGGGATCCGTTAATGAGGTGCAGACTCTGCAAAGTCGCATCCGAAGCCTTACCGAGAGAGGCATCAAGCTTGTGAACATTGTTCAAGTACTGCTAGTCCGCCGGATCCCGCCATGTCAGCGGCGGCCTATCCGTATGTGGGAGTTTAATCTAAAAGGACGGCAGACTCTTCAGCACTTCTTCGGCACTACGCACGAAGGAATGTGCATATTATATTTCGGGGAGCGAGTGTAATGGTCAGACACCACCAAAGATGTTGGCCTCGACTGCAATCATCCAGACACTTCGGTAAGTATTCAACACCTTTTATTCCAACATCTTTTGTCAAGATACTGAGCAATCCGTCCCTACGCAGGACTAGATAAAGAAAGCGGTATTAATCTGGAGTCCGGCGCCCCTTCCCGAAGATCCCGCGTCCACCCTGCTGACGCGGATATTAATTCCGACACCGTACTGGGTGTCTGCAGAGGGGGGTGAGAGTGGGGAGCCCAAAGGAGATGCCTGCCACAGCAAGAAGCGGGCTGCTTCTAGAGGCCAGGAGGGGAAACTTTCCAAGAAAGGAAAAATGCCATCATCGGTGGGCTTGAGCCGGGCAAGCGATGTCATTGTAGAGCCTGATGATGAGGACAAACCTCCGGCCAGACCGTAAGTGAAGCGGGGTACTTTAACCATACCTCATTCTTTTCTTATTCTTTGAAGTAGTTCTCCAGAGCATGTGCACGTCCTCGCAGGTTAACACGTGGTGTTTCTCAATCATCCTCCTCCTCGGGGGACCTTCTTCCAGAGATGATGGAGAGTGACACGCCTTCTCCGGCCTCCTCGCCCAATAGGGCGGATAATCTTGAGGTGTCATCCCGGAGGGCCCCTCCCGACCGGCAAGTAGCACAGGAAATGAGGAAGGAGTTACCAGAAGGTGGTGCCTCTGTCACTCTGGGTTCGGGGGTCAAGAATGGCAGCCCCGAACTGTCCGGCTCACAACCGGAGATGATTTTGGAGGTAGGTAAGCGGATTCCTTTAAAGGAATGTCGTGCTCGGGCAACGGTATCCGAAGACCCAGGAGTGTCGGAGACGCTGACGGACATCCTGCAACAGGCGTCCGTTTCAGAGGAGCACCGTGCCTTAATGATTACAATGGTCGAAAAGGTTCTCTCCACGAAGAGTGGGTTGAATGAGGCCTTCATGAGCCTTCTAAGGGGTTTTGAGGTTTGTGATGTAATTTGGTCAATGGAATTTTATTGAACGAATGCACCTGTTGTATATGTAGTATCCCCTGAGACTCGGATTGCCTTCCAAATGAAGCGATCGGAGGATTGAAAAGACACGCTCAGGTACTGACCTTGGTTTAACTTGGAATGCAGACTGTCTCGCTTCCTGCGGCTACCCGTGGTAATGCGGAAGTGGCTGAACCGCTGAAAGTCGGAATCATGGAGGATGACATTGCATTGATGAGCAGGCGTCTTGACGACTTCGCAAGGTATGTTTTGTGGGCATTCCTTACACTAGTGTGCTTGTAATTTAAGCCTGACTCTGAAAAGAGTTTTATATGGAATATGCATGAATGTAGATGGTGCTGCCGCCGTGGAAGCCCTTCGGGCGGAGCTAGCCCGGGCCAAGGAGCAGGCCCGGTTTAGTAATCTGGCCACCGAAAAGGCATTGGCCGAGTTAGAAAATGCAGCTGGTCGCTGTGAACCTCTTGAGAAGGAAAATGAAGCCAAAACGGCTTATCTTGACAAGGCCTTACGAGAGGCGAGGGAGGCGCGGTCTGAATCCAGAGCAGCCCGTGAGGAAATCCGGCAAGCTGGGGATATTGTGGCTGGCAAGCCCTTTTTGCCTCTGAGCTAAGTTCATGATCCGAACTATGCTCACTTAACCAAGTATGGAGTTCTCCGGACAATTTTTAGACTTCTTTGAAGAGTTCTTCCGATGCGCGTGTAGCTTTTTTATCGGTAGAGAGGGTATGCAACAGAGAAGCTTTTGCAGTCGCAATTGGCGTGTCGAGCGCCCTCTGTTGCTGAATGAACAGATGTCCTAGTGGGCCGAGCTGCATAGGATATCCGGCGCTGCCATGAAGAACGTCGAAGTCCATTTGTGGCCGACTAAACTTGCTCCGAGTAGTTACTTCGGCCTGGTGCAGCGGCTTGCTGACGCGGTGCCGCGTATCGACGCTATGAAGCGGTCGGCGTGCATTAAAGGTGCACGGATGGCCTTCGCCTTTAGTCAAGGCGTTACGGGGAAGATGAAGGCCATCAATATTGCGACGAAGAGTCCACCCGAAGGAAATTACCGTCCGGAACCGGAGCATTATTTTGGAGACGTCCTAGAGGCCGCCCGCTTGATAGAGGGTTAGTGCTCAAAAGACATAATATTCGAGTGATGTGTACAAGGGTTGTAACAGACAACTTTATAGTTAATCTACTTTTTTCTCGAAAGCTTGTATTCCTCCTGTGCGGCCGTTTTAATGTACTTTTAAATTTTTCCAATCGTCGGCTTCAGTCCCCTCGTAGGAAATACTGAGGGTGTTGAAAAGCATTGAATCACTCTTTATCCAATGTCTTGGTCCATAAAGGAGGTGATAATCACGGCGAACTGTGCAATCGGACTATAGGGTGTTAACAATTTCACTTAGCCACAGGAGTTTAATGGTGGGGCTACGACATAGCCCCTAGTATGTATGCGGCGTATCGTAATATTGTGCCTTACATGTTTTGATATGAAAAAGACCCTTCGTGTGACACGGAGAATCGCTAAAGATTCGAATAAGACGTCAAGTAGTTGACCATCTCTCGCCGCATCATGACAGTCAGTTTTCGGCTTTCTCTACTAAGGTGCTCATCCGATCAAAGCCAGGGCACACTCGCAGTAGTTCTCCCTTTACTACACTAGCCGATAGAGCGGAACGTAGGGTAGGAAACACAGGAGCCGGGCAACCCAACTATTGACCAAAGACAATAATTCGGAGCTGATGCATATAAGGCCAAACTTGCGACGCTGAAGTATGCTATAGAGTTGTTCGGGCTTTTATTGGCGACTCATTTGTTCCCGAACCGAGCCCCTGGCCGGTTATGCCGAGGTGCGTCTTGTAACACCGCCGTTGCGGCCGTACTCATTGTAAAAAGAGTAGAAGATTAGTTTGGATGAAGTTTAGTGGGAGTGGAGCAATAAGCCAATGATAAATTCATATATAAAAAAGGAAAAATCCACAAAACCGCCATTTGACATGCTTAGGGTCAGGAACGGAGGAAAAAAAAGGCATAGTACACGCTCAAAATAAAGAGTGCGGTCTACAAAACCTATTTTGGACCTCCTGTCGCATGTCTGCGCCGCCCGTCCTCTGGGATGGGAGTCCTTATCTGAAGTAACCCCTTAGATGAGTGTGCGGATCCGAACTCCGACCGAGTCCGTTGTATATGCAGTCCTGTCGGTCACTTGTTTATAATAAAGAAAAGTAAAGAAGAATGGATAAAAAACGTTACGGGAATGCTTGCAGGGTTGTCCGTATTGTGCTTCCGCCGATGCCCATGGTATCTTAAGCGCGTAGTGATGTCCGCGTGGTGGAAATCCTGCCATCATAGTGGGTGGATGGCGGAAGCCGAACTGCTATTTCCGCTTCGGTAGTGGTCGAACGTTGGAGGGAAACTGCTTCTGGCTCCCGGTGTTCGGCTGGCGAGCCTTGCCGTCGTCTTTATCATTTGGTGGCCTTCTCCCTTTGCATTTGGCATTAAGCTTGCCTGCCTGCTTGAAGACCCAATAGTTTCTGTTGGTATGATTAGTTTGGCGTGTCGAGGTGGCCGTAGATCGACAAAAGGTCGGTCCAATATCCTGTCAAGGGCGGATGGTCCGTCCTGTTTGGCCTTAAATGGCTTCTTCCGTTGACCGGGTTTCGGATTGTGAAATCCGGCGTTGAACGCTATGTCACGCAATCTTTCGTTATTCCTGCGACTGTTATGCTCGTTTGGTCGTGGCTTGCCGTTGCCGTCTCGGATTTCGGAAGTGCCCGGGTCGCTGCCGTTGTTGCTTTTGCGAGCGATTGTCTTCTCGCACAAAAAGCGAGTCATTAAATGATAAGGGCTGTCATGGATTTAGGTCCTTCCCGGCCGATGTGACATGCTAGCGATTCATCCCAGATGCTATGTTTGAAGGCCGCTAGGGCTTCCGCGTCCGGACAGTCGACAATTTGGTTCTTTTTGACTAAGAACCTAGTCCAGAGTTCCCTGGCTAACTCGCCCGGCTGTTGGACAATATGACTTAAGTCAACGGCATCTGGTAGTCGGACATATGTTTCTTGGAAGTTGTCACGAAAGGCGTCTTCCAGATCTTCCCAGCTGCCAATAGAATTTTCTGGCAAACTGTTTAGCCAAAGGCCATGCTGGCCCCTATAAGCTTGAGAGGCAGGTATTTAATGGCATGAAGGTGCGTCTCCATGGAGCCAAGTGGATATGGAGGAGGAAGTCCTCAATCCATCTGCCGGGATCTGTTGTTCCATCGTATGATTCGATGTTGATGGGTTTAAACCCGTCTGGGAGTTCATGCTTGATTACCTCGTTGGTGAAGCAAAGAGGGTGTGCGGCTCCTCTATGTTTGGCCACACTGTGAATCACATCCGGTGTACTCCGCTTACGGTTTTCGGACCGAGCGTGCTCGGGTCTGTTGTATCCAAATAGGTAACCGTTATTCTTGGCGGGGCATGTCGCATAATCTGTGTGTCGATTTTGTGTGTCGGTTCTACCCTCCCGGTCTTGTTGGATGTCACGAGTGTTCCCCGAGCCTCTTTATTCTTGCTTGGACGGATAGGATGGGTTGGTATGGTGCTCTGCTTTGGGTCTTTGCTTTGCCCGGACCGAACTGTGGCCGGCCTACCGGCTTATTCGATGGTGGTGTGGGCTCCAAAGCCTTGCCATCGTATTGAGGGAGCCACCTACTGTTGTGGTGGCTTTTGTCTGGGACGCTAAGGCCGTATTCTTTGGCGGCCAGGACCTCGGTCCATCTATCGTTGAGCAAATCTTGGCTCACTTGAAGCTGCAGCTGCTTCCTCCTTAGGCTCCTTGCAGTGGTTATGAGCCGGCGTTTAAAGCGCTCCTATTCTAGAGGTTCCTCAGGCACGATGAATTCCTCATTGCCGAGGCTCTCTTCTTCCTCGGAGAGTGGAAGATAATTACTATCCCCCGAGTCTCCGTATGTTGCCTGTTCATCAGGGCTATCCTGCCCGCTTTCCTGGTCCTCCTTTTCGGATCCTGTCTCAACAGGGTCTTCGTTGTCCGGAGTACTATCACCTTCGATGCTAATATTGTTTTCCCTTGAGTGACCTGTCTGAGAGTGGCGCCGGGGGCGCCAGTGTTCGGACTATGTACCAGGAGGCTTATCCTCGACTAGATCCTCCTTGTCATTGTCGAGATCGTCGTTGGGTGTGTCCACCATACATACGTCACACCAGGAAGTGGTCGCCCCATGATACGTGATGCGGAGCATCCTTCCATCATCCCCATGGACTCTACAACGATACATCAAGCACCACGTGGACCTATGACAAGAGCTAGCGCACGTGCTTTAGAAACCGAGGTGAACTCCTTCCTACTTAACTTGCATATGGATACGAATGGAACATTGTTGCTACCTCACCATGATACGCTATGTCTCATTAGGTACGAAGAGGAACACCACCAAGAGGCTCAGGAGCATCCCCATGGAGAAGAGGAACCACCCCAAGGCCACGCGGGCCAAGACGGAGTGCAAGAGCAGCAAAACTGGAAGTCCAAGGTGACCCCGTGCGCACGGCCCCCCGAGACCCCGTGCCCACGGACTATCCAGGGAGTTGACGCTGGAGCACCCCGTGCGCACGGGCCTGTACCGTGCCCACGGACCCCAAGCGCCTGGGCCCAACTTACCCGTGCCACGGGCCTCCCGAGATGGACCAGCTGAGATTCCCAATCCGAGCCCCTCTTCATCTACTTCGACCCCAAGCCTATATAACCCGTACCTAGAGCTATGTTTAGGGTTAGCAAAGTATTAGATGAGATATTTGTGAGCTTTGCTCCTTCTACCTTCCCACTTGTGGAATCAAGGCCCCTTGGAGAAGAATCCTAGTGGATTTCAAGATCTCCTCTAGGAGAAGACTATCTTCAAGACCTCGTCTCCTAGGAGTGGGAAGAACTTTGCCATTGTATCTTTCCTTTGATTGTGTTTGTGACTTGTGGATCTTATGTTGCTATTTTAGTGGATGTGTAATTGGGAATTGTTTGAGTGATTTTCCTCTTTGTGTTCTTGAGTGATTTTGCCCTTTTCCCCCTCCAAGTGTGAAAAGATCCCCTCTAGGGTTTCACCTTACATCAATACGTCTCCAACGTATCTATAATTTTTGATTGTTCCATGCTATATTATATTCTGTTTTGGACATTATTGGGCTTTATTATACACTTTTATATTATTTTTGGGACTAACCTATTAACCGGAGGCCCATCCCAGAATTGCTATTTTTTGCCTATTTCATAGTTTTGCAGAAAAGGAATATCAAACGGAGTCCAAACGGAACGAAACATTCGGGAACGTGATTTTCGAAACGAATGTGATCTAGAGGACTCGGACCCGACGTCAAGACATCAACCAGGAGGGCACGAGGTAGGGGGGCGCGCCTACCCCCTGGGCGCGCCCTCCACCCTCGTGGGCCCCTTGTTGCTCCACCGACGTACTTCTTCCTCCTATATATACCTACGTATCCCCAAACTACTAGATACGGAGCCAAACACCTAATTCCACCACCGCAACCTTCTGTACCCGTGAGATCCCATCTTGGGGCCTGTTCCGGAGCTCTGCCGGAGGGGGGCATCCATCACGGAGGGCTTCTACATCAACACCATAGCCTCTCCGATGATGTGTGAGTAGTTTACCCCAGACCTTTGGGTCCATAGTTATTAGCTAGATGGCTTCTTCTCTCTTTTTCGATCTCAATACAATGTTCTCCCCCTCTCTTGTGGAGATCTATTCGATGTAATCTTCTTTTGTGGTGTGTTTGTCGAGACCGATGAATTGTGGGTTTATGATCAAGTTTATCTATGAACAATATTAGAAACTTCTCTGAATTCTTTTATGTATTATTGGTTATCTTTGCAACTCTGTTCGAATTATTAGTTTGGTTTCGCCTACTAAATTGATCTTTCTTGCAACGGGAGAAGTGCTTAGCTTTGGGTTCAATCTTGCGGTGTTCTTTCCGGTGTGATGAGGGGCAGCAAAGGCACGTCTTGTATTGTTGCCATCGAGGATAACAAGATGGGTTTTTTATCATATTGCATGAATTTATCCCTCTACATCATGTCATCTTGCTTAAAGCGTTACTTTGTTCTTATGAACTTAATACTCTAGATGCATGCGTGCTGGATAGTGGTCGATGTGTGGAGTAATAGTAGTAGATGCAGGCAGGAGTCCGTCTACTTGTCTCGGACGTGATGCCTATATACATGATCATACCTAGATATTCTCATAACTATGCTCAATTACATCAATTGCTCAACAAGAATTTGTTCACCTTTGTAATACTTACGCTCTTGAGAGAAGCCACTAGTGAAACCTATGGCCCCCCGTTCTATTTTCCATCATATTAATCTCCCGACAACAAGCTATTTCTGGCGCCGTTTTTATTTTGCTTTTATTTTATTTGCATCTTTATCATAAAAATACCAAAAATATTATCTTATCAATATCTATCAGATCTCACTCTTGTAAGTGACCGTGAAGGGATTGACAACCCCTTGTCGCGTTGTATGCGAGGATTTATTTGTTTGTGTAGGTGCGAGGGACTCGTGCATGGCCTCCTACTGGATTGATACCTTGGTTCTCAAAAACTGAGGGAAATACTTACGCTACTTTGCTGCATCGCCCTTTCCTCTTCAAGGGAAAACCAACGCATTAAGTGCTCAAAAGGTAGCAAGAAGGATTTACGGCGCCGCTGCTTGGGAGTCTACGCAAAAGTCAACATACCAAGTACCCATCAAAAACTCTTATCTCCGGCATTACATTATTAGCCATTTGCCTCTCGTTTTCCTCTCCCCCACTTCACCCTTGCCATTTTATTAGCCATTCTATATGCTTGCATCTTCGCTTGCTGAAAATCTATTGATATGGATCCACTTAAAGTGTTCTACTTGGATCATCTTCAATCCTTATGCTTTCGTCAAAACCCCAACTAGCCTAGTTGATGGGAAATCTTTAGATGAGCATGCTCATTTTTTGCGTCATCGCTTTCTTTGAAAAAGGAAGCTCTTATGGTATCATATAAATAGTTTGCTATGCTATGCTTGGAATATTTGTGAAATTTGTGATTTTACTTGTTACTCTAAGAACCCTAAAAAACACCTTCCCTACCTATGTGAGTTCAATGATAATGAAATCTTATGTTCTTATGCAAAGGGTGTTTATAGCTACTATGATATCGAACAAATTGAAGAATTTGTCATTTTTAAGGGTGCTCATGAAGTTGCTTCTTTGATTGAAAAGTATGATTTTACTCTCAACAAATCTGAAAATTCCGTCATACTTAAATATTGCAATGAAAACTTTGCTCATAATGTCTATGTCCAAGAATTTATTGAAAGAATGACAGTTGCTTTGGAAGAAAATAATGATATGCATGAATCTATAGATAATGATGATTCCGATGATTTGGTTGAAATATCCTCTCATGAACATGATGCTTTCTATTCTTGTGGCCATGATGCCAATATTTATGAAGACGAATTTGCTATAGTTCCTTATGTTAAAAATGAGATTGTTGCTATTGCACCCATGCTTGATAGTTCCCTCAATGAAAAGCATGATTTCAATGATTTTACTATAAATTCTCTTGATGTCAATTGTGCTAATAATATGCAAAACCCTAAGCTTGGGGATGCTAGTTTTGCTATGTCTACTACTTGTTGCAATGATCATGATTGGGGTGATTCTTCTTATGATCTTGAAAATTTATCTAATCCCCATGATGAATATGAGATTGCTAATCTTGTTTGCAATAATATTGAAAGTGGGTTTATAAGAGTGTCAACTTTAGATCCCACATATTTGGAGAATATTCAATCTTATGAATTTTTTGATAAAAGTGGGTTTGGAGAGGTCATGACTTTAGTTAATGTTAATCCCACTATTTCAGAAGAGTGTCAACTTTGCATGCATGTGGATCATGTTGAAAATATTTTATGTGATAGCTATTTTGTTGAATTTTCTTATGATCCCACATGTAATTATTATGAGAGAGGAAAACATGGTCGTAGAAATTTTCATGATAATAAATTACCTCCCGTTATGTTGAGATTGCTATTGTTTCTTTCCGCTTCCTTGCATATGCTAGTTTTTGCTTGCTATGATAATTTGTTTGCCTATAATATGCCTATGCATAGGAAGTATGTTAGACTTAGATGTGTTTGTCACGTGTTTTATGATGCTCTCTTTGTGCTTCAATTACTATCTTTCATGTGAGCATCATTTAAATTATCAATGCCTAGCTAGTGGCGTTAAACGATAGCGCTTGTTGGGAGGCAACCCAATTTTATTTTTAGTTTTTTGCTTTTTGCTTATGTTTAGGAATAAATATTTGATCTAGCCTCTGGTTAGATGCCTTTTTATGTTTTAATTAGTGTTTGTGCAAGTTAAACATATAGGATCTTCTTGGATGATAGTTATTTGATCTTGCTGAAAATTCCAGAAAATTTCTGTTCACGAAAATAATTGTTAAAAATCACCAGAACGTGATAAAATATTTATTCAAATTGCTTCTGATCAATAAACAAATTTTCTAGGTCTTCCTATTTTCTCTTATTTTTTGGAGTTCCAGAAGTTTATGCGTTAATTACAGATTACTGATTTACTGCTCGCTTTTTTGATGATTCTGTTTTTCGTGTGTTGTTTTTGCTTATTTTGATGAATCTATGGCTAGTAAAAGAGTTTATAAACCATAGAGAAGTTGGAATAAAGTAGGTTTAACACCAATATAAATAAATAATGAGTTCATTTCAGTACCTTGAAGTGGTCTTTTGTTTTCTTTTCGCTAACGGAGCTCACGAGATTTTCTGCTTTGAGTTTTGTGTTGTGAAGTTTTCAAGTTTTGGGTAAAAGTTTTGATGGATTATGGAACAAGGAGTGGCAGGAGCCTAAGCATGGGGATGCCCATGGCACCCCAAGATAATCTAAGAACACCTAAAAGTTAAAGCTTGGGGATGCCCCCAGGAAGGCATCCCTCTTTAAATCTACTTCCATCGGTAACTTTACTTGGAGCTATATTTTTATTCACCACATGATATGTGTTTTGCTTGGAGTGTCTTGTATGATTTGAGTCTTTGTTTTTTATTTTAGCACAATCATATTTTCTGTACACACCTTTTGAGAGAGACACACGTGATTCGGAAATGATTAGAATACTCTATGTGCTTCACTTATATCTTTTGAGTTATATAGTTTTTGCTCTAGTACTTCACTTATATATTTTAGAGCACGGTGTGGTTTTGTTTTATAGAAACTATTATTCTCTCATGCTTCACTTAGATTATTTTGAGAGTCCTACAAAACAGCATGGTAATTTGCTTTAATTATTATAGGCATTCAAGATTAGTAAAAAATTTCTTATGAGTGTGTTGAATACTATGTGAAATGATAATTGTTTTGAGATATGGAGATGATGATATTAGAGTCATGCTAGTTGAGTAGTTGTGAATTTGAGAAATACTTGTGTTAAAGTTTGTGATTCCCGTATCATGCACGTATGGTGAACTGTTATGTGATGAAGTCGGAGCATGATTTATTTATTGATTTTCTTCTTTATGAGTGGCGGTCGGGGACGAGCGATGGTCTTTTCCTACCAATCTATCCCCCTAGGAGCATGCCCGTAATACTTTGCTTTGATAACTTGTAGATTTTTGCAATAAGTATATGAGTTCTTTATGACTAATGTTGAGTCCATGGATTATCGCGACTTTTCATCCTTCCACCGTTGCTAGCTTCTCTAATACCGCGCAGACTTTTAGCGGTATCATACACCCACCATATACCTTCCTCAAAACAGCCACCATACCTACCTATCATGGCATTTCCATAGCCATTACGAAATATACCGCCATGCAACTTACCAATCGTTCCGCTTATTATGACACACTCCATCATTGTCATATTGCTTTGCATGATCATGTAGTTGACATTGTATTTGTGGCAAAGCCACCATTCATAATTCTTTCATACATGTCACTCTTGATTCATTGCATATCCTAAGACACACCAAGGCATTCACATAGAGTCATATTTTGTTCTAAGTATTGAGTTGTAATTCATGAGTTGTAAGAAAATAAAAGTGTGATGATCATCATTTTTAGAGCATTGTCCCAAGTGAGGAAAGGATGATGGAGATTATGATTCCCCCACAAGTCGGGATGAGACTCATGACGAAATAAAAAAAAAAGAGAAAAAAAGGGGCCATAAAAAAAGAAAAGGCCCAAATAAAAAAATGAGAGAAAAAGAGATAAGGGACAATGTTACTATCCTTTTACCACACTTGTGCTTCAAAGTAGCACCATGATCTTCATGATAGAAAGTCTCCTATGATATCACTTTCATATACTAGTGGGAAATTTTTCATTATAGAACTTGGCTTGTATATTCCAATGATGGGCTTCCTCTAAATGCCCTAGGTCTTCGTGAGCAAGTTTGTTGGATGCACACCCACTTAGTTCCTTCTGTTGAGCTTTCATATACTTACAGCTCTAGTGCATCTCGTTGCATGGCAATCCCTACTCACTCACATTGATATCTATTAATGGGCATCTCCATAGCCCGTTGATACGCCTAGTTGATGTGAGACTATCTTCTCCTTTTTTGTCTTCTCCACAACCACCATTCTATTCCACATATAGTGCTATGTCCATGGGTCACGCTCATGTATTGCGTGAAGATTGAAAAAGTTTGAGAACACTAAAAGTATGAAACAATTGCTTGGCTTGTCATCGGGGTTGTGCATGATTTAAATATTTTGTGTGGTGAAGATAGAGCATAGATAGACTATATGATTGGCCATGTTATTTTGAGAAGACATGATTGCTTAGTTAGTATGCTTGAAGTATTATTATTTTTATGTTAATATTAAACTTTTCTCTTGAATCTTTCGGATCGGAATATTCATACCACAGTTAAGAGAATTACATTGAAATTATGCCAAGTAGCATTCCACATCAAAAATTCTGTTTTTATCATTTTTGGGCTTTATTATACACTTTATTATACACTTTTATATTATACACTTTTATATTATTTTATTATACACTTTTACATTTTTGGGCTTTTTATCATTTAGCAGGAATTAAGCTTGGGGATGCTTGATAGGTCTCCAACGTATCTATAATTTTTTATTGTTCCATGATATATTATATTCTGTTTTGGACATTGTTGGGCTTTATTATACACTATTATATTATTTTTGGGACTAACCTATTAACCGGAGGCCCAGCCTGTAATTGATGTTTTTGCCTATTTCGTAGTTTCGCGAGAAAAAGAATATCAAACGGAGTCCAAAGCGGAATGAAAGCGTTCGGGAACGTGATTTTCGGAACGAACATGATCCAGAGGACTTGGAACCTACGTCAAGACATCAACTAGGAGGGCACGAGGTAGGGGGGCGCACCTACCCCCCGGGCGCGCCCTCCACCCTCCTGGGCCCCCTGTTGCTCCACTGACGTACTTCTTCCTCCTATATATACCTACGTACCCCCAAACTACCAGATATGGAGCCAAAACCTAATTCCACCGGCAACCTTCTGCACTGCGTGAGATCCCATCTTGGGGCCTATTAGGAGTTCACGAGGGGGGGAATCGATCATGGAGGGCTTCTACATCAACACCATAGCCTCTCCGATGATGTGTGAGTAGTTTACCTAAGACCTTCAGGTCCATAGTTATTAGCTAGATGGCTTCTTCTCTCCTTTTGGATCTCAATACAATGTTCTCCCCCTCTCTCATGGAGATCTATTCGATGTAATCTTCTTTTGGTTGTGTTTGTTGAGACCGATGAATTGTGGGTTTACACACAAGTTTATCTATGAACAATATTTGAATCTTCTCTGAATTCTTTTATGTATGATTGGTTATCTTTGAAAGTCTCTTCGAATTATCAGTTTGGTTTGGCCTACTAGATTGATCTTTCTTGCAATGGGAGAAGTACTTAGCTTTGAGTTCAATCTTGCGGTGTCCTTTACCCCGGTGACAATAGGGGCAAAGCAAGGCGCGACATTATTGTATTGTTGCCATCGAGGATAACAAGATGGGGTTTATATCATATTGCATGAGTTTATCCCTCTACATCATGTCATCTTGCTTAAAGCGTTACTCTATTCTTATGAACTTAATACTCTAGATGCATCTTTGGATAGCGGTCGATGTGTGGAGTAATAGTAGTAGATGCGGGCAGAGTCGGTCTACTTGTCTCGGACGTGATGCCTATATACATGATCATACCTAGATATTCTCATAACTAAGCTCAATTACATCAATTGCTCAACAAGAATTTGTTCACCCACCGTAATACTTATGCTCTTGAGAGAAGCCACTAGTGAAACCTATGGCCCTGTGTCTATTTTCCATCATATTAATCTCCGACAACAATCTATTTCTGTCGCTTTTTTTATTTTGCTTTTATTTTACTTTGCATCTTTATCATAAAAATACCAAAAATATTATCTTATCATATCTATCAGATCTCACTCTCTTAAGTGACCGTCAAGGGATTGACAACACCTTATCGCGTTGGTTGCAAGGATTTATTTGTTTGTATAGGTGCGAGGGACTCGTGCGTGGCCTCCTACTGGATTGATACCTTGGTTCTCAAAAACTGAGGGAAATACTGACGCTACTTTGCTGCATCACCCTTTCCTCTTCAAGGGAAAACCAAAGGAGTGCTCAAGAGGTAGCACCCCATGTCTAGCGGATAGTAAGCTCTGGTTTTGCCCCTCATCGTCGTCCAAACCATCGATGTCTTCGGAGCAGGGGTCAGGCGTGTTGGTTGGTTCTTCGACGGTGGCTATGGAGTGGGTGGCGGGTGGGAAGCAAAATTCTCCATCATCCGCCATAAGGTCGAACCGAACATAGTTCGGCGACGAGCTGTCTGCCAGGGATAGGTTTTCTAGTGAGTTTAGTAGGTCGCCCATGGACGAGTGTTGGAAGATATCCACGGCGCTGAACTTGAAGATCGATAGCCAATCGAGTTTGGTGTCCGCGGGCTTGCAGGGTTCGGAACTCAATATCGAAGACAAGTCCGGTGTTCCGTTGATGCAAGTAAAGTACGATGTGGAATCTGCATGCGGCTCCACCGCCGCCGAGTTGGTAGCCCCCATGATGGGGTTGAGTTTCCCATCTTCGAACGACTTGATCTACTCCGGATCTAAGGCCAGAGTTGTTACATGAGCTATCTCCTGGATGCGGCCCGATGACACGTTTAAGTCATGTTTATCGGGGCGAAGGGGAGCGGTTGCCGTGGTCTCGAATCCGTCGAATATCAAGTCTCCGCGGATGTCCGCGACGTAGTTCAGGCTTCCGAATCTAACCTGATGGCCAGGGGCGTAGCTATCGATCTGCTCCAGATGGCCTAGCGAGTTGGCCCGCAGTACGAAGCCGCCGAATACAAAGATTTGTCCGGGGAGGAAGGTTTCTCCCTGGATCACGTCATTACTGACGATCTAAGGGGCCATCGAATCCTTTTGTCGACGGCACAACGGAACTCTCAATGAAAGCACCATCGTCGGTGTCAAAACCAGGGGATCTCGGGTAGGGGTCCCGAACTGTGTGGGATTGATGGTAACAGGAGACGGGGGACATGATGTTTACCCAGGTTCGGGCCCTCTCTATGGAGGTAATACCCTACTTCTTGCTTGATTGATCTTGATGAATATGAGTGTTTCAAGAGTTGATCTACCACGAGATCGTAATGGTTAAACCCTAGAAATCTAGCCTATGAGTATATGGTAATGAATCTGTCCTATCCGGACTATGCCCTCCGGTTTATATAGACATCGGAGGGATCTAGGGTTACATGGAGTCGGTTACATAGGAAGGAATCTTCATAATTGGTCGCCAAGCTTGCCTTCCAGGCCAAGGAGAGTCCAATCCGGACACGGGTATAGTCTTCGGTCTTCGTGTCTTCACAGCCCATCAGTCCAGCCCATGGATAACAGGCCGGACGCCTGAGGACCCCTTAGTCCAGGACTCCCTCTGTGGCGGAACCCGCCATGTGGGGAGGAGGAAGGGGACGAGGGCAAGGTCGCTGCTGTGCTTGAGGAGGAGGAGGGCGGGGCTCTGGCCCCACCGGTATCTCCTCCCCTGATGGAAGGCCACGTCGGCGACTAACCTCGGAAGTTCATCATCATGCTGTACAAGCCCCTGTGTGGTCATCTTCGCCTTCCAACTCCCTTTGCGCGGGAGATGGAGCTCGAACAACCACGCAGACTGGGTTGCACATGAGGGGTCGTGGGAACGACAGCATGTGGGTTGATGTCGACTTCCCCACCCCTCACGTCATGTACCTCCATCATGACTGGAAGACTTTCGCCCGTGCCCACAGCTTCTCGGAGGGGCACGTTCTCCAGTTCAAATTAATGGAGAGCGGCCTGCTCGCCGTCAAGATCTTGGGGCGCTCAGGAGGTCGCTTACGGTGCTGCGCGGAGAGCTCGACAAATGAAGTAAGCTCCTCCTCGAGCGGAAGCCAGGAGGAGGATACTGACGACGATGACGACGGCATCGGGCGGGAGAGCGACGACTCTGACAACGGCTGATCGCTGCCCGCACCATCTTCATCAGGCGACAACACCATCAAATGCATCCCCATCTCCTCCCAGGCGGTGTGATTTGCCGGGGAGTTGGATGCAGTGGTGGGGATCGTGCTCCCGGGCTCCTCCAGTAGTCTTCTAGCTGGACCCCGGCAGGCTCCCTCTCGGGCTATAGCTCCGTTAGCCCTGCCGTGTCCTGCTGGCCCTGGTGGCGGTGGTCGACGGGTCGCCTCCGCCGTGCTCTCCATTGACGCGTTCCCCGGTGCTCCCGCTCTCGTCGGGCTACCTCTCCTGGAGGCCGAGGGGGGTAGGCTGGGCTCGTGCCTAGGCGCTCCTTTTGCCCTCCTCGCTTTCGACGGCCATGCCTAGGAGGATAGGGACAAGAAAGGGCATTACGGGGCACTTATCTTTTTTTAATATTAAATCTGTAGCACTTCCCAAATTTTAATTCAAATAATGTAATCTCTTGAGTCCATGTTTCTGTTCTGTAATGCTTGTACTTGTATCAGCATATATTAATGAAAAAGATGAACCTTGCCTGGAACTCGTGCATGTGTATGTCCATGCGGAGGTGAGATGCCTCTTTAATGTAAGCAAACGAGTTTTCCCCGGCAGGCTATCCTGCTGGCACCCTTTTTGTCTGCCGGAGAGCTGCATGTACCGGGCAACAGACAAAGGTACCATCCCCCCCCCCCCCGCCAACTTATTTTTACCAAAGGCCACTGCGACCATCCTGACTAAAGCAACGTTCGAGGCAGGGATGGGAGAACCTAAGTCTCAAAGGAGTGGCGAGGTTTTCTTATGCACAAGTTATAGCTTACGTAACACTAACGCAGACGGGAGGTAGAACTTGCTCTGTTTGGCTTGCGGGGATCATGATGCCGGCAATCTTCTCAACTCCTTGTCAAAGCCAAGTTCGCGGCAGGAACCTGCAGCTTAATACAGATGAGAATGAATGTGGGATGCGATCCTTCTATATGCAAATGCTCATGAAATGCTTATGGAGTGATCTTGGAATGCTCATACATGCATGCAATCTTGGTCGGGGCCCCCAGAGCGCTTGTTTATTTTCTCTTGCACAAGGTCGTCGCCCTAGCTTTGTACAAGGGGTTACATGCAGCTGAGGCAAGGCTCAGACAAAAGGTGGCTGCTGGCGGCTGGCCAGCCAGCGCCTCTGGGTAGAACTTGCCGAGATGCTCAATATTTCATGAGTTTTGGAATTGAATGCCATCTCCGGTCTGCAGACGGGCTGCGCCAGGTCTAGTGACTCGTACTACCCAGTAAGGGCCTTCCCACTTTGGTGACAACTTATTTGTACCCTTGGCGGACTGAACGCACCTAAGGACAAGGTCACCTTCCTCAAAACATCGGGCGTGAACCCTGTGGCTATGATAGTGATGCAGGGCTTGCTAATAGCGTGCAACACGCGTAGCAGCCCGGAGACAGTTCTCCTCGAGTAGCACAGCGTTGTCACACCGGTGCTGATCTTGCGCTACTTCATCGTAGGCAAGCACTCGAGGTGACTCGTAAATGAGTTCCGTGGGGATAACTGCGTCAGCCCCGTAGACCAAGGAGTAGGGAGTCTACCCGGTAGCTCGGTTTGGTGTCGTTCTGAGGGACCAGAGAACTACCGGCAGCTCCTCGATCCACCGCCTGCCGTGCTTCTGCAGCATACCAAAGGTTCTCATCTTGAGTCCACGCAACACTTCAGCGTTCACCCTCTCAGCTTGTCCATTGCTCCGGGGGTGTGCCATAGAGCCAAATGAGATCTTGCATCCGAGGGCATGAACATATTGCATGAAGGCGCGGCTCGTGAACTGGGTGCCGTTGTCGGTAATGATCCTTGCCGGAACTCCAAAACGACACACCAATTGTTTCAAGAACTTGATAGCTGACTGAGTAGTCACCTTTCTCACGGCAGTCACTTCCGGCCACTTTGTAAACTTGTCGATGGGAACGAACAAGAATTCAAAGCCCCCGATTGCTCGGGGGAAGGGGCCAAGGATATCGAGCCCCCAGACCGAAAATGGCCATGATTGAGGGATTGTTTCAAGAGCTTGGGCAGGCAGGTGGGTTTTCTTGGAATGGAACTGGCAGGCTTCACATTTGGTGACTAGCTCGACCACATCTTGGAGGGCTGTGGGCCAATAAAATCCTTGCTGGAATGCTTTCCCAACTAATGCCCTTGATCCAATGTGGGAGCTGCACATGCCTTTGTGTATCTCAGCCAGCAGTTCCTTTCCTTCTTCCCGGCAGACACACCTCAATTTCACACCGTTTCTCCTTCTCATACATGCAGTGTCATCGACAAACTGATACATACTGGCCCTCTGGGCTACTTTTTCAGCTTCATCCTGGTCGCCGGGAAGCTCTTCGGTTTGGAGGAAGTGGACAATGTGCCTTCCCAAGTTGGAGCCTGGGGCTCGGCAACAAGGACTAGCGGCACCTCCTGTGCTGCGGGAGCAAATGCCTCGTTCGTGGGGTCCATGGGCCGGGCTGGAGGGTGCGGTCCGGCAGGCTGCGAGGAGTTGTTTCTGGCAGGATCTCTGCCAGGAGCAGATGGCTCTACGGGGAGAGGCTTATCGGAGTCCAACTTTTTCCTTTTCCGGGCCATTCTTGCTGGGGATATGGAGGGCTGAGTGAGATGGAACAAAAGTCCCTAGCTCCACAGGAAGCTTCTACGCAACACATTTTGGCAGATGATCAGCTATGCTATTTTCCGCACGGGGTACATCCTCTGTTTGCAATCCGTCAAGGCACTGCTCCAAGCTCCTCACTTGCTTGACGTATGCCTCCATCAATGGATTTTGGTAGTCCTTGTTGACTTGTCTCACCACAAGCTGTGAATCTCTTCTAACGATCAGCTTCTTAATTCCCAATTCAGCTGCAATAATCCTGACCTCGGCAAGGAGCCCTTCATATTCTGTTGTGTTGTTGGTTGCTTCTTCTCGGGGAAAATGCATTTGGACGACGTACTTCAAGTGCTCCGTGAAGGGAGCGACAAGAAGCACGCCAGCTCCTACACCTTGTAGGGAAAAAGCACCATCAAAATACATAATCCATTCTTGGGGCGATTCCTTGCTGGGGATAATTGTCTATCATTTCCTCATCAGGGGTTGGCGTCCATTCTGCAATAAACTCTGCCATTGACCTACTCTGAATAGTTGATGTGCTCTCAAACTTCAAACCAAAACTGGATAACTCCAAAGCCCACTCCACTATTCTTCCGGTAGCCTCAGGGTTTTGGAGTATCCTTTGCATCGGGAAACGAGTGACAACCGTGATCTCATGGGCTTGAAAGTAGTGGTGCAGTTTCCTTGAGGCCATGATGAGACCAAAGATCAACTTTTGCACGCCAGAGTACCTCGACCTAGCCCCATGTAACAAGGAGCTGACGAAGTACACTGGGCGCTGCACCACTTTCTTCCTTGCCGCGTCCTTGGGGTTGCTCTTGCTGCCGTGCTCGTTGTTGTCCTGTTTCTTCTCTGACTCAGCCGGTCCTTGCTCATTCTCTGCCTCATCCACTTCTCGCTGCGCTACCAAGGCTGCACTGACCACTTGGTTGGTTGCCGCTAAGTATAGTAGCAATGGCTCCTGGGGTTTGGGAGCAACCAGGGTAGGCACAGAGGACAAGTAGGCCTTCAACTCTTGCAAAGCTACATGTGCTTCCGGGGTCCACTTCATGGGCCCTGCCTTCTTCAAAATTTTGAACAACGACATGGCGCGCTTGGAAGACTTGGAGATGAATTTGCTTAATGCGGCAACGCATCCTGTCAGACGCCTCACATCCTTAACTGTCCTTGATGCTTGGATTTGCTCAATAGCTTCGATCTTGTCGGGGTTGGCTTCGATCCCGCGATGGGATACGAAGAACCCAAGCAACTTGCCGGAGGGAACACATAATACACACTTCTCCAGGTTGAGCTTCAAATTGATCTTGCGCAGATTACCAAACGTCTCCTCCAAATCCTGAATAAGGGTGGCTCTATCCTTGGTCTCGACCACAATAACATCCATATAAGCCTCTATGTTTCTATGCAGCTATGGCTCACAACCAATCTGGACTGCCCTTGCAAAAGTGGACCCGGCACTCTTTAATTCGAATGGCATGCGAACAAAACAGTACGTACCACATGGAGTGATGAACGACGTCTTCTCTTCATCTTCCTTGGACATGAAGATTTGGTGATATCCTGAATATGCAACCAGAAAGGAGAGCAAATCACAATATGAAGTGGAATCCATAATCTGATCGATACGCGGTAAGGGAAACGGGTCCTTCGGGCAAGCCTTGTTGAGACATGTGAAATCTATGCAAAGCCTCCACTTCCCATTAGCCTTCCGGACTACCACTAGATTCGCCAACCATGTAGGATGCAGCACTCCTCTGACCAAACCAGCTGCCTCAAGTTTCCTAATCTCTTCCGCAATGAACTGTTGCCTCTCCAAGGCCTGCTTCCGGACTTTCTGCTTGACAGGTCGGGCATGTGGGCAGACAGCAAGGTGGTGCCAGGCAAACACATCGATATTCGCCCGCAGGAAGGCAACGAGCGTTCTTTCCCATTTATCATCGAATGTGGCGCTCATCGTAAGGTACCATCAACGCCACCAGCCTCATGGAGACCTTCTTCACTTGGGGTGCAGCGACCTTGGATCTCTTTGTCGTTGGAACACTCCTAGATGTCGTCAACGGGTGTCGTGCACTTTCGGTAAGACGCTTCGGACTCTTTGCCGGAGTCCCTACAATCCCTCTTCTTTCCTTTACTTTAGTTAGCGGGAGCTGCTGCTACCGCTGCCTCTGCCGCGACTATGTCCCGATATATCTTGTCCACACAAATGATTGCATCCTTCTCATCAGATGGGATGGTGATGATTCCCAGTGGCCCAGGAATCTTCAAGGTGTTGTAAGCATAGTGGGATGCCGCCATGAATTCAGCCAGGGCCGGGCGTCCAAGAATCCCATTGTATGGCAGGGGAGATTGACCACATCAAACACAATCCTCTCCGTCCGGTAGTTCAGCCCCCCCCCCCAACGTTATAGGCAACGTGATATTTCCCTTAGGATGGCTCCCAACATGGCCCTGTCGTCCACCAACATCTTTGTGACTTTGAGGTTGCCAATTGTTGGAGAGACCAACAATGGCAAACACCCTATCGTAGTGGTACGGCTAGGATGATCCTCTTCGTCAAAGATGATGTGCGTGCGGGACCTGATGAAGCCACGTACCTAGGGTAGGGTCATGGACCTGTCCAAGGTACCCTCCCCAAGGACGTCTCTAGAATAAACCACCTGTCAGTCAACCTAGAAGCATTCCACTTGATGGACTTGAAGACACTCGACTATGAGATCTAAAGTCACTCGACCGCCAGGAGATCTAAAGTCAGTCTGCACACAAACGGTCGGTCATTAAGTAGCTTTTATGGTCTTCATAGCACTTTATGTGGGGCGTTACCAGTAACTTGAAGACACTCGACTATGAGATCTAAAGTCACTCGACCGCCAGGAGATCTAAAGTCAGTCTGCACACAAACGGTTGGTCATTAAGTAGCTTTTATGGTCTTCATAGCACTTTATGTGGGGCGTTACCAGTAACCCCCGACCTTAAATGTACCTTAAACCCCTTGTAACGTGGGCTGGCTGGGGTCCTGGCGCACTCTATATAAGCCACCCCCCCTCCACAGGCACAAGGGTTCGCACCCCTGTAATTCATACGCATATAATCCAGTCGACCGCCTCCGGCCCGAGACGAGGGCTATTACTTCCTCCGAGAAGGGCCTGAACTCATAAATCTCTTGCGTATACAACTACTCCATAGCTAGGATGTTGCCCCTCCATTCCTACCCCCCTATTCTACTGTCAGACTTAGAACCACGACAGTTGGCGCCCACCTTGGGGCCGGTGTCTTAGCGACTTATTGGAGAAGTTGCAATTGTTCCGATCTCCTTTATCATGGTTTCAGGCAGAGTTTTGGTTGAGGGCCACGAGATCCGTCTCGGCGCTCTCACGTTCATCGCCGACGACTCCGCTTGGCTCCAGGTGGCTCCACTCAACATCGACGCGCTCCCGTTCAAGTAACGCACTTTCGCTACAGGCGTCTGCTGGGCGTCCTCCTGCGGCAACAGTCGACCCGGTATTGGTCGGCTCCTGTGCCGTCCTCCCTCCCAGTCTCCCACCGGCGCAAGCGCTCCGGTCGGTCGAGGCTTCAGCGGTGGGTGAGGCACGCGGTGGCCCGCCAGTTGGCCACTCCTCAAGTTGCGGCGATCGAGCCCGACGAATCTCTCTACGGCCTGTTCGATCTGTCGACTGGCTCCGCAAAAAATGCATCCGAGTGCGACATCAGTGATCCAGCGGCGGAGGTTCTGATGGTCAATGGACCACGTAGTCCCCCTGGCTTTCCCCGCGCCGGCGGAGGCGACGGCGGAGGAGATCCGCCGCAGGTTCACAAAGAATATCAACCGAGCCCCTCACTTCGCTGCAGAGGGAAGAACTTTGCCGCCGGAACATGGATGCGTTACACACTCCTATCGTTGGAGAAACCCCCGAGGCTCGTGCCTTAGAGGACGCGTGTTTGGCCAACTTGGCTGAGCGCACTCGACTGGAGAACCTCCAGCGAGTACTAGACGAGCGTGCGCGGCAACGGGTTCCAGACTCCAGTCGACGTCAACTTTTTCCACCACCGACTTAGGTATATCGAACTCCGATTCAGAATCTAGCAGCTGCAGCCCGTATAGCAGACTCGATTCAGCCTTCCTAGTCAGAGGCTGGCAGAGGCTTGATGCAGATCAGAGATTTACTCCGGGTAGCAGGATATCAAAATTCAGCTGTATCACAGTCGCGGAATAGGATTCACAGCAGATCCGTCGCTGCGAATACGATCCGGTCGCCCATAGCCCAAGATCGCCCCGAGGCGTGAGGAACGTGGAGGCCGCGTGATCGCATGATGACCGATTCAATCGTGATGATCGACGCCGAAAGTGCCCACTCCTCCCCCAAGGGGTGGATCGACGCTTACCGACAAAGCAGGATGACAGACGCCATCACAAGAAAGTGTTATTAAAGATTCCAACCACCCTGTGGGAACCGTGCTTTGATGCGAGATGCATTATCGCTCAAGGTTTGGTCGACAGTGAAAAAGAGCTCACCGAGAAGGCCGTGACAGTGGATGTGACCGCCGCCAGCAGAAAGTACACGCTTTCAGGACCGTAGTATTTTAGCAGAGCCATCGTGGGCGGTGATTCCTCCCAATTTCAGGTTGGCGATCGAGTCGCAGAAGTTCATCGGTGAGTCCAAGCCGATACTTGGCTTGAGGACTACCGAGTGGCTATTCAGATTGGCGGCGGCAACAATGAAGTGGCCATGAAACACCTGCCTCTTATGTTGGAGGGCTTAGCCAGAGCATGGTTGAATCGCTTAGCACCCAAAGAAGATTTACAATTGGGAAGATCTTGCCCGAGTGTTTGTCGGGACATTTGAAGGAACTTGCAAGCGGCCAGGGGGTTGTGAGCTGCAATCGTGTGTGCAAAAAGTCGAATGAAACTCCGAGAGATTACATCCAGAGATGGATCACATTGCATCACACAAGAGAGAATGTATCTCGATCACCAGTAGTCTCAGGCCTTCAAGGAAGGCGTTAAAACAGAGAGCCGAGTCTGAAATTCGGTCAAACGGGTGACATGATCCTGAGTCGAATGATGGAGATTGCCACCAAGTATGCTAATGGTGAAGAAGAGGAACGGCTCGAGTGGCAAGTACAAGTCAGCTGCCCATGAAACCGGAGGAGGGAACTCCAAACAAGCGAGAAAGAGGAAAGCCGAGCTTTGCTCCACGGAGAAGCCTTGGTACGTGACTCAAGGAAAGTTTAAGGGAAGCCCAAGGGGCCTTGGAACCCCAAAAAAGTGAAGGATCAAGACGGAAATGACGATCGGACTTGCCATGCCACATTCACACGAAGAAAAGACGTAAGAGGGTAAGCTTATTTACCCAAAGCATACCACTCGACAGTTGTCGACTCTTGATCCAAAGTAGCCCAAGGGAAGCAGCCCAAGGATAAGGAAAAGGAGTCGGACAAAGTTGAGAACAAGGAAGATAGTGATGATGGATACCCCCAGGTCAACTCCACCCTGATGATTTTTGCCGACGTTGAAAGCAAAAGTCGATTGAAAGTTATCAACCGAGAGGTGAACATGGTCGCTCCGGCAACACCCAGTTATTTAAATGGTCTCAGACTGCCATCACCTTCGACCAGTCTGATCACCTGACGCACATAGCCACCCCTGGGAGGCAAGCTTTGGTGGTCGACCCAGGTGTCGAAGGCACTCGACTGACTAAGGTTTTGATGGATGGTGGCAAGGGCTCTGAATATACCGTATGCGAGACGTTGAAAGGGATGGGATTTCCGATGTCCGCACTCAAGACCGGCAACATGAGCTTCCATGGAGTCATTCACGGAAAGAAGGCTGAGTCACTCGGCCAAATTGCTCTTGATGTGGTTTTCGGAGATTCCGCATTTCCGCATAAAGAAAAATTGACGTTTGAAGTCGTGGATTTCCAGTGCTTATCACGCCATTTTGGGAAGGCGGTGTATGCAAGTTTCATGGCTCGACCATGTTATGTATACCTTAAACTGAAGATGCCAGGCCTCAAAGGTGTGATCACCGCCACCGCAATCGGAGAAAGCGTAAGAGTGTTTTCAGAAAGGCTCAAAGATCGCCGATGCTCAGATGCCAGTGGTAGAGCTGCATGAATACCAGAAAACTATAGACCCGAGTGGTTTGTTGCGAGCCAAGAAGCCCGCTACGGAATCAGGGTTTCACTCGTCCGGTGAAACAAAGCCGATTCACATTCATCTGACCGACCCTGATGCTGCTCCGACTCATATCACTACAACACTCGACTCCAAATAGGAAGAAGCGCTCATTCAGTTCCTCCGTGAGAATTGGGACATCTTCCGATGGAAGCCTTCTGACATGTCGGGTGTTCCCAGGGGGCTGGCTGAGCACCGTCTACGAAGCCTAATTCCAAAATTTAAACTCTGTCAAAGAACATCTTCGATGGTCCGCCCGTCGAAGAGAAAGGCCATTGGCGAGAAGTGGCTCGACTCCTTGCAGCGGAGTTTATCCGAGAAATTTACCACCCGAGTGGCTCGCCAATGTTGTCATGGTCCCCAAGAAGGACAAGTCACTTCGCATGTGCATTGACTTCAAACATATCAATCGCCCTGCCCGAAAGATCATTTTCCTCTCCCCGCATCGACCAAATAGCTCAATCGACTGCGGGATGTGAGCGGATGTCTTTTTTAGACGCCTATTCTGGTTACCATCACATCCGTCTGTATGGACGCGACGAGATCAAAACAGCTTTCATCACTCCATTCGGGTGCTTCTGCTATGTCACCATGCCATTAGGCCTCTAGAATGCCGGAGCCACGTTCATGAGGATGATTCAGAAGTGTTTACTCACTCAAATCAGTTGGAATGTGGAAGCATACATGGATGATATTGTGGTCAAGTCATGGAAGGGTTCCGACCTGTTGACCTTCTTTGAGACATTTGCCAACCTCAGGAGGTATGATATCAAGCTTAATCCATCAAAGTGCACATTCGGAGTTCCTGGCGGAAAGTTACTCGGTTTTCTCGTTTCCGAACGAGGAATCGACGCCAATCCGGAAAAAGTTGGTACTATACTCCGAATGAAACGTCCTGTGCGTGTGCACGATGTTTAGAAGTTTACTGGTTGCTTGGCCGCTTTAAGTCGATTCATCTCTCGACTCGGTGAAAAGGCATTGCCTCTTTACCGACTGATGAAGAAGTCAGACAAGTTCGAGTGGACTCCTGAAGCTGATGCAGCGTTTGCAGAGTTGAAAACCCTGCTCGCCGCCCAGCCGGTGCTTGCTGCCCCAATCAAGAAGAGCCTTTGCTGCTTTACATTGCAGCCACGGGACAAGTTGTCAAGACAAGATTACTTACGGTCGAGCGGGAAGAAGAAGGAAAAGCCTTCAAAGTTCAAAGGCCCAATATATTATGTTTGAAGTTTTAACTCCGTCGAAGCAAAGATATCCTCATTATCGAAGCTTGTATATGGGATTTATATGACCACAAAGAAGGTTGCACATTACTTCTCGACCATTCCATTACAAATATTGATGACGCTCCATTGTCAGAGATTCTGCACAACAGAGATGAAACTGGTCGAGTGGCAAAATGGGCGATTGAACGTCTTCCCCTAGATATCAAGTTTGAGGCAAAGAAAGCTATCAAGTCCCAAGCAATTGCAGATTTCATCGCCGAGTGGATTGAACAACAACTGCCGACTCAAGTTCACTTTCGAACCGGACCATGTTCTTTGACGGCTCCAAGATGCTGAATGGTTCCGGTGCTGGGGTTGTGTTAGTTTCCCCCCGAGGAGATAAGCTCAGATATGTTCTCCAAATTCACTTTGATTCCTCCAACAACGAAGCAGAGTACGAAGCACTTTTGTATGGGTTGCGTATGGCAATTTCACTCGCCGTCCGTCGCCTCATGGTCTATGGCGACTCAGATTTGGTGGTTAATCAAGTGATGAAGGAGTTGGACGTCAGAAGTCCGGCCGTGACTGGTTACTGCAATGCAGTGAGAAAGCTGGAGAATAAATTCGAGGTTAGAGCTTCATCATATACCCCGATCGAAAAATCAAGCAGCTGATGATTTAGCAAAATAGGTTCCAAGAGAGAAGCCATTTCAAAGAATGTGTTTTTGGAACACATCCACTCACCATCAGTTCAAGAGGATCCTTTCATTGAAGAAGTTCCGCAACCAAAAAGTGCCACGGACCCGACCGAGGTTGAGGCTCAAATGTGGTCGACCTGATCATGGAAGTCTTGGTCATCACTCCCGATCGACGGTACACTTACATCGCGTACATCCTAAGGAAAGAACTCCCGAGAACGAAGAAGAGGCTCGATAGATCGTCCGTCGATCCAAGGCCTTTACCGTGATAAAGGGACAGTCAGACAGAGAAAGCGCCGATCGAGTCGGATGTAAGTGTATAACACCGGAAGCAGGTTAGATAATTCTTGATGATATCCACTCGGGGACCTGTGGTCATCATGAGTCCTCTCGGACCATTATGGCCAAAGCATACCGAGCGGGATTTTACTGGTCAAGAGCAAATGAAATGGCGAAAGAGATAGTCGACAAGTGTGAAGGATGTCGGTTTACTCCAATATGTCACACAAACCCGCGTCAGCCTTGAAGACCATTCCACTCGTGCGGCCCTTATTTGTTTGGGGATTGGATATGATTGGACCACTAAGAACTGGCAGGAGCGGCTTCACTCATGTGTTAGTGGCAGTCGACAAGTTTACTAAATGGATCGAAGCTAAGCCTATCAAGAATCTCGATGCGTCCACTGCTATCAGTTTCGTCAGAGAGTTGATATTCAGATATGGAGTTCCGCATAGCATCATCACTGACAATGGGTCGAACTTCGATTCCGACAAATTCAAAGCCTTTTGCGCTTCTCAAGGCACACGAGTCGACTACGCTTTAGTTGCTCACCCCCAGTCGAATGGACAAGCAGAAAGAGCGAATGGCTTAGTTCTCAAAGGACTGAAACCCCGGTTGATGCGCGATCTCAAGCACGCAGCAGGCGCGTGGGTCGACGAACTTCCTTTAGTTCTCTGGGGATTGAGGACCACTCCTAATCGATCGACTCGGAGAACCCCATTCTTTCTGGTCTCTGAGATGAAGGAAGCAGTTCTCGCCAGTGACTCGCTTCACAATGCACCCCGAGTCGAACTCTACTCAAGAGGAAGCGAGCAAGCCCGGCAGACGCAATCGACCTTCTAGAAGAAGAAAGAGATGTCACGATCCGCTCGACCATCTATCAGCAAGACTTGCGCCGATTCCATGCCAAAAATGTGAATAGTCGAGCCTTCCAAGAAGGAGACTTGGTCCTCCGAGTGGATCCACAGAAACCACACAAGCTCGCTCCCACTTGGGAGGGCCCCTTCATCGTCACCTGAGTTCTCCACAATGGAGCGTACCATCTTTACAACGTCGATCGCCAGATCGATGAGCCTCGAGCTTGGAATGCGGAGCTGCTCCGCCCCTTTTATACTTAAGTACTCATTCAGATGAGATGTAATAAGAAATACCTTTGTAGTTTATTTATCAAAGACAAGAGTGTTATAATTTTCCCAGTGATTGTTGTTGCTTTTGTTTACGTGAGGAACTCCCCGATTGGGTGGCTTGGTTGCGAATCCGTTTCGCCCAAGTTTGTAAAAAAAATTCCTACCGAGTGATGAGCAAGCCTCTCACTCGGAGGCTTAGCTGTGAATCCGTTTCGCCTAAGTTTAAAAAATCCTACCGAGTGATGAGCAAGCCTCTCACTCGGAGGCTTAGCTGCGAATCCGTTTCGCCTAAGTTTAAAAATCCTACCGAGTGGTGAGCCAGCCTCCCACTCGGGGGCTTAGCTGCAGTCCAAGTACTCGCCTAAGTTTAAAAAATCCTACCGAGTGGTGAGCCAGCCTCCCACTCGGGAGCTAAGCTACTTGATCGAGTACTAGCCTAAGTATTTGAAAATCCTACCGAGTGGAGAGCAGTCCTCCCACTCGGGTCTTAGCTGCAGTCCGATGCACTCGCCTAAGTATTTGAAAATCCCACCGAGTGGAGAGCCGTCCTCCCACTCGGGGGCTTAACTGCAGTCTAGTACTCGCCTAAGTATTTGAAAATCCTACCGAGTGGAGAGCAGACCTCCCACTCGGGGGCTTAGCTGCAGTCCAAGACTACGCCTAAGTATTTGAAAATCCTACCAAGTGGAGAGCTGGCCTCCCACTCGGGGGCTTAGCTGAAGTCCAGAACTCGCCTAAGTATTTGAAAATCCTAACGAGTGGAGAGAAGTACTCCCACTCGGGGGCATAGTTAGCTGCAGATCAAGATCGCCTAAGTTTGAAAAAATCCTACCGAAAGTGAAGAGCAATCCTCTTACTCGGAGGCTTAGCTGCAGTCCAAGTACTCGCCTAAGTTCAAACCGCCCGATCCATAAGGGCAAGATTTAATTGCAGGTCGACTACTACCTTCTCCTTCGGAGCTACGCCACAAGTACAACGTGTGCTCCATCCCGATCCGCAAGGACGACGAGGTGCAGGTCGACTGCTACCTTCTCCTTCGGAGCTACGCCACTAGTACAACGTGTGCTCCATCCCGATCCGCAAGGACGACGAGGTGCGGTGTCGATCGCTACCTTCTCCTTCGAGCTAAGCCACAAGCATAATGTGCGCTCCGGCATGACGATTTAGGTGCAGGTCGACTGCAACCTTCTCCTTTTGAGCTATGCCACAAATACAACGTGTGCTCTACAAGGACGATGAGGTCGACTGCAATCGGTGCTTCATCCCTACCTGCAAGAGCGATCAAGTGCAGGTCGACTGGACTTTCAACCTCAGAGCTGCGTCTCAAGCATTAAAGTGTATTCCGAGTGAAGAACAAAGTTCGCTCAAAGGCAAAAGCAAGCATATTCAACGACAAGCAAAGTTCAGGTAACGGATTCGGAAGTGCTCAGGCATCAAGCCTATAAAAGTTTATCGGTTACAAAACCACTCGGCATTCCGAGGCAAATTTAAGGTGAGGCATAAAAGTTTTTCTTACTCCTCAGGTGGAGGATCGGAGGGTGCAACAAACTGGTCGGTCGATTCCATCAAAGCTTAATCCCGAGTGGCGCAGCAATGAAGGTTTCCATGAAAGATTGAAAGTCATGCTTCTTGGTATTGGCCACTTTGATGGACGCCAGCTTGTCCTCTCGCGCGTCCTTACAGTGAACACGGACCAGGGATAGAGCAACATCAGCACCACACCTGGCAGAAGACTTTTTCCATTGTTGCACTCGACCTGGAACGTCATTCAGTCGAGTCATCAGAGACTCGAGGTCATTTTGAAGCGTCTCTCCAGGCCAGAGTGTCGTGTCGATTCGCGACACCGCAACCTTCAGTCGGGCAAGATAGTCAACAACTCCAGCAACACAAGACTCCAGTCGGAACACGTTCATA
This sequence comes from Aegilops bicornis, assembly GCA_021605145.1. Taxonomy (NCBI): domain Eukaryota; kingdom Viridiplantae; phylum Streptophyta; class Magnoliopsida; order Poales; family Poaceae; genus Aegilops; species Aegilops bicornis. The sequence continues at coordinate 35,916,671 of CM038669.1, forward strand.
GTGGCCTCGTCCTTCACAGGAGAGTTAATGGGGTCCAAGTTTGTCTGCAGTCGACTGGTCTCCTCCTCGAAGTTTTGGCAGAATTCTGTAAACACAGTTTGAAGTTAAGCCTAAAGATCTAAGATGAGTCTATAATAACGAGTCAGTCAGATAATAGATATTACCTTCAAGCATGAGGAATAACTTCTTGGCGAGTCCTCCCATATAAGCCTCCAGATCGTTCTTCTTCCCCCACCGATTCGCTAGCCTTGTCGCTCAGAGCTATCTTGTCATTCTTCGTGACGGTCGACCTCCTTGTTGGCCGCGTCGAGAGCAGCTTTCAGATTGGTATTCTCCTCTTCAAGTTTTCCGACTGAAGCCAGCTTTTCTTCCGCAAGCTTCATCTTGTCCAAAGCGGCCTTCTGCGTCTCAGCAAGGTCATGGTCCTTCTTCTTCAGAGCCTCCTCCATTTTATCTGCAAAATGACAATGAGATCAGAATTAGGAATGGGCGTAAAGATAAAGACAGTCGTCAAGTTCTCACCAGCCATACCTTTTGCTTCATCTCTCGCCTTACGCAAGTTCTCTGAGCAAGCTTCATGTCAAGATTGAGCTGGATCTGTTTGCTTTCAATTCGATTATAGCGAGCCACAAGCTACGCAAGATTTTTGAAGGGTCATCGACGGACATCAAAGATAGGTTGCTTCCGAGTGACTAAGAGAAAAATCGTAACATTTCTAAGACTACAGCCGAATCAAAATATTCAACAAAGAGTCTCAGGGGATTACACCGGTGGGTGCACTCAGCGTGCCCCCACTGGTTCTACCGACTCGGTTCGATCAGTCGACCAAAAGAGACAAAAGTTATGATCCTAAACCATAGCTAACTGCCAGCAGTCAGCCACGGTATCATCACGATAAAAAAAACACAGGTTCTACAGACCTTAATCGATTGCCCGTGAATGACTATGGTCTCGGGGACTACACTTTCGATGGGTGCACTCAGCGTGCCTCCATTGGTTCCAAGATTCCATTCGACATGGTCCGACCAGACCGAGTGAAGAAGTTAGAGAGAAGAAACTTGAAAGACAAAGACTACAATGATCGCCGGTGATCCACCATAGTCTCGGGGACTACACCCAGTGGGTGCACTCAGCGTGCCCCCACCAATCCAAAAATTCAATCGACACACCCAATGGGTGTACAGATACAAAGATCTTCGGAAAGAGAGTCTTCAGATAGTATATCCTAATAGAACAAGCGGTGACCAACTAACCTGGACGTTGTTCTGAAGAGCTGAGCTAGCATCATAGGCCGCCTGGCTGGCTTCCCGGACCACCTTCACCTGCTCCACCATGATCTCCGCCTGGCGTATAGCCTCCTTAGCAGCACCCACTTTGTCCTCTGGGACGGGGTGTGTGGCGAAAAGGGAGGGCGGGTCAGTAGTCGACGATGAAGGCCGAATGCTCGTCAGCGGCACAGTGAAGGACACGGAAGTCCGAGTGGTATTACCACCCTCCTGAACCGGTGTCTCAGAAACTAATGCGATCTGAGTCGTCTTGCCAGCCGGCGCCTTTCTATTCCTCCTCGGCCTCAGCGGCACCTCGTTGTCATCATCAGGAAGATCAATGACATGATGTGGGGCTATAGGAAAGACCCAAAGTTAAAGACGGAAATCCAATCGACCAAAAGCGAAACTACAGAGATCATACCAAGGTTAGAGGTGGCAGCATCTTCCATTTCCCGGTCTTCGGTCCTGGCTGAGGTCTCGGAGGTAGCAAAGACCGCAGATTTCAGAAATCAGTTGATTAGCCAATGAGTCGACCAAAAGTATGTCCATGCTAAACGAGAAAACACAAGTTCCGCTGTTACCCGGAAATGGTGGGAATGGCCATCCTCATCTTGGGCAGGGCCTTCGTCGGCTTTGATGACGTCGCTCGGAGTTGCTTCGGCGCTTTTTCGGGCCGGTACCCGGAGAGGTCGTCCAGAGGGCGTTTAAATCATTGCCCGACAGTGCTGATATCCTTGCCTCGCTTCGACCGCGGGGTCATGGGTGAGCTTGGATCGCCTTTTCGCGGCGAGGAGGGTTGACTTCCTCCTCCTCCTCTTCACCGGAGCCGCTGCCATCTTCATCCCCTCACCATCGATTGCCACTCCTCCTGACTTTCACCTCCGCTCGCCTCCTCCTCCTCCTCGACCTGTTCTTGCGCCCCGTTGGGCATCGAGTACATCTCAGTAGTAGCCTAGAAGACAACAAACAAGACAGAAGTCAGTCGACTGATTTTAAGCAAAGCAGAGTGAAGAAAACAGGATCACAGTCGGAGATGCAGAATTGGACCTTATCTACTTCGTATGATTGGTCGAGTGGAGGAATCCTCCTAGCTCCTCGGGGGTTGTCCTTGTTCCTTGTGATGGCAGTCATCCACCTCTCCAGCGTAGCATCCTCGACCTCCTCCAGGTGGATCCGAGTGGTGTCTTCGATGCTTAATACATCCACATCGGATGGTCTCGATATTGAAGAGGCTGGATGCGCCGTCGAAGGAAGACCTCCAAGAGATCCATGCCGTCACCCGTCCACGGATATCTTTGGACTACACGCCGACCAGCACCTTAACTCCGCGCCTTCTCCTCCGGGATCACCTTCAGAGAGGAAGGCTTCCTCACCGGTCCATAAAAGGAGGGAGTCGGTCGACCGCTCAAGGCCGGCTGGTCTTTGCAAGAAAACCAAGTCGATGGCATCCATGGACCGAGTCGGGAAGGACCATGGCCGGAAAGGCACTTTTCCCCTCATCTAAACTCCGAGACCCCCACACATCTGAATCACTTGGGTTCTCTCGTCACTCGGATTGGCCTTTCTCACCGTCTGGGAGCGACAGGTGCAAATGTGCTTCAAAAGACCCCAATGAGGCCGACAGCCCAAGAAATTCTCGCACAAGGACACGAAAGCAGCGAGATACACGATAGAGTTGGGTGTGAAGTGGTGGAGTTGTGCCTCAAAGAAGTTCAGAAATCCTCAAAGAAAGGGTGAGGAGGCAAAGAAAACCCGCGATCAACATGGGTGGCCAAGAGGACACACTCACCCTCCTGAGGCTCCGGCTCCGACTCCTTCCCTGGGAGCCGCGCTGATCCATGGGGGATCAGTCCTTCATTGGCCAGGTCGTCAAGATCTTTTTGACAGATTGTCGAGCGGATCCAGTCACCCTGGATCCAGCCCTGCGGCAGGCCAGCCCTTGACGAAGATCTGCTCGACCGTCGCCCTTCCTTCGCTTTCACTGCCGCCTTTCTTCGCCCGCTTCCAAAGCCGCCGTTTCTCCTTCCTTCACCATCATCGCCGTGGCGAAGCAGCACGTAGCAGCAAAGACTGAGATGGAGGCGAGCGCGACGGATAAATTTGAGGAAGAGGGAGAAGAAACGAGAGCACACTGTTCAAAACCCCCGTCCCGCGCCTTATATGAGGTTGCTTCCGAGTGATCGACTTTGTAGGCCCGGCGATCTCACAAATCTCAAGAATAGCCACGCACGCGATACGTGGCGAAAAAGGTGGCGCTGAGATCGAGGCGTTCCTGCCTTTATCCCATCCGAGTATCGCGGCCTCCTCCGCCTGCCAAGGCCTCAAGTTCAAATCCCGCCAAATCCGCGAACTGCAGAGCAACTTGTCAGACGGGAGATTTCCTTCGCTCTGTCGTTCGGAGTTCTCCAAGTAAAGAAAATTCACTCGACGGATACAAAGAATGGGTCAGGGCCACTAAAAAAGAGGTTGATGCCGTCACCTAAGTTCCTTGATCAGAACAAGACATGCAAATCGCACGAAAAGTGGGTCGGAAGAGTTCACAACTCCTTCCCCACTCAAACCTCGATCCATTCGGGGGCTAATGATGAAGCCACGTACCTAGGGTAGGGTCATGGACCTGTCCAAGGTACCCTCCCCAAGGACGTCTCTAGAAGAAACCACCTGTCAGTCGACCTAGAAGCATTCCACTCGACGGACTTGAAGACACTCGACTATGAGATCTAAAGTCACTCGACCGCCAGGAGATCTAAAGTCAGTCTGCACACAAACGGTCGGTCATTAAGTAGCTTTTATGGTCTTCATAGCACTTTATGTGGGGCGTTACCAGTAACCCCCGACCTTAAATGTACCTTAAACCCCTTGTAACGTGGGCTGGCTGGGGTCCTAGCGCACTCTATATAAGCCACCCCCCTCCACAGGCACAAGGGTTCGCACCCCTGTAACTCATACGCATATAATCCAGTCGACCGCCTCCGGGCTCCGAGACGTAGGGCTATTACTTCCTCCGAGAAGGGCCTGAACTTGTAAATCTCTTGCATATACAACTACTCCATAGCTAGGATCTTGCCTCTCCATTCCTAACCCCCTATTCTACTGTCAGACTTAGACCACGACAGGACCATTTGAGCGGCTTCCGGGCCTCTGGCGCTGGTTCCATGGCATTGACTTCTCGCGCCCACCGCTTGAGTTGGCGGTGAGAGGTGTGCAGAGATGCACCCCCGTCAATGCACATGGCGTTAGTGGCCTTCTGAAACTCTTGCTCACTGGTTTCCTCTGCACCCCCTCCATCTCTCTCATCATCACCGGCTTCCTTCTCTCGACCTCTGGCGGGCTTTCCTTGGTTCCGGAAGGGGTTGCCGGGGCGATTTACTTCACCACCTCGACTCTTTCCGCCAGCAACATTCTGACCCTTTTCCATGTCACGCTTCTCATACTCTGCTCTCCGTCTCTTGACAAGCTGCTCAACCTGATATCACTCTTGAAGCTCGTGGCCTTTGGTCCGATGAATCTTGCAGTACGACCCATCACCTTTCCCGGCCTTCTCGGCAATTGTGGCTTCCCGGCAGTCAACGCACACCGCGGCTTCCTTGCCGGGGGCCTCAGCTTTGGCCTTCCTGCCTGTACTGGGTCCACCCGAACCTTCGACAGTCATCACTGCCTTATCCTTCCGCTTCTTACTGGGCTTCTTGCTCTTCTTCTGACTAGTTGGTTCATCATCCTCCTCTGAATCGACATTGGCAAAATCTTCCTCTCCGGGCAACTTCCTTCCCTCCTCCATCCGAGCATACTTATCCACCAAGGTGTAGACCTCCTTCACAGTCTTGGGCAACCGTACGTTCATCTTGGAATGAATCCGGTGGTTGCGCACATTGGACTGGAAGGCAGCTATCATAGCTACTGGATGGATGTTTGGGATGTTTCTACGAACTTTGCTGAATCTCTGTAAATACTTATGGAGGGTTTATCCTTCCTTCTGCTGGAGGAGCTGCGTCACTGGGCCTGCCGGGCTCTTGATGATCGCAAGTGAAAGCGCCAATGAATTCATGGCACAGGTCAGCCCAAGATGAAAAGGAATCCTCCGGTAGGTGCATCAGCCAAGACCTCACATTGGACTCGAGGGCCAAAGGGAAGTAATTGGCAAACACCTTCTCATCTCTTCCCCCGGCAGCCTGAACAGCGATGGTGTAGATGCTCAGGAACTCTGCCGGGTTCAGCCTCCCATCGTACTTCTAAGGTATCTCTGGCTTGAACGTGCGAACGTACGACCAACGGACTTGCCTCAGCTCACGAGTAAAGGCAGGGCAGCCAACCCCGAAAGGTAGGCACCCACGAATACCGAGCGTGGGCTCGTCGATGTCAGGGCCGTCGCACCCGTTGGTCTGGCAGAGGTCGTCGTGGCATTGCTCGACAACGACACGCGTGTCTCCTCTCCGCCTATCCTCCGGGCCTCGTCGATGGCCTGGACGCGCTCAAGGGTCAGAAGAGGCCATTGAGACGTCGTCGCGGTCTTGATTATGTTGCACTCGCGCCAGCTACCGTGGCGGGACTGCACCCTGGGGATGGCCCCTTCCTTACGGTCAGTAGCATGAGCCGTTGCTGTCGCTTGGGGAGGCTGTGGTGGGCCAGCTAGCCATGAGCCCCCAGCTTCGGTGAAACCGAGCAGACTTTGGATGGTGGCATGCCATTCGTCCATCTGCTCGGCCGCTGGCAGAAACCTCAGCAGTAGCTGAGCCCGTGCCCTGGCCTCCGAGGCTGTACTTGGCATGGGTGATGATGAAGTCGATCGCATTGTCGCTCGGCTCCTAATGGTGCCAGCGGCGGCAGCACTGGGCCCTTGCTATTGTGGAGCGACCACCTAGATGGCAGGGTCGTGTGGCGAAGGCGCTCAAGGGCCAGTGGCTCCGTCGGGCGCAGTGGCTTGGTCGACCCATCCCGGGGAAGGTGCACGCGCCGCGGCCGCATCTGTGGTGGGAGCGGCCGGAGGGCAGCGATGCACCCCAGTCCGAGCGCCGTTGCTATGGTTGTGCCCGTCGGTGGGAGAAAGGGGCGTAGATGGAGTAACCCCTTCACCCGGACCTTGTGGAGCATGGCCGTCGGGGTGTTGCTGATGCTACTATCCCCGATGCCTCCTGCTCTTGTATCGGCCGCGGGGGAAGTGGGCACGGCGCCGCCTGCTTTGACCACATCCCCAGCAGCGTCCGCGTCCTCGCGTGTCTCCGCGCCCCCCGCAGCGTTAGAGACCACGGGCGGCGGAGCCTTCGAGGTGGATGGATGAACCGAAGAACAGGGTTTCTTCTTGGGCGCCATGGTTGATGGCGCCGTCGAAGATGAAGATGGTGATGAAGATGACGTGCTGCACACACCTTCAGGTTCACGGAAGCGAGCCCCCTACCTGGCGCGCCAATGATGTCGCGGGAAACCATGGCCACCTATGGGACCTGAAGGCCCCTTGCTGGTTCAGCAGGGGGGCATCGCGTTGCACAAAGAGCAGACGACCGTGGGGCAACGCGGTAGAGATCAGACATGCATTTTTACCTAGGTTCGGGCCACCGTGAGGCGTAAAACCCTACTCCTGCTTTGGTTGATTGATGGTGGAAAAATCGATGGCGAGGCGTAGCACACTGCCTCAGGGCGACCGTGGCTACGCGCATATGGGGGTGTCAGTTATCCAACCTTCTAGCCCTATCTACAGTTTCCATGGGCCTCATTTTATAAATCAAGGGGTTACCACAATGGCAAAGTAGTCATTATGCACTGATAAGATAGCAAACAGTGCTATCATACCTAACTCTGCGGGCTGACAGGGCGCATTAAATGCAACGCTCAACGTCACATCGTTGGTTGCCCGACAAGGCTTGCCGGGCTATCTCGCCAGCTCTGCGTCCGCTCGCTTGACACGTCGTAGGACGGGTGTCATTTGCAGGTATTTCCGGTATGGAGAGGCTGCCATGTGGCGGATGGCTGCCACTTAGTCACCTTGCGGCTTGACACCACACTGATTGACAACGTGGGTCATGGCGGAGTAGTTGGTGAGGTGGTTTTGCCTCCGCGTGTCCCGTCAGGCCCTGCCAGGACGTCTTGGACGCCTTCTTCCGGGGGTGGCCTCACCCCTTGCCGAGCTCGCCTGCCCGGCAAAGGAGGCCCTTCTCCTGATGGTATCTTGCTTCTCTGGCTTGATCTTGGTCCCTCCGATCTGCATGTTGGTCCTTCGAATCTCTTGGTCCCTTGTACTCTGACTTGGGTTGGTGCTTCGATCTCGTCCCCGTGCTTGTGCACAGTCTGGGAAACAGACCTAGGGTTTGTTGCACTGACATATTGCAAGAACTTATGGCGCTGTAGGAGGGTGTTGCTCACTAACCGAAGCGGGGTTACCCTCATCAACTTCTCTACCAGCAGCTTCTGGGAATCCTGCCGGGAAATGCTTGTCGGGGTTTAACTTTCTTCTTTTTCTGGCCATCGTTGAGGGGAACACTGACGGTTGAGTTAGATGGAGGACAAAAGTTCCTGGTTCCACAGGAAGCTTTTGCACGGCGCACTTTGACAGGCGACCAACGATGTCATTTTCTGCTCGTGGCACGTGCTCTGCTTGTAATCCATCAAAGTGTTTTTCCAACTTTATCACTTCCTCCACATATGCATCCATCAACGGACTCTAATAACCTTTGTTGACTTGCCTCACCAAGAGTTGAGATTCTCCACGGATAATCAGTTTCTTGATTCCCAACTCCACTGCAATTCTAAGTCCGACAAGGAGCCCCTCATACTCAGCAATGTTGTTGGTGGCTTTCTGCCGGGGAAAGTGCATCTTAACCACATACTTGAGATGCTCTCCGGTAGGTGTGACAAGAAGCACGCCGGCTCTGGCACCCTGCAGCGAGAAAGCACCATCAAAATACATGATCCACTCCTGAGGCGCCTCTTTGTCGGGGAGAACTATCTCTGGTGCTTCTTCTTCTAGAGTGGGCCTCCATTCTGCAATGAACTCCGCCAATGCCCTTCTCTGAATAGTTGAGGTGATCTCATACTTTAAGCCAAAGCTTGATAGCTCTAGCACCCACTCGACTATTCTGCCCGTGGCTTCGGGGTTCCTCAATATGCGCTGCAGCGGAAAACGAGTGACAACTGTGATCTCGTGGGCTTGGAAGTAGTGGCGCAGTTTCCTTGAGGCCATGATAAGGCTGAAGATTAGCCTTTGCACTCCAGATTACCTTTGACCTAGCTCCCTGTAACAGGGAGCTAACAAACTACCCTGGCCGCTGCACCACTTTCTTCCTTGCCGCGGTCTTAGGATTGCCTTCACTGATGTGCCCCGCCTCCCTCTGGTTTGTGCCAAGTCCTACCGCAAAGTCCCCACACAGAGTGAGGTTCATGCGACACCTATTATATGCTGGCCACACCCCCCCTTGAACCGTACTATACACTTAGTAACACGGCCCTAAAAAGAATTAATCCTTCTAGTTCGTCAAACGTACCTCTCTCTCTCGTTGGGTCAAAGTGATGGGTGATTTAACTCAAGGGCCCACGTAAAGTTTAAGCGTCACGTCAGACGCGAAAGTGTGCATCCTATATAGGACTACGTACCACCGTCTGCATGTGGCCCAAAGAGGTGTTTGTGTGATCTTTGAATATGCAATGCACAACTTTGATCTGGCACCACATATATATATATACACACACACACACACACACACACACACACATCGGAAACCGAAAAGTCCCCACAGAGAGTGAGGTTCATGATGCGTGGTATGTGCTATACATACGCCCCCATTCGACGCATGGTATATATGTGCTTCTACTTTATAGCAGAAACCAAAAAAGAATCATTCCTTGAAGGTCAAATTAACCTCTCTCTCGTTGGGTCAAAGTGATGGAGGATAACCTCGCAGGCCCACAGATAGAAGCGCCACACGCGAGTGAGTTCCTATAGGGAAACCACCACCTGCATGGTATTGCATGATGTTTTAATACCAATGCACAACTTTGATATGGCACCTCCCTCGGGAACTGGAAAGTCCCCACATGGAGCGAGGTTATGACGTACGCATATATATAGAGTATTCATGTTGCCCCCTCTTTGACATGTACTACATACTCCTATCGTGCATATACGTAACACGGACCAAAAAAGAACCATCCTTGTTGGTCAAATTAACCTCTCTCTCGCTATACGTTCAACTGATCAATGACGACCTCGCGGGCCCACAGAGAGAGGCACACGCGAGTGAGTGTCATAGGACAAAACCACCAAGTGCATGTGGTCATGTGTTATATGATGTTTGATTACCCAATGCACAATTTTGACGTGGCACATGCTTCGCAAACCGGAAATGCACTACACCACGATGCGTAGCCCCCTCACTTCAAGTTGCTGGGAGGGACTCATGTGTACGCACGTGCCCGAACTTTGATATGGAATATCACCATGATCCACACAGTAACACACATTCCAAGATGAATCCACCTTTGGTCAAATGCCTCTCGTTGTCGGTGCAAACTGAAAACCTTTGCGGGCTAACGAATGGGCACATCGCTGATAACTGCACGAGGGAGTGTCCGAGAGGACCACCAAGGCAGGCATGTGCCCCGAACATGTATGTATGAAAGGGTTGTGTAATGCTTTAAATAACCAATTCACAACTTTGATGTGGCATATATGACTCACAAAATGATCAATAATCCCACACGGAGGCTCACGACTCGAAGTGTATTGCCAGACCCCCCCCCCCAGACACACAGACACACACATGCCGCACCACCGCAGCCACTCTGAGGCATGTCAAACTTTTTCTGCAGTGAACATGTGACCAAAGGAGTGTCATGTTAAAATTAAAAAAACAGAGATCATTTAACCGTTTTTATACATTGATTGATTTCCTTGGGATTTAATGTGCAAAAATCAAATTTGACCTACATGTGCACCAAAATGGATTGCAAAATCATATGTGTGTTCATGGGTGCATGTTTTCCCATGCAAGAGATTTCAAAACATTGAGAATATAGTTTTTTAAAATTCAGTAAATCCAAAACTTAGTAGAAATTTATGAAACTTATCATGGTGTCATATATGGACACCAGTAGACTGTGATGTTGTATTTTTCCTCAAATTTGAGACACTTTTTGATATAATGTTCTTACAAATGGGAGATTGTTAATAACTGACAACCAATATCTCATACGGATTATTTATTCGGACCGTGTGCGTTAGACCGTGAAATGCTTCGGTTAAGCAGTAAAGCGGCAGAATGAATCATCAAAAACAAAAAATATACGTGTTGCGATGCACCTCATGTGTCGTTTGAGCAGACGTGAGTTCATGGGACGCATGCGAGCAGTCCGCCGTGCAGGCAGACTAGGAGGCGTGCGTGCAGGTGTGTGAATTGATGGGAGGCGTTTTCGCTATGCATTGTCACCGGCAGGCATGCGAGTAGCTGTGTGAAATGATGGTAGGAATGCCAGAAGTCCGCCGTGTAGGCTCACCGGGAGACGAGGCAACCTTCAACCGCCACCTGCCTCTCTCCCACTGGTCTGTATTAATGGCGCGCTAGTGCCACTGGCCATAATAGGCGGCCGCACCCCCGGTCCATAGTGGTCACCAACGTATGGACTCTGGAGTGTAAGAGGATGCTGCCGAAGCGCACCATCGTAGGGAGTGGCGGCGACGCGGGGCTCTTTAGCACCAGCGCCAGCGTGGAGCTGAGCACGAGAGGTTGTCGCGCCGGCGACAAGGTCTCGTCTTGAGCGGCAGCATGACCTTAACCGCGGTCTTTGTCGTGCCCCCTAGCCAGAGCCGGAGGTCAACAGTAACTCTAACTACGACTACGACTCCGACGGAAAACCAGTTAGTCATCTATATACCCATTTGTGCGGCAAATATATCATGTGTTTTCTCTGGTTACTCCCCCGCCCTCTCTAATTATTTTGGAATACAAATCCTATGGTTATGTTCTCTCAGTCCATGAAATCAAAGTAATTAAGATGCGCTAGATGCACGTAGTGTATTGATTGTTTGAATGGTATCCGTATAGGGTTAGTCATTAATTGTTTGTTCTGTACAGATGATTTTTTCTAATAATCCGACTCGGGTTGGCGTGCGTGCTAATAATTCATGGCCAGATATTGAGAATTTATTTGGAATGTCCTACGTATATGTTTGTGCATTTTTTTCTTCCGGATCTTGAGAATTGATTTTGAACATCCTACATGTACGTTTCTGCCATTTTTTCTTTCAGATTGGTATGTACATAGACGAGGCTCTGGCCAGCGCCGCCACCGGATCTAGATCTTGGACCCGGCTGCGCGACCAGAAGCGGCCACGCCCCCTGGACCTGAGGAACTGATGCGGAGCATCCTTCCATCATCCCCATGGACTCTACAACGATACATCAAGCCCCACGTGGACCTACGACAAGAGCTAGAGCACGTGCTTTGGAAACCGAGGTGAACTCCTTCCTACTTAGCTTGCATATGGATATGAATGGAACATTGTTGCTACCTCACCAAGATACGCTATGTCTCATTAGGTACGAAGAGGAACACCACCACGAGGCTCAGGATCATCCCCATGGAGAAGAGGAACCACCCCAAGGCCACGCGGGCCAAGACGGAGTGCAACAGCAGCAAAACTGGAAGTCCCGGGTGACCCCGTGCGCACAGGCCCCCGAGACCCCGTGCCCACGGACTATCCAGGGAGTTGACACTGGAGCACCCGTGCAAGACGGGCCTGTACTGCGTGCCCACAGGACCTCAAGCACGGGCCTCCTGTGATGGACGGCTGAGATTCCCAATCCGAGCCCCTCTTCATCTACTTCGACCGCAAGGCTATATAACCCGTACCTAGAGCTATGTTTAGGGTTATTAAAGTATTAGATGAGATATTTGTGAGCTTTGCTCCTTCTACCTTCCCACTTGTGGAATCAAGGCCCCTTTGGGAAGAATCCTAGTGGATCTCAAGATCTCCTCTAGGAGAAAACTATCTTCAAGACCTCATCTCCTAGGAGTGGGAAGAACTTTGCCATTGTATATTTCCTTTGATTGTGTTTGTGACTTGTGGATCTTATGTTGCTATTCTAGTGGATGTGTAATTGGGAATTGTTTGAGTGATTTTCCTCTTCGTGTTCTGGAGTGATTTTGCCCTTTTCCCCCTCCAAGTGTGAAAAGATCCCCTATATGGTTTCACCCTACATCATCTAGGTATCATGAGCAAGGTTGATTCACATCTTGGAGTCCCATCCCCCCATTTGCTAGCTTGATTTTGTTGTTTTTCGTCCAAATTCGAAAATCCCCACAAAAAATAGCCCAAATTTTTTTTCTTGCAATTTGTTGGATCTTGTGAGATTTGGTTGTTTTGATCCACGAGTTTGGCAAGTGGATCTACCCATCTTCCAGCTTCCCCACCTTCCAAATCCTTGAACTTGGCCTTAGCTTTGAAATATCCCACGGTTCTGGAGCTTTTCATCCGCTCCCAGAACACCCCGTGCACACGGGCCCTCGAGACCCCGTGCACACGGGACCCCATGCACACGGGCCTCACTTACTCCGTGCGCACGGACCATCCAGTAACTTTCGGCCATCTTTTGTTTTACACCATTTTGTTTCCCAACAAACACTCTTGTTCTCCCGCACTATCTCTTGTGGTTGTTTGAGTTTCGGACCGCGGTTTCTCTTGTGTCCTAAGGTGTTTCGGCTACTTAGGCGCATTTGGACATCATCATCGCCGCCACTCAGTCATCAACTCGGACACCACACCGGCTTCAACAACTTCACTCTTACCGTAAGATCGGACGGTAACCTCGACGACTCTCACATTTGCTTTTGCATTGATAACTCGAGCCATTTCACGTCTCTTACCCATTGAGACTAGCAAGTTGAGAATTGTCGGGCCACGCTATTATGCACCGTAGTGATCTTGTTACCATCTTAGCGCCATAAGTCTCTCCCGTGCATAACTTACATACTTGTCTCATATCATACTTGGCTCTAGCATCAAGCATCAAAAAAATACAAGAAAAGCTTTTAAGAAAAAGAGGAGCAACAAAGAGCTCGTAAACAATAGCATCGAGCCATTTTGCATATCATCTTCGACACCTCCTACGTAGCATAGTTGGGATTGAAGACGACACGTTTCTCTTATAGGTTGGTGCACACGCGTATCTAGCCCATTTGAGCAATCGAGTGTCTCTCTAGCATTCGCACAACAAGAGCATTTTCCGTGGTTGCACATTTTGAGCTCACCCCTTGGTTGTGCGGATCCCATCTATCTTCCGTGTGTGTGTTCCTAGTGCTATCCTTGGGTTTGATCTATTTTTTTTTACTTGCATTTTTGTGAATCTTCTCAACTTTATCGATATCTTGCCTAACATTTGCTTGAAATTTTTGCCACCATCCTAACCGAGCTCCTCCATAAGCCTTTTACTTGTAGGTGTGAGAAACAATTCCCGGTACCAATTCCCATATTATAGCATCACGTGAGATCGTACTTGTTACATCCACAATCTTCGGAAAAGGTAACTTTGGTTTTGTTCTCTCATTTTTCCTACTCACCACCACTTTCTCATGATGGATAGGCCGAGTTCTTCTACCAATCCACTTTTCATAGAGCAAGCTGGCGACATGACAAACTTCGTCACCAAGTCGCAACTCTTTGGCGCACATCGAGCTTTGCATCAAGAACAACTTGCTTTGGGCGCATCAGATAGACAATCTCGCCACCGACTCCTACGACAATCCGAGCAACGCACAAGAGACTACTTCGACACATCATTTGAGCAATCGAGTGTCTCTCTAGCATTCGCACAGCACGGAGCCGCTCAAGTCGACACTCCGACGACACCATCTCCGGTTCGAGTACACCGACGTCGAACACTCTTCGTCGTGCCGCGCGCCAAGATCGTCAAGCAAACTGCAATCCTCTACACGACGACGACTCTCAGGAGCAAGCTCGCGCGCAAGAACATTGACACCGTCAAAATCAAGAAACATTCGCGCAAGCACAATAATGACAACGTCAACGCCAACACGAATAAGAGGAGCGAGCGCGCAAACACCAAGAGGAGCAAGGCGCCGAAGCGTTTCGCCAACAACAACAACGTCGCGAGGCCCAAGCTCAAGCGGCTCAAGACGCACTCCGCGATTCCACTCGTGCCGTTGGCCAACGCGGACGGCAAGCACATGAACAAGATGAAGCTCTCCGTCGCGAGGTACAAGAAGAAATCATGCATCACGAAGAACAACAAGGCGGAACATCGGGCATATTCCTCGTCGTCATCCACGACAAGAACAACATCAAGAGAATCAAGTGCTTCAAGATCCTCCTCCACGCCAAGAGCGACATCTCGAGGAACGAGCATTTGAGGATCTTCCTCCACGGCAAGAGCGACATCAAAACCGCTACTTCGACGAAGAACTCCGCTACAGCAAGCTAAAGTTCACCATGCCCAAGTTCAATGGAAGCAATGACCCCGAAGAGTACCTCTCATGGGCATTGAAGGTTGACAAAATCTTCCGTTTGCACAACTACGACGAAGAGAAGAAGATCGCAATGGCCTCCCTCGAGTTCCAAGACTACGTTCTCATTTGGTGGGAACAAGTGATTGAGCGACGACGTACAAGAGGCGAACCACCAATCACAACTTGGACGGCGATGAAGGAGGTCATGAGAGCTCGTTTCATGCCTACACACTACACCCGTGATCTCTTCAAGAAGTTGCAACTTCTCAAACAAGGCACGAAGACGGTGGAAGAATACTACCAAGAAATGGAGATTGCCATGATTCGAGCCAATGTCAAGGAAGACGACGAGCAAACAGTGGCACGCTTCTTGAACGGCCTCAACCACCCAATCAAGTGGATTGCCGATTTCCAACCATACTCAAACCTCCTCGAGCTAGTGCATCAAGCGACCAAGGCCGAGCGACAAGTCCAAGATGACTTCAAATATGCCAAGTACTCGTCCAAGACCTACGGCTCATCTTATCAAGCTCCCGCAACTCCGGCAACTCCTACCTCAACTGGAGCATCACCAGGTACCGGCGACAAGTCAGGTTACAAGAAGACTTCGACAAGCTCAAGTCGTCCTCCTACTACAAGAAACTTCAAGCCGAAAGCTTCATCATCATCGACTCCAACCGATGAGACCATCAAGATAAGTTCCATCAAATGTTTCACATGCGGAGGCCGAGGCCACAAGTCCTTCGAGTGCACAAACAAGCGCACCATGATCCTCAACAACGACGGAACCTACGACTCCATGAGTGAAGGAGAAATGGAAGCCCTTGAGCAAGTGGCCATGCACCAACAAGTGAACAACGAAGACGAAGATGATCAAGTCTTTTGTGATGAAGATTCAAGTCCCGCTCTTGTTGTCTCCAAGGTCTTGACTCTTCAACATCAACAAGATGAAGATCAAAGATGCCATATATTCCACACAAAGGCCGATATCAATGGACGGTCCGTCAAGGTCATCATCGATGGAGGTAGTTGCCACAACTTAGCAAGTGAAGAACTATGCTCCAAACTCCAATTGGTCAAGATGAAGCACCCCCACCCCTACAAGGTTCAATGGCTAAGTGACACCGGCACCATACAAGTCGAGCATCGAGTACAAGTCTCTTTCAAGATTGGCGCCTATGAAGACACTTGGGAGTGTGATGTCCTTCTGATGACCGTTTGCCACCTCCTTCTTGGTCGGCCATGGCAATTTGACCGAGGTGCCATTCACAATGGGCGTACAAATCACTATAGTTTCAAGATGAAAGGGAAAGAGTTTGTCCCACGTCCTATGTCTCCAAGCCAAGTGCTCACGACAAGCTAAACACCCATCATGGAGAGAATAGTGAGAGAAGCGAACCACCAAAAAGAGAGTGAGCGCCACAAGCCCAAATTGAGTGCCTCCACGATGAGCGACAAGAAAAAATTAGTCCTATTTGCCACCAAACGTGAGATGAGAGAAGTGTGTGAGAACCCATCAAGTGTCCTACACTATGTACTATTATGCAAGGACGAGGCACCAAAAACTAACAACTCTCAAAATCTACCTTTGGTGTTATCTTCTTTATTGCAGGAATTTCAAGATGTTTTCCCCGATGAGCTACCTCCGGGTCTACCTCCACCACGAGGCATTGAGCACTGCATCGACCTCATCCCCGGAGCACCGCTTCCAAACAAAGCTCCCTACCGCGTCAACCCCGAAGAAACCAAAGAAATACAAAGGCAAGTAAAGCATCTCATAGACCATGGACATGTGCGTGAAAGTTTGAGTCCTTGTGCCGTACCGGTCATACTTGTGCCAAAACGAGACGGTAGCTTTCGCATGTGTTCCGATTGTAGACCCATCAATGCTATCACCGTGCGATATAGGTACCCCATTCCACGCCTTGATGATATGCTTGACGAACTTAGCGGTGCCACTATCTTTTCCAAAATTGATCTTAAAAGTGGTTACTATCAAATTCGCATACCAGAGGGTGATGAATGGAAAACCGCTTTCAAAACCAAATTTGGCTTGTATGAGTGGTTGGTCGGGCCTATGGGTTTATCTAAGCACCCGACACTTTCATGCGTCTTATGCATTATGTGTTCCGACCTTATATTGGTGAATTTGTTGTTGTCTACTTTGATGATATCCTTGTGTTTAGCAAATCTCTTAAAGAGCATGTCTCCCACCTTCGCACCGTGCTACAAACTCTTCGAAAAGAGCAACTTTATGATAATATGGAAAAATGCCTATTTGTTGTTGATAAGCTTGTTTTCTTGGGTTTCGTAGTATATTCTAATGGTGTTCATGTTGATGAATCTAAGATCAATGCTATTAAAACTTGGCCCCAACCAACCAATTTGCAACAAGTGCGTAGTTTTCTTGGTTTAGCCGGTTTCTACCGTAGATTTGTGAAGGATTTTAGCACCATTGCTTCACCTTTGCATGCTTTGAGTAAGAAAAATGCACCGTTTGTTTGGGGACCATCCCAAGACATTGCTTTCAATGAGCTTAAAAATTGGCTTACTCATGCTCCCGTGCTTGCATTGCCAAACTTTGACAAACCTTTTGAAATTCATTGTGATGCTAGTGGTAACGGCATAGGAGGTGTGCTAATGCAAGAGAGGCGCCCCATAGCATACTTTAGTCAGAAACTTTCTGGAGCGCAACTCAATTATCCCATCTATGACAAAGAACTATATGCTTTAGTGTGTGTCTTGCGTGAATGGGAACATTACCTCCGCCCTCATGAATTCATTATCCACACCGATCATGAAACACTTAAGCATCTTAAGGGTCAAACTAAGTTGAACAAGCGTCATGCTAAGTGGAGTGAGTTTATGGAGTCATTTCATTATGTCATCAAGTATATTAAAGGTAAGGACAATGTTGCGGCGGATGCACTTTCCCGTATATGCATGCTTGTCACTCAACTTGAATTGAATGTCATTGGCTTTGAACACATAAAAGAGTTGTATGAGCATGATCCTACATTTGCCATTCCTTATGCTAAATGTTTGACGCATACATCTTGGGAACGATATTACATCAAACATGGATATCTTATGAGAGATAACAAACTTTGCATCCCCGAGTCCTCGCTTCGCTTGTTGCTTTTGCAAGATTCTCATGGAGGAGGCCTAATGGGACATTTTGGACATGATAAGACACTCGCTACGCTCTCCAAGAACTACTTTTGGCCAAAGATGTTTCGCGACGTCAATCGCTTCACCAACCGATGTTCTACATGTCTCAAAGCTAAGTCAAAAGCTCAATCTCATGGCCTCTATATGCCACTTCCAATTCCATATCAACCATGGGAATATATTAGCATGGACTTTGTGCTTGGTTTACCTAGAACTCAAAATGGCAAGGATTCCGTTTTTGTTGTTGTGGACCGTTTCTCCAAAATGGCTCATTTCATTCCTTGCAACAAGATAGACGATGCTTCACATGTTGCAAATTTGTTTTGTAGGGAAATATTGCGTCTACATGGAATGCCAAGGACAATTGTCTCGGACCGCGACGTCAAGTTCTTGAGTTACTTTTGGAAGACCTTATGCGCCAAGCTCGGAATCAAGCTACTCTTCTCCACGGCGTACCATCCTCAAACCGACGGCCAAACAGAGGTGACGAACCGTACACTCTCCACTCTACTACACGTCTTGATCAAGAAGAACATCAAGGAGTGGGAGGAGTGTCCCCCAATCGCCGAGTTCGCCTACAACCGTGCAAGACATTTGACTATCGGCAAGTCCCCCTTCGAGGTCGTCTATGGCTTCAACCCATTGTCCCCATTGGACATTTTTCCTCTACCACTACAAGAGCGCATCAACATGGACGCGAGCAACCGAGTGAACCCCCTCAAGAAGATGCATGAAGATACAAGGCACACCATAGAGCGCCAAGTACAACGACTCGTGACCAAGCGCAACACCAACAAGTCTCCAATGGTGTTCCAACTGGGTGACCTAGTTTGGGTACATCTCCGCAAGGATTGTTTTCCCAAGGAGCGCAAGTCCAAGCTACTTCCAAGAGCCGATGGCCCATTCAAGGTACTTGCACGCTACAAAGACAACGCCTACAAGGTCGACATCCCACGAGAGAAGTACAATGTGAGCGACACATTCAACATCAAAGACTTGGCCAAGTACCATGGTGATGACGATCACGATCCGTGGCCGGATCTCTCCCAAGGGGGGGGGAGATGATGTGGAGCATCCTTCCATCATCCCCATGGACTCCACAACGACACATCAAGCCCCACGTGGACCTATGAAAAGAGCTAGAGCATGTTCTTTGGAAACCGAGGTGAACTCCTTCCTACTTAGCTTGCATATGGATACGAATGGAACATTGTTGCTACCTCACCAAGATACGCTATGTCTCATTAGGTACGAAGAGGAACACCACCAAGAGGCTCAGGAGCATCCCCATGGAGAAGAGGATCCACCCCAAGGCCACGCGGGCCAAGACGGAGTGCAACAAGAAAGAAAGCTGAAGTCCGGTGACCCGTGCAAGACAGGCCCCCGAGACCCCGTGCCCACGGACTATCCAGGGAGTTGACACTGGAGCACCCCATGATACGAGCCAATGTCAAAGAAGATGATGAGCAAACTATGGCACGTTTCTTGAATGGACTCAATCACCCTATCAAGAAGATTGCCGACTTCCAACCAAACTTGAACCTCATCAAGCTAGTGCATCAAGCTACCAAAGCGGAACGGCAAGTACAAGACGACTTCAAGTATGCCAAGTTCTCATCCAAGTCCTACGGCTTCTCCAACACCCAAGCTTCAACGACTCCAACACCTTCTACCTCTACCAAGCCATCTACAAGCAACAGCGACAAGTCAAGTTACAAGAAAGCTTCGACAAGCTCAAGTCGTCCTCTTACTACAAGCAACTTCAAGCCGCACGCTTCATCATGCTCTACCCCAACCGATGAGACCATAAACACGAGTTCCTTCAAATTCTTCACATGCGGAGGTCGAGGCAACAAGTCCTTCGAGTGCACAAACAAGCGCACCATGATCCTCAACGACGACGGAACCTACGACTCAATGAGTGAAGGAGAAATGGAAGCCATTGAGCAAGTGGCCATGCACCGACAAGTGAACAACAACGATGAAGATGATCAAGTCTTTTGCGACGAAGACTCAAGTCCCGCTCTTCTTGCCTCCAAGGTCTTGACTCTTCAACATCAACAAGAGGAAGATGAAAGATGCCATATCTTCCACACAAAGGCCAGCATCAATGGACGGTCCGTCAAGGTCATCATCGATGGAGGGAGTTGCCATAACTTAGCAAGTGAAGAACTATGCTCCAAACTCCAATTGGTCAAGATGAAGCACCCGCACCCCTACAAGGTTCAATGGCTAGCGGCCTTAGGCACCATACAAGTCGAGCATAGAGTACAAGTCTCTTTCAAGATCGGCGCCTATGAAGACACTTTGGAGTGTGATGTCCTTCCGATGACTGTATGCCACCTCCTTCTTGGACGGCCATGGAAATTTGACCAAGGTGTCATCCACAATGGGCATACAATTCACTATAGCTTCAAGGTGAAAGGGAAGGAGTATGTGCTATGTCCTATGTCTCCAAGCCAAGTGCTCGCCAACAAGCAAAACCCATCATGGAGAGAATAGTGAGAGAGCGAACCACCAAAAAGAGAGTGAGCGTCACAAGCCCAAATTGAGTGCCTCCACGGTGAGCGACAAGAAAAACTTAGTTCTCTTTGCCACAAAACGTGAGATGAGAGAAGTGTGTGAGAACCCATCAAGTGTCCTACACTATGTCCTATTGTGCAAGGACGAGGCACCAAAAGCTAACACCTCTCACAATCTTCCTCTAGTGTTATCTTCTTTATTGCAGGAATTCCAAGATGTTTTCCCCGATGAGTTACCTCCGGGTCTACCTCCACTACGAGGCATTGAGCACCGAATCGATCTCATCCCCGGAGCGCCGCTTCCAAACAAAGCTCCCTACCGCATCAACCCCGAAGAAATCAAAGAAATACGAAGGCAGGTAAAGCATTTCATAGATCATGGACATGTGCGTGAAAGTTTGAGTCCTTGTGTCGTACCAGTCACTCTTGTGCCAAAACAAGACGGTAGCTTTCGCATGTGTTCCGATTGTTGACCTATCAATGCTATCACCATTCGCTATAGGTACCCCATTCCACACCTTGATGATATGCTTGTTGAACTTAGCGGTGCCACTATCTTTTCCAAAATTGATCTTAAAAGTGGTTACTATCAAATACGCATACAAGAGGGTGATGAATAGAAAACCGCTTTCAAAACAAAGTTTGGTCTCTATGAGTGGTTAGTCATGCCTTTGAGTTTATCGGAAGCACCCGGTACCTTCATGCGTCTTATGCATTATGTATTTCGCCCTTACATTGGTGAATTTGTTGTTGTCTACTTTGATGATATCCTTGTGTTTAGCAAATCTCTTAAAGAGCATGTCACCCACCTTCGCACCATGCTACAAACTCCTCGAAAAGAGCAACTTTATGCTAATATGGAAAAATGCCTCTTTGGTGTTGATAAGCTTGTTTTCTTGGGTTTATTAGTATCTTCTAATGGTGTTCATGTTGATGAATCTAAGATCAATGCTATTAAAACTTGGCCCCAACCAACCAATTTGCAACAAGTGCGTAGTTTTCTTGGTTTAGCCGGTTTCTACCGTAGATTTGTGAAGGATTTTAGCACCATCACTTCACCTGTGCATGCTTTGAGTAAGAAAAATGCACCGTTTGTTTGGGGAACATCCCAAGATATCGCTTTCAATGAGCTTAAGAATTTGCTTACTCATGCTCCTGTGCTTGCATTACCCAACTTTGAGAAACCTTTTGAAATTCATTGCGATGCTAGTGGTAATGGCATAGGAGGTGTGTTAACGCAAGAGAAGAGCCCCATTGCATACTTTAGTGAGAAACTCTCTGGAGCGCAACTCTATTACCCCATCTATGTCAAAGAGCTATATGCTTTAGTCCGAGTTTTGCATGAATGGGAACATTACCTACGCCCTCATGAGTTCATCATACATACCGACCATGAAACGCTTAAATACCTTAAGGGTCAAACTAAGTTGAACAAGCGTCATGCTAAGTGGAGTGAATTTATTGAGTCATTTCCTTATGTCATCAAGTACATTAAAGGTAAAGAAAATGTTGTGGCGGATGCACTTTCCTGTATATGCATGCTTGTTACTACACTTGAGTTAAATGTCATTGGCTTTGAGCATATAAAAGACTTGTATGAGCATGATCCTTCTTTTGCCATTCCTTATGCTAAGTGTTTGACGCACACATCTTGGGAAAGCTACTACATCAAAGATGGATATCTTATGAGAGCTAACAAACTTTGCATCCCCGAGTCCTCTCTTCGCTTGTTGCTTTTGCAGGAATCTCATGGAGGCGGACTCATGGGACACTTTGGACGCGACAAGACATTTGCTACGCTCTCCAAGAACTACTTTTGGCCCAAGATGTTTCGCAACGTCAATCGCTTCACCAACCGATGCTCTACATGTCGCAAAGCTAAGTCTAAAGCCCAATCTCATGGCCTTTAGATGCCACTTCCAATTCCATATCAACCATGGGAAGATATTAGCATGGATTTTGTGCTTGGTTTGCCTAGAACTAGAAATGGCAAGGATTCCGTTTTTGTTGTTGTGGACCGATTCTCCAAAATGGCACATTTCATTCCTTGCAACAAGATAGACAATGCTTCATATGTTGCAAATTTGTTTTGTAGGGAAATATTGCGCCTTCATGGAGTGCCAAAGACGATTGTCTCGGACCGCGACGTCAAGTTCTTGAGTTACTTTTGGAAGACATTGTGCACCAAGCTCGGAATCAAGCTTTTGTTCTCTTCGGCATACCATCCACTAACCGACGGCCAAACGGAGGTGACAAACCGCACGCTCTCCACTCTACTACGCGTATTGATAAGGCAGAACATCAAGGAGTGGGAGGAGTGCCTACCTATCGCCGAGTACGCCTACAACCGTGCAAGACATTAGACTACCGGCAAGTCCCCCTTCGAGGTCGTCTACGGTTTCAACCCATTGTGCCCATTGGACATTCTTCCTCTACCACTACAAGAGCGCACAAACATGGACGCGAGTGCCCGAGTCAACTACCTCAAGAAGATGCATGAAGATACAAGGCACACCATCGAGCGCCAAGTTCAACGACTCGCGACCAAGCTCAACGTCAACAAGCAACCCATGATATTCAATGTTGGAGATCTTGTGTGGCTACACCTTCGCAAGGACCGCTTCCCCAACGAGCGCAAGTCCAAACTTCTACCATGAGCCGATGGAGCCTTCAAGGTGCTTGCACGCTACAACAACAACGCATACAAGATCGGCATCCCACGCGACAAGTACTCCGTGAGCGACATTTTCAACATCAAAGATCTCTCCCTGTACCATGGTGATCAGGATTTCGATCCGAGGTCGGATCTTTCCCAAGGGAGGGGAGATGATGCGGAGTATCCTACGATCATCCCGATGGACCTACCATCGTCTCATCAAGTGCCAAGAGGACCCATGACACGATCACGAGCTAGAGCTCTCGAGAACAAGGTGACTTCCTTCCTTAGTGATATCACATACGATCCACTCGAGACATGGCTACTACCTAAGTCCGATATGCTATGCATGATCAGGTGTCAAGAGGAACCTCCCCAGGATGCACGTGAAGAAGGACAAGCCGCCAAGTTCACGGATGAAGAGAACCGCCAGAGGGAGAAGAAGACAGCTCCAGGGCCCGGACATCCGGCCCCAGCCCCGGACATCCGGCCGCTGGAGACATGTACTACAACCGCATCCCAGCCACCCAACAACTACATGCCCCGGACGTCCGGCCCCAGCCCGGACATCTGGCCAAAAGCCTGGAAATCCGGCGCCACGCACCAGAACCTACAGAAGCTTTCGCCATCAGCCCGGACATCCGGCCCACTATCCCGGACATCTGGCCCCTCCCGAAGCCCCGAACATCCCAAGACGACACGGACATCCGCTCACTTTGTCTGCACAAGACAAAGAAGGGTCGAGGCCCATGTACCTCTTCGCCGCCCTAGACTATATATACTCCATCCCCTTCCTCTTTCTAGGGTTAGCAAAGGATTGGCTCATTTAGAGATAGAGCTTTGCTCATCCATTACGGATCTCCTCCTCGAGAGAGACTGTAGCCCCTCTTCAGAGAAGATCACCTTGGATTCAAGACCCCCTCTTGGGTGGCCCCATCAGGACCTCCTCACGGAGAAGAACCGGTTACCTTTGTATCGTCCTTTGTTGACTTTGGATCTTGTATCTCACCTTTGTGTTCATCGATCTAGCGCATGTGTGATCTATTCTTGTTGGTTGAGTGATTTCTCTCGTGTTCCCCTCGTGTTTCCCTCGTGTTTCCCCTCGTGTTCATCGCGTTCTTCATAGGGATCCGCTCCTTTCCTGAAAGATCGGCCATCTAGGGTTCCACCCTACATCACATAGGTCGTATCACGTACTCTTTTCCTTTCATATTGAAGCTATAGTGATTTTTACTTCCGTTGAGGGTGATGCCTCGGTCAAATTTCCATGGTCATCCAAGAAGGAGGTGGCAAACGGACATCGGAATCACATAACACTCCAAAGTTTCTTCGTAAGCTCCGATCTTGAAGGAGACTTGCACCATATGCTCGACTTGGATAGTGTCGGAGTCACTAAGCCATTGAACTTTGTAGGGATGTGGGTGCTTCATCTTGACCAATTGGAGCTTGGAACATAGTTCTTAACTTGCCAAGTTATGATGACTCCCTCCATCGATGATGACCTTCACGGACCTTCCATTGATGTAGGCTTTGGTATGGAAGATATGGCATCTTTGGTCTTCTTCTTGTTGATGTTGAAGAGTCAAAACCTTAGAGACAAAGAGAGCGGGGCTCGAATCTTCGTCAAAAAGACGTGATCATCTTCATCTTCGTTCACTTGCCGGTGCATGGCCACTTGCTCAAGGGCTTCAATTTCTCCTTCACTCATGGAGTCATATGTACCATCATTGTTGAAGATCATGGTGTGCTTATTTGTACATTCGAAGGACTTGTGGCCTCGGGTGCCGCATGTGAAGCATTTGATGGAACTTGTCTTGATGGTCTCATCGGTTGGAGTAGATGATGATGAAGCTCTCGGCTTGAAGTTGCTTGTAGTAGGAGGACGACTTGAGGTTGTCGAAGTTTTCTTGTAACTTGACTTGTCGTCGTTGCTTGTAGATGGCTTGGTTGAGGTAGGAGGTGTTGGAGTCGTTGAAGCTTGAGAGTTGGAGAAACCATAGGACTTGGATGAGAACTTGGAATATTTGAAGTCATCTTGCACTTGATATTCTGCTTTGGTACCTTGATGTACTAGCTCGATGAGGTTCGAATATGGTTGGATGTCGGCGATCTTCTTGATAGGATGATTGAGTCCATTCAAGAAACGTGCCATAGTTTTCTCATCATCTTCCGTGACATTGGCTTGTATCATGGCAATCTCCATTTCCTTGTAGTACTCTTCAACGGTCTCTGTTCCTTGCTTGAGGAGTTGGAGTTTCTTGAAGAGGTCACGGTTGTAGTAGGTGGCACGAAACGTGCTCCCATGTCACCCTTCATTTGCGTCCAAGTTGTGATGGGTGGTTCTCCTCTTGCCTCACGGCACTCAATGACTTGTTCCCACTAAATGAGGACGTAGTCTTGGAACTCAAGGGATGCCATTGCGATCTTGTTCTCTTCCTCATAGTTGTGCAAGCGGAAGATTTTGTCAACCTTCAATGCCCATGAAAGGTACTCTTCGGGATTATTGCTTCCGGAAAACTTGGGCATGGTGAACTTTAGCTTGCCGTAGCGTTGCTCTTCATTGTGATGGGGTCGAGGGTGATGACGTCCTTGACGCGGAGGATTGTCTCCCTCAACTTGCTCTTGTCGTGGAGGATTTGATAGAGGCAAAGGTGTCACGTCTTTTGATGAGATGGTGGCTATCGTTTTGGAGGAAGTCGACTTTGACGATCCGACTACGAACGTGCGAGGATGTCACGCCTTAGCAATCGCTAAACCAACTCTGAGAGGTTATTGACCATGCCGGAGCACGATTAACCTGACCACGAAGGTCTGTTTCCTGCAGGCAAACGAAGAACATGCAAGAAACTAAGATTGCAATCTGGATATTGCGAATATAAGAGGAAAGCTTTATTGATCAAGGTGGGGTTTTGTGACGCCTTTTCTGGTCGTTGTACACAAACGAAGTACGTGAAGTTGCAGCTATGGTGAACTTTAATCTAAACAAAACCCAAAGTCTAAACGATGCCTTAAGGGCTGCATATATGGAGGATGAGGGGGAATTTGGTGGCCCTTGGAGGAGGGATACGAAACCGACCCTAACTCTTGTTTCCCCACTCATACGGACTCTAAAAGCAGCCTATATTGAAGTATTTCGAAATTACATGGGCCTGGCGCAAAAATAAGGTGACGCAGCACCTAGAATAGCCTCTGGACGAAAATTAAGTGGCATCTTGTATATTTCGTCCAAGGCTTCATGCACTCATTATGGTGGCTTCATAGTCCTGAAATCATCACTTGAAACACTGTTCTTGTCTCCCTTGCGCATGGCATCAACTCCATGCTTGTTCTTTCTCCAATGTTCATGTTTCTCCAAGATAGGCCCTTCATCTGTAAGCAAAACAAATTTATCCAATTTAGGCAGCATCATATTCTCATGAACATTAGAATCACTACCAAGAAGCGAAAGTACCTGGTAATTTAATTGGCGTGCGCGAGCTCTAGTATCGGTCTAGTATGTATAGCAGCAGGGGTTGTGGGTGTAACAATGGTATTGATTTCCTCATCATCCTGCCCTTCTTGAAATGAAGTCATCCTCGACAGAAGCTCATCTTCCTCACCAAAATAAGGCTTCAAATCTGTAACGTTAAAAGTGGGACTAACCCCAAAATCTGCAGGCAGCTCAAGTTTATATGCATTATCATTTATTTTCTCTAACACCTTAAAAGGGCCATCATCACGTGGCATTAGCTTTGATTTGCGCAAATTAGGAAATCTATCCTTACGCAAATGTAACCATACAAGATCTCCAGGTGCAAACACAACATGTTTTCTACCCTTATCTCCCGCAATTTATATTTAGCATTCATACGCTCAATGTTTTTCTTAGTTAACTCATGCATTTTTAAAATCAATTGAGCACGTTGTTTAGCATCAAAATTAACCTTCTCCGAAGATGGAAGAGGCAACAAATCAATAGGTGCACGAGGTAGGAAACCATACACAATTTCAAAAGGGCACATCTTAGTAGTAGAATGCAATGAATGATTATAAGTAAATTCAATATGAGGCAAGCATTCTTCCCACATTTATTGTTATTCTTCAAAACAGCTCTAAGCATGGTAGACAATGTTCTATTGACTACTTTAGTTTGTCCATCAGTTTGGGGATGACATGTAGTACTAAAAAGCAGTTTAGTCCCCAACTTAGCCCATAAACATCTCCAAAAGTGGCTAAGAAATTTAGTATCATGATCTGAAACAATAGTATTTGGCACACCATGCAAGCGAATAATTTCACAAAAGAACAAATCGGCAATATTAATAGCATCATCGCTTTTATGACATGGTATAAAGTGTGCCATTTTCGAGAACCTATCCACGACAACAAAGTCCATAGATATATCCTCCCAAGGAACACTAGGTACAGGCAAAGGCATATATGTGCCATTGAGTTGTGACTTAGCTTTTTGACATGTAGTGCAGCGAGCAACAAAACGCTCAATATCCCGTCTCATCTTTGGCCCAAATAAATGTGTAGCAAGTATATCCTCCGTCTTCTTCACGCCAAAGTGTCCCATTAGTCCTCCTCCATGCGCCTCCTGCAACAACAAAAGACGAATGGAGCTAGCTAGAATGCATAGCTTGTTAGTACGAAACACAAATACATCGTTAACGACGAACTTGTTCCATGTTTTATCTTCTTTACAATTCTTTAATACATCTTTAAATTCAGCATCATGCACATATTGATCTTAGATGGTCTCCAAACCAAATATTTTAAAGTCAAGTTGTGAAAGCATAGTATAACGACAAGACAATGCATCAGCAATAACATTTTCTTTACCCTTGTCGTGCTTAATGACATAAGGGAAAGTCTCAATGAATTCAACCCATTTAGCATGTCGAGGGTTCAGTTTTGCTCGACTTTTAATGTGTTTCAAAAATTCATGATCAGAATGTATAACAAATTCTTTGGGCCATAAATAATGTTGCCATGTTTCTAAGGTCCGAACAAGAGCATATAATTCTTTATCATAAGTAGAATAGTTCACACTAGGCCCACTCAATTTTTCAGAAAAGTATGCAACAGGTTTGCCATCTTGTAATAACACACCTCCTAATCCAATTCCACTAGCATCACATTGAAGGTTAAAAGTCTTATTAAAATCAGGAAGTTGGAGTAAAGGAGCATGTGTCAACCTATCTTTCAATACCGTGAAGGCTTCTGCCTGTGCGTTACCCCAAACAAAAGGCACATCCTTCTTTGTAAGCTCATTGAGAGATGCAGCAATAGTGCTAAAATCTCTCACAAAACGCCTATAGAAACCAGCGAGTCCAAGAAAACTCCTCACATGTGTGAACGTTTTTGGGCCATGACCAACTCTCAATAGCTTCAATCTTGGCTTTATCAACTTCAATTCCCTGCGGAGTAACAACATAGCCAAGAAATGATACTCGGTCGGTGCAAAAGGTGCACTCCCCAAGGTTACCAAACAAATGTGCATCACGTAGAGCAGTAAACACAACACGTAAATGTTCCGAATGTTCTCCCAAAGATTTTCTATAAATCAGTATATCATCAAAATAGACTACCACAAATCGTCCAATGAAAGCACGTAAAACTTCGTTCATTAGTCTCATGAAAGTACTAGGTGCATTAGTTAACGCAAAAGGCATGACTAACCACTCATATAAACTTTAGTCCACTACACAAATCAACTTTGGAGAATATTGTAGAGCCACTCAATTCATCAAGCCTATCATCTAGCCTAGGTATAGGATGACAATAACGAACAGTAATATTATTAATGCCTCTACAATCAACACACATACGCGACGTACCATCCTTTTTAGGCACTAGTATAATAGGAACAACACAAGGACTAAGAGGTTCACAGATATAACCTTTGTCGAGCAGCTCCTCAGACTTTGACGCATAATCTCCTTCGTCTCCTCCGGATTGGTACGGTATGGTGCACGGTTGGGTAGCGATGCACCTGGAATTAAGTTAATTTGATGCTCAATCCCTCGAATAGGTGCTAATCCCGGTGGCACGTGTTGTGGAAAGACGTCAGCGAACTCCTGCAAAATGTTAGTGATAGCAGGGGGCAAAGAGGAAGGCACGTCCTCGAATGAAAATAATGCCTCTTTGAACACAAAAGCATAGCAAACAGATTTGCCAAAATCTAGCTCATCAATATCAGATTTTGTGGCAAGTAAACATGCACTTTTCAATTTAATTTCTGAAGCAACACTAGATGGTTTATTATTACGTTTCATTTGTTGCTCAAATACTTTTGCCACAATCTGATTTTCACTCTTATTTTTCTCCTGTTTTTTCTTTATTAGGTCTATGAATATCATCTTTCAAAATGGAATCAGGAGTCATAGGAAGCAAAGTAATATTTTTATCCGTATGAACAAGAGTATACTGATTGTTTCTACCATGGTGTACATAATTTTTATCAAATTGCCATGGTCTACCAAGTAATAAGGAACATGCTTGCATAGGTACCACATCACAATCAACATAATCAGCATATGTAGAGATACTAAAATGCACACAAACAGTACGTGTTACCTTAACCTTGCCGCTGTTGTTGAACCATTGGATGTAGTAAGGATGTGGATGTGGTCTTGTGGTGAGAGATAGCTTCTCCACCATCTCCATGCTAGCCAAGTTGTTGCAGCTCCCTCCATCTATGATGACGCTTGAGCATGTAATCGTTCCTTCACAACTCCCTTTGTATGGAACAAATTATGCCTCTGATTTTGCTCGCCTTGTGTGACCTGCACAATCAAAACACGTTGAGCAACTAAACATTCATACCTGTCAGCATCTTCAAGAGCAATGTATTGTGTCTCATGATCAGAATCATCTCTACCGTGTTCATCACGTGTAATAAGAGCCAAAGTCTCCTCATCATAGTCACTAGCGGACTCATACCCACCATCCTCAGTAGCAATCATCACACGCTGAGATTTGCATTCTCTCGCATAATGACCTCTTCCCTTACAACAACGACAAAAAATATAACTTGTCCGCCCTGTTGATGCCATGGAAGAAGAAAGAGCCTGTCTTGCAGGCCCGGCAGTGTGCTCTTGGCAGATAGTGGTGGTTGTGCCTGTTTTCTTGTATCACGGTTGAGGTGGCACCTGATGGAGGTGACGGTGCAGTGGAAGTAGAGGATGCACGTGGTGTCCATGGTGAAGGTCGACCTGCAGAAAAGTTAGTTCGCGTCGATGCCTGTCGATCCTGCACTTCACGTTCAGCTTTTCCAAGCAAGATGGAATAAAAGAGTGATATTATTATACTCCTTATACTCTAGAATGGTCTGAATCTCTCTATTTAATCCACCCATAAAACATGCAAGCATACCTTCATTATCCTTAACAATACCACATCTAATCATGCCAGTTTGTAATTCCTGATAATATTCCTCTATAGAATTTTTTCATTGTCTTAAATGCTGCAATTTTTGAAGTAATTCACGTTGATAATATGGTGGAACCCAACGAGTACGCATAGCAGTTTTCAAAGCAGCCCAAGTAGTTGTAATATAATTCGGATATAATCTACGATGTTCAGACCACCACACACAAGCAAACTAGTAAAAGCACAAAGTGCGTGACAACATCGTCTCTCCTCGTCTGGTGGTTTCTAACTCCCAAGTAAGATATATATCCGGAACATATCTACCCTCAAATGGTGGAATATTCAATTTCAGTTTGGGAAGATGGTCATGATCTCGTACCTGAGCTGGTAATGCAGCCGTACCATGCGATTATTTGCATGTGGACGACCTGGTGGTGGTGGTTGCACGTAGTTCTAATTTTGATCAACCTCATCCTCGTAATCTCCCACATAATCATCCTCCTTCTCATCAGCAGCAGGAGCCACAGAAGTATAAACAACAGTACCAACAGTTTGGCCAAGCTCAAGAGGGACACGACTCATTCGGCGGAGAGCTGTTTCGTGACGTGGAGGTAGTCGTTGTTGTTGTTGTTCTTGTTGTTGTTGCTGTTGTTGCAGAGGTGCGGCAGGTGCAGCTGGTGGAGGTTGTGGAAGACGCGCAAGCATTTCATTAAATTTGTTATCAAGATTTGTTTCGAACATCTTCTCAAGGCCAGTTATCTTATCCATGGCCTCTTCAAAATTGTTCAGCACATCTTGCACCTGTTCAGTCATCATTTGATGAAATTTTTCATGCAACTCCTTATTAAATCATGTTCTCTGATCAGCCTCATCAACTTGTGAACCTGCCATGGTTAGCAGCAATAGATCCTGAGACTACTAGAAAATGGTGGTGGTGGGTGTCACAAATCTGTCAAAAAATCTCAACTTCTTACCAGTTCTTACCCAGCAGCAGGTGGTGATCGGCAACCGTTGTAGTTAAAACT
This sequence comes from Aegilops bicornis, assembly GCA_021605145.1. Lineage (NCBI taxonomy): Eukaryota > Viridiplantae > Streptophyta > Magnoliopsida > Poales > Poaceae > Aegilops > Aegilops bicornis. The sequence goes on from CM038669.1 coordinate 35,948,118, forward strand.
CTAAAAGCTTGGATAGAGCGATTACCAGGGAGTGTCAGTGCACGACGTAGATGTATGTGGAGCTAGGAAGGCTTATAATATGGTAGCAAAAAGGGTCAGCAATAATCAATTCAGAGATGCAAAGTTGAATAAACGCTCAACAACGGTACTGTGCTCGTCCTAGGCTAGACCATGCTAGAGACGCGAGCCTAGAACACTAACAAAATCATGGTGCTGCACAAAAACAAGGGAAAAGCACATTCCCGAAAAAAAACCGCTCTGTTTTTTTTGCGTTCCTCTTATTTTTTGCGAAAAAATCACTATAATGGCGAGTGTCTCAAAACTCTTCCCAAGTAAAAATGCCAAGATGGCCACGAAATTTTTGTGACTATTTTTTCGAAATAAGGGCAGCGACGACGAGAAAGTGCAACATAAAATCACTATGATGGAACGTGGCTCAAAAGACTCAGAAAAGCCTAAAAATAGGATAGGGAAAAAATATTTTCGGTCGCTGAAATTTTGGCCTAAAAACTGCCAGGGGGTCTCCAGACTCTTTTTTTTGAAACCTACTCAGGCAAAGAAACACGAAACGGAAATTAGATGGATCTCGAAAACAAACCTAATATGAAAGGAACTCGGATTGGTGGTGGATATATAGTGGTAGGATATGGCAGCGGTGGTGGTATATGGCAGCGTTGGTGGGATATGCCAGTGCTGGTGGTATATGGTAGTGGTGGTATGATATGGCAGCGGTGGTGGGATATGGCAGCAGTGGTGGTATATGGCAACAACGATGAAGATGGTGCGGCGGCAGTGTGACAAACTGTGACCAAACTCGAAACTCTAAAGGAATAGACGCTAGGACCAGCAACTAGACACGACGATGCAACCGCAAATTTAAGAAACCAAAACCCTAAAAGAATATGCGACTTCCTCCTTGACGCGGAGGATTGTCTCCCTCAACTTGCTCTTGTCGTGGAGGATTTGATAGAGGCAAAGGTGTCCCGTCTTTTGATGAGATGGTGGCTATCATTTTGGAGGAAGTCGACTTTGATGATCCGACTACGAACGTGCGAGGATGTCGCGCCTTAGCAATCGCTAAACCAACTCTGAGAGGTTATTGACCATGCCGGAGCACGATCAACCTGACCACGAAGGTCTGTTTCCTGCAGGCAAACGAAGAACAAGCAAGAAACTAAGATTGCAATCTGGATATTGCGAATATAAGAGGAAAGCTTTATTGATCAAGGTGGGGTTTTGTGACGCCTTTCTTGGTCGTTGAACACAAACGAAGTACGTGAAGTTGCAGCTATGGTGAACTTTAATCTAAACAAAACCCAAAGTCGAAACGATGCCTTAAGGGCTGTATATATGGAGGAAGAGGGGGAATTTGGTGGCCCTTGGAGGAGGGATACGAAACCGACCCTAACTCTTGTTTCCCCACACATACGGACTCTAAAAGCAGCCTATATTGAAGTATTTCGAAATTACATGGGCTCAAAAAAATAAGGTGACACAGCACCTAGAATAGCCTCTGGACGAAAATTAAGTGGCATCTTGTATATTTCGTCCAAGGCTTCATGCACTCATTATGGTGGCTTCATAGTCCTGAAATCATCAATTGAAACACTGTTCTTGTCTCCCTTGCGCATGGCATCAACTCCATGCTTGTTCTTTCTCCAATGTTCATGTTTCTCCAAGATAGGCCCTTCATCTGTAAGCAAAACAAATTTATCCAATTTAGGCAGCATCATATTCTCATGAACATTAGAATCACTACCAAGAAGCGAAAGTACCTGGTAATTTAATTGGCGTGCGCGAGCTCTAGTATCGGTCTAGTATGTATAGCAGCAGGGGTTGTGGGTGTAACAATGGTATTGATTTCCTCATCATCCTGCCTTCTTAAAATGAAGTCATCCTCGTGTAAGCTCATCTTCCTCACCCAAATAAGGCTTCAAATCAGTAACGTTAAAAGTGGGACTAACCCCAAAATCTGCAAGCAGCTCAAGTTTATATGCATTATCATTTATTTTCTCTAACAACTTAAAAGGGCCATCTTCACGTGGCATTAGATTTGATTTGCTCAAAGTAGGAAATCTATCCTTACGCAAATGTAACCATACAAGATCTCCAAGTGCAAACACAACATGTTTTCTACCCTTATCTCCCGCAATTTATATTTAGCATTCATACGCTCAATGTTTTCCTTAGTTAACTCATGCATTTTTAAAATCAATTGAGCACGTTGTTTAGCATCAAAATTAACCTTCTCTGAAGATGGAAGAGGCAACAAATCAATAGGTGCACGAGGTAGGAAACCATACACAATTTCAAAAGGGCACATCTTAGTAGTAGAATGCAATGAACTATTATAAGTAAATTCAATATGAGGCAAGCATTCTTCCCACATTTCTTGTTATTCTTCAAAACAGCCCTAAGCATGGTAGACAATGTTCTATTGACTACTTTAGTTTGTCCATCAGTTTGGGGATGACATGTAGTACTAAAAAGTAGTTTAGTCCCCAACTTAGCCGATAAACATCTCCAAAAGTGGCTAAGAAATTTAGTATCATGATCTGAAACAATAGTATTTGGCACACCATGCAAGCGAATAATTTCACAAAAGAACAAATCGGCAACATTAATAGCATCATCGCTTTTATGACATGGTATAAAGTGTGCCATTTTCGAGAACCTATCCACGACAACAAATATGCTATCCCTCCCCTTCTTTGTTTGAGGTAAACCTAAAACAAAGTCCATAGATATATCCTGCCAAGGAACACTAGGTATGTGCAAAGGCATATATAAACCATGAGGATTGAGTCGTGACTTAGCTTTTTGACATGTAGTGCAATGAGCAACAAAACGCTCAATATCCCGTCTCATCTTTGGCCCAAATAAATGTGTAGCAAGTATATCCTCCGTCTTCTTCACGCCAAAGTGTCCCATTAGTCCTCCTCCTGCGCCCCGCAACAACAAAAGACGAATGGAGCTAGCTAGAATGCATAGCTTGTTAGTACGAAACACAAATACATCGTTAATCTACTTAACTTGTTCCATGTTTTATCTTCTTTAAAATTCTTTAATACATCTTTAAATTCAGCATCATGCACATATTGATCTTAGATGGTCTCCAAACCAAATATTTTAAAGTCAAGTTGTGAAAGCATAGTATAACGACGAGACAATGCATCAGCAATAATATTTTCTTTACCCTTGTCGTGCTTAATGACATAAGGGAAAGTCTCAATGAATTCAACCCATTTAGCATGTCGAGGGTTCAGTTTTGCTTGACTTCTAATGTGTTCCAAAAATTCATGATCACAATGTATAACAAATTCTTTGGGCCATAAATAATGTTGCCATGTTTCTAAGTTCCGAACAAGAGCATATAATTCTTTATCATAAGTAGAATAGTTCACACTAGGCCCACTCAATTTTTCAGAAAAGTATGCAACAGGTTTGCCATCTTGTAATAACACCCCTCCTAATCCAATTCCACTAGCACCACATTCGAGGTCAAAAGTCTTATTAAAATCAGGAAGTTGGAGTAAAGGAGCATGTGTCAACCTATCTTTCAATACCGTGAAGGCTTCTTCCTGTGCGTTACCCCAAACAAAAGGCACATCCTTCTTTGTAAGCTCATTGAGAGATGCAGCAATAGTGCTAAAATCTCTCACAAAACGCCTATAGAAACCAGCGAGTCCAAGGAAACTCCTCACATGTGTGAACGTTTTGGGCTGCGGACAACTCTCAATAGCTTCAATCTTGGCTTTATCAACTTCAATTCCCTGTGGAGTAACAACATAGGCAAGAAATGATACTCGGTCGGTGCAAAAGGTGCACTCCCCAAGGTTACCAAACAAATGTGCATCACGTAGAGCAGTAAACACAACACGTAAATGTTCCGAATGTTCTCCCAAAGATTTTCTATAAATCAAGATATCATCAAAATAGACTACCACAAATCGTCCAATGAAAGCACGTAAAACTTCGCTCATTAGTCTCATGAAAGTACTAGGTGCATTAGTTAACGCAAAAGGCATGACTAACCACTCATATAAACTTTAGTCCACTACACAAATCAACTTTGGAGAATATTGTAGAGCCACTCAATTCATCAAGCATATCATCTAGCCTAGGAATAGGATGACAATAACGAACAGTAATATTATTAATGCCTCTACAATCAACACACATACGCGACGTACCATCCTTTTTAGGCACTAGTATAATAGGAACAACACAAGGACTAAGAGGTTCGCGTATATAACCTTTGTCGAGCAGCTCCTGTACTTGACGCATAATCTCCTTCGTCTCCTCTGGATTGGTACGGTATGGTGCACGGTTGGGTAGCGATGCACCTGGAATTAAGTTAATTTGATGCTCAATCCCTCGAATAGGTGCTAATCCCGGTGGCACGTGTTGTGGAAAGACGTCAGCGAACTCCTGCAAAATGTTAGTGATAGCAGGGGGCAAAGAGGAAGGCACGACCTCGAATGAAAATAATGCCTCTTTGAACACAAAAGCATAGCAAACAGATTTGCCAAAATCTAGCTCATCAATATCAGATTTTGTGGCAAGTAAACATGCACTTTTCAATTTAATTTCTGAAGCAACACTAGATGGTTTATTATTACGTTTCGTTTGTTGCTCAAATTCTTTTGCCACAATCTGATTTTCACTATTATTTTTCTCCTGTTTTTTATTTATTAGGTCTATGAATATCATCTTTCAAAATTGAATCAGGAGTCATAGGAAGCAAAGTAATATTTTTATCCTTATGAACAAGAGTATACTGATTGTTTCTACCATGGTGTACATAATTTTTATCAAATTGCCATGGTCTACCAAGTAATAAGGAACATGCTTGCATAGGTACCACATCACAATCAACATAATCGGCATATGTAGAGATACTAAAATGCACACAAACAGATGCGTGTTACCTTAACCTTGCCGCTGTTGTTGAACCATTGGATGTAGTAAGTATGTGGATGTGGTCTTGTGGTGAGAGATAGCTTCTACACCATCTCCATGCTAGCCAAGTTGTTGCAGCTCCCTCCATCTATGATGACGCGAACAGAACATTCCTTCACAACTCCCTTTGTATGGAACAAATTATGCCTCTGATTTTGCTCGGCTTGTGTGACATGCACAAGCAAAACACGTTGAGCAACTAAACATTCATACCTGTCAGCATCTTCAAGAGCAATGTATTGCGTCTCATGATCAGAATCATCTCTACCGTGTTCATCACGTGTAATAAGAGCCAAAGTCTCCTCATCATAGTCACTAGCAGACTCATACCCACCATCCTCAGTAGCAATCATCACACGCTGAGATTTGCATTCTTTCGCATAATGACCTCTTCCCTTACAACAACGACAAATAATATCACTTGTGTGCCCTGTTGATGCCATGGAAGAAGAAGAGCCTGTCTGAGCCAGCAGTGTGCTCTTGGCAGATAGTGGTGGTTGTGCCTGTTTTCTTGTATCACTGTTGAGGTGGCACCTGATGGAGGTGATGGTGCAGTGGAAGTAGAGGATGCACGTGGTGTCCATGGTGAAGGTCGACCTCCAGAAAAGTTAGTTCGCGTCTATGCCTGTCGATCCTGCACATCGCGTTCAGCTTTACAAGCAAGATGGAATAAAAGAGTGATATTATTATACTCCTTATACTCTAGAATGGTCTGAATCTCTCTATTTAATCCACCCATAAAACATGCAAGCATACCTTCATTATCCTCAACAATACCACATCTAATCATGCCGCTTTGTAATTCCTGATAATATTCCTCTATAGAATTTTTTCCTTGTCTTAAACGCTGCAATTTTTGAAGTAATTCACGTTGATACTATGGTGGAACCCAACGAGTACGCATAGCAGTTTTCAAAGCAGCCCAAGTAGTTGTAATATAATTCGGATATAATCTACGATGTTCAGACCACCACACACAAACAAACTAGTAAAAGCACAAAGTGCAGCAGCAACACGTCTCTCCTCGTGCTGGTGGTTTCTAACTCCCAAGTAAGATAATTATCAGGAACATATCTACCCTCAAATGGTGGAATATTCAATTTCAGTTTAGGAAGATGGTCATGATCTCGTACCTGAGCTGGTAATGCAGCCCTACCATGCGATTATTTGCATGTGGACGACCTGGTGGTGGTGGTTGCACGTAGTTCTAATTTTGATCAACCTCATCCTCGTAATCTCCCACATAATCATCCTCCTCCTCATCAGCAGCAGGAGCTACAGAAGTATCAACAACAGTACCAACAGTTTGGCCAAGCTCAAGAGGGACACGGCTCATTCGGCGGAGAGCTGTTTCGTGACGTGGAGGTAGTCGTCGTCGTTGTTGTTGTTGTTCTTGTTGTTGTTGCTGTTGTTGCAGAGGTGCGGCAGGTGCAGCTGGTGGAGGTTGTGGAAGACGCGCAAGCAGTTCATTAAATTTGTTATCAAGATTTGTTTCGAACACCTTCTCAAGGCCAGTTATCTTATCCATGGCCTCTTCAAAATTGTTCAGCACATCTTGCACCTGTTCAGTCATCATTTGCTGAAATTTTTCATGCAACTCCTTATTCGTCATGTTCTCCCAGTCAGCCTCATCAACTTGTGAACCTGCCATGGTTAGCAGCAATAGATCCTACAGACTACTAGAAAATGGTGGTGGTGGGTGTCACAAATCTGTCAAAAAAATCTCAAATTCTTACCAGTTCTTACCCAGCAGCAGGTGGTGATCGGCAACCGTTGTAGTTAAAACTGTAAAAGCTTGGATAGAGCGATTACCAGGGAGTGTCAGTGCACGACGTAGATGTATGTGGAGCTAGGAAGGCTTATAATATGGTAGCAAAAAGGGTCAGCAATAATCAATTCAGAGATGCAAAGTTGAATAAACGCTCAACAACGGTACTGTGCTCGTCCTAGGCTAGACCATGCTAGAGACGCGAGCCTAGAACACTAACAAAATCATGGTGCTGCACAAAAACAAGGGAAAAGCACATTCTCGAAAAAAAACCGCTCTGTTTTTTTTTTATGCTCTTATTTTTTTGCGAAAAAATCACTATAATGGCGAGTGTCTCAAAACTCTTCCCAAGTAAAAATGCCAAGATGGCCACGAAATTTTTGTGACTATTTTTTCGAAATCAGGGCAGCGACGACGAGAAAGTGCGACAAAAAATCACTATGATGGCACGTGGCTCAAAAGACTCAGAAAAGCCTAAAAATAGGATAGGGAAAAAATATTTTCGGTCGCTGAAATTTTGGCCTAAAAACTGCCCGGGGGTCTCCAGACTCTTTTTTTTTGAAACCTACTCAGGCAAAGAAACACGAAACGGAAATTAGATGGATCTCGAAAACAAACCTAATATGAAAGGAACTCGGATTGGTGGTGGATATATAGTGGTAGGATATGGCAGCGGTGGTGGTATATGGCAGCGTTGGTGGGATATGTCAGCGGTGGTGGTATATGGTAGCGGTGGTATGATATGGCAGCGGTGGTGGGATATGGCAGCGGTGGTGGTATATGGCAACAACGATGAAGATGGTGCGGCGGCAGTGTGACAAACTGTGACAAAACTCGAAACTCTAAAGGAATAGACGCTAAGACCAGCAACTAGACACGACGATGCAACCGCAAATTCAACAAACCAAAACCCTAAAAGAATATGCAAAGGCTCAGATTGGTTCGGATATGATGAACTAACCCTAAATTTTTTTTGGCTTTTTCATGGACTGTAGGTATGAAGAACAGACTCGATCTAAACTACGAAAAACTATAAAATCTCACCGAGCAACCTGGAAACCTAATACCACTAGATGGGGGCAAAGGTGTCCCATCTTTCGATGAGATGGTGGCTATCGTTTTGGAGGAAGTCGACTTTGACGATCCGACTACGAACGTGCGAGGACGTCGTGCCTTAGCAATCTCTAAACTAACTCCGAGAGGTTATTGACCACGCCGAGCACACGATCACCGACCACGAAGGTCTGTTTCCTGCAGGCAAACAAAGAACAAGCAAGAAACTAAGATTGCAATCTGGATATTGCAAATATAAGAAGAAAGCTTTATTGATCAAGGTGGGGTTCTGTGATTCCTTTGTCTGGTTCTTGAACACAAACGAAGTACGCGAAGTTGCAGCTATGGCGAACTTTAATCTAAACAAAACCCAAAGTCTAAACGATGCCCAAAGGGCTGTATATTTGGAGGAAGAGGGGGGAATTTCATGGCCATTGGAGGAGGGGTCCGAAACAAACCCTAACTCTTGTTTTCCCACACATACAGACTCTAAAAATAGCCTATGCATGGGCCTGGCACAAAATAAGGTGACGCAGCACCTAGAATAGCCTCTGGACGAAAATTATGAAGTGGCATCTTGTATATTTTGTCCAAGGCTTCATGCTCTCATTATGGTGGCTTCATAGTCCTGAAATCATCACTTGAAACTCTGTTCTTGTCTCCCTTGCGCATGCCATCAACTCCATGCTTGTTCTTGCTCAAATGTTCATCCTGCTCCAAGCTAGGCCCTTCATTTGTAAGCAAAACAAATGTATCCAATTAGGAATCATCATATTCTCATGAACATTAGAATCATTACCAAGAAACGAAAGTACCTGGTAATTTAATTGGCGTGCGCGAGCTCTAGTAATCGGTCCAGTATGTATAGCAGTAGGGGCTGTGGGTGTAACAATGGTATTGATGTCCTCATCAGGATTTCAATTGTCTTCATGCTCTTGATGAACTTGAGGTTCTTATCAATCTTGTGGAGGAGCTTGTCGAGATTATGGAGGAGCTTGTCGATGCACACGTGATTGATAAATCCTCTCTTGAACTTCATCACGAAGCGCTTTGTAGGTGCATCTAGTTCCCCTTAATGATTTTGGTGTATTGAAGACTTATAGGTTAAGGGACTAATATGTTTGTGAGTGTACACAGGTCTATAAGTATATGAGAAGTTTGATATTGACAGACAAAGTCGACCCCTAAAAATGAATGGCTTCAACTTAAGACTTTGGCTTTCTGAAGACTTTGAAAGTGAAGAATTTGGTGTGACCATGAAGACTCAATATTCATGCGAGCAATATGAAACGTGAAGAGTTTTGTTTTCATAGTTTCATCTTTCTCTTTCTTGAGTCATAGGAAACACCGTGCTGTTAAAGGGGGGTCGAGGTAAAACTATGGAAAAGTTTCCAAGTGATGCTCATCTCAAAATCCTACACCTACCCAATCCTTTCAAGTGAAGCCATTGGAAATCTCATACAGTTCAGTAAATTTCTTCAGGGACAGAGACGGAGATCTTCTGGTCTCTAAGGAATTTGTTCTGACTGAGGAGTTAGGAATTCGCCAGTGCAAATTGCCTACAAGTGAGGAACATGATAGCCCTGAGGAATTTGACACTCAAATATCCGAATCGTCATTGTACACGCGCCACCGTCCCAAAATATCTACCCACCTAACGGTCATATCATTGAAGGGCATTTATGTCTTATCATGTCCGGCTGCTCCTTAGGCTATAAATAGCCACCCCCTACAACCACTAGCTGGTTGGCTGCTCCGAGAGAAACTGACAGTTGTCATTGAGAGCATCCCATCCTTCGAGGACTCTGAGCGAAAATCATCAAGGGAGGAAAACCCAAAGCCAAACACCTACAAACCCAAAGTGATTGAGCATCTCTGAAGAGATTGTTCCTGTGTGGAACCGATGCTTGTTACCTTTGAGGATTGTGCATCCTCCAGACGGTTAGGCGTCATGGTCTAGAGCATCCAAGAGGAAATTGTGGATCGCCGAGTGACCGAGTCTGTGAAGGTTAGGAAGTCACCTGAAGACTTACCACGAGTGATTGGGCGAGGTTTGTGTGACCTTAGCTCAAGGAGAATACGGTGAGGACTGTGTGTCCGGATCGTGTGTTCTCGTGTTTAAATACCTAGCCGCTCCAACCTGGCATTTATCGACTGTTACAAAGGTTGAACTGGTTTACCAAATCACTGTCTTCTCCGAGCTACTGGTTCTATTTCCTCAACCCTTCCATTTTCTCATTCATATACTGTTGTACTTGATCGTTACTGTTTGAATACTTTGACTGAAGACTTTCTCAATTTCCTCAATCCTATTTCTTCAGTCAGTTTGTCTTTAGCCTACTTATCGTGTGTTTACGCTACTTGTACTCTGTCGGGGAGGCTGATCGGACCCACGAACACCTATGGGACCGGCGGGCCGAGTCCCTTTCGGTTCGGTGGGGGGCGGAGATCGCACGAAGAGCAGATCGAGGCGAAGCACACGAGCAGTTTACCCAGCTTCGAGCTCTCCGGAGAGATAATACTCAATGTTGCTTGTCCGATCGTGATTGTGTTCTTGCTAGGGAGCGATGAGAGCTACAAAACCTAGCCTTAGTGTCTCTGGTTTCGAATGAGCTGAACCGTACCCTTTCTACGTTGTGCATGGGCCTCCTTTTATACGCTCAAGGGGTCACCAACAAGTGGCAACATATGCAAGGGTAAAAGGAAAAGAGTAGCGGTTGGTACAACTACTTGTACAAAGGCATCGCATTCCTAACCACGATGGCAGGGGACAAAGGCAATAAATGCCCGTCTAAGTCTCCCAAACAGTGCATAAAGTGGCGTCACGGGTGCCACCGCATGCCACGATGGCTTATCTTGTCGCCATTGCCACCGCTGCTCTCCGCTGGCTGCACTGACCTCTTGACACGCTGCTACCGAATTGTCCCATGGCGACATCGTTGGTATATGAGCTGGAGCGGAGATGAAGAGAGGTAGCTTTGCCCGGCAAGTGACTTGCCGTAGCTGAACCCTTGCCGCGTTCGGAGGCTTGTCACTGAAGCCTTTCCCGGCAAAGCTCCTCTTGCCGGGTCTTATCTTCAGGGGCCATGGACGGCCTTCCGGCAAGCTCCTCTTGCCGGGCCTTGTTTCCTTGACTTAAAACACTTTGTTCTTGAATGGCTCCAAAGGAGCCACGGAGAATCTTAGCGATCACTGGCAAGCCTTGCCGTTAGGTGTCAAGAATCGCCTGCACGAAGTTCGGGATACTAGGGTACCCCTACTCTAGTACACCGACATACTCTATGCTTGTTTTCATTTCATCATGATGAATGTGCTACTACTCTATTATACTTGCATCTGAGTACTTATTTCGCTGCTAGTCGTTCATGACTTAGGAATTTCCTCACCTTGAAATTCCTCACTGACAAATTTGTAAAAATCACCAATTCATCCCCCTCTAGTCGATATAACACACTTTTAATTGGTATCAGAGCAAGGTACTCCCTTGTTTTGTGTGATTTTGGTTTAACCGCGTGGAGTTTTAGTTATGTCGACCGCAGGAATGAAGAAAGTGACATGCCCCATGTTTGACGGTCATGATTATCCCAAGTGGAAGGCCATGATGAAGAAGCGCCTCATGGCGATGAACAGCAGACTGTGGACCGTCACTGAGATTGGTCTTACTTATCTATGCAAGATAACGGAGGCTGATGATATTCGCAAGTACACTCTACTTAACCTCACGGTGAAGGACATCATCTGCTCTTGTTTGTCCCAAAATCAGTTCAGGAACATTATGCATCTCAGCCATGGGAAGCTTATCTGGGACCGACTCTCTGAGGTCTATGAAGGTCATCGAACTCTTCATGATCTCTGGTTTGAGGATTTCAAGGAATCGCTCAAGGCGATGACTTCTGATCCGGAATCATCATCCTCTGCTCCGTGCCTTATGGCAGAAGGTGCCAAGGTAACTGAATGCTACCTATCTGAGTCTAGTGATGATGAATTTGGTGATGAATTTGGACCCAACTATACCAAAGTTGCTTCGCTTTCCACTAAACAACAAAGAGCTTTGGAAAAAGTTCAAAACATGCTTGATGAAAGCGATGATATGTTGGCTGAAGAAATGGATCGAACTCAAACCTTGATTGATAATCTTTAGAGACTTCAGTCTAAGTTTGACAATCTTCAAAGTCATCATAACACTCTCTTATCTGATCATGAGAAGCTTTCTTATGAATTTCTTCAAAGAAAGCAAGATTTTGAAAAGCTAAGGGAGTGTTATGAAGATCTTCAGAAGGAACGTGATTCATTGCTTGCTCAACAGATCAGTGCCACTCAGGAAGAATTGATTCCACCATGCATTGAATGTGAATCTGCTAATTCTTCACCTGAAAGTTCAAATGCTTCTATTGCTGCAAATTCTTCAACTGTCTCTGCTATCACAAATTCCTCATCTGAGGATGCTACCAGTATCACTGACAATGCAGGGCTGAAGGAATTGTATGTGACAGGCATGTACAAAAGCCTCAAAGGGCATCAGGCTCTTTGTGATGTGCTTAAAAAGCAGATCCTCAACAGGAACCATATGAAAGAGGGTATTGCCTTTGAGAGGAAACTCAATGCTGTTGGGACCTACTGGAAACCTGAGCAGTACCCCAAAACCTCATGAGTTGCTGCAAAGGGACCTCCCGCAGATCCATCTACTTTATGTGGCTTTACATGTGAATTTTCATATTCTCCTGATGAGTCATTTGACTCCAACTATAAACTGTTCAAAAATCAGAATGGTGAACTACTTGCTAGATATGTTGGCACTAACTACCGAACGGTCCCCCTATGCAGAAAATCTGGGTTCCCAAAAGGTGCCTTGAAAGTCATCAGGTGAATGTCATCATGACACCGCCTGTGAAGAATAGGAACCCCAGATCAAATTCTTCTTATGGATCCAAGTCTTCACGTGGATCAAATTCCACAAATGGATCAAATTCCTCATATGAACATCATCATGCTAACACTTCTGTTTCGCAGGAAAGATCTAACGGTTATGAATATGTGCATTATTCTTCAAATTATTATATAAGTCCTCGAAGAATTTCTCTACTTATTCATATGCTTACTCTAACCCCACTTATGTGAAACAAAGTGGATTGGCTTCTATGCCACCTTTCTCATATGGAGCTCGCAGAATGATGAACTCTTTGCCACCCCTCCAGATGTGGGTGGTGAGAAAAAGAACTAATCTCTTATGCAGGGTCAGGTCTCCAGACTAACTTAATCATCTGAAGAATTAGCTGGAGACCTGAATACGCTTGAAAGGACACAAGCTAATCATGACGAAATGAATTTTCATTTCTCACGTCCTCCTCCTGCTTTATCTGTCCTATTGCTTAATGAAATTGATCTGATGAATTTGATGTCATATTCTTCACTGAGGAAGTATATGAGTTCGTAAGATGCACTAATTCATCTGCAGGATGATCAACCCAAAGCTACTGAGTGGGTCCTCGATAGTGGATGTACAAATCACATGACTGGTGACAGGAACTTATTGATGGACACTACTTTATATCAATCGCATCTGAAGCATATCACCTACGTTGGCAAAGGCAAAAGCAAGGTATTGGGTCTAGGTAAGGTTGCGATCTCAAAGGATCGACACATGGACAAAGTCATGCTTGTCGACTCCTTAGGATTCAACCTCATGTCTGTCTCAATGCTTTGTGATCTTGATATGGTTGTTGTCTTTGGCAAGTATCGTTGTGTTGTGATCATGGAAGCTGACCATTCCAAAGTCTTCGAAGATTTCAGGAGAGGAGATTTGTATATTGTTGATTTCTCTACAGGACCACAACCTGCTACATGTCTATTTGCAAAGGCTTCGGAAGGATGGCATGGCATCGACGACTAGGTCATGCTGGCATGAGGAACTTGCACACGCTCGCGAAGAAGAAGCATGTCATTGGCATCGAGGATGTCAAATTCCTCCAGGATCACTTGTGTGGAGCTTGTGAATCTGGAAAGATGACCAAGGCCAAGCATCCCTCAAAGACTATCATGACTACCACTCGTCCATTTGAATTGCTTCACATGGATCTCTTTGGCCCTACTCATTATGCTACATTCACCAATGCTTCATCTTTATATGGCTTTGTTATTGTTGATGACTATTCTCGTTACACATGGGTGCATATCACCACTTACAAATATGAAGTGCAGGAAGTCTTCAAATGATTTTCCTTGAGGGATTCAACAAACTTTGGTGTGAAGATCAAGCACATCAGAAGTGATAATGGGACAAAGTTCAAAAATACTGGTCTTGATGACTATCTTGATGAACTTGGTATTACTCACGAGTTATCTGCTCCTTATACTCCTCAGCAGAATGGCGTCGTGGAGCGCAAGAACAGGACTCTTGTTGAGATGGCTCGCACTATGCTTCATGAATACAAGACGCCTCGTCACTTTTGGCCTGAGGCAATTGATACTGCATGCCACATCATCAACAGGGTATATCTTTACAAATTCTTCAAAAAGACCTCACATGAAGGTTTTATGGTTGGTTACGGAAAGGACTCGCACACCTACAGAGTCTTCAACACCGTTCATCACAAGGTTGTTGAAACTGTAGATGTGCGGTTCGATGAAACTAATGGCTCGCAAAGAGAGCACCTACCTCCTGTGCTAGATGAAAAGTCACCTGAGGAATCCATCAAGTTCAAGGCTACTGAGGATGTCATTCCTACCGAAGAATCTCCTGAAGAAGTCATTCCAGAACGTGAAGAACATTATGCTGGTGCACGTGAAGAAAATGGCTCTGAAGGAAATGCTGAGCCAACTCAATGTCGTTAACCAGCTCATCCTCGCGTTGCAAATGAACTGCAGACCGAGAAAATCATCAGCCACATCAATGCACCAGGTCCTCTCACACGCTCAAAGGCTTCACATTTGTCTAACTTTTGTGGGCACTTCTCTTTTCTCTCTATCACAGAGCCCACCAAAGTAGATGAGGCATTTCTGGAGCCTGAGTGGATTCAAACAATGCAAGAGGAATTACATCAGTTCGAGCTCAACAATATTTGGGAACTTGTCAAGCGACCAGACCCTCGCAAGCACAATATCATCGGCACCAAATGGATCTACCACAACAAGCAAGATTAAAATGGCCTTGTGGTGAGGAATAAGGCACGACTTGTAGCTCAAGGCTACACACGTGTTGAAGGAATTGATTTCGATGAAACTTTTGCACTGTTGCTAGACTTGAGGCTATTCGCATATTGCTTGCTTATGCTAACCATCATAATATCATCTTATATCAAATGGATGTGAAAAGTGCATCCCTCAATGGTAAGCTTGAGGAAGAAGTATATGTTGCTCAACCCCCAGATTTTGAAGATCCAAAGCTCCTAACAAAGTCTTTAGACTCAATAAGGCCCTCTATGGCCTTAAGCAGGCCCCTCGGGCGTGGTATGATACTTTGAAGGAATTCCTCATGAAGAAAGGCTTCAAACCCGGTTCGCTTGACCCAACTCTTTTCACCAAAACCTATGATGATGAATTATTCGTGTGCCAAATATATGTTGATGATATTATCTTTGGTCAGATCTTGACCAACATTACAAAGGATTTAATTTGCCTATATGATGAGTAAGGAATACCAAATGTCTATGATGGGAGAATTGAAATTCTTCTTAGGTCTTCAAATTCATCAACAGCGCAAAGGCATCTTCAAATCTCAAGAGAAATACCTCAAGGATGTGTTGAGGAAATTCGGCATGCAAGATTGCAAAGGCGTCAAAATCCCTATGCCCATAAATGGCCATCTATGCACTGATGAAAATGGTATTGACTTCAATCAAAAGGTATACCGCTCCATGATTGGCTCTTTATTGTATCTATGTGCATCTAGGCCAGATATTATGCTTAGTGTTTGCATGTGTGCCCGATTTCAAGCTACACCGAAGGAATCACACCATAAGGCTGTGAAGCATATTCTTCAATATCTAGCTCACATTCCAACATTTGGATTATGGTATCCCAAGGGCTCGGCTTTTGATCTCATCGGATATTCTGACTCTGACTATGCTGGTGATCGTGGGGACCGCAAGTCAACATCAGGCACATGCTATTTCCTCGGATGATCCTTGGTATGTTGGTCCTCGAAGAAACGGAACTGTGTATCACTCTCTACTACTGAAGCTGAGTACATTGTTGCTGGTTCGTGCTGTGCTCAATTTCTATGGATGAAGCAAACCCTCAAGGATTGCGACATCAATGTGAAGAATGTGCCACTCTTCTGTGACAATGAGGTTGCCATCGAGATTGCTCATAACCCAGTTCAGCACTCGAAGACAAAGCACATCCAGATTCGTCATCATTTTCTTCGAGATCATGTGTTGAAGGGCGACATCTCTATCGAGCAGGTGAAGACTAAAGAACAGCTAGCCGATATCATCACAAAGCCCTTGGATGAGAAGAGATTTAGCAAGTTGTGGTGTGAGCTAAATATCTTAGAATCTTCGAATGTCCTTTGAAAAGGACACACATCCTAATATTTATGCAAAATTGATGACTTAGATGTGCAACACACGAAGTAACGTTTTTCTTCAATGAATGAAGACTAACCCTCTAAGTGTGAAGAAATCAACGAAGAATTTGATTCTCAGAGCCCTACGACAATTGTACGCGGCGTCTGAAATCATCATTCTTATATGGTGGGTCACGCCACCAACAAAAGTTGAAATTCTTCAATTTGAGTTTTTCTTCAGTTTTTGAAATTCCTCAGTTGTTCAGATTCTTCAACTTTGCAATGTCTTCACTCTTTCCGACCTTGTTCTTCATTGACTATATATATATTTCAGTTTTCAGTCCTCTACAGCATTCACTTATTGCTAATTCTTCAAATTGACTTTTCTGCTAAGTGAATGTGATCGGACCCGTCCCCCTTTATGCTAAACTCAACCCAGTATGTTTACAAATTCTTCGTGTGCGTTCTATTTGAAACCCGTTCAAAATCTTCACTATGTCCTTGTCAGCTGAAGAATTTGCGAGCGAAAATTTAAAATATTCTTATCTAAATTTTTGGCTTTTGCCGCTCAAACCGTTCCACATCCCACGATATGATTATTCTATTCACCCACGGTCTCACACGATCTCCACCTCACTGTACATGGGTGAAACATGTCGCTAGGATGAGAAGGATCAGGGGCACGTTCGTCCATTTTCCTCGGACGAGCGGTTTTTCACCTTGGCTATAAATACACCTCACTCTCCTCAGACCGCATTTACCCCGCTCGACCTCACTCCCCTTGCTTGAGCTCTTAGACCTAGCGCCGCTGCTACTTCCATCGTCGCCGGTGAGGAAAAGCTTCACTGCCTCGACCTCATCGCCGTCGTACACACGCCGGCCGTGGAAATCTTCACTCCGCCGCCGCCGTAGCTGTCTTCCACCACCAAGTTAGGGTGTGGAAGATCTAAACGGACGAGCTTCCCATCTATAACTCCCGGTTCGTCGTGTTCTTCGTCAACGGTAAATAAAATTTAATTTTACTGCCCTTGTTGATTCTGATGATTTTCACAAAATCTTCAAAGGTGTTTATTCTTCGACTTCCACACTCTTAAACACCACAGTTGCATTTGTTCTTGATTTCTTTCTCTAAGCAATGTTTTCCCTCAAGATTCCTCAGTTGTGTGGATTTTCAATCTATACAACTCTGGAACCTTAGTCAAAGACCGCTTAGTGAAATTCCTCAAGACATTCCTGGTCAAATTCCTCAAACTTGTTCTTTTGAACAAACTTCTGAGAACGCATATGACCTCTCCAAATTCTTCGCACCTATAATCTGTTCACATGTATACATGTCCGCTGCTAAATCTCTAGGTTCTCATCAACTTAACTCATTTGCAGCATTCCTCGAAGACAAATTGCATACCTTGTCAGAGAATTCCAGTGTTCAAAATCCTCAGCTGATGAAAATGGCTGATGGCCAAAGACCATAGAAGGGAGGAAAGAGACCAGAAGCATACACTGCTTTTGAGATCCCAGATGACATCTCTGAGGAATATTGCACTCCTGATGAAGCCAAACATGGCAAGGAGAAAAAAAAATCAGTGCAAGGAAAGATACAGAGGATAGAGAGGAGATGGGCGGAGAATGGAGAGAGTACAGATATGTGACTCCCAAGTACATGAAGAAATCTGTCAGACACCCTCCATGCCCAAGACCTCCATTGGCACCAGGCCAAGAAGCTGATCCCTCTAGCATCAGAAGAGGCGAGGAATTTCCCAAGGAGTGGGCTAAGCGGCAAGCCAACTTGGCCAAAGAAGCACTGAAGAAATTCAATGAAGATTCTGTTGCTGCCGCTGCTGAGGCCTCTGCTAGCAAGCCCAAGAAGCCTGCGCACAAGCCCAGTTCCTCAGTAATGCCCTCATTGCCAAGCTCATCAAAGCCCTCATGGCATATTCCTCAAGCAGCTCTAGTTCCCACTGTTGCAAAACCTTCAGCTACTGCTGCAAAGTCCTCGGCACCTGCGCATCTCGCCTCTTGCCAAAGGACCACTGGTATCTCTATTGCTTCAGAAGCATCTGCAAGTTCTTCTGTTCTTGTTTAGTCCTCAACAGGCCCAACTTTGCTGAAGACAAAGGCCACTGCTAGACGAGACACAAGGCCAAGTCCTCACAAGAAGCAGGTTGTCTTCCATGTGCATCTAGTGAAGACGAAGCTGATGATGAGGAATTAGCAGAAATCATCAGAGAAAGACAGCAAAGGGACACTAGAGCCGAAGGCAGCAATGTGCCTCTTCTGTTGGATCCCAAGTTGATCCTCGATTTCATTGATCTCTGGCACAAGGACCCCAACACTCCTATGCCATCTAAAACCTGGCCAAAGTCATATGCTGACAGCCTTCATAGGCGAAGAAAAATGGAAATTTGAGAAGGCCAAGCAACTGAAGAAATATCAATACAAGAAGGAGCGATTTCTGAAGAAGAATGTTGTCAAAATGACAACTGATGAACTTGTGGCCATACAAACTGAGATCAAAGCACTCAGTGATGAATTTGAGGCAGACTGTGCAGATTGGCTAGGAGCCAAGGTCAGATTTATCAGAATGGCGAAGGGATTCACCTCAAATGTTGCAGCCTCAATGCAACGTGAAATTCCTTAGGCTGAAGCATCTACACAGCCAACTGAAGAACATGCAAGCACAACTGATGACAATTAGGCTGTTGATGATTCTGAAAGCACCAGGGCCGATGAAGAAATTCCAGCCGCTGAACAAACTGCCAGGGCAACCTCTAGTGTTGCGCCTGAGGATCAAGCCAGGCCAGTTGTAGTGTCTGCTGCTGCGCTTGAAGAAACTGAACATGCCAGGCCAACTGCATCAGTTGGTCCTGAAGAAACATCACCAATTTCCTCTACTCCTCCTGCACAGACGAGAAGTCGTACCCTTTCTTCTGCATCAGAAGTGAAGGAAACCAAGGCTATGGAGCGAGCAGCTGTGAAGAAAAGGAAAGCACCTGCATCCTCAGAGTCTTTAGCTCCGAAGAAAGTGAAGACTTTGACAAGCTCCTATGCAAATCCCATAGTTGTTGTTCCTCTGTCAAGCATGCCATCAAAGGAGATTGTTCCCTTTGGTGAGGACTATGTGATTCCAAGTGAATCTGATGAAGAAGAACCTTCTGCTGCTACGTCAGAGCAGATTGATGAAGAAATTGAAGTGGACAACGTCACTTCAACTCCACTAGTATCATCGCCCATGACTCAGTTCACAGCTGAAGAGGCAGGCGTTGAAGAAATAGATGATGAAGAAGAAGATTTGGATATTGGGTGTTCAACGCCAATTCTGAATGATGACTACTGGGAAAGTCATCACCACAATTCACCAATTTACACCCCACTGCAACAAGTTCTTAGTCCCCTGTCAAAACTGAAGAAATTCACACGGGCTCTGAAGAACATCAAGCTTCTCTTTCACTATTCCTGAAGAAGTTCCAACCACTAGAGCTGATGATAATGTTGCTGAAGAAATGGAGTCCCAGGCTGCTGCTGATGACATTGTTCCTGAAATTCCTCAGCCTGCGGCTCCAGAGTCTGTGATTCAAGAGGCTGTGAAGACTTCGACTGACAATCCTCAGCCTAAGCCATAGAATCCTTTCTCCAAGAAGCAGAAGTTCAAGGCTGGAGATTTCTTCAATGAGCACATGTTCTTCATGACGCTGGGCTGCTCAACTTCTGCACCGACATCTACGACTAGAATGAAGAACTCATTCTTCAATTCTCTGCCACACTGCACATCACATGCAACGTTGAAGATGTGAATTCATGGGTATTGGACCGGATGTCAGAAAACACTCACTATAAAGCTCTGGCCTCTGAATTACTTCAAGGCATCCTAGTTAGTCCTCCTGTTGAAGGTGCAAGGTGCATCTATGCTGACCCTGAACTCTCAGATCATCTGATGCAAGTGCTGATGAAGCCTTTGAAGCCAGGCCAAGCTCCAAGGACCAAATTCCTCGTCAAGGAATTGCTCTATGTGCCAAGGACAGTGTACAGGATATTGACCAAAACCCTCCGGTCCCTATCAAGGGCCACAACTCTGATGAAGAAGAGGTTGTTGGCATCATGAAGAATCTGCTTTTCAACATCATACATGGTATTCCTATCAACTACCACGATTTCTTCATGAGGACTTTGGCTAATGTAGCTCTGTAACTGTTTGAACTAAAGCCTTATGCTCCCTGGATCATGAGATTCATCATATCAAGGTCTTCAATCAACTACAAGGCTAATGTTCTCAATCATCACAGCTACTTGCCCCCAATCGAGGTCCTCAAACGGCCTATTTTCTCAGCTGATGAGAAGGGCAAGGCTGCTGTTATTGATGAAGGCACTCGTCCATTGGATGGACAGTTTCGCAAAGCTGCATCCTACTCCACCAATGATGACTCTGCCACTCATCACACTGCCACAAATGCTTCAAAGCAAAATCCTCAAGCCACTACTCCAAGGGTGATGACTGATCGTGAGCTTCTCCTCAGTCTTCATCAGAAGGTCGATCGCAACCAAAAATGGGTCAAGCGACAGTTTGGTTCAATTCTTCAGAATATGACAATCATGCAAAACACTTTGAAGAAGAACCATTACTATCTGCATGAAGTTTTTGATCTCACACCTATGGTGATGAAGATCTCAAGCAAATGGGCTTCAAGCAGGACTTTACTGGTCTCAGCCACCTTCGAAGAAATTCAAGAAGGTCAAAGTTCCTCACTTGGTGGCCAGCTCATATTCTTCATCGTGCGAGACTAATGAAGATGAATGATGAAGACATCAATACCATTGTTACACCCAAAAACCCTGCTACTATACATACTGGACAAATTACTAGAGCTCGCGCACGCCAATTAAATTACCAGGTACTTCCGTTTCTTGGTAATGATTCTAATGTTCATGAGAATATGATGCTGCCTAAATTGGATACATTTGTTTTGCTTACAAATGAAGGGCCTAGCTTGGAGAAGGATGAACATTGGAGCAAGAACAAGCATGGAGTTGATGGCATGCGCAAGGGAGACAAGAACAAAGTTTCAAGTGATGATTTCAGGACTTTGAAGCCACCATAATGAGTGCATGAAGCCTTGGACGAAATATACAAGATGCCAATTCATAATTTTTGTTCAGAGGCTATTCTAGGTGCTGTGTCACCTTATTTTTGGGCCAGGCCCATGTAATTTCGAAATACTTCAATATAGGCTGTTTTTAGAGTCCGTATGTGTGGGGAAACAAGAGTTAGGGTGGGTTTCAGACCCCTCCTCCAAGGGCCACGAAATTTCCCCTCTTCCTCCATATATACAGACCCTAGGGCATCGCTTAGACTTTGGGTTTTGTTTAGATAAAAATTTCGCCATAGCTGTAACTTCGTGTACTTCGTTTGTGTTCAACGACCAGACAAAGGCGTCACAGAACCCCACCTTCATTAATAAAGCTTTCCTCTTTTATTCGCAATATCTAGATTGCAATCTCAGTTTCTTGCTTGTTCTTCGTTTGCTCGTAGGAAACAGACCCTCGTGGTCAGGTTGATCGTGCTCCGGCATGGTCAATAACCCCTCGGAAGTTGGTTTAGCGATTGCTAAGGCACGACGTCTTCACACGTTCGTAGTCGGATCATCAAAGTCGACTCCCACAGAAAATGATTGCTATCTCATCCAAACATCGGGACACCTTTGCCTCTATCATGTGGTATCAGACTTCCAGGTTGCTCGGTGAGATTTTACAGTTTTTCGTAGTTTAGATCGAGTCTATTCTTCATACCTATAGTTAACGAAAGGCCAACAAAATTAGGGTTAGTTCATCCTATCCGAACCAATCTGAGCCTTTGGATAATCTTTTCTATTTTGCTTTGTTGAATTTGCGGTTGCATCGTCGTGTCAATTGTTGGTCTTAGCGTCTAGTCCTTTAAAGTTTCAAGTTCTGTTCACAGGTTGTCACGTTGCCGCTGCCATATATCACCACCGCATCATCAGCATCGCTGCTGCCATATACCACCACCGCACCAACTTCATTACCGCTGCCATTAACCACCACCACAACTTTACCACCAATCCGAGTCCATATACGGCACCACATATCCGCCGCCATCACGCCAGTCCGAGTTCCACCAGATTAATCTCCGCCACCAGTCCGAGTTCCACCAGATTCAGCTCCGCCACCAGTCCTATTTCGAGTCTACTATTTTCATTACTCTGTTTTGGATTTCCAGATCACGCCATACTCCGAGTCGTGACAGAGAAGGACTCCTAAAATCGTTCCAGTTTCCAAAAAAAAGAAGAAATTGAGTCTGGAAAGTTCTGGCTAGGCGGTTTTTAGGCCATTTGTAGACTTTTTCGAAAAAAAAATTGTTGAGGGGCAAAAAAAAGAGGAAAAAAGTGCAAAAAAAAGCAAAAAAAGAGAAAAAAATTCAGAGTGTGCTCCTCCCTTGTTTACGTGCAGCGCCGTGATTTTGTTAGAGTTCTAGGCTCGCATCTCTAGCACGGTCTAGCCTAGGATCAGCACAGTACCGTCGTTGAGCGTTTATTCAACTTTGCATCTCTGAATTGATTATTGTCGACCCTTTTGCTACCATATTATAAGCCTTCCCAACTCCACATACATCTACATCGTATGCTTGACTCTCCCGGTAATCGCCTCTATCCAAGCTTTGAGAGTTTTGACTACATCGGTTGCCGATCGTCACCACATCGGGTAAGAACTGATACAAATTTGAGATTTGCTTGACGGATTTCTGACACACACCACCACCACCACTTGTTAGTAGTCTATAGGATCATATTTTTGTGTGTTTCTATTGCTGCTAACCATGCCAGGATCACAAGCCGACGAGATTGACTGGAGAACTTAATTAACAAGGAGCTTCATGATAAGTTTCAAAGAAATGATGACCTAATGTGCAAGATGTGCTGAATAATTTTGAAGAGGCCATGGAGAAGATCATCGGCCTTGAGAAGCCGTCAAACAAAGCTCGATAACAGATTTAATGAACTGCTTGCACATCTTTCCACCACCGGCTGCACTCGCCGCACTTCGCAACAAGAACAACAACAACAACGACTACCACCACGCCGGAAACAGCCTCCGCCGAAGCGAGCCGTGAACCTCTTCAGCCTGGCCAAACTGCTGGTGCTGTTGTTGATACTTCTGTGGCTCCTGCTGCTGATGTGGAGGAGGATGATTATGCGGGAGATTACGAGGATGAGGTTGATCAAAATCAGCACTACGTGCAACCACCAACACAACAACCACCAGGTCGTCCACATGCAAATAATGGCAATGTTAGGGCTCCCCCTTAGGTAAGAGATCATGACCATCTCCCTAAACTGAAATGGAATATTCCACCATTTGAGGGTAGATATGTTCCTGATATATATCTTACTTGGGAGTTAGAAATTGAACAACGATTTACATGTTTACAATATCCTGAGGAGAGACGTGTTCCTGCTGCTGTTTGTGCTTTCACTAGCTTTGCATGTGTTTGGTGGTCTGAACACACTACTAAGGAAAACCTTATACACAGAATCTTAGCAGCAGCCAAGGGTTTATAAATGCACGCCATCGCTAATTAGCAAAGAAGCGTAGCTTCGTAAAAGAGCGCTACTAATGACTAAGTAGAAGTAGCACTCTAGGTGAAAAGAGCGCTACTACTATAATTGCTACCAAGTGTTGCCTCCGGGCTAGATATAGTAGTAGCGCCCTTCCCATGGACGCGCCACAGCTAAAGAACTTAGTAGCAGCGGTTTTCTTCAAAACTCGCCATCGCTAAGTATCACCGCAACTAATTAAGTTTAGTCCCATCTGCTAAGCCCGAATAAGGTGTTTACCACCTTAAATATGTTACTTCTCACCCTATCTCGAGCACTTGGTCTTCATTGAACTATATGTGTATGATTTAGAGTTGCAACATGAATCTCTACTTTGTACCTATACAGGTGCAGTGAGGATTCATGTTGACTATTTAGATTATACACAAAAGATCAATGATGACCAATGTATATTTTTGATGTTTTACATTGCTTAGACTTATAGCGTTTTTTCAGGACAAAGCGCATCGATATTGGGATAAACAAAAGAAATAATCGCTCTTAGAAGTAGTGGTTTTCACTAAAACACGCTTATAGGTAAGTTAGCTATAGCGTTTTCCATATGAGCGCCATCGCTAGTTCGAGTTAACCACCCCCCGCATCAAAATTTCGCTAAGTCCTCCTTTCCCCCCCACCGGCCTGGTCCCCTGCTCCCTGTCGCCGCCACCCGAGCCCGAGCGCGCCTGCCCTCACCGCCGCCGCCGCCGCCCGCCCTCAACCTCACCGTTGCCGCCTGTCGCCGCTCTCGACCACACTGTCGCTGCCCCGACCTCACCGCCGCCGCCCTCGACCGAGCCCGCCGCCCAGGACCGCTGCCTCCCGATCCCGAGCCCGCCCTCGCCGCCCCTCCATCGCCGAGCACCTCCTCGCCACCGCCTCTCTCTCAGAAGCCCCACCCTCCCCACCCCTCTCTCTTGCTTAGTTAGTAGATGATTTTAGTAGTAGTAGATGTTAATTTAGGGTTCATAGATAATGATTTTAGAAGTAGTGGATATTAATTACTAGTAGTGATGGTAAAAGTAGTTGTATAATTAGCGTAGTAGATGTTAATTAGTAGTAGATGTAGTAGCTAGATGTTAATTAGTAGTAGTAGATGTACTAGTTTCCTTATATTTATTGTAAGTTTATATTTAGTAAGAACGAGTTGAATTAATAGAACTAGTTTAGTTTTAGTTGAACTAGTTAAGGTTTAGTTGAACTAGTATAGTAAGTAAATTAATAACTAGTTGAACTACTTTATTTTTAGAAAGAACTAGTTTTTTATTTTTATACTAAGTTTATATTTAGTAAGAACTAGTTGAACATGTCATATTTGTTGTTATTGTTTACTTTAAGCAATTATTTCATGTTTTGGTAACACCTCCGAGTGGCCTATGTTTTGCCGGAGTGTTGATTAATTTCCGTTCCGGCAAATTTCAGGCGCTCGATATGTCCTTTTTTAGCCAAGGTCATGCCGGATTTTTCTGTGAATTCTGGCATGACTTGTGCTAGAATATACACAAGTTTAATCTTTGAATTATGAACGTAGGAAATGTCGTACTCGGACGATGACAGTCTCCCGGGGGAGTGCAGCTGGTGCCACGATGATCGAGGTATGTGCGACAGGTTCGTTGAGCTGGATGAAGATCGGCGCTCAAAGATTAAGCTCGAGGAGACCTTCGATGTTGAAACGGTACGCAACAATGACAAGTGGTTTTTTTCGTAATTAAGCATGACTTCAACTATTTCAACGTCTAATTTTCATCTTTTACAATTCGACTAGCTTATCCCATGCCTTGCAAGACGCTATGTCTTGGAGATGATGGGTTTTGAAGACCATGAAAATTATGAAACAAAGAAAATACACCTAAGGACCCATCATGATATCGATTTTGAAGTAAATCTGTACAATTCTCAGAGCGTAACCCATTTGGGTTGCCAAAATTGGGAAGCACTTTGCAAAATGTATGGTTTTTATGAGGGTATGATTGTCACCATGGATCTTGGTAATCCTGACATCGAGCAAGACAATATGGACATTTGGGTCCTTGTTGATACGCTTCCGAATCTACCGCAATGTGAGTTTCTAAAACATAGTTATTAACTAATTTATATTGTTTATTTCAAAATAGTTGACACTTTATTTCCATTGACAAATTATTTTGAATCTTCAAAGAATGTGCAGAAGATGGTAGACAAAACCCACCACACTGATGGCTCCGAATTAACTTATAAGGAGAAAAGTTATCTGATTCCTTATTGTACTTTTCTTGAGAATTACAATACCTATTATCGAACTCCTCCAAATTTTGGTGAATACGTGCCACTAGTGCAGGTGTTGATCCACGGTAACTTCTATGGAGATACCCTGGTAAGATTTTTTACTATTACGACATTCGTGCATCTTTTGCATACTTCTAAAACTAGTACATCATTGCTAACTACGAAGTTATTACTATGTTTTTCAACAGAAATCCCGATGGATTGTGTGCCTCATCCGATGTATCGAATGGTCGCCTTGCGATTATGAACATACAGCCAGGTGAATCTAAAGAGCTCACCTGTGCATATCGGATTTCTAAAAGCGGTGAACACATGCTAATCAAAGAATGGAAAAATGTTTACGACATTCGCAAGGAGGTTCTTGGAAGTAACATTAAGCTTAAAGGCAAGAATAGGAGACAGGATAATCTCCATTCTCCATAATGGAGAGTTAGGGGCTATCTTGTTTTTTGCTATTTTACCTTAGAGAATATAGTAGGTCCTAAGACAATGTAGTAGGTCCTATGAGGTACAATATGTTTATTATGTGATACAATGTGTTAGAGTTGATGATGTGAGGAGTACTTGTGATTATGACTAGTGACTAATTTTCTATGTGATGTCTCATTGATGAAAATGATGATCTTGAGGAGGTGTTATATGACAATGATGTATTATGATGATAAGTTGTTAATGATATGATGATGATGATTATATTTAATATATGATTGGGTGAAAGAACCGCGGATTAGTTTCAAGTGGATGTCCATCCACTTGAAACAAGTCCACACGGTTCTTTCACCCCGTGATGTAATAACTCATTATGATGTAAAAACAATTTCTAAATTCCTATTGTATGAAAACTTGTGTAAAGGTGTATGAATAAAACATGAAATAAAAAACAAATAAAATACGAAATAATAGTAGCAAAGACGGGTAGGGAGAAGCGCTACTACTAATTACCAATGAGCGCTCCGAACTCGCTACTACTAAGTCGATTTAAGAAGGCGTGGAGGAGGCACGCCATCGCTATATCGTTAGTTAGTTTTATCAAGAGCGCATAACCCGCCATCGATAGGTCTAAAACCCGCGCTGCTGCTAGGCTTTTCCCTAGTAGTGACATTGTAGATTATATCCTGTTCTAGCTACTTGGGCTGCTTTGAAAACTGCTATGCGTACTCGTTGGGTTCCACCATATTATCAACGTGAATTACTTCAAAAATTGCAGCGCTTAAGACAAGGAAAAAAATATGTAGAAGAATATTATCAGGAATTACAAACTGGCTTGATTAGATGTGGTATTGTTGAGGAGAATGAAGCTATGCTTGCACATTTTATGGGTGGATTAAATAAAGAGATTCAGACCATTCTAGAGTATAAGGATTATAATAATATCACTCGCTTATTCCATCTTGCTTGTAAAGCTGAACGTGAAGTGCGTGATCGATTGCATTGGCGCTGAACTAACTTTTGCGTGTCGACCTTCATCACGGACACCAGGTGCATCCTCTACTTCCACTGCACCATCACCTCCTTCAGGCGCCACCTCCAACCGTGATACAAGAAAGCAGGCACAACCACCACTATCTGCCAAGAGCACACCTGCCGAGCCTGCATAGAGCTCTTCTTCTTCCATGGCGTCCGTTACTGACTATGATGAGGAGACTTTGGCTCTTATTACACATGAAGAACACGGTGGAGATGATTCTGATCATGAGACGCAATACATGGCTGCTGAAGATGCTGATAGGTATGAATGTTTAGTTTCTCAACGTGCTTTGAGTGTGCAGGTTAGACAAGCTGAGCAAAATCAGAGGCATAATTTGTTCCGTACAAAGGGAGTTGTGAAGGAACGTTCTATTCACGTCATCATAGATGGAGGGAGCCTTAACAACTTGGCTAGCAGGGAGATGGTGGAGAAGCTATCTCTCACCACAAGACCACATCCACATCCTTACTACATCCAATGGTTCAACAACAGCGGCAAGGTTAAGGTAACATGTACTGTTTGGGTGCATTTTAGTATCTCTACGTATGCTGATTATGTTGATTGTGATGTGGTACTATGGAAGCATGTTCCTTCTTACTTGTTAGACCATGGCAATTTGATAAAAATTCTGTGCACCATGGTAGAAACAATCAGTATACTCTTGTTCATAAGGATACAAATATTACTTTGCTTCCTATGACTCCTGATTCCATTTTGAGAGATGATATTCATAGAGCTAATAAAGCAAAACAGGAGAAAAATAAGAGTGAAAATCAGATTGTGCCAAAAGAATTTGAGCAACAAATGAAGCCTAATAATAAACCATCTAGTGTTGCTTCTGAAATTAAATTGAAAAGTGCATGTTTACTTGCCACCAAATCTGATATTGATGAGCTAGTTTTAAGCAAATCTGTTTGCTATGCTTTTGCGTGCAAAGAGGCATTACTTTCATTCGAGGAAGTGTCTTCCTCTTTGCCCCCTGCAGTCACTAACATTTTGCAGGAGTTCGCTGACGTCTTCCCACAAGACGTGCCACTGGGATTACCAACTATTCGAGGGATTGAGCATCAAATAGAGTTAATTCCCGGTGCATCACTACCCAACCGTGCACCATACCATACCAATCCAGAGGAGACGAAGGAGATTATGCGTCAAGTACAGGGGCTGCTGGACAAAGGGTATATTCGCGAATCCCTTAGTCCTTGTGCTGTTCCTATTATTCTAGTGCCAAAAAAGGATGGTACGTCATGTATGTGTGTTGATTGTAGAGGCATTGATAATATCACTATTCGTTATCGTCATCCTATTCCAAGGCTAGATGATATGCTTGATGAATTGAGTGGCTCTACAATATTCTCCAAAGTTGATTTGCCTAGTGGATACCATCAAATTCGTATGAAATTGGGAGATGAATGGAAAACAGCTTTTAAAACTAAGTTTGGTTTATATGAGTGGTTAGTCATGCCTTTTGGATTAACTAATGCACCTAGTACTTTCATGAGACTAATGAATGAAGTTTTACGTGCTTTCATTGGACGATTTGTGGTAGTCTATTTTGATGATATACTGATTTATAGCAAATCTTTGGTAGAACATTTGGAGCATTTACGTGCTGTTTTTATTGCTCTACGTGATGCACGTTTGTTTGGTAACCTTGGGAAGTGCACCTTTTGCACCGACCGAGTATATTTTCTTGGCTATGTTGTTACTCTGTGGAATTGAAGTTGATAAAGCCAAGATTGAAGCTATCGAGAGTTGGCCGCAGCCCAAAACGGTCACACAAGTGAGGAGTTTTCTTGGACTCGCTGGTTTCTATAGGCGCTTTGTGCGAGATTTTAGCACCATTGTTGCACCTCTCAATGAGCTTACAAAGAAGGATGTGCCTTTTGTTTGGGTACCGCATAGGAAGAAGCCTTCATGATATTGAAAGATAAGTTGACACATGCTCCTTTACTCCAACTTCCTAATTTTAATAAGAATTTTAAGCTTGAATGTGATGCTAGTGGAATTTGATTAGGAGGTGTGTTATTACAAGATGGCAAACCTGTAGCATACTTTTCTGAAAAAATTGAGTGGGCCTAGTCTAAACTATTCTACTTATGATAAAGAATTATATGCTCTAGTTCGAACCTTAGAAACATGGCAACATTATTTATGGCCCAAAGAATTTGTTATACATTCTGATCATGAATCTTTGAAACACATTAAAAGTCAAGCTAAACTGAAATGTAGACATGCTAAATGGGTTGAATTCAGTAAGACTTTCCCTTATGTAATTAAACACAAGAAGGGTAAAGAAAATGTTATTGCTGATGCATTGTCTCATCGTTATACAATGCTTTCACAACTTGACTTTAAAATATTTTGTTTGGAGACCATCAAAGATCAACATGTGCATGATGGTGAATTTAAAGATGTATTGCAGAATTGTAAAGAAGGTAGAACATGGAACAAGTTCGTCGTTAACGATGGATTTGTGTTTCGTGCTAACAAGCTATGCATTCCAGGTAGCTCCGTTCATCTTTGTTGTTGTAGGAGGCGCATGGAGGAGAACTAATGGGACACTTTGGCGTGAAGAAGACGGAGGATATACTTGCTACACATTTCTTTTGGCCAAAGATGAGACGGGATGTTGAGCGTTTCATTGCTCGCTGCACTACATGTCAAAAAGCTAGGTCACAAGTCAATCCTCATGGTTTATATATGCCTTTGCCTATACCTAGTGTTCCTTGGGAGGTTATATCTATGGACTTTGTTTTTGGTTTACTTCGAACAAAGAAGGGGAGGGATAGCATATTTGTTGTCGTGGATAGGTTCTAAAAAATGGCACACTTTATACCATGTCATAAAAGCGATGATACTCTTAATGTTGCTGATTTGTTCTTTCATGAAATTATTCGCTTGCATGGTGTGCCAAATACTATTGTTTCAGATCGTGATACTAAATTTCTTAGCCACTTTTGGAGATGTTTATGGGCTAAGTAGGGGACTAAACTGCTTTTTAGTAATACTTTTCACCCCCAAACTCATGGTCAAACTCAAGTAGTCAATAGAACATTGTCTACTATGCTTAGGGCTGTTTTGAAGAATAATAAGAAAATGTGGGAAGAATGCTTGCCTCATATTGAATTTGCTTGTAATCATTCGTTGCATTCTACTACTAAGATGTGCCCTTTCGAAATTGTGTATGGTTTCCTACCTCGTGCCCCATTGATTTGTTGCCTCTTCCATCTTCGGAGAAGGTTAATTTTGATGCTAAACAACGTGCTGAATTGATCTTAAAAATGCATGAGTTAACTAAGGAAAACATTGAGCGTATGAATTCTAAATATAAACTTGCTGGAGATAAGGGTAGAAAACATGTTGGCTTTGCACCTGGAGATCTTGTTTGGTTACATTTACGTAAGGATAGGTTTCCTAATTTGCACAAATCAAAGCTAATTCCACGTGCTGATGGTCCTTTTAAGGTGTTAGAGAAAATAAATGATAATGCATATAAACTTGAGCTGCCTGCAGATTTTGGGGTTAGTCCCACTTTTAACATTGCATATTTGAAGCCTTATTTAGGTGAGGAAGATGAGCTTCCGTCGAGGACGACTTCATTTCAAGTAGGGGCGGATGATGAGGACATCAATACCATTGTTACACCCACAACCCCTCCTACTATACATACTGGACCGATTACTAGAGCTCACAAGACGCCGATTAAATTACTGTGTACTTCCGCTTTCTTGGTAATGATTCTAATGTTCATGAGAATATGATCTTTGCCTAAATTGGATACATTTGTTTTGCTTACAAATGAAGGGCCTAGCTTGGAGAAGGATGAACATTGGAGCAAGAACAAGCATGGAGTTGATGGCATGCTCAAGGGAGACAACAACAGAGTTTCAAGTGATGATTTCAGGACTTTGAAGCCACCATAATGAGTGCATGAAGCCTTGGACGAAATATACAAGATGCCACGTCATAATTTTCGTCCAGAGGCTATTCTAGGTGCTGCGTCACCTTATCTTTGGGCCAAGTCCGTGTAATTTCGAAATACTTCAGTATAGGCTGTTTTTAGAGTCCGTATGTGTGGGGAAACAAGAGTTAGGGTGGGTTTCGGACCCATCCTCCAAGGGCCATGAAGTTCCCCCCCTCTTCCTCCATAGATACAGCCCCTAGGGCATCGTTTAGACTTTGGGTTTTGTTTAGATTAAAAGTTCGCCATAGCCGCAACTTCGCATACTTCGTTTGTGTTCAACGACCAGACAAAGGCGTCAGAGGACCCCACCTTCATTAATAAAAATTTCCTCTTTTATTCGCAATATCCAGATTGCAATCTTAGTTTCTTGCTTGTTCTTCGTTTGCTCGCAGGAAATAGACCCTCGTGGTCAGGTTGATCGTGCTCCGGCGTGGTCAATAACCCCTCGGAAGTTGGTTTAGCGATTGCTAAGGCGCGACGTATTCACACGTTCGTAGTCGGATCGTCAAAGTCGACTCCCACAGAAAATGATTACTATCTCATCGAAACATCGGGACACCTTTGCCTCTATCAATGAAGACTTGAACGACACTGCGGCAGGCCCTACATCAACGACGACCGCAACAACGTTGGCACTCCTCCATCGACAACTTGATGATATTTTTCAGGGGTGTTAGTGCTCATTTTGCGTCCCTTTTGATCATTCGATGACAAAGGGGGAGAAATTTGAGTTAGTCTTCATGCGGCTCTATATATGGGCATTTTTTTGCTAAGTTACAACTCTCGTTCTTCTGAAGTATTTGTTGGATCGAGTTGTAAACTTAAGTCCTATGGTGGTCTGATACTTTTGCTCTGTTTTATGCATGCTATTTCCTCAGATATGTTAATGCACGCATTTGAATTACATCAGTCACCATATTTCATCATGCATTTCAAATTCTTCATATCTTATGTTAAATGCGTGTATGAATTACAAGATATAGGGGGAGATCTCCATGATTCTACTCTACAATGTGCATTTTCTATACAAAACAAATTCTTCAAATATGCACATCTTCAGGGGGAGTTCTTCTATATCTTGTAATCAAATTCCTCAATATCATTATTTACACTTCATATGTTTATCCCTGTTGAAACTTAACCTATATTGTCATCAATCACCAAAAAGGGGGAGATCGTAAGTGCATCTAGTGCCCCTTAGTGATTTTGGTGTATTGAAGACCTATAGGTTAAGGGACTAATGTGTTTGTGAGTGTACATAGGTCTATCAGTCTATGAGGAGTTTGATATTTACAGAGAAAGTCGACCCCTAAAAATGAATGTCTTCAACTAAAGACTTCGGTTGTCTGAAGACTTTGAAAGTGAAGAATTTGGTCTGACCATGAAGACTCAATATTCATGCGAGGAATAAGAAGCATGAAGAGTTCTGTTTTCGTAGTTTTGTCTTTATCTTTCTTCAGTCATAGGAAACACCGTACTGTTAAAGGGGGCTGAGGGAGTCCTGGATTAGGGGGTATCCGGACAGCCGGACTATAACCTTTGGCCGGACTGTTGGACTATGAAGATACAAGATTGAAGACTTCGTCCCGTGTCTGGATGGGACTCTATTTGGCGTGGAAGGCAAGCTTGGCAATACGGATATGTAGATCTCCTTCCTTATAGCCGACTCTGTGTAACCCTAGCCCCCCCCCCCCCCCCGATGTCTATATAAACCGGAGGGTTTAGTCCGTAGGACCAACAACAACAATCATACCATAGGCTAGCTTATAGGGTTTAGCCTCTCTGATCTTGTGGTAGATCAACTCTTGTAATACCCATATCATCAACATTAATCAAGCAGGAGTAGGGTTTTACCTCCATCGAGAGGCCCGAACACAGGTAAAAACATCGTGTCCCTTGTCTCTGCTACCATCCACCTAGACGCACAGTTCGGGACCCCCTACCCGAGATCCGCCGGTTTTGACACCGACATTGGTGCTTTCATTGAGAGTTCCTCTGTGTCGTCATCGTTAGGCTTGATGGCCTCTTCGATCATCGATAGAAATGCAGTCAAGGGTGACACCTTTCTCCCCGGACAGATCTTCGTATCCGGCGGCTTCGTATTACGGGCCAAATCGCTTGGTCATCTGGAGAAGATCGAGAGTTACGCCCCTGGCCACCAGGTTAGGTTTGGAAGCTTAAACTACATGACCGACATCCACGGAGACTTGATCTTCACCGGATTCGAAGCGCCCTCGCCGAAAAGCGCCACATCATCACGATGGGCATGATTTGGCTCTGCCGTCGGACAATATTCAGGAGATCGCACCTACCACCGCTTCGACCTTCAATTCGGAGCCAATTACGCCATCCGTGGACAGGTGGCTAGACCCCGCACCGGAGGCCGCAGTCTCAGCGGCGATCGAGCCGAATACCGACCTTACCCTTCATGAGAGCCGTGAATCCAAGCTACCTGATTCTTCTCCGGCCACAGACTCCGAACTGCCTGCGCCCGTGCCAATCGAATCCGACTGGGCACCGATCATGGAGTTCACCTCCGCAAATGTCTTCCAACACTCGCCCTTTGGCGACATACTAAACTCACTAAGGTCTCTCTCCTTGTCAGGAGAGTCCTTGCCGGACTACGTCCGGCAGGATTAAGATGCGGATGACGAAGAAATTCACCGCCCACCCACCATCCACTTAGTAGCCACTGTCGATGATTTGACCGGCATGCTCGACTTCGACTCCGAAGAGATTGACAAAGATGGACGCATTTATGCAGGAGAGATTTAACAGAACCACTACCCATGTGGCACCGGACAGCCACCTCATCCCACGATGTATACATGGTGGACACACCCAAAGAAACGCACGATGAGGAACGGAAGGACGCAGCAAAGGATCGCTCCTCGGCAGTCAAACGGCGGCGTAAGCGCCGCTCCAAACCCCCGCCGATGTAAATAAATAAGGCATACAGCTCAAAGCAATAGAGCAGGGTGAGCCAGCGGACGACGAAAACGGCATTGAACAACCGTCCGAAGATGGCAATACGGAGAATCGAACCGAATAACCCGCCTCCGGCGAAGATAACAGTCCGGAAGACATCACGTCGGATAAGCTCACGGGCGAAGAGCCTTCCATAAAGGCTCGCCAAATCGCCGCTGTGAGCCTGAAAAAGCAGAAGCGGTAGCTCAAGACTACGGAAGATGCACTCCGAATCAGATGGAGTAAAGTACTCAACACCGCAGACAAGTATGGCGGCAGCCGCCACACAAAGAGCTACCCGATGCGAAAACTACTACCTGAATTCGATGAGGAGGCCTTCGAGCCCCCGCAATCAAAAAACGGAACAGCCATCCGGTCGGATAGACGACCTCGCGGCCAACATAGAGCAGCAAACAACGCCGCACACAAGCCAGTACGCGATCCACGCGAGAACTCGCACCAAAAGGATGGCCCAACTAGATCCATCTACGGGCCAAGAAAGCGCGCTCAAACACGCAATGCAATACAACAAAATTCCGAACACCACAGCACACCCAAGTACAGGGATGCCAAACACCCCCTATGTTTCACCGATGAGGTGCTGGACCAGGAATTTCCAGAGGGATTCAAGCCCGTAAACATAGAGGCATACGACGGAACGATGCACTTCGGGAGTGCGGATTGAGGACTATATCCTCCATATCCACATGGCTAGAGGAGACGATCTCCACGCCATCAAGTACTTACCCTCAAGCTCAAAGGGCCAGCCGACATTGGCTTAAAGGCCTTCCAAAAACACCATTGGAAGTTGGGAAGAGCTGGGGGACGCTCGGCAAATTTCAAGGGACTTATGTCCCACCACCGGATGCGACATTAATTGTCATATAACTCAACAGCCCGGAGAGTCAGCCCGAAAGCTTTGGAACAGGTTTCTTACTAAAAAAAATCAAATAGTAGACTGTCTGGACGCCGAAGCCTTAGCAGCTTTCAAACACAGTGTTCGAGACGAATGGCTAGCCAGACACCTAGGCCAAGAAAAGCCGAGAACAATGGCTGCATTAACAAGCCTCATGACCCACTTTTGCACGGGCGAGGACAGCTGGTTAGCCCGATGTAGCACCAGCGACCCAAGTACATCCAAGTCAGGATGTAAACGGAAGCCACGACACAATACAAACAAGCGCCGGAGTAAAGAAGACAGCCCGAAGAGCACGGCGGTAAACGCCGGATTAAAAAGCTCTCGGCGAGGTCAGGAAAAGCTGCCTCTCAAAGGCAACAGGGACAAACTGTCCAGCCTAAACAAGATTCTGGACAAGATATGTCAAATCCATAGCACCCCTGATAAACCTGCAAATCATACCGACAGAGAATGTTGGGTCTTCAAGCAATCCGGCAAACTCAACGCCGAACACAAGGGGCTGGATACACCAAGTGAAGACGACGACGAACCCCGCAAAAAAAGCACTAGGGAACAGAAGAAATTCCCACCAAAAGTCAAAATAGTAAACGTGTTACACGTGACAAAGGGGAGAAACAAAGTGGCGCCCATAGAGAAACGTGCCATATGGCCTATCACAACGGAGTTCCGCCACTGGTCATCCAAACCGATCACCTTCGACCATCGGGATTACTCTGCAAGTATCCGGCACGCAGGATGGGCTGCCTTGGTGTTAGACCCGATAATTGACGAAAACCACTTCACACGAGTCCTGATCGACGGCGGCAGTAGTTTAAACCTGATATATCAGGACACAGTCCGCAAAATGGGGATGGACCCAACAAAAGTTAGCCATAGCAATACTTCCTTTGAAGGAGTAACGCCAGGCCCAGAAGCCCATTGCACGGGCTCCCTCCTACTAGAAGTTATGTTCGGCTCCCCCGATAACTTCCGTAGCGAAAAGCTAACCTTCCACATCGCTCCGTTTAAAAGTGGTTATCAAGCACTACTGGGACGCGAAGCTTTCGCTCGCTTTAACGCAATACCGCATTATGCGTCTCTCACGCTTAAGATGCCCGGCCCACGAGGCATCATTTCAGTAAGGGGAAAATACTGAGCGCTCCTTGCGCGCGGAAGGCTGTGCGGCTGCCTTGGCAGCCACACACTAAACGGCCTCACCAACCAGAGCATCTAACAGGTCATCAAGACCACGGACACGGCTAGACGAGTCCGGCATCACCATATAATTGATAAAGGTTTGATGGCTATATACCCCTATAAATACAAGGGGCTACACGCGTGTAAACAAGCGACAACAAGGCTCAATTTTACCCATCTTAAATTATACTTGGTTTATTTAGTATAACATACATTTTGCACAACTACTTATTCAACTAAGTTCCTCTCTTTTACAGATGACCATCGTGCTACACCTGGCCGAGGATACGGCACAACGGAGACACGAAAAGCAGCGTGCAAGTAGGGACCCGTTCAAGGATTCTTTTAGATTAACACCTGCGTAAACCTTTTTCTTGTCTCTTCTTGATACATCTCGGATTCTCAGCACAACTGAGAAGGAGGCTAGCGTCTTAGCATGTGGCCATGTCAGAATATTGCACATACCTGGACACCAGGGGCTTATTACAAAGGGCACTATTTAGCCCGTTTAAAATCACAAAGACCGAATACCTTAGGGAGTGCCCGGCGTCGTGAGTTTGGCCTTATATGCATCAGCTCCGAATCATGTCTTTGGTCAAATGTTGGGTTTGCCCTTCTCCTGTGTTTTGTTGCCTTACGTTCCACTCTATCGGCTAAGGCGGCACCAGGAGAACTTCATCGGTGTGCCCAGTTCGCCAAAGCGAGCACCTCAGTAGAGAAAGCCGAAAACTAACTGTCATGATATAGTGTGAGACTGGTCAACCACTCAATGACCTAGCGGAATCTTCGCGATTCCTCCGCCTTAACGAAGGGCCGTTTCCCGGCCAGGCATATACGCGCCCCGAATTCGGATGAGCGCGGAGCCACCAGGGGCTAGATAGTAGCCCCACTGTCAAACTCCTATGGCTAAGTGAAAGTGATAAAGCATTATAGTCCGATTGCCTAGTTCGCTGAGCTATCACCTCCTTAATGGACCAAGATGTTGGATCAAGTGTGAATATGCGTCTTCTTCGAACACCCCCGCATTATATGCGTGGGGCTTTGAAGCCGACGCCATCTTTCGTGTTATATACATATATACATAAACGGCCGCACAGGAGGTATTATAATTCTTGCAGGCACAAGTATAAAATAGCCTTTACATTTTAGCAAAACATTGTTTTCAATGGGAATACATGTCACTAGAACATAATATTCTTCGAGCACTGCGCCTCTATTGAACGAGCGCCCTCAAGAACTTCTTGAAAGTAGTGCTCGGCATGTACTCGGCTTT
Source organism: Aegilops bicornis (assembly GCA_021605145.1). NCBI lineage: Eukaryota > Viridiplantae > Streptophyta > Magnoliopsida > Poales > Poaceae > Aegilops > Aegilops bicornis. The sequence goes on from CM038669.1 coordinate 35,986,043, forward strand.
CGTTCGAATCTTGGGCTGCAACGATGGTGGCCTCCATCTCCGCCCAGTATGTCTTCACACGGGCAAGGGCCATCCGCGCACCCTCTACGCACACCCGACCTCTTCATCGCGCGTTGATATGCGATCGCACCAAGGAACCGCTGCACCAAACTAAAATAACTGTTCGGCTTTGGCCTTTCCTACCACGTGATGATCCACGACATACTTCATGGCGAGTCCGGACAATCTATTCAGCTCGGCCCATCCGGCCAGCCGATCAGTCAATGGAAGCGGACGCTCTGGATCATTAAATTGTGACCAGAATAGCTTTTCCACTTCGCGATATTTTTGATCTCGGAAGTGTTCGGTCAAGATTCGGCAAGACTTTTCGCCGCTAAATCCAGATAAGCGTCCATGAACTCCTGTACCGGTCCAAAGGAGCATATTTAGGATCTCCGAACTTCATCCATAGCATAAAGGACTTCCCAGCCGTGATATCTCCGGCTTGACGCAGCTCCTCCTTCATCGCTCTCATCGCAGAGCGGGTATCCTTGGCTGCCATAGTGGCTTTCTCCAGGTCTATCCTCTTCGCTTGATCTTCCTTTTCAAGAAGCTTGCAACGGTCAGCGGCGTTCTTAAATTCCACAGCCATCTTGGCCATTTCCTCCTCGCTTAAGTGAGCAGCAAGATAAACTTCTGACTCCTCGATTGCCTTTAGGGCAACCGCATCGCTTTTTCTAGCTTGTTCCTTGGCGCGGACAAGTTCTGCCCGCAGGTTCTCCACGGCCGCAGCTCCATCTGCATTAAACACACATGTTATAGATACTGGCATCATGCTCCTCTTACCATGTGTCTCCGGATAAATCACATACCTTGTGCCTTGTTGTCAGGACCGGTTTTCCAATAAAACATTTATTGAGAAACCGACCCTTTTATCGGACCAAGATAGAAGAATCCTCCTTCTTGGTGGACAAATCCTTGATACGTAAATCCAGAAGTACTAAATATTATACAAGGTTGAGTCGAGGTTGCTCAACAATTTATTACAAGCACGCCGATATAATACATACAAAGGATATGACACAAGGAGTATGGTGGCATAACTATTGACTCGTAATAAAAGTGGTGGTGGATATGTCACGTGTTGAAGTGGGTGACATGACTCCTAAATCTTCTGACTCATCGAGCTACGGGAGTGAGGCTCGATGATTTTATTTGGGTAGCGGAAGCGTATATAATACAAGTGACCAATTCGTGATCACACGATCGACTGGGACTCCTCTAGGCGCCGGACTCGCTATCGAACTCTTCATCCATAAGATCGCCTTCACAACATCCGCCAAATCAACAAGCCAGGTGAGTACTTTGAATGTTCTCGCAAGACAGTTTGAACATAAGATATAACAAATGCAAACATGATGCACATGAGCAGATTAGTAATGCACACTCAGATAATAAATTGCACTACACGTAAAATAAAAAGGAAGTCAGGCGGTAGTCCTCCCTAAATCCCAATCAAATAGTTGAAGACCGATCGGGTGTCTGAAGGGATGCCTCGAAAGGTAGAATTAAATTAACATGTCATAATCAAGGCCGTATGACACCACATAAAGGGCTTATATTGAAAGTAAATGATGTAGCGTGCCTCGATTGGACGCTCATGCGACATCTCGAAAAGGGCTTATAATGAAAGTAAATAACAAGGATGCTACACAATCGGACGTCGAAAGCGACATCACATAAAGGGCTTATATCAAAACTAAATAATAAGAATGCCACAATCGGATGTCTGAGCGACATCACATAAAGGGCTTATATCGAAAGTAAATAACAAGAGTGCCAAAGTCGGAGGTTTGAGCGACATCTCATAAAGGGCTTATATCAAAAGTAAATCACAAAGAGTGCTTATTAGCCGGACGTCTGAGCGACATCACATAAAGGGCTTATATTTCATCATTCGAATTCAAGCAGTTCATGAATTTAAATCATCCCCAGGAAATACTCAACACATAATAATAAATTGGTTAGTCCATTCACAGGAATAACATTCAGCCAGCTTTACCACTCATGTTTATTCACCGGAGATTGTCACCTTGAGATCGACTCGAGAGGCCGAAGAGGCGTTGAGGCGGCACTAATACTGACATTGATATGTTGGTCACAGTCCTTTACCATGGACACGGTTACTCGAATGGTTTTGACTCTGCAGAGTTTGTACTCTTTAACCACAGCCAACGGATTTCAGTAGTCACAAAGGACTAGTTCCGTTTATGGTATTTTAGAAGAAACACATCTAACATGTACACACCCATTCCACATTCCGCTGCCAGGAATCACCCTAGGCAACGTTCAAGAAAAACTCTAAGACGAGGAGGTCACAACCTCGAATAGCATGGGATCAAATTTATATCACAAGGCCTATAAGGGTGCCCCCTCTCGGTCCCAACCGAAACACCCATGCCCCTGACCGGATGACGGGCTTTAATCCAGTGGCCATGGAACCCTCATCACGGCCCTCTATTTGGTGTGTACAAGGAAAGAGGTTTGCAACTTACTAAACCGTATTCTTCGCAGAAAACATGTGGCAGCACGAAAAGGGGACGGACGGTAACATGACTTGATCCACGTTAACACTGGAGTTAAACGGTTGACATAAGACTGGCATGCTTCAACAGTACCAGCTTACCACCTTTCATGTCGCTACATGACCATGTTATCTCCCATCAAATGAACACATCAAGTTTCGAAGCTCACACGTAGTTGCCTTGCATGCAATATAACACTCACTAATGCTTATATAAACATGCCATGAAATAAATACTCAAGCAAACATGCAAAACACTCATCATATCAAAGGTTCAAACATGCTTGCCTGGTTCGGGGTAGTCGGAGTCTAGCTCGGCGAAGTTTGCGGTTCCGTCACCTCCTCCGGTAAGATCTCACGGTATATAAAGAAATCGCATACTAACGTAAATACTGTGTGTGCATAAAAATTGTTCCAAATATTTTTCAAATAAATATGGTAAAAAACTAGACAGAAAATAAAGATGACAGAAAAAGAATCAATTCAAAACCATCTTTTGTTAAAAAGTCATAAAGTTTCTAGTCCATGGACTCATCTGTAATGAAACAGAAAGTTTCCATGGGTTAGTTTATAAAAACAGAAAATGTTTCGGATAGTAATACGCCAACCCAAAGGGAAAATGTATTTTTCCCAAAGGCGTTTCCTTCAGAAAACGATTCGAATAAAAAGAGAGAGGCTGACGAGGGGGTCCCGCATGTCAGGTTTGAATTTCAAAACAGAGTCCACCCGGCCGAGGCGCGGGTGGTCGCCGGCGTCGATCCACTGTGAGGTAGGGGGAAAGGAGGGTACCTACGGGTTCACGGAGCTCTTCCGCACCTGTGGGTGGTGGAGTTGGTCGACAGCGGCCTCCACTCCGGTGGACGGTGGTTCGGGCGGTGATGGATCTCGCCAGGAAGGGCTGCAAACGTTAAATTGGGGCTCAGGTTAGGCTAGGTAGTGGACCATGAGGTTGCTGACGCGGTTTGGGAGGCGGAGGTGCTCTCACCAGAGAGGATCTTGCCGGAGCCCGAAGCGGATCGGGGCGGCCGGAGTTGGGGAAGAAGGCCTCCTCGTGGTTCTCCTAGTGGCTGGGCGCAGTTCTGGCGAGGTGGAGGGGTAGTGCTGGGTCGGGAACGAGCTCGAGGCCCCCTTTTATAGCCGGTCCGAGGCGGTTGCCGAGAACGGAGTATCTCCGGCGAGAAATTACGGCGAGGCAGTGGTTGGGCAGGCGGTTTAGGTGGCTAGGCAGCTGCGGATTGGTCCACTGGTTCCATCCAACGCCTAACCTTGGTTGGATTTGCTCTGCTCCCGTGGTTTCGACGGAACGGCCTCACACGCTTGTCGACGGCAGAGAGCGCGCTCTGCGCCTCTCTGGCCATGGTGACTGTGCTGCAGCACGCACGGGGAAGAGGACGGCCACGCGGAGGATTTTGGTGGAGTGGGCGGCCGGGATTTGGGCGCCGAATGGCGTGGCTGGCCCCTACCGACCGACACAGGCGGTTTCGCCATCATGGAAGACGCCGGCGTTGGCGTAGACATCGTCATTACCGACGCTGGCGTCGTCCAAATGACCGTAAGGACGCGATGGATAAGAAGGAGGAGCAGGGAGCAAGATGCCAGAGTGAGCACTGGCGAAATTGACGCCGCGGCTCTGAAGAAAACGACACCGATGACTGAAACCGATCACTGAAACTCTGAATTTGACAGGAACAGTGCCGGCCACCTGCTCGACGAAATGATTTTGGCATGTGGAAAATTTTTCTGGAGTTGATCCTTGGTGAGGTGACCTCTTGATGCATCTAGAGGCTGCCTGATTTGTCTCAGATTTTTAGGAGAAGAAAAAGAATGAATTTCACCAAAAATGGCAAATCTGGTTCAAACTTGCAGCAAGCATATTTTGAAAATTTTGAACTGTGGACCAGTGGATCTGGATGGATCTTGGTTGAGGGTACTAAGGGCTATCCAGAGGAGTTTATTTGGGGCCAAGACTCAAAGGGATTCTAGTGGTTCCTTTGTAAATCATCAAGGCCCAAATAAATGACAGAAAATGCTTTTGAGGGCAAAATAAATAGAAATAAAATTTAAAGGAGGTAGACACTTGCTGGAATGGGATGCTTGGTTTGATCCAAAGTGGGGAGGTAGGTTTGGAAGAAAGATTTCAATGAGTGTCATGGCAAAAGGGAAATTTTTGAATGGGAAAAGAATAAATCCATAATCCATAGGGTTTCTTTTTAATAGAAAGAATTTCAGAAACTTTCCAAAATTATTTGTGTTGAGTCAACACTAAATGAAAAGCCCTCAAGACCAAAAATAAAGGTTGAGAAGGACCTTTTAAAAAAAAAATTTGTCATAAAAAGTTTTTAAGAAGGTGAGTCCCTCTTTTAGAAAAATTCAAATAACCTCCTTTAAATCAAATAAATAATTTAATAAAAACCAAATAATTTTTTTTGGAGTGTTACAACACCTACCCCCTTAGGAAAAATCTCGTCCCCGATATTTCAGCTGATCCTCAAATAGGTGTGGGTACTCTGTCGGAAGGAAATCCTCTCTTTCCCATGTTGCTTCATCTTCGGTGTGATTGCTCCACTGAAACTTGAAAAACTTAATTGTTTTCTAACGGGTCCTCCTTTCAGACTCCTCTAATATTTTTATTGGACGTTCCCTGTAGGTGAGGTCTGGTTGCACGTCAATGCTCTCATGTGATACATGCTTCTCTGGGTTGTTTATGCATTTCCTCAACTGTGAGACGTGGAACACGTCGTGGACGCCCCGATGCTCTTTTGGGTAGTTCTAGCTGGTAGGCTACTGTGCCTCTTCGTGCAACCACACAGAAGGGTCCGATAAATCTTGGTGCTAGCTTTCCTTTAACTTTGAACCATTGCAGGCCCCTCATAGGAGATACTCATAGATACACATATTCACCGGGTTTAAATCTGACTTCCCGATGTTTTGGATCGTAATAACTCTTTTGTCGGTTTGAGCTATTTTGAGTCGGTCCCTGATTAGTCTAACTTTCTCCTCAGCTTCCGTGAGCATGTCTGGGCTGAGGATACGACTATCTCCTGTTTCTGACCAATTTAATGGAGTACGACATCTCCGCCCGTACAGGGCTTCAAAAGGTGCCATTTGTAGACTGGCTTGGTAACTGTTGTTGTATGCGAACTCGGCATATGGCAAGCTTTCTTCCCAACTGGTTCCATAGGTGAGAACACATGCTCTCAGCATGTCCTCTAGAATTTGGTTCACGCGTTCAGTTTGTCCATCACCGGGGTGGTATGTCAGATCAATACTAGTTGAGTTCCCAGAGCCTGTTGTAAATGATCTCAAAATTAAGAGACGAATTGAGTGCCCCTGTCGGATATTATAGTCTTTGGGATTCCATGCAGACAAACTATACGGGAGAGATAAATTTTGGCAAGCTTCTAAGTGGTGTAGGTTGGCTTTACGGGAATGAAGTGTGCCACCTTGGTTAATCTATCTGTGATGACCCATATGGCATCATTTCCATGTTGGGACCGAGGTAGTCCGACAATAAAATCCATTCCAATTTCGTCCCATTTCCACTCAGGTATCCTGTTTGGCTGTAATAGTCCTGCTGGTTTTTGGTGCTCGGCTTTAATGCGCTGAAACGAATCACAACATGCAATGAATGTGGCTATATCCCTCTTCATACCGTGCCACCAAAAAATTTCCTGAATGTCCTTAAACATTTTGGTTCCTCCAGGGTGGATTGAATATGGAGCGGTGTGGCCTTCGGCTAGAATTTGCTGTTTGAGGTCCTCTATATTTGGCACGCAAAGTCTGTCTCCGTACCATAATATTCCCTTATCGTCTACGACGAATTCTGAGGCCTTGCCCATACTCACTTTTCTTTTTATGCCTTCGATGCTGGGATGTCCATGTTGAGCCTTCTTAATCTGTTCCACAAGGGTGGGTTGTATTTCCAAATTTGACACTTTGTCTTCAGTGACCATCACCAAGTTGAGTTTGGCGAACTCCTGCTGAAATTCAGGTCTCAACTTCTGTAGACTGTCGTTGCCCGAGTTGGGGTTTCAACTAAGAGCATCTGCCACTACATTCGCTTGTCCTGGATGGTAGTGAATGCCAACATCATAATCTTTCACTAATTCCAACCAGCGTCGTTGTCTTAAATTGAGTTCGGGTTGTGTGAAAATATATTTGAGGCTTTTATGGTCCGTATATATTTCACAACGATTTCCAAGCAAAAAGTGCCTCCACTCTTTGAGTGCATGAATGATCGCTGCCAATTCCAAGTCGTGAGTAGGGTAGTTTTCTTCATGCTTTCAGAAGTTGCTCGGAAGCATATGCGACTACTTTTCCTTCTTGCATTAGTACGCATCCAAGGCCCTTCCGGGATGCGTCACAATATACTTCAAAGCTTTTGTGTATGTCTGGTACAACCAATACTAGTGCTATTGTTAACTTCCTTTTGAGTTCTTGGAAACTTTTCTCGCAAGCTTCAGCCCATACAAATTTCTTATCCTTCTTGAGTAACTGTGTCATTGGTTTTGCTATGGTGGAGAACCCCTCAATAAATCTTCGGTAATATCCAGCCATTCCTAGGAAGCTTCGTACATCTGTTACGTTGGCTGGTGGTTTCTAGCCAAGTACGGCCTTGACTTTTTCTAGTTCTATGGCAACACCTTCTTGGGTCAACACATGGCCTAGAAAACCAACCTGTCTTAACCAAAATTCACATTTTCTGAATTTGGCGTATAATTGATGTGTCCTTAATTCTCCCAGTACAATTCTGAGATGTTCAGCATGTTCTTCTGGTGTCTAGAGTATACCAGAATATCATAAATGAACACCACAACAAATTTGTCCATAAATTTCATAAACACTTTGTTCATGAGGTGGACAAAATATGCGGGGGCGTTTGTCAGTCCGAACGGCATTACTTTGAATTCATATAATCCGTATCTGGAGGTGAATGTTGTCTTGGGGATGTCTTCTGTCCGTACCTTTAATTGATCATACCCCGACCTTAAATCAATTTTCGAGAAAACCTTGGCTTGTGCGAGCTGGTCAAATAAATCATTTATCCGTGGCATCGGATATTTGTTTTTGATGGTGACCATGTTGAGTGCTCGATAGTCTATACATAATCTCAAAGATCCCATCCTTTTTCTTGGCAAATAATAATCGGTGAACCCCTAAGGTGAGGAGCTGGCTCGTGATAAATCCTTTGTCCAAGAATTCTTTTTATTTGCTTCTTTAATTCTACCAACTCGGAGGGTGCCATTTATAGGGTTTCTTGTAAATGGGGGTGGTTCCAGGTGCTAGTTCAATGCTGAACTCTATTTCCCGGTCTGGTGGCATGCCTGGTAGTTCTTTGAGAAATACGTCGGGGAACTCACACACCACTGGGACTTTTCTTAATTCTGAAACGTCCACCTTGTTGAACCTTGGTTGCCGTGATATTGGTCTTTCTTGAGCTGCAATTTTTATCGTCTTCCCGTGATGATGGGTAAGAATTACAGTCCGATTGAAGCAGTCGATGAATCCCTTTGTTGGTGGTTAACGGTCCATTCCTAGGATAACATCCAATCCCTTTATTTTCCAATACAATGAGGTTTGCACGAAACATGCCTCCCTCAAACTCAATACCCACACTTTGGCAGGAACGCTGAGTGAAGTGCTTAATCCCGGGGGACTTGATGATCATGGATTTTTCCAAGGGAAGCATCAAAAAATTATGTTGCAAAGCAAATTTCTTTGAAATGAACAAGTGAGAAGCTCCAGAATCAAACAAAACCATGGCAGGTATTGTGTTGACAGGGAACGTACCGAGTATGATATCTGGGGCATTCTGTGCTTCCTCCTTGGTCACATGGTTCATGTGACCCTTCTTGTGATTGTTATTGGGGTTGAAGTTGTTACGCTTGGGTGTTGAATTATTTCCATCGTTGTTCGGCTTGGGGGATAGTTTCTTGGTTTTGGGCACTGTTTGGCATAGTGTCCTTCTTCTCCACAAGCGTAGCAAGTAACACCTGGGCGATATGTAAAATCCTTGTCCCTTGCATGAAATTTTTTGTTCGGGCGTGGAACATTGGTCGTGGGTTTGTTTGCTCCATTCTTCCGAAAATCAGTCTTGTTCCGGTTGTTGTGAGCATGAGTAGTCTTGTCCCTTTTTCGCTTGCGAAAATCCCCCAAGCTGCGGCGCTCATTTTCCAATGTAATGGCTTTGTCCACAAGTGTTTTGAAATCCGGAAAGGTGTGTACAACCAGCTGGCATTTAAGTGTCGGTGCTGCATCATTCCAATTTTTTTCCATCTTTTTATTTTCAGTCATGTGCTCTTCGTTGGCATAACGAGATAATTGAGTAAACCGACTATTGTACTCAAGTCACCGCTATTCTTCTCCGCTTGAGGTCATCAAACTCCTCTTCTTGATTTTCATAATGCTTCGGGGAATGTGCATTACCTAAAAACCTTCTTTAAACTCTTCCTGTGTGATGTTATTTTCATTGGGGTGCATGTAGGAAATTCTCCCACCATGATGCAAATTGCTTCGGTGGAGGTAGTGAGGTGCATAAAGTACATTCTCACGGTCCGAATATTGTGCAATAGTTAATTTCCTTTCAATGTCTCAAAGCCAATCATCGGCCTCAAGCGGTCTATCAGTGTGAGAGAATGTTGGGGGACGTGTCTTTTGTAGTTCAGATAGTTTGGAATGCTGCTGATATGTTTCACGGTGATTTCCCATATTGATGACATGGTTCATCATTTCTTGATGCTGCTGCTGGCTTCGCTCATAAAGGCGACATACTTGAGAAAATGCTGCTTCACTGCCTTGCTGACTTGACAGCCCCTATGTGAAGTTGTTGCTTGTCTGGGTACCATAATTTTCTTCCGGCAGACTTGGCATGGAGCGACTCCAGGGACGAGGAATTTTCCACTCTGGGGTATTTTTGCAGAACTCATGAGAAAAAAAATCTGAGTCACAAAAATAAATAATTTCACAAAGGCAGAATTTTTAAAGACTCCAAGATCTTTCAAGAAAATATTTGATTGCGCATGGAGAAGGACTGCTCAGTACATATCTTACACGCGAGTCGTAATTATACAATACATCACTCAGGATGTGCGTACCTTCCTCGACATGTTATTTAGGCTAGTGCACTTCGCATGAAGTTCCTACATGATGCGCACACAAACTACTTCTCACCAAACCTATATACATATAAACATATCATACAAAATTTGGTACATCGCACGGCTGCTAGGCGCACTCAGTCGGAGATGGTAAAACTTCCTCGGCCTGCCGAGGGTAAGACCCCTGTGATGTCGGAGACTCAACCTCCTCCTCGCTAATAGGCTCCAGCGCCAAATCTTGAGTTGAGGAGTTGGTGCGCGCTGCAGGTGGTGCAAGATCGGCTGGAGTAGGAGCAATGACTTGGTCAAACTCCTCAGTGGTAGGCAGGCGGCGAGTAGTGGCTAAGATGGCAGGTGCATAGGATGCTGAGGACGAGATGTATGACAGTGGTGGTGCTATACGGAGGAGTTCCCTCCTGTTGGCAGAACAACCTTGAACAGAGTCCATACGAGCGGCCACAAGGTCGTCCACGAAGTTATCAAAAGCAGCATCAAGAGCTTTGAGATACTCAACAAGCATCTCAATAGCCTCATATCTCTCTCCCCTAGGGCAAGCGAATGCATAGTGACAAGTATATGGCGCGTGGCATGGGAGGTAGCGGTAGCGCATTTAGTCTTCATCGAAGGAAGAGCATCCCGGAGACGAGCTATCGCCTCACGGGCAGCCATCTGCATGGCATGCCTCTCCGTAGGCATGGCCCTTCCCACAAATCGGAAGCGGCGTGACTCAGAACGTCCTCCCTTGAATTGCATCGCGGCCTGGTGCATAGACACGCTGTCGCTGATCTTGTGCTGGTAGAGTGTGAACTCCGAATGAGCCAATGGTCCGATCAGCTTGATAAACCCCTGTGACACCTGTGACTCACAGTCGCTGCTAGCCATCTACAAAGGTAGACAAAAATTCCAAATAGTCAAATCATAAATTTATGATGACTAACAGAAAATTGCTACATTTCCTAAATGTTAAAAATAGCACTTATTACGCTAATAACCGATTAGCGATCGCACCTAGTGGCTTCCTACAGTCAACCTGGCTCTGATACCAAGGTTGTCAAGACCGGTTTTCCAATAAAACATTTATTGAGAAACCGACCCTTTTATCGGACCAGTATAGAAGAATAATCCTCCTTACTGGTAGACAAATCATTGATACAAAAATCCGGAAGTACTAAATATTATACAAGGTTGAGCTGAGGCTGCTCAACAATTTATTACAAGCACGCCGATATAATACATAAAGGCGGATATGACACAAGGAGTATGGTGGCATAACTACTGACTCGTAATAAAAGTGGTGGTGGATATGTCACAGTGAAGTGGGTGACATGACTCCTAAATCTTACAGCTCATCGAGCGCCGGAGTGAGGCTCGATGATTTTATTTGGGTAGCGGAAGCGTATATAATACAAGTGACCAATTCCAGGATCGCACGGGACTGACTGGGACTCCTCTAGGCGTCGGACTCGCTATCGAACTCTTCATCCATAAGATCGCCTTCGGCCAACATCTCGCCAAATCAACAAGCCGTGTGAGTACTTTGAATGCACTCGCAAGACAGTTTTGGACATAAGATATAACAAATGCAAACATGATGCACATGAGCAGATTAGTAATGTCGCACTCTGTGATAATAAATTGCACTGCATGTCAAATAAAAAGAAAGTCAGGCGGTAGTCCTCCCGATATCCCAATCAAATAGCTGAAGACCGATCGGGTGTCTGAAGCGACGCCTCGAAAGGTAAAATTAAATTAACATGCCGCAATGATCCGGGCCGTCGAGCGACACCACATAAAGGGCTTATATTGAAAGTAAATGATGTATCGTGCTCTCACGGACGTCTATGCGACATCTCGAAAAGGGCTTATAATGAAAGTAAATAACAAGGATGCCACAGTCGGACGTCTGAGCGACATCACATAAAGTGCTTATATCGAAACTAAATAATAAGAATGCCACAGTCGGATGTCTGAGCGACATCACATAAAGGGCTTATATCGAAAGTAAATAACAAGAGTGCCAAAGTCGGAGGTTTGAGCGACATCTCATAAAGGGCTTATATCAAAAGTAAATCACAAGAGTGCCACGGTAAATGACGCCCGAGCGACATCACATAAAGGGCTTATATTTCATCATTCAATTCAAGCAGTTCATGAATTTAAATCATCCCCAGGAAATACTCAGCACATAATAATAAATTGGTTAGTCCATTCACAGGAATAACATTCAGCCAGGTTTACCACTCATGTTTATTCACCGGAGATTGTCACTAAGACTGAGTCCGAGATCGGACGCCGAGACTCCGACGTTGAGACTCGACACCGACATCGACATTGATATGTTGGTCACAGTCCTTGACCATGGACACAGTTACTCGAATGGTTTTGACTCTGCAGAGTTTGTACTCTTTAACCACAGCCAACGGATTACAGTAGTCACGAAGGACTAGTTCCGTTTACGGCATCTAACATGTACACACCCATTCCACATTCCGCTGCCAGGAATCACCCTAGTCAACGTTCAAGAAAAACTCTAAGACGAGGAGATCACAACCTCGAATAGCACGGGATCAAATTTATATGGCGCGCTCTAAGGGGTGCCCCCCTCATTCCCCAACCGGAAACACCCATGCCCCCGACGGATGACGGGCTTTAATCCAGGGCCATAGAACCCTCATCACGGCCCCTCTATTTGGTGTGTACAAGGAAAGAGGTTTGCAACTTACTAATCCGTATTCTTCGCAGAAAACATGTGGCAACACGAAAAGGGGACGGATGGTAACATGACTTGATCCACGTTAACACTGGAGTTAAACGGTTGACATAAGACTGGCATGCTTCAAGAATACCAGCTTACCACCTTTCATGTCACTACATGACCATGTTATCTCCCATCAAATGAACACATCATGTTTCGAAGCTCACACGTAGTTGCCTTGCATGCAATATAACACTCACTGATGCTTATATAAGCATGCCATGAAATAAATACTCAAGCAAACATGCAAAACACTCATCATATCAAAGGTTCAAACATGCTTGCCTGGTTCGGGGTAGTCGGAGTCTAGCTCGGCGAAGTTTGCGGTTTCGTCACCTCCTCCGGTATCTACGGTATAAAGAAATCGCATACTAACGTAAATACCGTGTGTGCATAAAAATTGTTCCAAATATTTTTCAAATAAATATGGTAAAAAACTAGATAGAAAAATAAAGATGACAGAAAAAGAATCAATTCAATACCATCTTTTGTTAAAAAGTCATAAAGTTTTTAGTCCAAGGACTCATCTGTAATGAAATAGAAAGTTTCCAGGGGTTAGTTTATAAAAACAGAAAACTTTTCGGATAGTAATACGCCAACCCAAAGGGAAAACGTATTTTGCCCAAAGGCGTTTCCTTCAGAAAACGATTCGAATAAAAAGAGAGAGGCTGACGAGGGGGGCCCGCATGTCAGGTTTGAATTTCAAAATGTAGTCCACCGGCGCAGGGTCGCGGTGGTCGCCGGCGTCGATCCACGGCGAGCTAGGGGGAAAGGAGGGTACCTACGGGTTCACGGAGCTCTTCCGCACCTGTAGGTGGTGGAGTTGGTCGACGGCGGCCTCCACTCCGGCGGACGGTAGTTCGGGCGGTGATGGATCTCGCCAGGAAGGGGTGCAAACGTTAAATTGGGGCTCGGGTTAGGCTAGGTAGTGGACCATGAGGTTGCTGACGCGGTTTGGGAGGCGGAGGTGCTCTCACCAGAGAGGATCTTGCCGGAGCCCGAAGCGGATCGGGGCGGCCGGAGTTGGGGAAGAAGGCCTCCTCGTGGTTCTCCTAGTGGCTGGGCGCGATTCACGGCGAGGTGGAGGGGTAGTGCTGGGTCGGGAACGCAGGCTCGAGGCCCCCTTTTATAGCCGGTCCGAGGCGGTTGCCGAGAACGGGGTATCTCCGGCGAGCAATTACGGCGAGGCAGTGGTTGGGCAGGCGGTTTAGGTGGCTAGGCAGCTGCGGATTGGTCCACTGGCTCCATCCAACGCCTAACCTTGGTTGGATTTGCTCTGCTCCCGTGGTTTCGACGGAACGGCCTCACGGGCTCGCCGGGCGCTGCAGAGCGTCTGCGCCTCTCGCCGCAGTGATCGTGCTGTATGCACGACGGGAAGAGGACGGCCACGCGGAGGCTTTTGGTGGAGTGGGTAAGGTCTGACGGCGCCGAATGGCGGGCTGGCCTCACGACCGTCATGGGCGGTTCTGCCACTGCGGAAGACGCCAGCGTTGGCGAGACACGTCGCTACTGATGCTTGCGCCCATCCAAACAATCGTACGGCGCGATGGATAAGAAGGAGGAGCAGGGAGCAAGATGCCAGAGCAAGCACTAGCGAGATTGATGTCATGCTTCAAGAAAACGACATCGATGACGTAAACCGATCTTGAAACTCAATTTGACAGAATGGAAAGGCGGCCACCTTTCAATTTAAATGATTTTGGCATGTGGAAAATTTTTCTGGAGTTGATCCTTGGTGAGGTGACCTCTTGATGCATCTAGAGGCTACCTGGTTTATCTCAGATTTTTAGGAGAAGAAAAAGAATGAATTTCACCAAGAATGACAAATCTGGTTCAAACTTGCAGCAAGCATATTTTGAAAATTTTGAACTGTGGCCTAGTGGATCTTGATGGATCTTGGTTGAGGGTACTAAGGACTATCCAGAGGAGTTTATTTGGGGCCAAGACTCAAAGGGATTCTGGTGGTTCCTTTGTAAATCATCAAGGCCCAAATAAATGACAAAAAATGCTTTTGAGGGCAAAATAAATAGAAATAAAATTTAAAGGAGGTAGAGACTTGCTGGAATGGGATGCTTGGTTTGATCCAAAGTGGGGAGGTGGGTTTGGAAGAAAGATTTCAATGAGTGTCATGGCAAAACAGAAATTTTTGAATGGGAAAAGAATAAATCCATAATTCATAGGGTTTCTTTTTAATAGAAAGAATTTCAAAAACTTACCAAAATTATCTGTGTTGAGTCAACACTAAATGAAAAGCCCTCAAGACCAAAAATCAAGGTTGAGAAGGACCTTTTTATTAAAAAAATATTGTCATAAAAAGTTTTTAAGAAGGAGAGTCCCTCTTTTAGAAAAATTCAAATAACCTCCTATAAATCAAATAAAGAATTTAATAAAAACCAAATAATTTTTTTTTTGGAGTGTTACACTCGTCAAGCCGCTTGTTGACAAGCACGATGTCGGCATCTGCCACGTCAAGTTGCCGCTTTAACTCGACAAATTCAACAGTCCGGCTGGCCACGGGACACTTCGCCACCTGCATATGAAGGCGGCAAAATTATACCTGGGACTATGATCCTCTGCGTGCTGTCATCTACGACAGCACTCAGACTCTCAGGGGCTACTATCTATACAGGGCGCATCTTAAAATATCTGGTACTATCAAAAAGGGTGCATCACTTCATCGCACCTCAAACCCGTCCAAGAGACTCCATGACAGTTTCATGCAACCCGCTTTCAGCAGACGAAATCCTTTCAATTACTGGTACCCATTAACGTGCGGTGCTCCTCCGAGATAATCGCTTTCGCTCTAGCAGACATCCTCAAGATGTCCGATCAAGACACCAGCGGTGCCGGACTCTTTGATTGCTCTCTTCAAAAGCCGGATCTTGAGGGCTTCGGGTGGCCATATGACTACCTTCCGGCCTTGTGGTCAGGAGAATCCTCCTACGATTTACGACGCCCGTCGCCCGCCCCATGAGGCGGTATGGCGGGGAGGCGTTCCGCTCTCCATCATCTCGGAAGAAGACCCCCGAAGACGTAGCTCACTGGAAGGGCTAAGATCCCAACTGAAAAGATAAAAGACTTGGTTATTTTCCTCGGAGCTAAAGCAAGGTTCTTCCTCATTATTAAGTACCCTTTACTTACATACTTCGGTAGAGGGCTGATCCCCTTGAGGGCATGGTGCGGCCGGGGTATCCCCCGGTGCAGGACCATCTGGCGAAGATTTCTTCCCCTGCTTTGGGACCATTGTCTCCGGGTCCTCAGAGGCGGTCCTCTTCTTTCCCTGGGGAGAGGAAGTTTCGATTCCTCCCTTCCGGCTAACCTCCTCCTCGGAGGTGGTAGCTTCCTTGTTTCCCCCTTTATCTTCTTCCGAAGGCGCTGGATAAGGCGCGATCTCCAGCATCATGGTTAACATAGGGTCTGGCGAGGTCTCAGGGAGGGGGGCCGGACACCTAATCAACTTTGCCTTCGCTATCCACTCCTGGTTAAAGAGCGGCTTTTTCAAGGGCAGTGTTGCGATAAATAAGCAAATGGAGTGTTCGAATGTGGGGCTACTTACTTGGGTATCCGGACGATTTGCAGCTCAGACCTGCATCCTCAGTGGAACCCAGACACATTGCTTGTGGTCCGAAGAACAATTTGTACATCTCCACGGGCGTCATGCCAAGGAAATGTTGAAGAGCTCGCGGTCCCTCTAGGTTAAACTCCCACAGGCGGAGGGGACAAAGTTTGCAGGGCAGGACTCGGCGAATTAACATGACTTGCGTCACCACGACCAGACTGACATCTCTCTCTAGGAGATCTCGGATGCGGCTCTGCAATACGGGCACATCCTTTACTGGTCCCCAGTCTAGCCCCTTTGTTGACCCATGACGTTAGTCGTGGCGGGGGACCCGAGCGAAAGATAGGTGGGGCCACCCACTTGGTACCCCTGGGAGCCGTGATATAAAACCACTCTTGTTGCCATAGGCTGGGCTCCTCCTAGAAAGAGCCCTCGGGCCATGGGGCATCAGCATTTTTGCTTATTACAGCGCCTCACTTTTCTGCGTCTTTGCCCCTCGATCATCTTCGGCTCCACTTTGAAGGTCTTGAGCCACAGTCCGAAGTGAGGGGTAATGCGGAGGAAAGCTTCGCACACGATGATAAACGATGAAATGTGGAGGATAGACTCCAGAGCTAAGTCGTGGAAGTCCAGCCCATAATAAACATGAGCCCCCTCACGAAGGGATCCGGCATGAAGCCCAGCCTCGGAGGAAGTGAGATACTTAACACGATGCTCTCACCGGCTTACGAGTGGGAATAACCTGCCCTTGAGCAGGCAGCCTGTGCAGGATTTCGCCGGTCAAGTACCTGGCCTCCCTTAGCTTCATTACATCTTCCTCCGTGACGGAGGAAGGCATCCATCGGCCTTGAAGGTTGGATCCGGACATATTCGAAGGTCCGAAGCGCCTGAATCTGAAGCTTCAGGTGTTGGAACTCGAGGCGGGAGGCGGATTCGATGGAGATCGAGAGAAAAGAGTAAGGCCTTGGTCTCTTATAAAGAGTTGAATACCGAGAGCCCTCCTTGTGACCGTTTGGGACTTATCTTCGATCGAGGGGACATACCAACGGGCAAAATTGGGTTACCCATGTTCGCGTTGATGAGAATCCCGTAAATAAAGGGGACACGATCTCTGCTTCGACAAGACGTGCCGAGGAAACCGCCTCGCGAAACGCGCTGAGGTGGGGTGTAAAAACGATTCGAATAAAGGCAAGGCTATGGTGTGATGTCACGCTATGGAATACGTCATCAGATTAGATTTGTGAAAATATTATTCTCTCTATGGCGGTGTGTGGAACTTGTTTTGCAGAGCCGGACATGACCCTCGTGTTCAAAATCTTCTATGAAGTATTCGGAGGGGGAACCCTCCTTGCAATGTCGAAGACAATCTGCGCGCCGGACTCATCGTCATTGAAGCCTGGTTCAGGGGCTACTGAGGGAGTCCTGGATTAGGGGGTATCCGGACAGCCGGACTATAACCTTCGGCCGGACTGTTGGACTATGAAGATACTAGATTGAAGACTTCGTCCCGTGTCCGGATGGGACTCTCCTTGGCGTGGAAGGCAAGCTTGGCAATACGAATATGTAGATCTCCTTCATTGTAACCGACTCTGTGTAACCCTAGCCCCCCCCCCCCTTGTCTATATAAACCGGAGGGTTTAGTCCGTAGGACCATAAACAACAATCATACCATAGGCTAGCTTCTAGGGTTTAGCCTCTCTGATCTCGTGGTAGACCAACTCTTGTAATACCCATATCATCAACATTAATCAAGTAGGAGTAGGGTTTTTACCTCCATCGAGAGGGCCCGAACCTCGCGTAAAAACATCGTGGTCCCTTGTCTCCTGTTACCATCCACCTAGACGCACAGTTCGGGACCCCCTACCCGAGATCCGCCGGTTTTGACACCGACAGGGGTCGAGGTAAAACTAAGGAAAAGTTTTCAAGTGATGCTGATCTCAAAATCCTACACCTAGCCGATCCTTTCAAGTGAAGCCATTGGAAATCTCATACAGTTTAGTCAATTTCTTCAGTGACAGAGATGAAGATCTTCTGGTCTCTGAGGAATTTGTTCTAAGTGAGGAGTTAGGAATTCACGAGTGCAGATTGCCTACAAGTGAGAAACATGATAGCCCTGAGGAATTTGATACTCAAATATCCGCCCGTTGATGTGCTACGCGTCAGCTGTCCCACAATATCAACCCACCTAACGGTCATATCATTGAAGGACATTTATGTCTTCTCATGTCGGGCTGCTCCCTAGGCTATAAATAGCCGCCCCCCCTACAACCACTAGCTGGTTGGCTGCTCCGAGAGAAACTGACACTTCTCATTAAGAGCAACCCATCCTCCGAGGACTTTGAGCGAAAAACATCAAGTAAGGAAAACCCAAACCCAAACACCTACAAACCAAAAGTGATTGAGCATCACTGAAGAGATTGTTCCTGTGTGGAACCGACGCTTGTTACCTTTGAGGTCTGTGCATCCTCTAGACGGTTAGGCATCATGGTCTAGAGCATCCAAGAGGAAATTGTGGATCGCCGAGTGACCGAGTTTGTGAAGGTTTGGAAGTCACCTGAAGACTTACCACGAGTGATTGGCGAGGTCTGTGTGACCTTAGCTCAAGGAGAATACGGTGAGGACTGTGTGTCCTCAGGTTTAAATACCTAGCCGCTCCAACCAGACGTACGACTGCCACAGCAGTTGGAGCTGGTCTACCAAATCATTGTCTTCACCGAGCTACTGGTTCTACTCAACCTTTCCATTTCCTCATTCATATACTGTTGTACTTGATCGTTACTGTCTTAATTTCCCCAATCCTATTTCTTCAGTCAGTTTGTCTTTAGCCTACTTATCCTGTGTTTACGCTACTTGTACTCTATGCTTGTCTTCATTTCATCATGATGACTGTGCTACTGCTCTGTTATGCTTGCATTTGAGTACTTATTCCGCTCCTAGTCATTCGTGACTTAGGAATTTCCTCACCTTGAAATTCCTCAGTGAAGAATTTGTAAAAATCGCCTATTCACCCTCCTCTAGTCGATATGACGCACTTTCATGCTTCTTGTTGCTCACGAGCTTGTCGGCTTCGTGTGGCTACGACTTGACTTGAATCTCGGAGGGCACGTTGCGCCTCAAGTGCTTGAGCATCACGTAGTTGTTTTTCTTGACGTTGTGCCTCAGCATATTGTGCATCTTGGTGTTGTCGCGCTCGCTCTTCCTCTAGTTGTCATAGGCGTTGCCTTTCTTGTGCTTGCGCGAATGTGGCTTGGTTTTGACGATGTCGATGCTCTTGCACTCGAAGTTGCTCTTGATGATCGGTGTCGTGTAGGAGATTGCGATTTGCTTGATGATCTTGACGCACAGCACGATGAAGAGTTTTCGATGTTAGAGTACTTGAGCTGGAGATGGTGTCGTTGGAGTGTCAACTCGAGTGGCTCCGTCTTGAGTAGGACGAAGAGGTAGAGGAGTGGTTGACCAACAAGGCACGAATCTCGTCCATTCTTGCATGGTCTCTTGCTTTTGTTCTCGAGCTTGTTGTCGAAGTAGTCTCTTGTACGTTGCTCGGAGAGTCGCAAGTCAGTGGCGAGATGGTCGATGCGGTCGCTCATTGCTTGTTGCTCTTGATGCAAAGCTCTTTGTGTTCCAAAAAGGTGTAGCTTGGTGACGTAGTTGTTCGGGTCATTGTCTTGTTCAAGGAAGAGTGGGTTGGTAGAAGAACTTGGTCTATCCATCATTCCAAGCAAATATGTGAGCGGGAGAAAGAGAAGAACTTATACCAAATGTACCTTGACCGATGTTGAAATGGATTAATGATCACTGAATGTGTAACAAGGAAATAGCACCATTGGTACCAATTCTTGTCGGTTGTCACACATACAAAATAAAAGCTTAGGGTGGAGCTTGGTTAGGATGGTGGCACAAATTTGATGCAATTGTTAGTGAGCCTCGGTAATGTTGGAAAAGATTCACAAATTTGCAAATGCAACAATGTCGGATATCGGGTTCCGGCAGACCCTCTAGGTTCGAACACAGGGGTGCGCGTGGAGATCTCACCCTCTACCTACCTGCACCTTGCCGACTCGCTAGGATCTAAGCTATGAAAGGAACAACGCAAGAGACACAGGGTTTATACTAGTTCGGGCCACCATTGTGGTGTAATACCCTACTCTAGTTTGTGGTGTGGTGGATTGCCTCTGGGGCTGATGATGATGAACAATACAAGGAGGAACTGCCTCGCGAGGGTCAGTTCTTGGCTGGTGGGATGAACTGCTAGGGGGAGTTCAGTCTCTCTCTATGATGATCCCAGATGCTGGATCCTCTCTCTCTAGATTTCTAGATCCTGCCCCTACCCAGTGGGCGGCTAGTCCTATTTATAGGCAAAGGCCCTGGGCCTCTCCCCAAATATTGAGCGGGAAGGGCGCCAACAATTGGCCATTTTGAAGGGGAACATCTGGTACACTTATCCTGACTAAAGTTGGTCCTCGCTTTGTCAAAGGCTCGTGGTGACGCTTGGCTTGGGCTCCACAATGACTTCCTCCTGCCAAGGCGATTTGGTCTTGGTCTTGTTGCAATCGAACGGATGCCTTTGCTTGATGCTCTCACCGCGCTTGCTCCCTTTGCACCAAAGAGGAAAGGAGGACACTGCGCTGGCTGGCGCCTCGCCGGTGCCCTTGGTCATCGGGGCTTGCGTCATGGGCACCTCATGAGATACCCCGCTTGATCTTTCCGCCTCCCTCGCGAGCTAGCCCGGGACGAGGCCGCTCGAGGAAGCTCCCTCGTCGCCCCGCCTCATGAGGCTTGGCCCTCGCAAGGGTCTTGAGTTTGTGCCGATGAAGATGGGCCGTCTTTGGGCCTCCTGCTGAAACCCACGCCCGCAGGCCTTGGCAGGCAAGTCCGGGGACCCCTGCCCAAAACGCCGACAAGAGCCCTGGGGCCTGCAAGGCGCGCCTGACTTGGGCCGAGAAGCGAAGGGGCAAGTGCGAAGCGCCGCGGGCCCTAACAGCCTGCGGCCTTGGGCGCCGCGTGGCGGTTGATTGGACGTGGGCGGCTCCGCTCCCCCACGACGCCTCGGCTGCTGCACGGACTGACCAGTCCCTGCATGTAAAGCGGGCCACGATTACCTGTGATCGTGGAGGCCGGCGGTTGGCCTCCTCTGGCTATAAGTGCACGGCGCCCGCCCTTCCGGGTCTATCCCTCTTGCTTCTCCTTCTTCTTCATGGCTCTGGCTAAAGAAGTTCTCGGCCACGGAGAAGGGAAAGGCCCACCAGGTTGAGCCCGACTCTCCTCGCCTAAGCGCTGCCGAGGCCGTCCTATAAATACCCCTGTGGCTCCCATGGTGGCTCCCAGCGGCCGTGGAGGTGATCTCCCAGCTACGGTGACGGGCGGCAGGCCATTGTCGGGCGACCACTGCAGGCGGCACATGACCCTCTAGGCCGCTTCCACGCCGAGATGCAGGTGCTGCCGGAGTTCACCAGGTGGCCGGGCGGAGCCGACCAAAGACCCGGCTCCAGCTTCCTCGCTTCCTCCCAGGTGAGCTTCACTGGTGCCCCGGGCGGCCTCCGGCTCAGGCGGATGGTTGCTGCAGCTGGCCTCTGGGCTTCACTGAGGTCTCTGCGTCGGGCCTGGCCCTGACCCGTGAGTGGCAAACGCTTGCTGCTGGGCTGTGGTCTCGAGCCGGCGGTGCATCCCGCACTTCAAGTTCGACGTATGGCGATGCCACCCTCTACGTGAGGGTGTTCTGGGAAGACGGTAGCCTCGCTGGGTGCTGCCCTGAGAACCACGCATCACCGGCCGTGGGGTCCAGCCCCAGGCCGATGATGAAGACGATAGCGCTGGCGCTGTCGGGCGGGCGCCGGGTTCATCCAAATGACGGCTCTTCGGGGCTGGCACCTCCAGCGGCACCTCCAGCTTCTTCGGGTCCGCCCGCCATCGCGCCTCGGTGAAGCGCGAGATGGAGTCCGCCTGAGCTCCGGAGGCAGTTCGAGTCTCCCCTGCTAGCTGGTGTCGGGCGAGTCACGCCTATTTTGTTCTTTTTTCCTTTCCATGCGTAAAGAGATGAGAGGACGGCCCCTGGGGGGGCGTGGCTTGGACTATTCTGGTCAATTATCGTACTTCTTCCGCTATTTCGGTATTGTGCCTTTGGGCCAAGACGCTCAAGCGTAGAAATTACTTAGCTCGGCGGGGCTCAGCTGTGATTTCGCTTCCCGAGGCCGAGGCCTCGTCAACGCTTTCAAGTCCTGCGAGGGTTAGTCGGGAGAGGTAGTTCCCTGCCTCAATTGGTGGAGGCGTAATCGAACCAGGTCTTGTGTTCGTGTCAAGGGTGCTCGCGGGCACGGACTCGGAGGGGTGCTCTGTAGTGGACCCGGTAGGTAGGAAGCCCCAAACGATAAGGGGAGAAAACACTGGCGAGGGTGCCTGCAAGTGTTCTCGCGAGACTTTGTGCGAGAGAAATCGAGGTGAGAGCGAAAAGGCAAAGAGTCACAAGCCAAAGACGGCAACAACTTCAATAAAACCTCGAATGGGGATGAACAAGCCAACTGCAGAAAGCAAATGAGAAAAGCCGTCCGCACCTAGACTAGTCTTCGATGTCTTCTCACCAAAGACGGAGCTAAGTGCTGCCACCGGGCGTGGGAGGAGCCCTGTGGCCCGAGGCCGGCGCCTCGAGACTCCAGGGCGTGTACAGCCCCAACTCATTATTACGTGAGAGTGTCACGGGCGGCGAGCTTTACAGGCATTGGCCTTCTTCACAGACTCTGGGCCTTTCTCAGAAGATAAACTTCACAGGTGTTTGCCTTCTTCACAGGCACCGGGCCTTTTCCAAAATGCAGCTTCACAGCGTTCGCCTTTCTTCATGTGCTCACAGGCCTTTGCCGTAACGCGACAGCCTTCATAGGCGTTCGCCTTCTTCACAGGCTCTGGGCCTTTTCGTAACGCGATAGCTTCATGCGTTGCCTTCTTCACGTGCTGGGCCTTTTTCCAAAACGCGACAGCCTTCACGAGCGTTCGCTTCTTCACAAAGCTCGGGCCTTTTCCGTAACGCGCCGACAGCTTCACAAGCGTTCGCCTTCTTCACGAGCTCTGGCCCTTTCCAAAACAGAACAGCTTCACGAGTGCGTTCGCCTTCTTCATAGGCTCTGGCCTTTTTCGTAACGCCGACAGCCTTCACAGCGCTCACCTTCTTCACGAGCTGTGCTCGTCCTTTTTAGGGGTAAAACCTCCGGAGGTGCTGGATGTTCCATGCGTTCTGGACGGGCACCTCCCCGAGTCTCAAGCGCACGGACCCGGCCCGGAAACATGAACAACCTTGAGCGGGCCTCCCACATGGGAGAGAGCTTATCACGGTCCCTCCACGGAGACAACCCGCCTGAGTACGAGGTCCCCTACCTCGAGAGTCTGGGCGATGTTGCGGCGGTATCGCCGCCAAGCGCTCAGTTGGTATCTTGCCTTCGTAGAAGCGGCTTTCCGACGATGTTCCTCCCCTAGCACGAGGTCCGTCCGCCGCATGGCATCTTACTGCGCCTCGTCGAATTCCAGGACCCGTGCGGAATGACATCTGACCTCGTGAGGGAGGACTGCTTCAGCCCCATAAACCAGGAAGAACGGGGTCTCGCCAGTTGGCTTGGTCGTGGTCATGCAGATGGACCACAACACGGACTGAAGCTCGTCGTGCCAACCTCGGCCGCAGGCCTCCAGCTTCTTCTTGAATGTCCTAGTCTTGATGCCTCTCAGGACCTCCACGTTGGCCCGCCTTTCGGGACTGCTGTCTGTGGAGTGCGCCAGGCGTAGCATATCTGCGTTCCAAGGTTAGCACAAGATGTTTTGAAGAGGTTATCGGTGAATCATGCGAACCGTTGTTCCGGTGATGATGCAAGATGTCTTGTGGCTTGCCAGCGCCACACGCTCCGCTTCCTCCTCCTTCTCCCAAGCAAGGTCCCTTGCGTCAAGTAGCTCCGGAGCTCGTGATCCAAAGACCCTCCTGAGGCTCCATCATCAAGAACAAAGCGCGCTCGAGGCGGGCCACAGGTCAGGAGCTCCCGAGGCTGGTGGTCGGGGAGCTCCTCCCAGAGCTGCGCCCGCGCCACGTTGATGGTATGGCCGAGGGCTTGAAGAGCCGCTCTCAAGACGCCAGTTCTCCACGAGGTAGCACGCCTGGATGCCTCGTTTAGCGATGTCGCCGGCCTCCTGATTGGTGCCACGGGGCACATGCTGCAACTCCAGCCCCCAAAAATGCTTCTCCATCCTGCGGACCTCCGCAAGGTAGGCTTCCATGTGCTCATCCCTCGGCTTGTACACCTTGTTGGAGAAGTTGACGAGGAGTTGCGAATCACCCCTGATGGTAAGGCGCTTCACCCCTAGGGCATCTGTGGCCTTCAGGCCTGCTATTAGGCCTTCATATTCTGCTATGTTGTTGGAGACCTTTTCTCCATGCTGGAAACAGAGCTGCTGCGGCGTAGTAGAGCTTGTCTGAGTAGGAGATATGAGCATCGCTCCAGCCCACTGCCGTGCACAGAGAAAGCCCCATCGAAGTACATGACCCAACCTTCTGGCGCCTCGCTTCCCGGGGAGAGGGATCGATCCTCATCAGCCTTGAGGCCCGGCGCCTCCGTCCATTCTGCCACAAAATCCGCTAATGCGGCCCCCTTGATGACTCTGGTTGTGCTGAATTCGAGCTGAAACGCTTGCAGTTCAATGTTCCACTCAGCGGCTCTTCATGCTGAGTTAGGGATGCTGAGCACCCTTTCCAAGGGGTACGCTGAGACAAACTTGATGGGGTGGCCCTGAAAATAATGCCGCAGCTTGCGCGAGGCCACCAATAGCGAGGAGGAGTTTACGAGGCATGGGCATGCAAGCCCTCGCGTCCCGCAACACCAGGCTTGATGAAGTACCACAGTGGTGCTCAACGAGGTTTGGAGTGCTGGTGTCGATGGCCCCCTCCGGAGACCGTGGGCGCCTCCGAGGCAATGGAGCCTCCAGAGGCTGAGTCGCCAGGAGGGTCTCTGTCCAGTCACGTTTCCTGTGGCGGCTGATCCTTCTCGGCTGTGGTAGTGGTTCCGTGGGTCTACCTTGATCCTGCCGCCTTGACACGGGCTGCTGCGGCTCTGGTCTGACGCCTCCTAATCGCCACAGGCTGCGCTGGCCCGTGAGTAGGGAGTGGCTGCAGAGTAGAGCACTGTGGGTTCTTGTGGTAGCGGGGCCACCATTAACGGAGGGCTGGTTAGGTACTTCTTGAGATCTTGGAATGCCTCTGTCGGCCTCTTACATCCATTCAAAGGGACCCTTTTTCTTCAATTTGGAAGAAAGGCAACTTTTCGCTTCCCCAACTTGGAGATGAAGGCGTCCTAGTGCTGTCACACACCAGTGAGCTTACGCATTTCTCTGAGGGTCTTGGCGTGGCTCATGTCCTCGACCGCTTGACCTTTTCCTGGGTTAGCTTCGATGCCTCGGTGGGACACGAGGAAACCCGAGCTTGCCTGAGGGGATCCCAAACACACACTTCTCTGGGTTGAGCCGCAGGTTCACTATGTTGAGGCTCGCCGAGGTTTCCTCCAGGTCTTGGGTGAACAACTGCTTCTTCTTGGTTGGCGCAGCCCCCTTGGGCTCGGGGGCGTCCGAGTCGGCAGGCTGCGCCGACACCGCCGTCTTGAAGGCGAGCTTGAGCACTTGCAACGCATCCCGGTGTCCCGGACACGGTGAGACGTCGTTGCTCCGGGCATCTTCATGAGGTTGTACGCTGGGTGGGTCGCGGCCATGAATCGGGCGATCTTGGGATAGCCGAGGATGGCGTTGTATGGGAGGCCGATGAAGGCGATGTCGTCGACTAGCTCCGTGCGGAAGTTGTCGAGGTGCCAAGGTTACCGAGTCGGATCTGCCCCAAGGAGCTGGACGACCACTTCGACGCCCAAGAAGGGCGGCTGGGCTGAAGCCGCCTGTGGGTATGTGGAGGAGGCTGAAGGCTTCAACCGAGAGAAACTGGCGAGGCCGCGCCGCCGATGAGAGTCCTGGTGGCACCACTGGCAGATGGTGGGGGTGCACAACATTGGGAGCGCGCCCGAGCAGGCTGAGTTGGAGGGGTGGTCCTCCGAGCTGAAGGCCAGACCGGCCTTGGGCGCCGACCGGCCTGGGGGAGCCCCCTGCCGCGTGGATGCGGCGCCGACCAGCCGGACGAATGGCTTGAGCGTGGCGTGCTTGAAAGGCGGCGCCATGGAAGCCGCATATGAGGGCCGCGATGATCATGGACAGCGCTGCCGGGCGAGGAAGAGGCTGCGCAGCTCTTCCCAAGAGGTCACGAAGCCGCCAAGAGGTAGAGAGCAGCCATATGCGGGAGGCATCAAGTGAGGGCCATGGGAAGCGAGTTGGCCATGGCCTGCCATCGCCTCGCTTCGAGGACGGCCTCCTCGCACGCCAAATAGGAAGGCGCGGATCGGTTGTGTGGCCTTGTGCTGCCGCCGGCTTGAACTAGTCCGCCACTTAGCCGTTGCAAAAGTCAGGGCTAGGCTCTGAGCCCTCGCCCCTCGTCACCGGGCGCTTAGCGACCTGAGCGGGCGGCGCGCTGCTCATCGTAGGGCGAGTCGCGGTGTCAGCGGAGAGGAGGTCGGCAGAAGGGAAAACTCCGGCGCACCCCCTACCTGGCGCGCCAAATGTCGGATATTGGGTTCCGGCAGACCCTCTAGGTTCGAACACAGGGGTGCGTGCGGAGATCTCGCCCTCTACCTACCACCGCACCTGCCCGCCGCTAGGATCTAAGCTATGAAAAGGAACAACGCTTAAGAGACATGGGGTTTATACTACTTCGGGCCACCATTGTGGTGTAATACCCTACTCTAGTTTGTGGTGTGGTGGATTGCCTCTGGGCTGATGATGATGAACAATATAAGGAGGAACAGCCTCATGAGGGTCGGTTCTTGGTCGGTGCGATGAACTGCTAAGGGAGTTCTGGTCGCTCTCTTTGCTGATCCCGGATGTCGGATCCTCTCTCTCTAGATTTCTAGATCATGCCCCTACCTCAGGCGGCCAGTCCTATTTAGAGGCAAAGGCCCCGGCCTCTCCCAAATATTGAGCGGGAAGGGCCAACAATTGGCCATTTTGAAGGGAACATCTGGTACACTTATCCTAACTAAAGTTGGTCCTCGCTGTCAAAGGCTCGTGGTGGTGGCCGGCTTGGGCTCCACAATGACTTCCTTCCTGCCGTTCATGATGGTCTTGGTCTTGTTGCAATCAAACGGATGCCTTTGCTTGATGCTCTCGCTGCGCTTGCTCACTTTGCACCAAAGAGGAGAGGAAGACATCACATGAAAGACGGCGCCTGCGCCCTTGGTCGTCATGGTTATGCGTCATGGGCACCTCGTGAGGTACCCGCCTTGATCTTTCCGCCTCCTCGCGAAGCTAGCCTCGACGAGGCCGTGCACGAGGAAGCTCCTTGTCGTCATGTAGGCTTGGCCCCTCGCGAGGGTCTTGAGTTTGTGCTGATGAAGATGGGCCGTGCTGGGCCTCCCCTTGAGCCACGCCGCAGGCCGCAGGCAGGCAAGTCTGGGGACCCCCGTTCCCAGAACGCCGACAAACAAGTAGACAAATAACAAGATATAGTACACGGAAACACACAGGCAAATAGATAAGTGGGGTCGTGCAACCAAGGAATGAGCCAAAATGTGGATTCCACGAAAATGCTCTTGTTGCACAACACTAGAGAGACGCCAGCACGATTGCACAATAAGTGGATCCGAAACTTGTGCACAACGTACCAAGCAAAAATGCAAACGACTTCTATCCCAAGTATGCTATATGTATGGTATTCCAAAGGATATGATCCAAGATGATCGATTATGAAAATCTTAATGTATTATGATGATATGGTTCTTGCTTATAAGCTCTTTGCTTATCTTTCCTCTTTGCTTAAAAGCTTGTTTGGCTTTTTCTCTTTTGAGCTCTTTTCTCATGCAAAACTTCATGAACCAAGATAGCAATTGTGTATGCGATGATAACCTTGTGACACAAGAGATGATACCAAGATATGCACCACGATGATATGGTATGTATGCTATGGGAAGTATGATCACTAATGTGCACAAGTAATGTTGTCGGCAATACTCAAAGGCTAGTCTCGATGGATAAGTTACGCGAAATGGGCTATGGGCTATCAAATGCAATGGCAAGGAGTAGACAAAGATGTCGTCGAAGTTACCATCCATAGTATGTCGGGTGTAAGCAAGGAGGTATGAAGATGAGGTAGTTGTCGAGTCCTTGGCGAAGATGAGCGGCGGTGATGACGGTGTCAAACCATTCCTAGTTAGCCGAAACACCCTAGGAAACGATGAACAGCAACTCAAATGTGAAAACAAATGTGTCAAAGTTGTGTTGGAGTGCGAAACAAGTAAGAAATGGTGGTTGCAGAAAGCGATGGTGGTAATAGGGTGCGTATGCAGAGGTGTAATGGGTATTGGGGTGCGTATGCGGATGTGGAGGTGGAGAGGTGGTGGTAGCCGAACTGAACTTTTTCAGTTTCGTCAGGAATCGTCCAACGTCCGGTGGATGTCGGACGACCGGTGGCCGAACATCCACTGCCTCGGCGATTTCGGGCATGGGATGACCAGCTAGGGTTCATGGTGGAGGAGGCAAAATTGGTCAAATTTGAGCGATTTTGTGGATGGAAAAGGTGGAGACGAAGGGGAAACGCTAGATCCACTCGTGGCAAAGCAAATCCATGGATCAAATCCAACAAAACTTCATCACACTAACAAATCACAAAAAAATTGGGCTATTTTTGGTGGGGATTTTCGAAATTGGGGAAGGACACAACAAAGTCAAGCTAGAAAAAGAGGGGTAGGAGCTCCACATCCATGATCAACGTGCCTCATGATACCAAGATGGTGTAGGGTAGAACCCTAGGGACCCGATCTTTCACGAAATAGATGCATCCTAGGAAGAACACGAAAAACACGAGGGGAACACGAGGGAAAATGCGAGAGAAATCACTCAACCAACAAGATTCGGTCACACATATGCTAGATCTTCGGAACACAAGGAGATACACGATCCACAGTCAACAAGGGACGATACATAGGGTAACCAGTTCTTCTCGATGAGGAGGTCTTGAGGTCTTCCGGTTAGGGGTCTTGAATCCAAGTGGATCTTCTCCCTAGAGGTACGGTCTCTCTCGGAGGAGCAGATCCGGATGGATGAGCAAGGCTCTATCTCACAAATGAGCTATCACTTTGCTAACCTTAACTAGGAGGAGGAGGAGGTCTATTTATATTCGTAGTGCAAAAGGGGCGAAGTGAAGGGGTACATGGGCCTCTGGCCTGAAACTGTGCGCGGACAGGTACCGGATGTCCGCTGGGGTACCGATCGTCCGGTGGCTCGTGGGCGTCCGGACGTCCGGTAGTTGCCGGACTTCCGCTAGTTTCGTTCTGTGAAGGTGGCACTAGACGTATGATCACTTTGGACTTCTGCTAATTTTCCCTTGGTGGTGATGGTGCCAGTCGACTAGTAGAGGCCGGACGTTCGGTCCCTGGGAGGTGTGGCCGGTCGTCCGGTGAAGGCCGGACATCCGCTTGCTGTAGCTTGCATTGGCTGGGAATTGGGTATGCTGCGGCTTCAGGTGCCGGTCGTCCGGTGGCTGTAGCTTCAATGGCAGCTCTTCTTCTTGTCCCTTATACTTGGTGTCCTCGCCGTCTTGTCCGTTGGATGTAGCTGCTCCGTGGTCTTCCTCCAAGTACCTGATCACACATAGTGTTTCCGTTTGAGGTAGTAGCCATGTCTCATGTGTAGAAAGTGGTATTTCGGAGAGGAGTGAGTTCACCTTATACTCGATAGCCTTTTCTCGGGCTCTAGTCATTGGTTCAAGTGGTGTCGTGGGAGATGTCGATACGTCCATGGGGATGATCGTGGGATGCTCCGCATTAGCTCCGGAGGGCCCGCCTCAGGAGAAACGCGTCTCTGTGATACAAGAACATGTCCAAGCCCGCTAACGCAAAAGCTAAGCCATGCCAACTACCCTAGTCACAAGCCCTCCGGCCCACGACAGCATACTTTCAAAAACAATTTAGAAGGCATATCATTATTTCATACTTTATAGGGGACCCCCCCTCCAAAAAATGCTTTCATGCCCCACGGGCCTATATCCCAAGTTTTGGCAGGTAAAAAGGGAAATACAAGCCTAGCGATACGCACTACCGCCAGCGCCGCAGTCATCATCATCCCCATCAGCTCCGCCCTCTTCAGCTGCAAGCCTAGCCACATCATCGGCAAGGGCGAATTCCGCGATCAGGTCGACCACCCAGCTCACCAGGTCGCCCTAGGTTACTTCGGGCACGGGGGCTATCGTGACGCTGAAGTCGAAGTCAGGATCGAGGCTAAGAAGGTGGCTGAAGACACGCGAGGACGCACGTACAAGAAGGTGGCGGATCTTCTCTTCGACGAGCTGGCGTGCCCTCACGGCCCCGCCTTCGAGGCAGGTCACGACCTGGGTGAAGAAGCGGAGGTAGCCAGCATCATCAGCTTCGTACGGGCGGGAGATGCTCTCATCGCAGATGGTGCTTAGGGCCCGATTGGCCCTGAACCTGAGGTCCTCGAACATCAAGGAACGCTCGTGCTACAGCGTTCGGCAGCGGGCCGCCTCGTCCGAGGCTCTCTCCACGAGGGACATAACACCTTCAACCAGCTGATGATGTGAGGACAGCTCGGCCTCAGCGATGACCCGGGCCGCCTCCGTGGCCTTCTCGCGCCGCGCTGCCACAACCAGCTTCACCTTGTAGGCATAGGCCTTGCCCTATAGTTCAACTTTCCGCTGCTTGAAGCGAGCCTCCTGGAGCCCCAACTTCTGGCGATATTCCTCAAAAAGGGCCTCGCATATTCCCGCCACCTTCAGGTCGACCTCTCGTTGGATCCTCACCTCCCGAGAGGCAAGGGCATCCTCGGCTGTGGCTACTTGGAGCTCCATCACCTCCGGTCGCTCGTGCTCTAGGCTGTGCTCCAATGCCTCGAGCGCTAGCGCATCCTCGCTACCGACTCACGCTCAAGGTGCCGCAAGGGCGGCTCTACACGCCTGGACCTGCCGCTCAAGGGCGGCGTTCGAGGCTCGAAGCTCCCTCTCGCGCTCCTCTTCTGCCTCACAACGATGATCCGCGACTCAGGCCTCCTCCAGGGCATGGGCAAAAGCCTCCCGAGAAGCTGCAAGGGACTCGTCGGCCTCCGCACGGGAGCGCCCGTGCTGGAAGCGCCCGAGGTTTATGGTGATCTTCAGTTGGCGCCATTCGCACGCCAGGCAGAGGCCCTCTACATCGAATCGCACGTCAACATCTGCAAGCTCTACCCCAAGGCGGCCTAGCGCGCTCGTCGCTTCCCAGAGGAGGTCATGATGGACGGCACTGCGCCCGAGTGCAAGCTCCAACGATCAGCCGGGCCCTTCCTCCGTGCCTCGGTCTGCTGGGGAGGCGTGAGATGACTCACCCGTCTCTGGCGGGGAATCGGTGGCCGGAGCTCCTTCGACCGCTCCCCGGGCCTTGGACGGGGCACGGCGTGGTCCAGTCCTGCTGCTTGAAGATGGAGCCATCACACGGATCGCCTAACCACCGGTAAGAACCAGTGGAGGATCCCTCGGCACAGCCTCCATGCCCCAGAGGTCACTTCGGAAGAAGGACGCCGGGAGTGCAGGCCCGCGGAACCCCAGCGGCGGCCTCGGCTCATAAACTAACACCACCTGATGATGAGGACATGACTACCTTGGATACGACCAAAAATATTGCATACATGTATATTTGTGAGGTGATTTCCAATGAAAACTACGCAGTAATTTATTTATGTCATCCAGGACAAAGATACTTCACAAACTTTTGTGTCATGTTGAATTGCAGGTGTATGGGACGTTTGTAAAATCCACATATGAAGATAAGGGAAAAAGAGAAGTTTAGGTGCTGTGCAAAAAGTCCTCTCCCGTCACTTTTGGGCCAAGAGAAGATAGATTCCAAGTCTCTCATGTTCTGGATTCAGATTCAGACTGCACAGACATACCTGAATCAAAACGGCAATAACTCTTTCATACGGACTCCTAATTGGGTGATTCTTCTTTTGTTGGAAAATAGATTCCGTGCTCTTTCTAGCCCAGTTGGATTCACCTTCAAATTCGTACGGAATGTTGAGTTATGGACGAAACAGTCTGATGCTGCAGCAGAATCCGAGTCAAACTATAAGTTCAAAGGTGTTGCATCGCCTCCACTTGGGCCCATTGGCCTTGTACGACCTAGGATTAGTTTTAGGCCGCCTTGGGACGTCCTTCCACCTCCTTGGCCGCCACCCCTTGCTCCTATATAAGTAGATCCATCTACTAGCTTTTTCCTTGAGGATTTGTTTAGTTAAAATTAGCCATTGCAACTTCGTGTACTTCGTTTGTGTCCAACGACTAGACCAAGACCGCTTTCGGATCCACATCTTAATCAATACTTCATCTATATTCGCAATATTCAGATTGCTTTATCATATTCTTGCTTGTTTTTCGATTGCCTGCAGGAATAGACCTTCGTGGTCTGGTTGATTGTGCTCCGCGTGGTCAATAACCTCTCGGAGTTGGTTTAGCGATTGCTAAAAGGCGCAAAGTCATGCACGCTTGTAGTCGGATCACAAAGTCCTCTCCACCAAATCGATTGTTATCATCTCATCGAAAGATCGGGACACCCTCGCCTCTATCAAGTGGTATCAGTTTCGGGTTGCTCGGTGAGAATTTCCAGTTTTTACTAGATTAGATTTATTTTCTTACCTATTGTCCAAGAAAAAGCCACAAAAAAGTTAGATCTATTCATCCTTTGTCCAAGCCAGTCTAGCCTTTGCAATTTTCTTCTCATTGCTTGCATAGTTGAATTATCGGTTGCATCGTCGTGTCGAGTTGCTGGTCTTAGTGTCTATTTCGTTTAGAGTTTCGAGTTTTGTTCACATTACTCACGCCGGCGCTGCATTGTTATCCCTTCCGCTGTCCACTAACCATCCATCATTTTCCTGCACATGCTACCCATCGTTGATTGTCATAATCATAGTTGAGATCGTTCACATCTTCGCTTGATCCAATCAGCATCTTATCTAGTTTGTTTTAGAAAGAGGAAAGAGAAAAAACAGAGAAAAAAAGTAAAAAAAAGCCAGACAAAAATAAAAAAAAAAAAGTGTGAGGAAAAAAAGAGAAGAAAAAAAACAAAATTCAGATCTATCTAGACTCAATCTCGTAGTTGAATTTGGATTGAAATCTGTTTTGTGCACTGTTCAGGAAAACAGACATAACTTCCTCATACTAAGTCCGTTTTGGCTCCGCGAGTACTCAAATAAAAGCTAGCGACGAGCCGCATCTAAATAGTTGCAGAGGCTAGTTCAATATTTGGCACCTTAAAATCGGCTTCTAAATAGGTCTTTTTGCTCCTCGAACATAGCCTATTCTAGTCTTTCAGGCCAGTTTTAGAATTTTTTGACTCCTCATATCAACTCAGAATTGAGTGATTCCTGTTGTGTTTGAAAGCTTGAGTCAGTACCTTTCTTGAGGAAAATTATCAAAAAAATTGGCACAAACCGATAGAGGCAAAGGTGTCCCGTTGTTTCGATGAGATGGTGGCTATCGTTTTCTGAGGGAGTCTAATTTTGACGATCTGACATTTAACGCGTGCGAGATGTCGCGCCTTAGCAATCGCTAAACCAACTTCCGAGGGTTATTGACCACGCCGGAGCACGATCAACCTGACCACGAGGGCCTGTTTCCTACGAGCAAACGAAGAACAAGCAAGAAACTAAGATCGCAATCTAGATATTGCGAGTATAAGAGGAAAGCTTTATTTATGAAGGTGGGGTTCTGTGGACGCCTTGGTGCAGTCGTTGAACACAAACGAAGTACGCGAAGTTGCAACTATGGCGATCTTTTGATCTAAACAAAACCCAAGGTCTAAACGATGCCCTAGGGACTGTATATATGGAGGAAGAGGGGGGGGGGGAATTTCGTGGCCATTGGAGGAGGGGTCCGAAACCCACCCTAACTCTTGTTTCCCCACACATACGGACTCTAAAAACAGCCTATATTGAAGTATTTCGGAATTACATGGGCCTGGCCCAAAAATAAGGTGACACAGCACCTAGAATAGCCTCTGGACGAAAATTATGAAGTGACATCTTGTATGTTTTGCCCAAGGCTTCATGCACTCATTATGGTGGCTTCAAAGTCCAGAAATCATTACTTGAAACAATGTTCTTGTCTCCCTTGCGCATGCCATCAACTCCATGCTTGTTCTTGCTCCAATGTTAATCCTTCTCCAAGCTAGGCCCTACATTTGTAATCAAACAAATGTATCCAATTTAGGCAGCATCATATTATACTGAACATTATAATCATTACCAAGAAACGAAAGTACCTGGTAATTTAAATGGCATGCGTGAGCTCTAGTAATCAGTCCAGTATGTATAGTAGCAGGGGTTGTGGGTGTAACAATGGTATTGATGTCCTCATCATCCTCCCCTTCTTGAAATGAAGTCGTCCTTGACGGAGGCACATCTTCCTCACCCAAATAAGGCTTCAAATCTGCAATGTTAAAAGTGGGACTAACCCCAAATTCTGCAGGCAGCTCATGTTTATATGCATTATCATTTATTTTCTCGAACACCTTAAAAGGACCATTGGCATGTGGCATTAGCTTTTATTTGCGCAAACTAGGAAACCTATCCGTACGCAAATGTAACCAAACAAGATCTCCAGGTGCGAAGACAACATGTTTTCTACCCTTATCTCCAGCAAGTTTATATTTAGCATTCATACGCTCAATGTTTTCCTTAGTTAACTCATGCATTTTTAAGATCAATTCAGCACGTTGTTTAGCATCAAAATTAACCTTCTCAAAGATGGAAGAGGCAACAAATCAATGGGTGCACGAGGTAGGAAAGCATACACAATTTCAAAAGGGCACATCTTAGTAGTAGAACGCAACGAACGATTATAACCAAATTCAATATGAGGCAAGCATACTTCCCACATTTTCTTATTGTTCTTCAAAACATCCCTAAGCATAGTAGACAATGTTCTATTGACTACTTCAGTTTGACCATCAGTTTGGGGGTGACAAGTAGTAATAAAAAGCAGTTTAGTCCCCAACTTAGCCCATAAACATCTCCAAAAGTGGCTAAGAAATTTAGTATCATGATCTGAAACAATAGTATTTGGCACACCATGCAAGTTTAATAATTTCACGTAAAGAACAAATCAGCAACATTAACAAAGATCATCGCTTTTATGACATGGTATAAAGTGTGCCATTGTCGAGAACCTATCCACGACAAAAATATGCTATCCTCCCCTTCTTTGTTCGAGAGGTAAACTGAAACAAAGTCCATAGACATATCCTCCCAAGGAACACTAGGTACGTGCAAAGGCATATATAAACCATGAGGATTGAGTCGTGACTTAGCTTTTTGACATGTAGTGCTGCGAGCAACAAAACGCCAACATATCCTGGCCTCATCTTTGGCCAAAAGAAATGTGTAGCAAGTATATCCTCCGCCTTCTTCACGCCTAAAGTGCCCCATTAGTCCTCCTCCATGCGCCTCGCAACAACAAAAGACGAATCTGAGCTAGCTGGAATGCATAGCTTGTTTGCACGAAACACAAATCCATCGTTAATCTACTTAACTTGTTCCATGTTCTACCTTCTTTACAATTCTCGCAATACATCTATAAATTCAGCATCATGCACATATTGATCTTTGATGGTCTCCAAACCAAATATTTTAAAGTCAAGTTGTGAAAGCATAGTATAACGATTTGAGACAATGCATCAGCAATAACATTTTCTTTACCCTTCTTGTGTTTAATGACATAAGGGAAAGTCTCAATGAATTGAACCAATTTCGCATGTCTACGGTTCAGTTTTGCTTGACTTTTAAGGTGTTTCAAAGATTCATGATCAGAATGTATAACAAATTCTTTGGGGTATAAATAATGTTGCCATGTTTTAAGGTCCGAACAAGAGCATATAATTCTTTATCATAAGTAGAATAGTTCAGACTAGGCCCACTCAATTTTTCAGAAAAGTATGCAACAGGTTTGCCATCTTGTAATAACACACCTCGTAATCCAATTCCACTAGTATCACATTCAAGCTCAAAAGTCTTATTAAAATCAGGAAGTTGGAGTAAAGGAGCATGGTTCAACTTATCTTTCAATATCGTGAAGGCTTCTTCCTGTGCGGTACCCCAAACAAAAGGCACATCCTTCTTTGTAAGCTCATGGAGAGGTGCAGCAATGGTGCTAAAATCTCTCACAAAACGCCTATAGAAACCAGCGAGTCCAAGAAAACTCCTCACTTTGGGCTGCGGCCAACTCTCAATAGCTTCAATCTTGGCTTTATCAGCTTCAATTCCCTGTGGAGTAACAACATAGCCAAGAAAAGATACTCGGGGTCCAAGGTGCAAAGGTGCACTTCCCAAGGTTACCAAACAAACTTGCATCACGAGAGCAATAAAAATAGCACGTAAATGTTCCAAATGTTCTTCCAAAGATTTGCTATAAATCAAGATATCATCAAAATAGACTACCACAAATCGTCCAATGAGAGCACGTAAAACTTTGTTCATTAGTCTCATGAAACTACTAGGTGCATTAGTTAACCCAAAAGGCATGACTAACCACTCATATAAACCAAACCTAGTTTTAAATGTTGTTTTCCATTCATCACCCAATTTCATATGAATTTGATGGTATCCACTACGCAACTCAACTTTGGAGAATATTGTAGAGCCACTCAATTCATCGAGCATATCATCTAGCCTAGGAATAGGATGACGATAACGAATAGTAATATTATTAATGCCTCTACAGTAAACACACATACGCGACGTACCATCCTTTTTTAGGCACTAGTATAATAGGAACAGCACAAGGACTAAGAGATTCACAGATATAACCTTTTGGTCGAAAGCAGCTCATGTACTTGACACATAATCTCCTTCGCCTCCTCCGGATTGGTACGGTATGGTGCACGGTTGGGTAGCGATGCACCAGGAATTAAGTCAATTTGATGCTCAATCCCTCGAATAGGTGGTAATCTTTGGCACGCCTTGTGGGAAGACGCCGGCGAACTCCCCGCAAAATGTTAGTGATGTTAGGGGGCAAAGAGGATGGCACGCCCTCGAATAATGAAAATAATGCCTCTTTGCACACAAAAGCATAGCAAACAGATTTGCTAAAATCTAGCTCATCAATATCAGATTTGGTGGCAAGTAAACATGCACTTTTCAATTTAATTTCAGAAGCAACACCAGATGGTTTATTATTAGGCTTCATTTGTTGCTCAGATTCTTTTGCCACAATTTGATTTTCACTCATATTTTTCTCTTGTTTTGCTTTACTAGCTCTATTAATATCATCTTTCAAAATAGAATCAGGAGTCATAGGAAGCAAAGTAATATTTTTATCCTTGTGAACAAGAGTGAGGGAGTCCTGGATTAGGGGGTGTCCGGATAGCCGGACTATAACCTTTGGCCGGACTCCTGGACTATGAAGATACAAGATTGAAGACTTCGTCCCGTGTCCGGATGGGACTTTCCTTGGCGTGGAAGGCAAGCTTGGCGACGCGGATATGTAGATCTCCTCCCATTGTAGCCGAATTTGTAACCCTAGCCCTCTCCGGTGTCTATATAAACCGGAGGGTTTTAGTCCCAGAGGACTTAACAACAATCAAACCATAGGCTAGCTTCTAGGGTTTAGCCTCTCGATCTCGTGGTAGATCTACTCTTGTACTACCCATATCATCAATATTAATCAAGCAGGAGTAGGGTTTTACCTCCATCGAGAGGGCCCCAACCTGGGTAAAAACATCGTGCCCCTTGTCTCCTCGTTACCATCCGCCTAGACGCATTCGGGACCCCTACCCGAGATCCGCCGGTTTTGACACCGACATTGGTGCTTTCATTGAGAGTTCCTACGTGTCGCCATCTTTAGGCCCAATGGCTCCTCCGATCATCAACAACGATGCAGTCCAGGGTGAGACTTTTCTCCCCGGACAGATCTTCGTATTCGGCGGCTTTGCACTGCAGGACAATTCGCTTGGCCATCTGGAGCAGATCGAATGCTACGCCCCTGGCTATCAGGTCAGATTTGGAAGTTTAAACTACATGGCTGACATCCGCGGAGACTTGATCTTCGACTGGTTCGAGCCAAATGAAGGCCGCTGCCATTTACGATGGGCATGATCTAGCTCGTCTGCCAAACAAGGACTTGAGGCCGCACCCATGTCCGCCTCCGACCCTTAGCTCGGAGCCGATCGGTGCCGATCGAGGACGGGTGGGTGGACATCACCGAGGGCTCCAATCTCTACGGCGATCGAGCCAAACACCAGCCGTGTCCTTCTGGGCCCGTGACTCCAAGGTGCCGGACTCTCTCCTGGACTCAACCTCCACGCCTCGCTAATCGAATCCGATTACGCCAATCATGGAGTTCACCGCCATGACAACTTTCAAAGCACTCGCCTTCTGGTGACATTCTGAATTCACTAAAGTCTCTCTCTTTATCAGAGAGCCCCGCCGGACTATGGTCGTGAAGGGTGGGATGCGGACGGCGAAGAAATTCAAAGCCCACCCACCACCCACTTCGTCAGAGCCACTATCGATGATTTAACCGACATGCTCGACTTGACCAAGACATCGACGGTATGGTATCCGGCGTAGGAAATAACCAAGAACCAGCGCCAAGAATAGGGCACCGGAAGGCCACCTCGTCAGATGACATATATATGGTGGACACCCCAAAAAGAAGGAACGGGCGATGGAACAACGGAGGATGACCTCCAAGAAGCATCCTAAGCGCCTGCTGGCCAAGCGCCGCCTAAATCCCGCCAAAGGAAAAAACGGCAATTGCACGGGAGATAATAACACCCTGACAAGGTCAAGACAACCCCCTCCAAAAGAGAATTCAGCGCAGGAGGATGGAGAAGCCAGCCCTCATGAGAGAGCGGCAACAAAGAGGTAGAGGACGATAATTACATGCCTCTCCTCAAGACGAGGCAAGCCTCGACGACGAGGAATTTGTCGTGCCCGAGGATCCTGGCCGAACAAGAGCTGCTTTCAAACACAAAGCTTATGGCCGTGGCGAGCAGCCCCAAGAAAAATAGCAACAACTTAGAGTCGACCAAGACTCGCTAGCCGACAGATGGATCAAGTCCTTGCGTCAAGAGTACGGACTCAACGCCCTCCAAGAGCTACCCAAAGCGCAGGCTGCTACCCCGATTAGAGGAGGAAGCACCTAAACCTACATCACTAGCGCCGACGCGGCCGACGCCACCTCGTGTCACATGACAGAGGCCTCTCGCCTCCACTCAAGTCGCACTTCAAGGCGCCGCTCAAAACTACCAAGGCACGGGAAATGCGCTTAGACTGCGAGATATATTGGAGGACAAGGCAAGGCAAACAAGATCGATCTACGGATCGCGTGGGCGCCTACGACACGTGCGCGATAACCGCCATGCCGGATATGGCAACCGCCGGGCCGAACACGTGAGGGCAAAGCTCATTGGAGCTACGCCGTGATATAGCCCAAAGACAGTAGGCGCCAAGACACCCACTATGCTTCACAGATGAAGTAATGGATCATCAAATCCCGAGGGTTTCAAACCCGTAAACATCGAATCATACGATGGCACAACAGATCCCGGTATGGATCGAGGATTATCTCCTTCATATCCACATGGCCCATGTGATGATCTACACGCCATCAAATACCTCCCACTAAGGTTAAAGGACCAGCTCGGCATTGGCTTAACAGCTTGCCACAAGAAAGTCAATTGGTTGTTGGGAGGACCTCGGAAGCCGCATTCCTCGACAATTTCTAGGGCACCTATGTGCACCACCGACGCCGATGACCTAAGCCACATAATTCAGCAGCTAGAGGAATCGGCCGACATAATTTCGGACACGGTTCCTAACCAAGAAAAATCAAATAGTCGATCGTCTCGGATGTAGAGGCCCTTGCAGCCTTCAAACATAACATCGCTGACGAGTGGCTTGCCCGGCACCTAGGACAGGAAAAGCCGAAATCCATGGCAGCCCTCACAACACTCATGACCCGCTTTTGCGCAGGAGAAGACAGCTGGATAGCTCGTAGTAATAACATGACCAAGAGCCCTGGTAATTCGGACACAAAGGACAGCAATGGCAGGTCGCGTCGCAACAAGCACAAGCGCCGCATTAACGGCGACAATGCTGAGGATATGGCAATTAATGCCGGATTCAGAGGCTCTAAACTCGGTCAGCGGAAAAATCCATTTAGAAGAAATACTCCGTGCCCGTCCAATTTGGACCGAATACTCGATCACTGCGCGATACACGGCACTTCAAAACTCAGCCAATCACACCAACAGGATTGTTGGGTGTTCAAGCAGCAGGCAAGTTAAATGCCGAAAACAAATGCGACAAGGGGCTGTATAGCGATTTAGGAGGAGGAGCCCTACCGCCAAACAATAGGGGGATGAAGGGCTTCCCCACAAGTGCGGACGGTGAACATGATATACGCAACCCACATCCCCAAAAGGGAGCGGAAGCGTGCACTTAGGGACGTATATGCGTTGGAACCAGTCGCCCCAAAGTTCAACCCCTGGTCCTCCTGCCCGATCACTTTTGATCGAAGGGACCACCCCACTAGCATCCGCCATGGCAGATTCGCCACATTGGTTCTAGACCCAATCATTGACGGATTTCACCTCACTAGAGTCCTTATGGACGGCGGCAGCAAATGAACTTGCTTTATCAGATACAAAGGCGAAAAATGGGCATAGATCCCTCAAGGATTAAACCCACAAAGACGACCTTTAAAGGCATCATACCAGGTGTAGAGGCCAATCAGACAGCTCAGCCATACTTGAGGTGGTCTTTGGATCCCCGGATAATTTCCAAGCGAGGAGTTAATCTTCGACATAGTCCCGCTCCGCTAGTTGGCTATCACGCACCGCCGGACGAACCGCTAGCTAAAGTTCAATGCGGTGCCGCACTATGCATATCTCAAGCTCAAGATGCCGCACCTCGAGGAGTCATTACGGTCAATGGAAACACCGAACGCCTTCTCCGAATCGGAGGAGCATACGGGCGCCCTCGTGGGCGGAAGTACAAAGTTGCCTCTCAAGGCAATTCTCCATCCGGCTATTAAACGTCCGGACACCGCCAAGCGCTACCGAGTAACTCTACAACAAGACCGTCTGCACGCCCGAAAGCAATCAGAGTAATGCGGCCCCAACCCCAGCCCTCGCGAAATTGCGAAACCAAAGATTATGCGTACATAATTACGCCCGGAAATACCATGGGCACAGGGGAGGGCACGACCACCAAGCATGCCCAAAATGCGGCTCAACCGCACTAGGGGCTCCGATTTTGTCATTCTTTTTCTTACTTTCAGGACTCCACTCTCGAAGGCCTGTCCGGGCAAGACAATCGCGAACACACGATGCAACATCCAGGAGGCGTAGTTACGCCGCATGTCCAGTGTGCTCTCTATAACGAGCTAAATACCTGTCTTACATACCATCCCGCAGCTCGCCCTCGAGGGGGACATGTCCAATAGTCCCATCTCTTGCTTATCGTGACTATTTGTATCATTCTCGCTTTCACCGCAGCCTTTTCAATAAAACAATACATAGCTTTTGTCTATTATTGCATTCCCTTTTTTATGTAAGTATGTTCAGTTATGACATTATGCAACCGTGACACTTTGGTATGGCCAATACACCAGGGCTTAAGTATCCCGAATATGGTGTGAGAAGCCCGAACACTCGAGGAGTGCGGCACTTTAACTTATAGCATTATATGCATCGGGTTCAATCATGTCTTGAGTCAATAGTTGGGTTTGCCCGTTCCCATGTTTTGGTACCTTACGCTCCGCTTATATCGGCTAAGGTAGCGCTTGGGAGAATCATCAAGATTGTGCCGGTTGAGCTGGGTTAAGCACCTCAAGAGAGAAAGCTAAAACTAACCGTCATGATAGGGCGAGAGCTGGTCGCTGTTCGAGAGGTTTCGAGTCCCTAAAGACTTATGCCGCTTAGAGCAAGGGAGCCAGTTTGTCCGCCTAGGCATGGATAGCGCCCCGAACTCGGTCTTCCGAATACTACGGGCTTCGCCGAAATTTAAAATTATAGAATTCTATGGCTAAGTGAGAGTGATAAAGCATTATATTCCGATTGCCTTGTTCTTTGTGCTGAGCGCCCCCCTCGAAGGACCCAAGAATGGGAACAAGAGCGCTCAGGTTTATCCCGAACACCCAAGCACTAGTGGCATGGGGGCAGAGGCCGACGACTTGCCATCTTTCAGATTTAATAAACGGCCGCACAGAAGGTAATATTTTAAATTCAAAAAGCGTTGCTTAGCGCATATGAACAAGTTTTCAGCCGCATGTGATAACACGAGCGAAGTTTACTCAAAATTACATGCTTGGAACATTCATCCGCCATAAGGCGGGCACCCTTCAGACGCCTCATAATACACCTCGGGCTTCATGATGCTCCTTGCCCTTAGGTGGCCCATCATCACTAGCTTCTCAAAGATCCATCTTGCCCCAAAGGCACTTTAACACGGGCAAGGTTCCCACGGGCGCCTTCGATGCATACGGAGCGCTTGATGACTTCAAGCCGTGGACAGGCATCCGCCAGCCGCCTCACCAGCCCAAAGTAGCTCCCAGGCATGACCTCCCCAGGCCATAGCCGAACTATAAGGCCCTTCATGGCCTGTTCCGCCACCTTATATAGCTCGACCAGCTGCTTCAACTGGTCGCTCAAGGGCACCGGGTGCCCGGCCTCAACATACTGGGACCAGAACACCTTCTCCGTCGAGCTCTCCTCCTCGGCTCGGT
This sequence comes from Aegilops bicornis, assembly GCA_021605145.1. NCBI lineage: Eukaryota > Viridiplantae > Streptophyta > Magnoliopsida > Poales > Poaceae > Aegilops > Aegilops bicornis. The sequence goes on from CM038669.1 coordinate 36,028,835, forward strand.
AGAATGCAGCAGCGTGGGACACACTGCGGGGAAGATCTGCGAATGCTCCTGGAGAGCTCCGGATTTGGGTAAGTAACAAGTAATTCACTTTCACGTGCTTGCTTTGCATAAAGAATGCCTTACCCGCCGCTATCTTCTTCATCGCCTCAATTTCTCGGAGGGCTTTTTGGGCTTCGGCCTTAGCAGATTTGGCGCTCAAGGCCGAGGCGAGCTCGGACTCTCGAAGTCTTTGAGTCAAGCCCAAACTCTCGTGTTTTTCCACGAGAGCACTGGAGCTCTTGCTGCACCTCCGCCACCCGCGCCTCCTCGCTTTCTCGCTGGTGCGCTCCAAGGCCGCATTGTCTCGGCCTTGGACACGCTTATCTTCGTGGTCACCACCTCGGTTGTGGCCCCTGTAATACCTCACGCTGGTCCTGTCATTTTTGCAACCACATCTTTTTTATATTTTTACATAAGGTATAACTTACCTTCCTTGTCCTCGAGCTGCTTCTTGGCAAGGCTGAGCTCGTTCTCGGACCGCTCGAGGCTCTGCTTCAATGCATCAACCTCCGCAGTCAGTGCGGTAGATGTCAAGATGCAGCCTCGTGCATTCCCATATTGACATACTTATGTTAGACTCCTCACAGATATCTTTTAGATCCTCGGTTCGACTTTTCTTTCCAAACACCAAACCGAGCTTCAAGGGTTAATCTGTCTATGCGGTAATATATTTACATATCTTAAATACATACCTCAAAGCCTTTTAGAAGGTCAGCACAGCTTCAGTCAGCCCACTCTTGGCGGATCGAACCTTCGGATCACCGCACTCATAATAGTGCGGTGCTCCTCGTCGATGGAGGCGCCGTTAAGCACCTCCAAAGAAATTATCTGGTGCCTCCCGTTGGACGGAGGTCACCGGCGCCACAGCTTGCCCTTCTTACTAGGGGCGCTGCAGATCTCGGAACCGGCTGAAGGTTCTCGGAGTGTCTCGACCCATGGCCGGACTTTGGAGCCCTTGGGGTTTTGTCCCTTTGCGCGGGAGTCCGGGAGGTCGCTATGCGGCGCCTTCCAGACCACCTCCTCCTGGCTTGGACCCTTTTGGGACTTCACCTCGGCATCATCCACTGTGGCGAGGGAGGAGGCGGCCGAAGTGAAGTGCTATTCACATCCGACGAGCTTAAGGAGCCGCCGACGACACGCCGACTGGGCTCTCAAGCGGATCGCATGATAATATTCAGCGTCAGAAGATACTATGCAATAAAGGAACGCCATGAGTTATTCTAGTACCCGGATACTTACGATTTGGCCAGTGGCTTGGCCCTGGTTGGCCACTCCACTTCGCCGTCGTCGGCGTTGGTGGAGTAGTCCGGAGGAAGGGTCCTTCCCTTCTTGGACCCTCCGCCCCCAGATTGGGGCGGCCTTCCTTTCTTCTCTCCTTCACCGGGAGAGACCTTCTTTCCTCCTCCTCGTTTGGGAGGAGTCCGCCGAGTCACCTGGACGATGAGTCCGACACCACCTAGCGCCGGAACTCTTTCGAGTCCCCGTGGCTTTCTTCTTGGCCTTCTTCTCCGGCACCACGTAAGGTGCCGGGACCAGCAGCTTCGCCAGGCGGGCATCTGCTGGGCCTTCGGGCAAAGGAGCCGGACAGTCGATCTATCCGGTCTTCTTCTGCCAGCCCTGTCAAAGGAACGGGAGCTTAGATCCCGCATAGAGTCAAACTATGAAAAACAAGTATCCCGTAAAGGGTAGAACAAGCTTACTACGCTGGCTTGGCGCAGCAGAATCCGCGATCCTCGGTAATGGGAGGGGGAACCTTGGCGCCCTTGAATAGCACCTTCCAGGCATCCTTGTGCGTTGTGTCAAAGAGCCTGGTCAGAGTTTGGTGCTGGGCCGGGTCGAACTCCCACAAGTTAAAAGCCCGTCGTTGACACGGGAGGATCCGGCGGATGAGCATGACCTGGACTACGTTGACAAGTTTAACCTTCTTGTCCACCGGGTTTTGGACGCAGGTTTGGAGTCCGGTCAGCTCTTCCGACTACCCCACGACAGGCCCGTCTCTTTCCGTGAGGTGAGCCGTGTGGGGATGCCGATTGAATTGGGGCCGCTGCCCATTCAGTGGTCATGCGGCTCGGTGATGTAGAACCACCCCGATTGCCACCCTTTGACGGTTTCCACGAAGGAGCCCTCGAGCCATATAACATTGGGCATCTTGCCCACCATGGCGCCTCCGCACTCCGCTACTTTGGCACGCCCACTACCTTCGCTTGACATTGAAGGTCTTCAGCCATAAGCCGAAGTGGGGCTTGATGCGGAGGAAGGCCTCGCACACGACGATAAACGCTGAGATGTTGAGGATGAAGTTCGGGGCCAGATCGTGGAAATCCAGGCCGTAGTAGAACATGAGCCCCCGGACAAATGGGTGGAGTGGGAAGCCCAGTCCACGGAGGAAATGGGGGAGGAACACCACCCTCTCATGGGGCCTTGGGGTGGGAATGAGCTTCCCTCGCTTGGAAGCCGGTGCGCAATGTCGTTGGACAAGTATCCGGCTTTCCTCAACTTTTTGATGTGCCCCTCCGTGACGGAGGAGGCCATCCACCTGCCTCCCGCTCCGGACATGGCTGGAGAAGGTTGAGGTGGGAAGTGCGGACTTGGGCGCTGGAGCTCGAGTGCGCGGAAATGAATAAGCGAAGGAGGAAGAGGGCGTAGATGAAAAAGGTGGATCCTTATCCCCTTATATGGGCGGACGAAACTATGTGCCCCCACCAGCCTGGTAAAACTCGCTTATCTCCCAAGCGCCGTAATTAATGGCACGGTTGGGTTACCCACGCCCGTATTGATGAGAATCCCGGAATAAGGGGACACGATCTCCGCTCCGACAAGACATGCCAAGGAAACCGCCTCGCTAAGTGCGCTGAGGTGGGACAGTAAAAACGATTCGAATAAAGGCTTGGCCGTGGTGTGATGTCACGCTGCGGAATACGTCAGCAGATTGGATTTGTGTAAATATTGTTCTCTCTACGGTGGTATGTGGAACTTATTTTGCAGAGCCCGACACTATCCTTGTGTTCAAAATCTTCTATGAAGTATTCGGAGGAGGAACCCGCCTTGCAATGCCGAAGACAATCTGCGCGCCCGGACTAAATGCGTCATTGAAGCCTAGTTCGAGGGCTACCGAGGGTGTCTGGATTAGGGGTGTCCGTATAGCCGGACTATAACCTTTGGCCGGACTCCTGGACTATGAAGGTACAAGATTGAAGACTTCGTGTTGTGTCCGGATGGGACTTTCCTTGGCGTGGAAGGCAAGCTTGGCGATGCGGATATGTAGATCTCCTCCCATTGTAACCGACTCTGTGTAACCCTAGCCCTCTCCGGTGTCTATATAAACCGGAGGGTTTTAGTCCATAGGACTTAACAACAATCATACCATAGGCTAGCTTCTAGGGTTTAGCCTCTACGATCTCGTGGTAGATCTACTCTTGTACTACCCATATCATCAATATTAATCAAGCAGGAGTAGGGTTTTACCTCCATCGAGAGGGCCCGAACCTGGGTAAAAACATCGTGCCCCTTGTCTCTTGTTACCATCCGCCTAGACGCACAGTTCGAGACCCCCTACCCGAGATCCGCCGGTTTTGACACCGACAAAGAGTATACTGATTGTTTCTACCATGGTGTACAGAAATTTTATCAAATTGCCATGGTCTACCAAGTAATAAGGAACATGCTTGCATAGGTACCACATCACAATCAACATAATCAACATATGTAGAGATACTAAAATGCACACCTAACAAAGACGTGTTACCTTAACCTTGCATTGTTGTTGAACCATTGGATGTAGTAAGGATGTGGATGTGGTCTTGTGGTGAGCGATAGCTTCTCCACCATCTCCATGCTAGCCAAGTTGTTGCAGCTCCCTCCATCTATGATGATGCGAATAGAATGTTCCTTCAGAACTCCCTTTGTATGGAACAAATTATGCCTCTGATTTTGCTCAGCTTGTGTAACCTGCACACTCAAAACACGTTGAGCAACTAAAGATTCATACCTGTCAGCATCTTCAGCAGCCATGTATTGCGCCTCATGATCGTAATCATCTCCACTGTGTTCTTCATGTGTAATAAGAGCCAAAGTCTCCTAATCATAGTCACTAGCAGACTCATACCCACCATCCTCAGTAGCAATCATCACATGCTGAGATTTGCATTCTCTCGTAAAATGTCCTCTTCCCTTACAACGACGACAAATAATATCACTTGTGTGCCCTGTTGATGCCATGGAAGAAGAAGAGCTCTGCGCAGGCCGGATAGGTGTGCTCTTAGCAGAGAGTGGTCGTTGTGCCTGCTTTCTCGTATCACGGCTAGAGGTGGCACCTGATGGAGGTGATGGTGCAGTGGAAGTAGAGGATGCACGTGGTGTCCATGATGAAGGTCGACCTGCAGAAAAGTTAGTTCGCGACAATGCACGTCGATCCACGCACTTCACGTTCAGCTTTACAAGTAAGATGGAATAAACGAGTGATATTATTATAATCCTTATACTCTAGAATGGTCTGAATCTCTCTATTTAATCCACCCATAAAACGTGTAAGCATAGCTTCATTCTCCTCAACGATACCACATCTAATCATGCCAGTTTGTAATTCCTGATAATATTCCTCTACATAATTTTTTCCTTGTCTTAAACGCTGCAATTTTTGAATTAATTCAGTTTGATAATATGGTGGAACCCAATGAGTACGCATAGCAGTTTTCAAAGCAGCCCAAGTAGCTGGAACATGATATAATCTACAATGTTCAGACCACCAAACACATGCAAAACTAGTGAAAGCACAAAGCAGCGAGGAACACGCCTCTCCTCGGGATATTGTAAACATGTAAATCGTTGTTCAGCTTTCTAACTCCCAAGTAAGATATATATCAACAACATATCTACCCTCAAATGGTGGAATATTCATTTTCAGCTTTAGGGAGATGGTCATGATCTCGCACTGAGGGAGCCCTAACATTGCCATTATTTGCATGTGGACGACCTGGTGGTTGTGGTGCTGGTGCTTGCACGTAGTTCTGATTTTGATCAACCTCATCCTCGTAGTCTCCCGCATAATCATCCTCCGCATCAGCAGCAGGAGCCACAGAAGTATCAACACCAGCACCAACAGTTGGCCAGGCTGAAGAAGGACACGGCTCGCTCGGCGGAGGGCTGTTTCGTGACATGGAGGTAGTAGTAGTTGTTGTTGTTGCAGAGGTGCGGCAGGCGCAGCCGGTGGTGGAAGACGCGCAAGCAGTTCATTAAATCTGTTATCGAGCTTTGTTTCGAACGTCTTCTCAAGTCCAGTGATCTTCTCCATGGCCTCTTCAAAATTGTTCAGTACATCTTGCACCTGTTCAGTCATCATTTGCTGAAACTTATCATGAAGCTCCTTGTTCGTTAAGTTCTCCCAGTCAATCTTGTCGGCAGCAATAGAAACACACAAGAATATGATCCTACAGACTACTAACAAGTGGTGGTGGTGGTGGGTGTCACAAATCCGTCAAGCAAATCTCAAATTCTTACCAGTTATTACCCAAAGAAGAAGCGGTGATCGGCAAACCGTTGTAGTCAAAACTCTCAAAGCTTGGATAGAGCGATTACTGTGGAGAGTCAAATGCATGACCTAGATGTATGTGGAGCTGGGAATGCTTATAATATGGTAGCAAAAGGGTCAGCAATAATCAATTCAGAGATGCAAAGTTGAATAAACGCCACGACGTGATCATCAGGTTGGTCCTATGCTAGACCGTGCTAGAGACACGAGCCTAGAACACTAACAAAATCACGGCGCTGCACGTAAACAAGGGAAAAGCACACTCTGGAATTTTTTTTGCTCTGTATTTTTTTGGCGCTCTTCCTTTTTTTTGCGAATAATCACTATAATGGCGAGTGTCTCAAAACTCTTCCCAGGTCAAACTGACAGGATGGGCACGAAATGTTTTTGAATTTTTCTTCAGAAATCAGGGCAGCGACGATGAAAAAGTGCGACAAAAAATCACTATGATGGCACATGGCTCAAAAGACTCGGAAAAGCCTAAAAATAGGATAGGAAAAAAAATTCGGTCGCCGAAAAAAATATTTTCGGTCGCCTTGACCTCAGTGGTGTTCTAGGCTCACGTCTCTAGTCCGGTCTAGCCTAGGACCAACACAGTACCGTCGTTGAGCGTTTATTCAACATTGCATCTTTGAATTGATTATTGCTAATCTTTTGCTACCATATATAGCCAACCTAGCTTCACATATTTATACACAGTGTATACGTACATTCCCCTGGCAATCGCTTTACGCAATCTTCGGAGTTATTTGACACCGCTGATTGCCTGTCACCACCTGCCGCAAGGTAAGAACTTGTAAGATATTGATTTTTGCTCTACTGTCAGCACTTTACAACCACATCTTAGTAGTTCATAGGAACATTATTCTCGAATTTTGTTTCTTGTTTCTACTAATCATGACAGGTTCCGGAGATAGACGTTCTTGGATGACTGACACATCTTCACCATCACGAGAGTTGGGACAACACACACAAGCACATCGTCAAAGTTATCTCTTTACCGTCATTTGAGGGTAGATTTAATCCTGCTATTTATCTAGCTTGGGAGCTTGAAGTAGAACAAGTTTTTAGTCACCATGACTTCTCTGAACTTGAGCGAGTACGAGCTGCCACTAGAGCATTTACTTGTTTTGCTTCTGTTTGGTGGAGTGTGCATAGTAAAAAGAACATTGATAACCAACCCACAACTTGGAAACATTTGAAAGATGTAATGAGACAACAATTTATCCCTCCTTACTATCATCATGCATCGCTTCGCAAATTTGAACAATTTAAACAAGGCAACAACACTATTCATGCTTACTACCAAGAGTTCAAATCTTACATGCATCATTGTGACATAGAAGAATCTGAGGATGATACAATGAATAGATTTTTTGGCGGTTTGAACCATCATATTCAGGCAAGATTTCAGTATATTCCTCGTTGCATTACTGGTATGTATGTTCATGCTTGTACCTTTGAGAGATAGTTACTGGAGGATGCATTTGGTGACTACAACAACTACTATTCCAATTCATGCTCACTACCATCGGTTGATTCCTCCATCGTTGCACCTACTAGAGCAGCCACACCTCAGATTGTGAGTGCGACATCATCTCAAGTGTATGGTACATTGTCATGGTCCATACCTACATCAGCTACGTCTTTGTGACAAGGTAACAGTAAATGTATTGATGATATAACTTCACATGAGAACGAGGAGTGGTCGGATCTCGGGTAGGGGGTCCCGAACTATGCGTCTAGGATCGATGTTAACTTAAATACATCATGTGTTGAGTTACTGTCATGAATGCATCATGTGATCAAACAAATTAATATCAAAAATATAGAGTGCTTCCATTGAATTAACTGTTGATGTCAAAGAACCACGTGAATCAGAAAATAAATCAGATTTGGATCAAAGACATTTTAAAGTAATTGTGCCAATGTTTAATCATTTTGATATGACCTCTAATCTTGGTGATCATTCTGTGTCAAATGACTTATTGCATGTTTTCTTATTAAAGCATGTTGTAGCATGTAAATTTGATGCACGTAAAGTTTATTCACCAATGTTGGCGTGGTTTAATGACGAATATTGTCAATCTTTTGATATGAATAGGAGCTTCACTTATATGTGCAAACTGAGTTGCAATATTTTCATGCCTTCTACTTATGATAATATTTTGGCTTTCTATTTCATGATCTATGAAAGTTACTCATGTATACATGTGTCATATGTGCAAAAATCAAGGGAAGTTTAAATGGATGACATATACATATTCAACATGTACACCTTGTCTCTTTTGATACCCACATTTTAGATTAAGCAAGGTCGAGGACGGCTTTGTTCTAAAGAAGGGGAGGATGATGAGGACCTGACTAGCTTGGATACGACCAAAAATATTGCATACATGTATATTTGTGAGGTGATTTCCAAAGCAAACTATGCAATAATTTATTTATGTCATCCAGGACAAAGATACTTCACAAACTTTTGTGTCATGTTTAATTGCAGGAGTATGGGACGTTTGTGCAATCCACATATGAAGATAAGGGAAAAGGAGAAGTTTAGGTGCTGTTCAAAAAGTCCTCTCACGTCATTTTTGGGCCAAGAGAAGATAGAGTCCAAGTCTCTCACGTTCTGGATTCAGATTCGGACTGGACAGACATACCTGAATCAAAACGGCAATAACTCTTTCATACGAACGCCGAATTGGGTGATTCTTTTTTTATTGGAAGATAGATTCCGTAATCTTTCCAGCCCAGTAGGACTCACCTTCAAAATCGTTAGGAGCATTGAGTCATGGACGAAACAATGTGATGCTGCAGCAAAATCCGAGTGAAACTACAAGTCCAAAGGTGTTGCATCACCTCCACTTGGGCGCATTGGCCTTGTACGACCTAGGATTAGTTTTAGGCTGCCTTGGGATGTCCTCCCACCTGATTGGCCGCCACCCCTTGCTCCTATATAAGTAGATCCATCTACTAGCTTTTTCCTTGGGATTTGTTTCGTTAAAAGTTAGCCATTGCAACTTCGTGTACTTCGTTTGTGTCCAACGACCAGACCAAGACCGCTTTCGGATCCACATCTTTATCAATACTTCATCTATATACGCAATATTCAGATTGCTTTATCATATTCTTGCTTGTTCTTCGATTGCCTGCAGGAATAGACCTTTGTGGTTAGGTTGATCGTGCTCCGGCGTGGTCAATAACATCTCGGAGTTGGTTTAGCGATTGCTAAGGCGCAATATCGTGCATGTTTGTAGTCGGATCATCAAAGTCGTCTCCACCAAATCGATAGTTATCATCTCATCGAAAGATCGGGACACCCTCGCCTCTATCACCTGATGCGCAGCCACCCGGTTCGGGAGGCCCGGGGTCGCAACCGGACCAGAGGCCGCTGGAGGTCGCGCTCCGGATGGGCTCACCCTCGCGACGAAAGTGATCCTTAGGGGCAAACGTCAGAAGAGGACGCGATACGCGAGAATCAAGGAGTGCAAGGTACTTACTCATCCACGGCTATCCACTTCCTCATTTTCAGGGCCCGTGGGACAGAGCCGCAGCGGCTCCTGAGCCCCTTACTCTGGCGGGATAACCCGAGGTCTGGTAGGGACACGCCGCAGGCCGGCGCGCAGCCCTCCATGGCAGGGGAGGCAACTGCGTCCGTGGGCGGGTTCCTTCCATGCCACCTGCGGGGGCGGAGGCCATCACTTCAGGAGCACGCGGCGGCGCTTGCCCTCCAGCAGCCAGCTCAGGAGCACTCGGTGATGCTTGCTCCCTAGCAGCCACCTCTGGAGCATGCATCACAGGACCTACGAGCACTGGAGCCACCAAGATGGGGTTCTCGCGAGGCCCCTTGTGGCCCTCGGGGAGCAGCCCCCACTCATCGAAGCGCGACATCTTCTCGGCGAAGGCCTTCCCTTTTAGGCAGTTGTACAAGGGGCGTCCCTCAAGGGGAAGCGCGGCGGGATCCCCACCTATCAGGAGCTGCAGCACCCCGCGCAACGTGTTGAGGGGGAGCGAGGGCAACTCCAACCTCATGGGATCACCAGGGCCGGTGAAGGCCCACATTGGGTGAGTATGGCGCTGGAGCGGAGCGATGCGCCACCGAATGAATTATGATGCGGAGCATCCTACGATCATCCCGTGTACACTTCGACATTCCCCAAGCCCCGAGAGGACATACGGTGAGACCTCGACCATACGCCATTGGACACAAGGTGAACTGACTCCTCTTCAAACCGTCACTTTCCACATATGAGACATGGCTACTACCTCATGCTTGGACCTTGCATATACTTAGGTACGACGGAGATGACCATGGAGGATCCAAGGACCAAGGCCAAACATGGAAGAGGAGAAGGAAGAAGAATATTGGAGCAAGATAGGACTTTCCCGGATCATCCGGACCCCCAGCCGGACGATCCGGACCAAGCCTGGATGATATGGACCCCCACCCGGACGATCTGGGTGATGTGCCCGAAGACACCCGAAGCTGCTCGACGATGCCGGATCATCCGGACGGTCCCCCGACACCCGGATCATCTGGGCCACCATCCGGATCTTCCGGACCCCGCCTGCGTGCGTGACTTGGGCCGAAGCCCATGTACCCCTTCGCCCCTCACTTACCCCTTCGTGGCTTAGACTATATGTACTCCTCCCCCTCCTCCATTTGAGGGTTAGCATAGGTGATGCGGAGCATCCCACGTTCATCCCCATGTACACTCCGACTAATCTCCAAGCGCCAAGAGGACATATGTCGAGACTTCGACCATACGCCATAGGGCACAAGGTGAACTCACTCCTCTTCGAACCGTCACTTTCCACATGTGAGACATGGCTACTACCTCATGCCTGGACCTTGCATACACTCAGGTACAACCGAGATGACCATGGAGGATCCAAGGACCAAGGCCAAGCATGGAAGAGGAGAAGGAAGAAGAAGCCGGGAGCAAGCGGTATTACCACCCAGGCCCAGCGGTACTACCGCTTATCATCACAAGCGGCACTACCGCTCTACATCCGCTCCACTTCTGCAAAGTCGACAAACTTCGAGATCGAGCGGCTCCAGAGCGGTACTACCGCCCATCATAGCAAAGATTACCCATAAGGCTTCAAGCGGTACTACCACCAAGGACTGGTACTACCGCCTGCTCAGGCATTGTAATGGGCCGAGCCCATGTACCCCTTCGCCCTCACTTACCCCTTCGTGGCTCTAGACTAGATATACTCCTCCACCTCCTCCTAGTTAGGGTGAGCAAAGGATTAGCTCATGTTTGTGTGAGAGCTTTGCTCATCCACTTGGTTACCTTCTCCTCGGAGACGTGCCTCCATCGGAGAAGATCCCTCCAAGCGGATTCAAGACCCCCTCTTGGGTGGCCCCCATCAAGACCTCCTCCTCACGGAGAAGAACCGGTTACCTCTTGTATCGTCCTTTGTTGATCGTGGATCGTGTATCTCTCTTTGTGTTCATCGATCTAGCGCATGTGTAATCGAATCTTGTTGGTTTAGGTGATTCTCTTGTGTTTTCCCCCGTGATTTCGCTCGTGCTCTTCCGCTCGTTCTTCGTGTTCCTCGTAGGGATCCTCTCCAAACGTGAAAGATCATCCACATAGGGTTCCGCCCTACATCATCTTGGTATCATGAGCCACGTTGATCACGTTTTTTGAGCCCCTACCCCGTGTTTTCTAGCTTGATTTTGTTGTTTTCGTCCTAAATCCGGAAATCCCCACCAAAAATAGCCCCCAAATTTTTTTGTGATTTGTTGGTTTGATGATGTTTTGTTGATTTTGATCCATGGATTTGCTTGGTTTCAAGTGGATCTAGCATCTCCCAAGTTTCACCTCTTTCCATCCACAAAATCCATCCAATTTTGCCCCGAAATCATCCTTTTCCGCCCTAAAATCGCACCTGTTCGATCTGCGAAGAATACCGACATCGAGCGGCATTATCGCTTTCTACGGTACTACCGCTTAGCACCACAAGCGGTACTACCGCCCACAAACAGTACTACCGCCAGGCCTCTTTCAGCTGATACAATGAAAAATCCCGACACGAGCGGTACTATCACCATCCGAAGCGGTACACTACCATGCCGCTTCAAGATTCCGAGTTTCACCATTTTCATCATAACATTTCACTCCGAACTCCGATTTGACTATTCTTTGGCTCGTTTTCAAGCTATCGACGTGCCCGAGGTCCTCACCTTGGTTTCACCACCTTTTGACACCATCAAATTTTTGGGACTTTGGCATCTTTGTCTAGGGCTTCCACCACATCATCCGCAATAACACCATAGCCTTCCGCAAACTAACCCTTTTTGTTCACCATAGCATTTGAGGTTGTTTGAGTAGTGACTTGAGTCTCCTAAGGTGTTTAGGCTACTTAGGGACCGTTGCTTCTTCATCAACCACCTCCATAACTTCCGCATAGGCTTGCCCACCATACACTTCCGCCACCCCAACTTAACCCAATCTTGTTGTGTTGAGAGTTGTGTCTCCTAAGGTGTTTCGGCTACTTAGGGACCGTGCTACCAACTCCGACACCGTGTATAGCCCATCGTTCCACTTCCTCATTGCCAAGTGCACACTACCACCGCTTTCTGCTACAACCTTTTTGACATTTGACGTTTGAGATTTTGAGTTCGCGGTTTTTTCGTTTCCTAAGGTGTTTTGGCTACTTAGGGACGAGACTCCATCATCTTGGTTTCTACATCAAGAACACCGCCACTCATCATCGCCGGACAGTAACCTACATATCATATTGGTATTGTGGTATCACGACATTGTATATTCCCCTTGCCATTGCATTGTTAACCCCTAGCCTGTTTTTCGTTACTTGCCTATCGAGACTAGCCATTTGAGTATTGCGGAAACGTTACTTGTGCACATTCGTGATCATACTTCCCATAGCATACATACCATATCACCGTGGTGCATATATTGCTATCATATCTTGTGTCACAAGTTTGTTCCCGCATATACACAATTGCTATCTTGGTTTGTGCATTGTGCAAAAGTGGCCATAGAAAAAAAAGAGAGAGAATAAGCATTTAAGCAAAGAAAAAGAGAGAGCAAAGAGCTTGTAAGCAAGTGCCATAGCATCATACCACATTGCATATAATATTGTCATATCCGATCATCTTGGATCAAACACCGGGAACCATTCATGCATACCATACTTGGGATAGAAGTTTATGCATTTTGCATATTATAGGTTGTGCACAAGTGTCGTATCCGCCTATTGAGCAATCGTGCTAGCGTGTCTCTTGAGTTGGGCAACAGGAGCGTTTTGGTGGATTCCACATTTTGAGGTCATTCCTTGGTTGCACGGCCCCATTTATCTATCCGTGTGTGTGTTTCGGTGTGCCATTCATTGCTATTGGTCTACTTGTTTCACTTGCGAATTTGTGAATCTCTTTCAACATTATTTACTCTTGCTAACATTTTGCATCAAATTTTTGTGCCACTATCCTCACCGAGCTCCACCAAAAGCTTTACTTGTGTAGGTGTGAGAAACCGACAAGAATTGGTACCAATTGTGCTATTTCCTTGTTACACATTGAGTGATCATTGATCCATTTTCAACATCGGTCAAGGTACATTTGGTATAAGTTCTTCTCTTTCTCCCACTCATATTTGCTCGAGTCTTGTGATGGATAGGCAAGGCATTTCATCTCCGGTCTTGGACAACAACGACGGCGCGAACAACTACATCACCAAAATGTCCATCTTCGGACTACAACACGAAATGCAAGGAGCACAATCTACCTTGCAAGAGCGCATCGAGAACCTCACCATCGACATTCATCTCTCCGAAGCGAGGAAAAGGGACTACATCGACAACAAGCTTTCCGCACAAAAGGAGGAGCAAGATGCAAGGATGGAGGAGATTCGGGCCTTGATCAAGTCTTCTTCCCCTTCGCCATCTTCAAGGCGGCGACGTTCAAGCCACAAGTCTTTGGAGTGCCCAAGCGATGCAAGCGCAAGTCATCCACGTCCACATCTCCATGGCGACCACCATCACGTTCGTGATCCACATCGTCATGAAGGGCAAGTCACCTCCAAGCAACATGTGCACGACGAGGACGAACAACATCTACTACGAGCTCAAGTGCGACATCGACACCATCAACATGAAGATGCTCCACAAGCGTAAATGCCCAAGTCCCAACAAGCCCTACTTCACGCCAGTACAAGCTTCATGAGCAAAGGAGAAGACCACGAGTCGAGCACCACCACGACGGAGCTACGGCTACACCAACCACTTCGGCATCTTCACCAAGTGCTATGAAGGCATCTTCGCCTTTGGACATACGACATCTTTGCCTACTTCCCATGAGTTTGCCTACATCGACATCTTCAACAACAAGGCGACCACCCACGAGCGAGGGCGACACTTCCATATTCGGAAGCCCCTCAAGGACGATGGCCGAGCATGGGAAATTCCCTTCGGTCATGGAGACGAGCTACGAGTTGCCACATCATATGGGCCTCATACAAGACGGCGACAAGAAGGTTGAGTATGGGACTATCCCTTCAACCAAGGCGGCGATAGGAGTTGAGCATGGAGACATTTGCACCAACATCTCTCCGACACCCACATATCTGGAGATGACCCAATTGCCATGTGAGGAGAGCCACCAACCCATGAGTGAGATGAGTAACTCCACCCTATATGACATTGAGTGCATTTCCTATGATAGGATGAGTGTGACCACCACAAGTCCCACACTTGAGAGCATGCCACACATATATGTGAGGTTGAGAGCCATTTGAGTGACTCCACCAACCATGCGAGTGAGAACATCATATTGGAAGTGAGTGAGCCACAACACTTAGTGAGTGAGGTAGTTGACACAACATGTGAGGCCACCATGATTTCTAACGACTTCACCTCTACTCCTAGTGTGTTTTCTTCTTTGGTGCTAGGTCTCCTACATGACGACATGCCTATCCTCGACGAGTCCATCCCTCCAAAGGGAAAACCGATGGCCATGGTGGACAATGATGCACCCCCCACATGGTACCATCAAGATGAAGATGACAATGATTGGATCTTCGACACCTCACCTACAATACATGAGCGATGCTCCAAAGGTAACATAGGTGATGGTGCTTCTCTTGTCCCACTAGTGGACTCTCTAGACATCGATTGCTCCTATGATGTTGACCCACATATTACCATGCTTCATGCTAGTGAAACTTCTTCATGTCTTGACTTACCTATTTATGATGAATATGATGATGAGCATGTTGAGTTGCCTAGTTGTGATGCTATGCTTCATAGGATATCTTGTGAAAATTCTATTGGTCACTTCATGTTTGACAATCCATTGAACTTGTCATATGCTATGAGTGAGATCTCCCATAAAGCCTCATTTCAATCTCAACATAGTAACTATGCATGCCCCATTAAAATAAATCACATTTGCACATATGGCATAGATGACTAGATGATGTTCATTGGCTTTTGTTTTTCATGTGATGATATTTCCATGCTTACTTTACATGATTTGCTAATTCATCTACTATACCATGCCATGATCACATTGTTCCAAATATGCATTGTTTTGGATGTTGTCAATATTCTCCATGTGATGTTTCCATTAATGCTCATGAGGAGACCCCCATAGTTTCCTCATACATATTAGGAGATCTTGATGCATTTCATACTTTGCATGATTCCCATGATAGTGTACACCATATGCATTCCATGAATAACAATGCTCTAGATATTTCCCATGATGCATTACACAATTTGAGTCTCCATTATGCTATACATAACAACAAACCTATCATGATGGATGACATGTTTCTATATCACGCATCTTATTTATTTGAGCATTGGATATTTGGTGCTAACCAACACAAGCACGTATGCGTCATGATGGATGATGCGTACATCTACCACGCACACAAAATTTTCCCTTTGTCTTTGTTTTGTGTAGGTACTCACGTATACTCGTCAACCTCTCAATCCCAAGAGTTGACGAAACGAGCTCTTCAGAGCAACGATGACTTGGGATCCCATGGACTATCATTCCCACCATTCCTTTTGCGCAAGGACTACGCGCATCTCTTTTACTTGTCTCTCACACGGCTATGGGCTATTTACCACTTGTCACCTTATGCTCATTTTCCCGTGTTCACTTTGCATGTTATTTTTACTCCTATGCCTTTGCCATGCAATTGTGACCCTTTCTTGCATCTACCCATGATTCACCATTATGATAATTCTATGTGTATTTGCATGCTTGGTGGAGATACTAGTAGCTATTGCCATGATTTTTTTGTGCCCCATGCTATTGATGCTTGTTGTGTTGGGAGAGTCATGTTGACTCATTGCTATTTACATATGGCCTCTCGCCAATACATTGATGATACTTTCCTCATATCTTGCTTTCATGCTTGTGCTATGTCATGTGATGTATTCATGCACACTATTTGCACCGATGACATGATTGCCATGATTCCTTCTAGTACGTTGCATCTTCGCACTACTAGCTTGCTTGACTTGACCATTATGATTACTTGCTTGGTTGCATCACCCATGTTCCACTCTTACTCGCTTTCTTGGGTTGATGACATATATGTTCATGCCTCTCACATGATATATCTTGTTCATTATCGATTGCCTCCAATTGTTGCATCTATGCTTATTGCTCTTGGAGACTTTGACACTTTACTTGTGATGCATGCTTGTTTGATTGAGCCTATTGTATTTGGCTGTTCTCGCATCATATGACTCCATACTATGAAATGCTCCCTTGTTCTTTCTTATGATGAGCATGATGCATACACTTGTTGGGTATGTTACCACACGAATGTTAGGTTTTGCATTTACGCTAACCTCATTCGTTTTTCCGAGTGTTTGTCATGTTCGTTCATTTTGCAGGATTCACAAGGCGATACCGTCATGAGACATATTGGTTATGTGAAGGCATACAAGATGCGCAACTCCATCATCCTTGAGAAACTCCTAAAGGTGACCTCCTTCCCTTTGAGCCATCCTCAAGTACGCATATTCGATGGGCCATTCTTTCATTGTTGTTTCCTTCTTGTTGTCTACATGATACATCTATTGGATGGAGGACCGTCATTGGAGATGGACCCTATGGACCTTCAAGTTGAGGAGTGCTCGGACTTAGTGGATTCACCAACGGACCACCATTTCTACCATGACATTGAGCCATGGTACAACAACTCCCATAACAAGTTTGCACTTTATACATGGATTGACTTGCATTATGATTGCCTTGGTGCATCTTGTATTTATATGTCATCCATGATATATGAGCTTGTGCATTTCCTTAGCAAATTTGTTGTGATCTTTCTTGATGGCATATTCATACATAATGATCACATTGCCGACCATCAATTGCATGATAACATAATCATATTGAGCATCCATTGCCATATTTATGCTATTGATAAACCGTATCACTATGACATCATTTTGCACCGTGGTTGCCTTGATCATATTCACAACACATTTGTGTGCACAATGAATGCTTTTGCTCCCATGAATGCTTTGCATATCATTATATATCATCTTGTTCAACTTCATGCGCTTTGTCATGAACAATCTTGCCTCACGGACTCATACTCCCTTGATGGACACTTTGTGTGCGCTAACCATTATATTTCGGAGTGTCGCTTGTGTTTGCTCTTTTTGCATGTGTACCACTCCGGCGACACCATGGAGTACTTGGATTGCGCCATGTTTTCAACTCCGTCCAACTCCCACTCCATCCACGACAGCCGTTTCCATGGTGATGACGATCACGATCCGAGGTCGGATCTTTCTCAAGGGAGGGGAGATGATGCGGAACATCCCACGTTCATCCCCATGTACACTCCGACTACTCTCCAAGCCCCAAGAGGACATATGACGAGACTTCGACCATACGCCATAGGGCACAAGGTGAACTCACTCCTCTTTGAACCGTCACTTTCCACATGTGAGACATGGCTACTACCTCATGCATGGACCTTGCATACACTCAGGTACAACCGATACGACCATGGAGGATCCAAGGACCAAGGCCAAGCATGGAAGAGGAGAAGGAAGAAGAAGCTGGGTGCAAGTGGTACTACCGCCCAGGCCCAGCGGTACTACCGCCCAGGCCCAGCGGTACTACCGCTTATCATCACAAGAGGCACTACCGCTCTACATCCGCTCCACTTCTGCAATGTCCGACAAACTTCGGAGATCGAACGGCTCCAGAGCGGTACTACCGCCCATCATAGCGGTACTACCGCTTGCGCGCCTCAAGCGGTACTACCGCCCGAAGGACGGGTACTACCGCCCTGTCTGTGCATAGTGTGTTGGGCCGAGCCCATGTACCCCTTCGCCCTCACTTACCCCTTCGTGGCTCTAGACTATATATACTCCTCCACCTCCTCCTAGTTAGGGTGAGCAAAGGATTAGCTCATGTTTGTGTGAGAGCTTTGCTCATCCACTTGGTTACCTTGTCCCTGAGACGCGTGCCTCCATCGGAGAAGATCCCTCCAAGCGGATTCAAGACCCCTCTTGGGTGGCCCCCATCAAGACCTCCTCACGGAGAAGAACTTCGTTACCTCTTGTATCGCCCCTTTGTTGATCGTGGATCGTGTATCTCTCTTTGTGTTCATCGATCTAAGCGCATGTGTAATCGAATCTTGTTGGTTTGAGTGATTCTCTTGTGTTTTCCCCCATGATTTCCCTCGTGCTCTTCCGCTCGTTCTTCGTGTTCCTCGTAGGGATCCTCTCCAAACGTGAAAGATCGTGCACATAGGGTTCCGCCCTACATCAATAGGTTTAGCTCATATTAGAGATAGAGCTTTGCTCATCCATACGGATCTACTCGATGAGAGAGACCGCGGCCCCTCTACGGAGAAGATCCACGTTGGATTCAAGACCTCCTCACGGAGAAGACCCCTTCAAGACCTCCTTACGGAGAAGAAACGGTTAACCTATGTATCGTCTTTGTTGATCGTGGATCATGTATCTCTTTGTGTTTCGAGGATCTAGCACATGTGTGATTGTTCTTGTTGGTTTGAGTGATTCTCTCGTGTTTCCCCTCGTGATTCCTCCTCGTGTTCTTCGTGTTCTTCGTGGGATCCGCTCCAATCGTGAAAGATCGGGCCACTAGGGTTCTACCCTACATCATCTTGGTATCATGAGCCACGTTGATCACGGATTTGGAGCCTCCACACCTTGTTTTCTAGCTTGATTTTGTTGTTTTTCGTCCTAATCCGAAAATTCCCACAAAAATAGCCCCTAATTTTTATTCTTGTGATTTGTGAGTTCTGATGAAGTTTTGTTGATTTTGATCCATGGATTTGCTTGGTTTCGAGTGAATCTAGCATCTCCCCCACCATCCATCCACGAAATCTCATCAATTTTGACCCCGAAATCATCCAATTTCCGCCCAAATATTCGTCCCGGAGAGGAAATCCAGAGCAGTTTGACCTGCCCGGATCATCCGGACCTTCTCCCGGATCATCCGGACACCTCCTGGATCAACTGGACCCTCTCCCGGACGTCCGAATAACCCATGCACCCAGACAACAGGACCGGAGCTGACGAACCCGGATCATCCGGAAGTACTCCCGGATCATCCGGACCTCCTCCGAGATGTCCGGCTAACCCTGAAACTGACATGGCTGAATTTTTGTTTTGTCCATAACTAATTCATCCAGAGTCTGTTTGACGTTCTTTAGCTCGTTTTGAAGCTATTGACATCCCCTATCCCACAAAAATACTACCTCCATCATTTGATTCCATCAAAATTTTGGAACTTTGGCATCTTTGCCTAGGGCCACCACAATATCATCCGCATTACCACCATAGCCTTCCGCAACCTAACCCGTTTTGATCCCCATTGCATATGTTGTTGCTTGAGTTGTGATTTGAGTCTCCTAAGGTGTTTCGGATACTTAGGGACGGTTGCTTCTTCATCAACCACCACCACCACTACCGCATAGGCTTGCCCACCATACACTTCCGCCATACCAACTTAACCCAAATTTTTTGAGTTGTGAGTTGTGTCTCCTAAGGTCTTTCGGCTACTTAGGGACCGTGCTTCCAACAACTCCGACTCACATAACCCAATAACCCTCCACCCTCGCATTGCCTACTCGCAAAAACCATCATTGCATTTCCACAAACACCACCGCATTCCGCTTCCATCATTTGACTTTTGTCCTTGAGATTTTGAGTTGTGGTTTTTCTGTTTCCTATGGTGTTTCGGCTAATTAGGAACGGGTCGACATCGACAAAACCGCCACTCATCATCGACACGGACGGTAACCTCGATGACACCATTGTATATTCCCCTTGCAATTGCATTGATAACCCCTAGCCCATTTTGCGTCACTTGCCTATCGAGACTAGCCATTTGAGTATTGCCGGCAATGTTACTTGTGCACATTAGTGATCATTAATCTACACCTCCCATTGCATACATACCATATCATATTGGTATCATCATCCATTGTGTCACAAGATTGTTTCCGCATATACACAGTTGCTATCTTGGTTTGTGCATTTCGCAAAGTGGCATACAAAAAAAAATAAGCTTTTAAGCAAAAGAAAGAGTGAGCAAAGAGCTTGTAAGCCATAGCCGTAGAATCATACCACATTGCACATAAGATTGTCATGTCCGATCATCTTGGATCATCTTGAGAGAAACACCGGGAACATTATACACATAGCATACTTGGGATAGAAAGTTGATATACCTTTGCATCTTATAGGTTGTGCACAAGTGTCGATCCGCCTATTGAGCAATCGTATAGCTGCCTCTCTTGAGTTGTGCAAGACGAGCATTTTCCGTGGATTCCACATTTGGTGCTCATTCCTTGGTTGCACGACCCCATTTATCTATCCGTGTGTGTGTTTCCGTGTGCCATTCGTTGCTATTGGTCTACTTGTTACACTTGCGAATTTGTGAATCTCTTTTAACATTATTGACTCTTGCTAACATTTTGCATCAAATTTTTGTGCCACTATCGTCAGCGAGCTCCACTATAAGCCTTATTTTTGTAGGTGTGAGAAATTGATGAGATCGGTACCAATTGTGCTATTTCCTTATTACATCATTGAGTGATCATTGATCCATTTTCAACATCGGTCAAGGTACATTTGGTATAGTTCTCTCCTTTCTTCCACTCATATTTGCTCGAGTCTTGTGATGGATAGGCCAGGCATTACATCTCCAGTCTTTGACAACAACAAAGGCGCGAACAACTACATCACCAAAGCGTCCATCTTCGATCTACAAGGAAAAATGCAAGGCCCACAATCAAGATTGCGAGAGCGCATCGAGAACCTTTCCATCGACATTCATCACTCCGAAGCAAGGAAAAGGGACTACATCGACAACAAGCTTTCTGCACAAAAGGAGGAGCAAGATGCAAGGATGTAGGAGATTCAGACCTTGTTGATCAACCGTTCTTCCCCTTCATCATCCTCAAGGCGGTGTTGTTCAAGTCACAAGTCTTCGGAGCGCAAAGAAGATGCAAGCGCAAGTCTTCCACGTCCACATCTCCATGGCAACCATCGTCAACATTGTCATGAAGGACAAGTCACCTCCAAGCAACATGTGCACGACGACAACGAACGACATCTACTACGAGCTCAAGTGCGACAACGACACCATCATCATGAAGATGCTCCACAAGCGCAAACGTACAAGTCCCAACAAGCCCTACTTCACGCCAAGTCCAAGCATCAGGAGCAGAAGAGAAGACCGCGAGACAAGCACCACCAAGATGGAGCTACGGCTACCACCACCACTTCGGCATCTTCGCCAAGTGCTATCAAGGCATCTTCACCTTTGGACGTACGGCTTCTTTGCCTACTTCCCATGAGTTCACCTACATCGACATCTTCAACAATGAGGCGACCAACTACGAGCGAGGGCGACACTTCCATCTTCGGAAGCCCCTCAAGTATGATGGTCGAGCATGGGAAATTCCCTTCGATCATGGAGACGAGCCACGAGGTGCCACATCATATGGGCCTCCTACATCAAGACGGTGACAAGAAGGTCGAGCTAGGGCCATCCCCTTCGACCACGGCGACGAGCATGAACCTCTTCAACAACATCAAGACAGTGCCCATATTGGACTCATACTCCGAGTCAAGCTACGCGACCGCACATGGAGACATTTGCACCTACATCTCTCCGACACCCAAATATGCTGAGATGCCCCAATTACCATGTGAGGACAGCCACCACCACATGAGTGACATGAGTGACTCTACCACATGTGACATTGAGTGCATTTCCTATGAGAGGATGAGTGTGACCACCACTAGCCCCACACATCAGAGCATGCCACACATCCTATGTGAGGTTGAGAGCCATTTGAGTGACTCCACCAACCATACGAGTGAGAGCATCATATTGGGAGTGAGTGAGCCACAACACTTAGTGAGTGAGGTAGTTGATACGGCACATGAGGCCACTATGATTTCTAATGACTTAACCTCTACTCCTAGTGTGTTTTCTTCTTTGTGCTAGGTCTCCGACATGACGACATGCCTATCCTCGATGAGTCCATACTCCAATGGAGACGACGATGGTCATGGTGAATAATGATGCACACCCACATGGTTCCATCAAGATGAAGTTGACCACGACTTGGTCTTCGACACCTCACCTAGAACACATGAGCGATTCTCTGAAGGTAACATAGGTGACGGTTCTGCCCTTGTCCCACTAGTGGACTCTCTTGCAAATGATTGCTTGCATGATGTTGATCCACCTATTACCATGCTTCATGCTAGTGTGACCTCCTCGTGTCATGACTTACCAATTTATGATGAATATGAGGATGAGCATGTTGAGTTGCCTAGTTGTGATGCTATGCTCCATAGGATATCATGTGAAAATTCATTTGGTCACATCATGTTTGACAACCCATTGAACTTGTCATATGCTATGAGTGAGATCTCCCATATTGCATCATTTCAATCTCAACATAGTAACTAGGCATGCCCCATTAAGATAAATCCCATTTGCACTTATGGCATAGATGACTAGATGATGGTCATTGGCTTTTATTTTTCATGCAATGATATTGCTATGCTTCCTTTACATGATTTGCGCAATTCATCTACTATGCCATGCCATGATCACATTGTTCCAAATATGCTTTGTTTTGGATGTTGTCAATATTCTCCACGTGATGTTTGCACAAATGCTCATGAGGAGACCCCCATTGTTTCCTCATACATATTAGGGGATTTTGATGCATTCCATACTTTGCATGATTCCCATAATTGCGTGTACCATATATAATCCATGAATAACAATGCTCTACATATTTCTCATGATGCATTACACAATTTGAGTCTCCATTATGCTATACATAATAACAAACCTATCATCATGGATGTCATGTTTCTATATCACGCATCTCATTTATTTGAGCATTGGCTATTTTGTGCTAACCAACACATGCACGTGAATATCATGATGGATGATGTGTAGATATACCACGCAGACACAATTTTGCTTTTGCCTTTGTTTTGTGTAGGTACTCATGTATACTCGTCAACCTCTCAATCCCAAGAGTTGACGAAACGAGCTCTTGAGAGCAAAGATGACTTGGGATCCCGTGAACTATCCTTACCACCGTTCTCTTCGTGCACCAACTTTGCGCATTCCTTTATTTGGCTCTCACAAGGCTATGGGCTATATATCACTTGTTACTTTATGCTCGTTGTATCTTGTTCACATTGCATGTTATGCCTCTTTACATGATTTTGCCATGCAATTGTTACCCTTGCTTGCATCTACCCATCATTCACCATTATGCTACTCCTATGTGTATTTGCATGCTTGGTGGAGATCTTTGTTGCTATTGCCATGTTTATCATGTGCCTCATGCTATTGATGCTTGTTGTGTTGGGAGAGTCATGATGTTCCATTGCTATTTACCTAGGACTTCTTGCCAATACATTGATGATAGTTTGCTCATATCTTGCCTTCATGCTTGTGATATGTCTTGTGTATTATTCATGACTACCATTTGCACACATGACATGCTTGGCATGCTTCCTTCTAGTACGTTGCGTCTTCGCACTACTAGCTTGCTTAACTTGATCAATATGATTGCTTGCTTTGTCGCATCACCCATGTTCCATTATTACTCGCTTTTCTTGGGTTGATGACATATATGCTCTTGCCTCTCACATGATATATCTT
Source organism: Aegilops bicornis (assembly GCA_021605145.1). Classification (NCBI taxonomy): domain Eukaryota; kingdom Viridiplantae; phylum Streptophyta; class Magnoliopsida; order Poales; family Poaceae; genus Aegilops; species Aegilops bicornis. The sequence continues at coordinate 36,052,591 of CM038669.1, forward strand.
GATCATTATCGCTTGCCTCAATTAGTTGCATCTCTCATATCACCTTGTATTGAGTGCCAACTTGCTATGCTTATTGGACGTGGATACATGGACATATTACTTGTGATGCATACTTGTTTGATTGAGCCTATTGTATTTGGTTGTTCTCGCATCATATGCCTCCATACTATGAAATGATCCCTTGTCCTTTCTTATGATGAGCATGATGCATACACTTGTTGGGTATCTTACCACATGAATGATAGGTTTCGCATTTCTGCTAACCTCAGTTGTTTTTCCGAGTGTTTTTCATGTTCTTTCATTTTGAAGGATTCACAAGGTGATACCGTCATGAGACAACTTGGTTATGTGAAGGCATACATGACGCGCGACACCAACATTTTCGACATCCTCATAAAGGTGAGCTCCTTCCAATTGAGCCATCCTCACATATGCATATTGGATGGGTCATTCTTTCATTTTTGTTTCCTTGTTGTTCTCTACATGATACATCTCGTGAACGGAGGAGCGACATAGGAGATGGACCCTTTGGACCTTTAAGTTGAGGAGCGCTCAGACTTCTTGGATGCACCTTTGAAACTCCACTCACGCCACGACATCGAGCATTGGTACATCAACACTCCTTTGACACATTGCACCAACACATATATATTTGTTGATTGTGTTCCCATATGTCATGCCCGATGGACATATCATACTCACCACAAGTTTGCACCCCATGCATGGATTGACACACATTATGCTTGTCTTGTTGCATCTATTTCCAAGTCATCCATGATATATGAGCTTGTGCATTTCCTTAGCAAATTTGTTGTGATCTTTCTTGATGACATATTCATACATCATGATCATATTGCCCAACATCAATTGCATGACAACATAATCGCATTGAGCACCAATTACATTTTCATGCTTTTGATAAACCGTCCCATTATGACATCATTTTGCACAATGGTTGCATTGATCACATTCACAATACATTTGTGTGCACAATGAATGCTTTTGCTCCCATGAATGCTTTACATCTCATTCCATATCATCTTGATAAGATTCATGCGATTTGTCACGACCAATCTTGCCGCACGGACTCATTCTTACATGATGGACACTTTGTGTGCGCTAACCATTGTATTTCTGAGTGTCGCTTGTGTTTGCTTTTCTTGCATGTATACCACTCTAGCGACACCTTGGAGTACTTGGATTGCGCCATGTCTTCCACTTCGTTCAACTACAAGTCCGTCCACGACAACCATTTCCATGGTGATGAGGATCACGATTCGAGGTCGGATCTTTCCCAAGCGGGGGGAGATGATGCGGAGCATCCTACGATCATCCCCATGTACACTTCGACTACTACCCAAGCCCCAAGAGGACATACGATGAGACCTCGACCATACACCATTGGACACAAGGTGAACTCACTCATCTTCAAACCGTCACTTTCCACATATGAGACACGGCTACTACCTCATGCTTAGACCTTGCATATATTCAGGTACGAGAGAGGACCATGGAGGATCCAAGGACCAAGGCTAAGCATGGAAGAGGAGAAGGAAGAAGAAGATCAGAGCAAGACAGGACTTGCCCGGATCATCCGGACCCCCACCCGAACGATCTGGGTAATGTGCCCGAAGACACCCGAAGCTGCTCGACAAAGCCGGATCACCCGGATGGTCCCCCGGATCATCCGGACACCCGACACCCGGATCATCCGGGACACCATCCGGATCATTCGGACCCCGCCTGTATGCGTGACTTGGGCCAAAGCCCATGTACCCCTTCGCCCCTCACTTACCCCTTCGTGGCTTAGACTATATATACTCCTCCCCCTCCTCCATTTGAGAGTTTGCATAGGTTTAGCTCGTATTAGAGATACAACTTTGCTCATCCATACGGATCTACTCCACGAGAGAGACTGCGGCCCCTCTACGGAGAAGATCCACGTTGGATTCAAGACCTCCTCACGGAGAAGACCCCCTTCAAGACCTCCTCACGGAGAAGAACCGGTTACCCTATGTATCATCTCTTGTTGATCGTGGATCGTGTATCTCTTTGTGTTTCGAGGATCTAGCACATGTGTGATTGTTCTTGTTGGTTTGAGTGATTCTCTCATGTTTCCCCTCGTGATTCCTCCTCGTGTTCTTCATGGGATCCGCTCCAATCATGAAAGGTCGGGCCACTAGGGTTCTACCCTACATCAAATACCTTCACCACCATCGCCATCGTCAGCCCAACCAGCTTCAACTCAGCCAGCCTGGACAAGATGTGCGTGACCCGCGGGTAGACAGGCTCCGCGTGCCCCCAGCCAGAGCTTGGTTCCACCAGCGCCGTCAAAAGAAGAAGCAGGGGGCTGAGCACGGTGGCGTCCACGTACGCCCATTGCTTCTGGAACCCCCTCGCATCCGGGCGGAGCGTGAAGTCGATGTCAGAGCTCGTGGTTGCCGCCACCGCCTGGAGCGACACGCACCCCGAGCGTTGCCTGCCGTCGACCAGGCGGAGCGAGAAGAAGTGGCGGAGCAAGGCCACGGACGGAGCAATGCCCATGAAGGCCTCGCACAAGAAGGCGAAAGCGGAGAAGAGGATGATTGATCCAGGATCCAGATGCAGCGCGTGGATCTGGTAGTGCGAAAGCACGGCATTGAAGAAGTCAGAGAACAGAGGCAGCAGGCTGGTGAAGAGAGCGTGGAGATGAAGGGGGATTTGGGTGGCCTCCATATCAATTAAGGCCTGGGAGGTGGGCCGGACCAAAATCACATTCCACTCATTGCAATCGGCGGCAAGGGCTTGCCCGACCTTGTCCAGCCCCTCCTGGTTGAACACCGTGGACCAGTCCAGCGCTGGATCCGGCCCCGGCGAGGGCTCCGCGGTCACACGGCCTTTCCCCTTCTTCGACCTGGGAGCCATGGCGATGGAGTGAATTGGAGCTGGCGTGGAATCTGGTGAAGAAGGCGCAAGCTCGCAGGAAGGAAGGGGAGCGGAAGGCGAGCATAGTGGGCAATGATGGCTGGGCCGCGTTTGCCAGGCAGTTATCAAGTTGGGCAGTTGCCGAGGCGGCGTGGGGAAGTGGAGACGCCCGCGTCCCATCAAGTGCCACACGTCGACTCGGTCCGCAGGAGATTGGGGCCTGCGGCGCTTCGCCCTTGCCCTTTGGCTTCGCCTCGAAGCCAAGTCCGAGTGTGACTTGGGTCCGGGGGCTACTGTCGGTGTTCTAGGAACCAGGGTACCCACACTTGCCTGCCTGCGGCCCATGGCGTGGCCCCATCAACGGCCTGGTACGGCCCATCTACAACACCTTCAAGAAAAGACCCTCACGAGAGGCCAAGCCTCGCGAGGCGGGCGACATAAAGACCTCCGGAGGGAGCGGCTTCCTCGGGCTACCACCTGAGGAGCAGAGATTTCTATGCAGGTGCCCACCTCATGAGGTTGAGGTGGTGCAAGCCATGAAGATGAAGGCCAGGCGGGTGCCAGCGAGCGTAGAGGAGCAGGTTTCCTCTTAGGTGCAAAGGAGGCAAGCGTAGGCGCGGGGTTCCGAGGAATCAGCCAAAGGTTTCCATTCCCGTGCAACAAGACCAAGACCGCCAGGACGGCAGGACGGCTGTCATAACCGAGCCCACCATAGCGTCACGACCAAAAGCTTTGCACGCGAAGACCACCTTTCGTCAGGATAAGATGTACTACTTTTCCCCTTTCAAATTGTCCACTATTTGATCCCTTCCGTCCTACGTTTTGGGGGAAGAGGACCGAGGCCACTATAAATATAGCTTAGCCACCACCATAGGAGGAGAGAGCTCTCTAGATCAAATCCAGACCTCACCAACTCACAACCGCACCAGAGCAGACCTCGTGAGGTTGTTCTTCCCCTGTACTAGTTCATACTCAGCTCCTCGTGAGGCTAATCCACCCCAAAGCAGGAGTAGGGTTTACACCGCAAGGTGGCCCTAACATGGGTAAACTGCCGTGTCCATCTTCTTCCTTGTTCATCGAGCTAGGCCGTGGGGGAGACAAACTGTTTAGCTGAAGAGGTTGAGTTCTTCACACACGCCCCAGAGTTCAAACCTTTCTTGGGTCTGCGGAGCCCTGAATCCGACAACTTCCTGCAAAACTATTTGCTAGGGCTTCAAAGCCAAAATTCTCGGATGTTGCACTTAGACTTATTGCTTCCAAGCCAACGCTTCAGATGTGGGTGTTTAAGAAGAATTAACTTCTCTTGCAGGGTTGGGTCTCCAGCCGAAAATCATTGACTTCTGAAGACAATGTTGGGGACCTGAAAAATCTTGTTGGACTAAAGATAAAATGCCAAAATGGTCTTACCATTTATTTCGTCCATGGATTTCTTGATGAACATCCTATATTACCCTCAAAGAATCTTACATTTCAGGATAGCTTATGTCGTCAAATGTTTGTCCTTCACAATACTCTTGGTGAAACCTTTCATACTAACGGCACTATAGGGTACAACTCCAAAAGCTACTGAATGGTTCATGGATAGTGGCTGCACTAACCATATGACTGGTGATCGAAGTCTTCTAATGGATTCCACTCTTCGACCATCTGCAAAAAGCCATATCACATTTGCTAACACTAGTAAAAGCAAGGTATTGGTGGTAGGTAGGGTTGCTATCTCAAACCTAATGTATGTGTCAATGCTTTGTGATATTGACATGATTGTGATATTTGGAAAATATCGATGCACTCATGAGCTTTCAGCTCCATACACTCCACAGCAGAATGACGTCCTGGAGCGCAAGAACAGGACTCTATTGAGATGGCCCATACAATGCTTGATGAGTACAAGACTCCGCAAAAGTTCTGGCCTGAAGCCATTGATACTGCATGCCACATTATTAACAGAGTATATCTTCATAAATTCTTCAAGAAGACATCTTATGAACTACTCACTTGTAAGAATCCAAACGTTATTTCAAAGTCTTCGGTGCTAGGTGCTGGATAAGGGATCCACATCACACTTACAAATTTGCACCGAAAGCACATGAAGGTTTTATGCTTGGCTATGGAAAGGATTCACGCACCTACAGATTCTTCAACCTCTTTCACTATAAAGTGGTTGAAATGTAGATGTACGGTTCGATGAGACTAACGGCTCGCAAAGAGAGCACCTGCCAAATGTGCTAGATGAAGTTCCAGCTAGTGAAGCTATCAAGCTAATGGGTATTGGAGAAATCATACCCACTGAGGAACAAGGCAATGAAGAAGTGATGATTCCAGCCCCTGCTCAGTGTGAAGACAATGATGCGATTGAAGACAATGTTGAAGATGAAGACAATGATTAGCAATGGCAAAGTCTTTGCCCTGTCCATTCTCGAGTTGCTAACGAAGTTTAGATTGAGAAGATAATTGATAGCATCAATGTACCAGGTCCAGTTACTCGATCAAGAGCTACACAGTTAGAAAACTTCTGTGTGCACTTTGCATTCGTATCCATATCCGAACCCAAGAAAGTTGATGAAGCCTTTACGGAACCAGAATGGATTCAAGCAATGCAAGCAGAACTTCAACAATTTGAGCTCAGTAATGTCTGGGAGCTAGTCAAACTTCCTGATCCACGCAAGCACAATATTATTGGCACCAAATGGATTTATCACAAAAAACCAAGATGAACATGGTCAAGTTGTCAGAAACAAAGCTCGTCTCATTGCTCAAGGTTACACGCAAGTAGAGGGAATTGACTTCGACGAAACTTTGCTCCTGTGGCTAGACTTGAAGCCATTCGTGACATCGCTAGCCTATGCTAACTAGAATGACATCCTCTCGTATCAAATGGATGTAAAGAGGGCCTTCCTCAACGGTAAAATTGAAGAAGAAGTCTATGTACCTCAATCACCTGGTTTTGAAGATCCCAAGCATCCTCACATGGTTTACAAGCTCAACAAGGCATTGTATGGCCTCAAACAAGCACCTCGAGCTTGGTATGACACACTCAAAGAATTCCTGAATAGCAAAGGCTTCAAACCTGGTTCTCTAGATCCCACTCTCTTCACGAAGACATATGATGGAGAATTGTTTGTATGCCAAATCTATGTGGATGACATTATCTTCGGCTGCACTGACAAAAGATACAGTGATGAATTCGGTCATAGGATGCAAGAGGAATATCAGATTTCCATGATGGGGGAGCTGAAATTCTTTTTTGCTGTTCAAATCCGTCAACAAAGCAATGGCATCTTCATTTCTCAAGAAAAGTATCTGAAAGATGGTCTGAAGAAATTTGGAATACAAGATTGCAAAGGCTACACGACGCTAATGCCAACCAAAGGTCAATTGGGCTCCAACGACAATGGTAAAGAGTTCGACCAAAAGTTATACCGCTCCAGGATTGGGTTTTTATTTCACTTATGTGCATCTAGGCCAGATATAATAATTAGCATTTCCATGTGTGGCTGATTCCAAGTGGCACCAAAGGAGTCACATCACCTCTTGGTGAAGCAAATACTTCGATATTTTGCTCACACCCCAACACTAGGATTATGGTATCCAAAGGGCTTAGTGTTTGATCTAGTTGGATTCTCAGATGCTTATTATGTTGGTGACAAGGTGGATCGCAAGTCTACATTAGGCACATGCCGTTTTCTTGGGCGATCACTTTTGTGATGGTCTTCAAAGAAGTAGAACTGTGTGTCACTCTCTACTGCTGAAGCTGAATGTATTTTTGTTGGATCTTGTTGCACTCAGCTTCTCTGGATGAAGCAAACTCTCAAGGACTATGGCATCAACAAGAAGATGGTGCCCCTATACTGCGACAATGAAAGTGCCATGAAGATTGCAAACAATCCAGTTCAACACTCTAAGACAAAGCACATTCAGATCCGCCATCATTTTCTCAGAGATCATGTATTGAAGGAAGACATTGATATCATTCACGTCAACACTGAAGAGCAATTGGCAGATATCTTCACAAAACCCTTGAGTGAAAAGAGGTTTCGCAAGCTGCTATGTGAGCTAAATATCATAAAATCCTCAAATGTCCTATGAATGGACACACATCCTAACGCTTAAGCATGTTGATGACTTAGGTGCGCATCACACGAAGTAATGTATGTCTTCAATTCATGAAGATATACACTCTAAGTGTGAAGATATTAATGTGTAAATTGACTTCAGAGCGCCATGATAATTGTGCGCTGTGTCTGGGTCTAATACTTCATATACGGTGGGAAATGCCACCACCAAATTTTAGTTTGGCCTCACATACAATGCATTATCTTCATAATCGATTTATCTTCAACATTGGATTTATCTTCATGACTTATCTTCACATTTTATATTTGGATCTCATTGCCTCTCTCTATATATAGTAATGCTAAACTAAGCGTGAGTGTAGAATAACTTATTCTACACACCAGTAATGGCACATACAAAATGTAGTAATACGGTATAAAAAATATAGTAATTTTTGTAAAAATGTAGTAAATTATGAAATTGGGTAGTAAAAACATTATTTTCCGGATTACTACATTTTATACAATGTTTTACTATATTTTGTACATAGCGTTACTAGGGGTGTAGAATAAGCTATTCTACACTCACTCTTAGAATAGCGTATATATAGAGTGACACCATTCTGATCCTAGGATCAGAATAGCTATTCGGATCACAGGGCCCCTATATAGTCCCGATGGGTTGTTTCCGAACTCCAGAAAAAAAAACAAGAATTGGCCCGCCCGGCCGTCTTCCACCTCCCGATCCCCACATCTCCCACGGCCGTAGACCCACCCCGCGCGCCCCCAACCCCGGACCGCTGCCGAACCACCGCCCCCGGCCCAGCGCACCTCATCCCACAACAGCCACCGCTGCTGCCTCCTCCCGAAACGCCGCAGCGTCTGCCTCCTCCCCCGACCGCCGCTCGGGTGCTTTCTTCCCCAGCCTCCTCTGGGGCCGCCTTCTCCCCCGACCGCCATCGGGGCGCCTCCCCCCTAACCTCCGTCAGCGCCGCCTCCTCCCCCAATCACCGTCGCGGTCCCCGTCTACCCCAACCACAGCTCCTCCACAGGCCCCTGTGCTTCCATCCCCACCTCGCAAGATTCATCACGACGACCCTCCATTGCTGTCGTTCGCTATCACCGGCGACCCTCACCCACTGGCAACCCTCCCCCGTTGCCGTCTACTTCCTCTCTTCTTCATTCCTCACCTGCCGAATGGGCTCTGCCAGGAATTTGGCTACCGGATCCGGCCGTCCCTACACCACATCCGTTTGATGACCCATGAGCAGACGTAAGATCGATGGACACCGATGTTGACCACCGCTGCACTCGCTGCCGCATTTGGACTGCAGCGATCACCGAGTTAGACCTTCCCCCGCATCACAATTCTTCCTTCTCTCTGTCCATCGACGTGCACCGCCGTCCACCCTATCTTCCCGCCCCAGGTGATGAGCGCCACTGCCAACCTCTCTGATGACCAACTCCGGATCTTGCTGCCCCACGAGAGCCCCCCGCTTAATGCTCCAGCGATGCATGCCCCCTCGCCCCCACTCCTGTCTCCACCTTCCCCGGCGACGCCCACCACTCCATCTAGCTGCTGCTCCTGTAATTTCTCTTTTTCTTATTGGTCTGACCCGTCGTGCATTGGCATCCAAAATCCTGTCGGCAGAGGTCCCCGTGTGGCTTCGTTCATGTAATCGATCCTTGTCCTCCGTCCTACAGAACTGAGAGCACCGGCGTCGAGGACACTGGCAAAATCTTGCGGGGCACGTGAAGGAGCAGTTCAGTTTCTGCAGTGTGGGTGTGTCGTGCGCGAATAGATGCCTGAACCAAAAAAACTGACTTTCAGCAACAGTTGGTTATACCTTCTAGCAATTCGTTTGTGTTTCTATTAAAAAGACAGAAGTTCACACTACAAAATGTGCACAGTTCATTTTGTAAAAAGAAGATGGAAAATAAAACAACAGAAAGTTCACTCTAAAAAATGCAACTTTTCAGAATTCAAAAAAATAAAACTTCTCAATGTACAATTCAGTTTCTGTTTCTCTTTTCCAAAAATAGCAATAGAAGTAATACGTTGAATCTATTTGTGTTTATGTCTCGAATAAACTAAAATAATAAGAACAATTGCCTCTATTAGTGCTATGTGTTACACACCTTCCGAAATAAAAAAGAATAGTTTCATGCGTGAGTAGGGAAAGTACAAATTTTCTCAAAACATTTCAATTGATCGATATATAAAGTCCAAAAGAACAAAAATATTTTAACAAACAAAACCCATTAGTATTGCAAAAAAAACTTTTAGTTAGCAGGACGAGAACCGAGAAGTTCAAAGATGGAACCTTGGGAAGCTCAAAAAAAGTAGTTAAAAAGGTGTTTATTGTAAAACTAAAATTTTCGCAGTTAGTAAAGAATAACCAAGTAATTCAAATAAAAAGCAGAGTAGTTCAATTGTCGGGGGAAAACGACACCTATGGGACCACTGGAATCCCTTCTACAATTGGCGGGCGCGGGGTCATGAGAAGAGCAGGTCTAACAGAAAGCACACGGATCGTTTACCCATGTACGGGCCGCGAGGATGCGTAATACCCTAGTCCTGCTTTGGTGGATGTATTGAGTGTTATTGCGTTCTTGAGCTAGCTACAGGGTGTAACTTGCCCAAAAGAGCCGAATCCCTCTCCTGGTCGCCTCGGGCCTCCTTTTATAGGCAAAAGGGGTCGCCACAGTGGCACACAGGAGGTGGAAAGGTCTAAAATGTTGCGAGCTTATCGCCCGTATTACAGGACAAGACGCATTTAATGCATCACTTAGGTGTCCCTTACCTTTATTGGGGACAAGAACGAGGCCCGTCCCGTCCGTCGCCGCCTCACCTTGCTTCGACACGCGCCCAGGCCAGTGATGCATGTGGCGCCATGTAGGCAGGCAGGCAGCTGAGGTGGCGCGATGGTAGGGTCTTCACGAAGATCGGCATGCCACCACGCAGGTGCTTGCTGAATTGGCTTGGAGGCCGCCCATCGCCAGGCAGGTGCCTGCCCAGCTGGTTGAGCTAGCAGCTGCTTGGGGACGGCAATGGAGTCTTGGTCGACGAACTGGTGGTCAGCCTTGTTGGCGCCCTCGGCAAGGGCCTTGCCGGGGGCCCAACAAGGGTCTTGCCATGGTGTTGCAGTTGTTCCCGGCCGGGGGTCTTGTGGATTCCCTCGGCTGGGATCCCGCCGAGGGTCGCCGTCTTCTGGTCCTCATCTGATCTCACATGTTTATGATCTTGACAAAGATCTGCATGCCACCACGGAGGCGCATCCCGAGCCCTGGTCCCAACGTAGTTGGTTGAGTCGGAACCCGTGGGCTCAAGGGTGGCTTGCTCCGTTGGTGTTGGGCAAGTTGCCCCGACAAGGGTCTTGCCAGGGGGGGGGGGTCCACCACGCCCTCTTGCTCTTTGGTGTTTCTGGTCTTGGCATTGCCTTGACCGTCTTGTGCCTTCGGCTTCACTCCGGCTTCCCTCCCATGCCCTGCTAGGTGTGGCCGTGGCGCGTGGCTCTGACTGCCCGTGCACAAGTAAAGGGGTCAAATTACACCGACAGGAGCCCCGGGCCTGTGCCACACATAAGCGCGACATGTTGTTGGGCAGGCCTAGAATGGTGCGCGGGCAGGTGGGGCGGATTTTTACCGCAATAACTGTTTGTCCACTGCACTTCCCCATGACCCGCGTTGAACGCGCGATGTGGAGGGTCGTGCGTGACGTGGGGGTCATGCATGGGGCGGTTCCCGCACACATGCGTCACATCGTGGTAAAGACGCGGCTCGCGCCTTCCCCATAAAAAGAGGGAGGCGTGGAGGTGCGGCTCATTTACTGGGTGGACTCGGGTCGCAGTCTTCAAGGCGCCCATGCCCCCATGATCACTGGGCGGCGAACGGTCGCTTCACCCGTCCCCTCGATTCTGCTCACTCGCCACGTGTCCTCCATGCAGGTGGCAAGCGGTGGGGGCAGGAAACCGGGCCATCGCTGATTGGGGCAGCGGGTCGGTCCTGATTCCCTGTGCCTCCGATGGCTGGATTGGCCGAGGAGTGCGGGCTGACGCCTCGCCCAAATCTCTTTATAAGGAGGCGGGATGTCACCCCACATTCTCCCAGCATCCATCGTCTTCCACTTCCGCTCTTTCCTTCCACCCGTCATGGTGAGAGGGGGCGCAGGTCCTTCGATAGTGGGGGCGAGGGTCGCCGCTCGACAGCGCGTTCCTCCTTCCCACGAGCTCGTGGCGGTGGAGCCGGCTACGAGAGGAAGGGGGAGGGGGCAAGGCCGAGGTCGCCGCGGTGGTCGGGGGAGAGGGTGACGAGGTGGCGATGGCCGTGCCTCCGCCAGCGATGCCTCCCACGATGGAGGGCCACGTCGGGGACCAGCCCCGCGAGTTCTTCATCAGGCTGCGCCGGCCACCGCATCGTCGTCTCCGCCTCCCACTCCTTTCGCTCAGGAGATGGAGCTCGATCCGCCCCAGACCCTCAGGCTGCACATGAGGGGCTGCGGGAGCGGCGGCACGCGGGTCGACGTCGACTTTCCTGCTCCTCATGTCATGTACCTCCGTCGTGGATGGAAGATGTTCACTCGCATCCATAGCCTTATGGCGGGGCTCGTCCTCTACTTCAAATTAATGGAGGGTGACCTGCTCTCCGTCAAGGTCTTTGGAGATCTTGGAACTCGTCTAAAGGGCTGCAGGGAGAGCTCCTCCGACGATGAAGATTCCTCCTTGAGCGGGAGTGACGAGGAGGACAGCGGCAGCGACAACGAGGGAGTCAGGCAGCAGGATGCCGACCCCGACTTTGACTGACCACGCCGCCCCTCCCTCGGCCTCGCACCCTGCCGAGGGCCTTCCTCGCCAAGCTCTCCATCGGGGCGCTCCCCTTTGTCTCCTTGGGCGGCGGGCGTAGGAGGGCCGGAGAAGGCGGGTGGTAGCCGTCAAGTCAGAGTATGCGGGCACCGACGCCTTCATCGCGTATTGCCGGCCCGCTGCCTCGTCTTCCAGCTCCTTTCCCAGCACCAAGATGTTCTCTTGGTGCCTTCTGCTCCTCGCACCTTGCCTAGGCGCTCCTTTTGCCCTCCCGCTGTCTTGTTCCACCTTCTGAGGAGAGGGACAAGAAATGGATTGCGGGCACCTTATCTCTTTTTAGTTTGTAAGCCTGCGGGCACTTGTTAATTTTAAGACTTGTAATCCCCTTGCTCATGTTTCTAATTCCGTATGAATTGTACCTGTATGGGATGTTTTTAATGAAAAAGGGTGTTTGCCGGGTTCTTTGTGCGTGAGTGAGGCCCATGCCAAGGACGAATCCTTGTTATTTTTAAGATAAACATTGTCGCCTGGCAACAGGCCTTGGCGTCTCTCCACTTCAGTCGACCATTCTCGCACTCTTGGCGGAGGCAGGGGTGAAGTAGAGTTAGGCCCCTCGTTTATTTCCTTGCCACCGCGACTACGACCAGATTCCGACCCAGGAGGTAGCTCTTGGGTACAGGAAAGGGGGAGCACGGTGGTTTTAAGAATGTAAACGAGGTTTCACATGTCCCAGTTCTATATGGAAAATGCATAACAGGGGGATGGCAGACTTATCTGAATCCGCAGCCCCCGACAACCCTGGCTTGCCGTGGTTGGATCCTTGTATCTTCTGCCCCCGACAGTCTTGGCCTGCCGGGGCCGGAGCGCCGGTTCGTTCTCTTTTTCCCAAGCGGCTCAGCAGAAGTGTCCACGTGCCGTGCGAACCAAAGAGAACAGAAAGACACACACTCGACCTCTAGGCTAGGGGTTAGTCGCCGCTAAGCACTATCAACCCTAACCGAGGGAGGGACTTAACCTAGTATGCATGCTATAACTTAGGGCACCAACGCTTCATTTATTTATGCTCAGGGTCTGCGCCTGGCTTTATACAGAGGGTTACATGCCTTGCCGGCAAAGCTTGTACAAAAGGTGGCTTGCCGGGAGGCCCGGCAAGCCGTGCCTTATGGTTAAAACTTGCGAAGATGCTCGATGTTCCAGGAGGTTCTCACTGGGACAGCATCTTCGGTCTCCAGGCAGACTGCGCCGGGCCTGGTGACTCGTATTACCCAATAAGGGCCTTCCCACTTCGGCATCAACTTGTTGGAACTCTTGGCCGACTGAACGCGTCGAAGAACAAGGTCGCCTTCCTCAAAGCTTCGGGCATGAACCTTGCGGCTATGGTAGCGGCGCAAGGCTTGTCGGTAGCATGCTGCTCTCAATACCCGCGAAGACGATCTTCCTCAAGGAGCGTTGCGTCATCTTGCCGCAACTGCTCTTGCTCAAGCTCGTCGTAAGCAAGCACTCGAGGTGACCCGTATATGAGTTCTGTCGTGGGTTTGTCACGGCAGATGTCCTCGTGAAAGGACTTAGTCGTGGAGCCATCGCTACGGGTTAACTTGAAGGGGTTAAAGCGGACGCAAGGACACGAGAGTTTATACTAGTTCGGCCCCTTCGATGAAGGTAAAAGCCTATGTCTAGTTGTGATGGAATTGATGGGGTTTCAATGACTAGGGAGCAAACAAGCTTCGCCTAAGCCTCGAGTTGTGGTTGTTCTGTCTCAAACTGGCCACTGGTCATCCCCTTATATACATGGGTGACGCCTGTCGGTTTCTGAAGTCCCGACGCCGTTCATAGATGTATCGGCTCGGTATCTACTATTCCTAACTTACAATACAAGTTACATGTCGATGCCGGTTTACAATTACAGGTATGAACTGCTATGGGGCCATAAGCCCTCATCGCCTACCTGGGCTTTTAGTATGTTCAACTACTGATGAAGTTAACCCGGCCTGTCCTGGCCGCTTTACCCTTAGTGGTAATATCCCCAACATTAGGCCCTATATTGATTTGAACAGGTTCATGTCAATCCTTAGCCAAATAGAAAACTTCATCCTCTGCATTTTGTATAATCTGGTGAACCGCCGTGATGTCATCTTCTCTGATCGTCGTGAACCGGCATGATGTCACCTGTCATAACGTTATCCATGTCATCTTTTGTTTAATAGATCTGCGAGAATCGAGGCGACAGCTCCGTTTCCAGGCCCACGACCCCTCGATTTTCGCGCCTGACACATGTCCTTTGCCTTATAAATAGGCCCGAGGGGTCATTTCTTTTGCCCCTTCGGTCCTTTCCTCTTCGTCTTCCTTGCGCTGCCCTGCTTCAGAGCTCCGCCGCCGCCGTCGACTTCAGCACCATCCTTGGCCGCTGCATCAACTCGGCGATATCGTAACACCGCTGGCGACCTTCCTTTTCTTCCTCGGCCCGGTAAGTCTTCTTTCCTTCCCCGTAGATCTGTTCTAGGGTTCTTGTGTTCTTCGGTGTTAGTCAGTTGCTTCCTGTTCATATAGCAGTCTTCAGACAAACCTGCAAATCTCTGTTCTATGTAGCGGTAATTTTTACCATCCGTTTGTCCTCACGCCTCTCAAGGCCATAGATCTATCTGTATCTTTGCTCATGGATTCAGCATCTGCTCCTTTTCAAATCTTGAATATTTACTTCTTTTTCTGAACATGCTCCAGATCCAAAACTGTTAAGTAGCACTGTGAAACCTGTTTTCACCGCAGTTCTGAGTCTGCATCATTTTTAGACCGGGCGGTTTAGCTTTGTAGAAAAAATTGATAACTCGGCATATACCATTAGTCCCCTTACTGAACCGCCAGGATCTTAGCTAAGTACTCCCGCTTTATAGAACTCTGGTTTATGGATAACTTCTTCTGGTTTAACAATGAATGCATCAGTATATATCCTTCCAACATATTCTGGAACCGGTATTAATGTTTTGTAGATTGCACCATGGCCAAGCAAGTATATGAGTGCAATTGGGTCCCTTCTCGAGTGACCGAGACGCAGCTAGAGAACTTAGTCAAAATTGGCACTTTGGGCGAAAAAGATGTCATTCACTGGAGGGTCCCTGGCCCGGAAAGTTCTCCGGAACCCAAGGATGGAGAAGTTGTTGTTTTTGCTGACCATCTGGCCCGGGGCTTTAGTCCACCCGGTTCAAAGTTTTATCGGGATGTCTTGGCCAACTTCCAACTGCGTCCACAAGATATCGGCCCTAACTCCGTGAATCAACATTTGTCACTTCCAAGTGCTCGTGGAGGTGTTCTTTCAAGAGGAGCCCTCGGTTGAACTATTCGTAGATTGTTTCCATCTAAACCGCCGCATGTAATTTCACGGACGGCCCCAACACGTAGATAGGTGGCATGGCGGTTCAAAAGAGAAAAGAAGTCACTTATCCTCACGCTAAACTGCTGTACCATCCCAAAGAATGGAATGCAACATGGTTCTCTTGCCAAAGATACTTCGCCGATGGAGAAAATCCCTTAGGTTACCGTCCGAACGGAGCAGTTAAGCAAAACACATCCCTTCCCTGAAAGACTGACTACGAGGGAGAGAAGCAAATATGCTCCTCAATTATCCAAGCTCCCGGCCTTCATGGCTATTGGGTTGACCGGAGTTGACCTTGCCCGCTGCTGGATATCTTGGAGCATACTACCCTTAAACCGGCGCTCGGTTTGATGTGCGAATACACAGAAGACTTAAAAGACCCTCTACGGCACATTGAAGTCCAGCTTTCAGACGATGAAGTCACTGAGGCTGTTAAGAAGATGTTGAATGAACCTGAGACTGCCTGCGCTCAAACCGGCCTGGTTCCTTTTTCTACCAAGAACAAACCGCCAGCTGTAAACCTCATATCATATACCTTTATGAAATCTGGCCAAGGTTTAAATACCCTCTGTTAACTTTAACGTCTTTCAAACAGGGTGATGATCCATTTTGGAGCAAAAAGACTCCTCAGGAGAAACCGGAGAAGACAATCCGCCCAAGTCCAGAGTTGTGAAGAAACCGCCCATCGAAGAGAACCACTTGCCTCCTCCGATCCACCAGCTGATGATGATGTGGGTAACCCGGACCTTGAGGTAGAATTTGACTCACTTGGTTTACTTTTCTCACGCCTTATTGACAATGATCATTGTCAGGATGAAGCTGAGGCCAGTCATGCTGACACTATAGAGGTAATCACTCTTTCTTCCGATTCAAATCCTTTCCCTTCACTAAAAATCCGTCGGGCAAACCGGAAAGTTAAATTCTCTCATCCTCTTGCTTACTTGGACCGAAACTTTCTTATGAAGACACACCAACATGGAGCTCGCCGCACCACCTGACACAGCGGTCAGGTAGTTACCTCCGCCGGTTTCCCGAACAGTCCGGGTCGGAAACACCGTCCAGAGGTCTCTAATTGTTTCATCAATGCTTACCCTAAAGCGGGTTGTATCCGTCAACCTCTTAATCCCTCCGACTCCGATTATCGGGGCACTTCTCATTCTTCTTCCCATGAAGTCTTCAGCCACCCAGCTCCCAATCGCCGGTGTCAAAACCGGCGGATCTCGGGTAGGGGTCCCGAACTGTGCGTCTAGGCGGATGGTAACACGAGACAAGGGACACGATGTTTTTACCCAGGTTTGGGCCCTCTCGATGGAGGTAATACCCTACTCCTCGCTTGATTAATATTGATGATATGGGTAGTACAAGAGTAGATCTACCACGAGATCAGAGAGGCTAAACCCTAGAAGCTAGCCTATGGTATGATTGTTGTACAAGAGTCCTAGCTGAATACGCCGGTGGGGGAGGAGTCCTTGTCTTGATCGCCAAGTCTTGTGGAATCTTCCTTGTATGCGGCAACTGTCCGGACTGGCCCATGAGTATACGGCCATGGGGATCCTCGGCCCAATCCAACTGATCGGGAGACGACGTGGTGAGTCCCCCCTAGTCCAGGACACCGTCAGTAGCCCCCTGAACCGGTCTTCAAGTTAGGGACGCTCCTCGATTCTTCTGAATTGTTCTTCATCTTCGGTTGCCGGTCTTGAAAACTGGTTCAACAAATCTCCTCATCTTCGATCTTGAGGATCGCCGAAATGCATTCGACGAGTTTACACGTCGGGTATCCGAGGAGCCCCTTTAAATTTCCGGCCTTTATCAATGCCTTGTTATTTTTATGCCACACCTCGGGTTTGAAGTTGTTCCCGGGCGACAGCGTCCTCTTGCGTCCGAGCTCCAACGCCGGACTGCATTCGAGGTATCTTTTGCAGCCGAGCACCAATGCCGGACTGCTTCCCAGCTCTAACGCCGGAATGTATCCAAGCTCCAACGCCGGACCATGTATCCAAGCTCCAACGCTGGATTGTATCCGAGCTCCAACGCCGGACTATGTATCCGAGCTCCAACACCGGACTGTATCCGAGGTGTCATAAATCACATTGGTTCAAAGAAGTTTGAAGGAGTTTAGCCGAGCTTAATGCCGGAAATGCCCTCTATGGAGCCAGCCACTAGCGCCCGAGCTTTACGCCGGACTGCTTCCGAGGTGGTGCACCACCCCGAATGTGGGCCGATTTTTGTCAATATTTTGATTGGTGCAATTTATTCTCTGCCGAGATACATAGCCATAGCCCTCAAGGTGGGTATCGGGTCTAAACCCGAGATGCACATGAAGGATGACATAAGACCGCCGATCCCGTGAGAGCCGAGACTCGGGTTGATTTGCAAAATCGGTCTGAGGGTCAAGTCCTAGCTCGGCGAATACTTGGGACACAAAAGCGGCGTGCTCAGTCCTCGAGACTCGGGTTGGAGTGCGGCCGACCAACCCGAGGATCAAAATCTCCTCGAGCTGTATTGCACTTATAATTTTCTCGCATAGAATGTGCAATGCAAGAGCCCCGAGACATCGGGTCGGGTGGCAACACCAGATCATGGGATCGATGTGCCCCTTTAATATTTGTAAATAATAAGTCCGAAGCCCAGTAGCCCCCAAGCCTTAATGCGGGCACGGGTGGCCGAATTAAGGATTGATATCCATAGTAAAATCACAAATTATGTGTAATGACTCTATGTATCCAAGTACTTTATGTCATTAATGCTCGGATCCGCATTGTACAAAAACTTTGTTGAGGGACCATCGGCTTCAACCTCCTCGGCCAAGAGTCGAGGAGTGTTTAATCTACTTTATAAAGCCTTTATGAGGGCAAAGATTTACGACAAACAAGGCAATCTGGCCATACGGTTTTATAAACAAAGGTACTGTGAGAGATATGTTATATTCTTGTTTAATGTAAGAAATGTCTTCCAAAGAAAATAGTCCCGCTATCGGTTCCTTTCTTTGGGTTGTCATGCTAAGCATGATCATGAAACCTCAGCTCCAATGTAAGAGCAAAATATCGAGGATTTAGTTTGGGAGGCGATTTTATAGCCCCCGGTAGTGTTCGGCGACAGTCGAGGTCAAGCCGTAGAACACTTCGCCATTGTTATGCATGGCCCGTTGCTTAACACCGGCCATCGGATCGCCGACCAGTTTACGCTTATTGTGACAGCCGCCGGCTTTCTCCACCGAGGTGCTTAACCATGTGAGCTGGAAGCACAATCGCATGGTTCTCCCTTTGCACACCTAGCCGAACAAAGTGGAACGTAGGAGGCAAGCGCAGGAGCCGCAACCCAACTATCGATCAAGACACAATTGAAACCGGTGCATATATAGCAACATCCGAGAATATTTTTGCCGAATCTCTAAAGGTGTCCGGCGTTGCTGTAATCATGAGACTTGTGCTGAAAAACACATATATAGTTTAAAAGTGCCAAAAGCTTGGAAAACCAAAAAGTCGGTAAAAACATGACGCCCAAACAAGATCAAGTGTTCGGTGCCAATCCGAAAATTGGACTTTAGAGAAAAAAGGTGCTTCAGTGCTTTTAACATGACACATCCTATCTCAAGACTTCAGCTGGTCAGCCTACGGCTTCAGCCTCCCATCACGAAGGCGGAGTACTTCTCATTAGGCCAGTTTAGAAAACTAAACTCTAGCGGTTTTGAGAGAGAAATTAGGCTCCCCGGCTAATGACCGCACACTCGTGTCGAAAAAAGGAGTGATAAATAATAATAAAAACTTTGCAACAACTAAGAAGAAAAACACTTATTATAAAACGGCTCAAATAAACATAAGAGCCCCCAAGTGAACTGGGTAAAAGAATGATTGTATGTACCGAAGTGCTTATATCATATCTATGTTCAACCGAACTTTAAACGCATCTTAACCGACTGTTTGCTTCTCCCTCTTCGGTCAAGGACTGAAAAGTGTTATGTACTCCATCTGTCGAGACTATCGACGGTGTTTCCAATAACTGTGCAATCAGGCCATAAGGCTGTAACGAGACAAAGCGCGGCCAGGAACTTATGCTATATTACTAATAAAGTGTAAGAAGCATCTTGAAGAAAATAGTACCCCCACCGATACCTTTCTTCGGCGCTCATTGTTAATATGAGACTTGTGCAATAGATTTTTTGTACTCATGAGTTCCGTTGTGTGCCGACCATGATTGAAAACAATAAGAGCGCTAGCTTTCGGCTTCACCTAGTCTGAGGTCCGGCTCGGGTGACCCGATCGTGACAATCGCAGAGGTGCTCCCTTTACTCCCTAGCCGAACAATCGGGAACGTAGGGGTAAGCACATGAGCCAGGCAACCCAGCTTGCAAATCGCTTAAGTCAATATGGTGCATATTGTGGCGTAATACACGAACAAGGAACGAAGCCGTACAAGTATAATCATATGCAAGAGGAAAAAGCTTCATGAAGGAAGCCCCCAAATGAATTGGGTATTTGAATTTATGCGTCACAAACAAAGTTTGGACAAGGAAAATTTTTACAAGCTACTTTTTTCCAAAAAAGTATAATGCTTGGTCGAGCCGAACACAAGTTAAAAATTTAAAACTTTGAGCATGAAGGCAACTTAGCTGGTTAATGTGTTCGGTATTGACGACGCGGTCCGAGCTTGATGCGGGACAAGGTTCCATCCCCCAACCCGGTCCCGAGGTGGTGGAGCAAAGAGCTCGGCACTCCGAAGTGGTGACATAGCACGATCAATGCAGGATCGGCAGTGATGTCAAGTCCCTGCATGGGGTAATGAAGTGTTAATGAAGCCCCCGTCCAGCCGAGGTGACGCTTAAAGGATATAGTCCGCTGGATCATTTTCCGTGCACAAAAATAGAGCAAACCGGAGATAATAGTAAGAAAAATTCATTGCATAACAAATAATTTATGCAAAGTGAGTAATAAAGAAATATGGCCTGGCGCCAAAGTCAATGTCGATGCAGGGCGGCGTGATGCGGTAAAAGGCATGGCAAGGCTTGAATTCACTGTGTCGGTTCGAGTTCCTGATGCGGCGTTCGCCGGACTATGTACGGAAACTGACCGAACCATCATGCGACCGTCGATAATGCGGCCACCACTTGATAGACCTGGTTTATTTGTTGTAGCAATCTGAAGAAAGGTGATTCCCAAAATTGGGACTCGATCCGCAGACCCATTGCCTGACGGGTGATAAAGCGATGACATGACGATGTCGACAAGGTTGGCTCGCCGAGGCAAAGCCCTCGGTCCGGCTAACGTGATGAAGCTGGTTGGCTAGTGACGCCAAGTCTCCGGAGTAGGTTGATGAAGAGATGATGAAGCCCGGGTCCATAACGTGATGAAGCCTCGGTGTCGGCCGATGAGTCAAGTAGGTCGGGCGTGATGGATACTAGCTTGAAAAAGCAGCGGCGACCCTGCCGATGCAGGTTGTGACGTGGTCGATGCCGGCTTGATGAAGTGACCGTGCGGCGATGCAGGTGTGCCCGCTCCGTGTAATCCGTGGGGTGGCGATGTTGGTGATGATTTATCCTTCGCGATGTCGGACTCTTG
Source organism: Aegilops bicornis (assembly GCA_021605145.1). NCBI lineage: Eukaryota > Viridiplantae > Streptophyta > Magnoliopsida > Poales > Poaceae > Aegilops > Aegilops bicornis. The sequence continues at coordinate 36,073,271 of CM038669.1, forward strand.
TTCGGCTTGCCGAGATGATTATCCAAAGAAGTTGAGCTTGGCTCAACAAAGTGACGACATGTCTAGCGCAGGTCGGTAGCCGTGGAGCAATATTGCCGTGCCGGGTTTGACACCAAAGATGATGTTGAAGATCATGTTCAAAGGATTTGAAAGTTAGTGGGATGTGTTAGGAACAAAACACAATACCCTGTGCATTTAAACTTCCTTCAAGAAGGATGTCCGAAATCCCGTTCATAAAAAAGACGAACTGGGTCGGATTCGCTGCGTGCAGTAAAACAGATCCGAAAAGTGATGCACTAATCGGAAGGTTCCCGGAGTTCGGACGGTCGGATCAAGCTAAAATTCTGAGGGGTGGTAGATATAGGAATTCCGCAGCCGATCAACGGTTGGATCTTCCAAAGGAGGTCCGAGCTAGAAGCTGGACACCACGCCCTAAACTCGTTCGGACCTCGCCCGTGTTCAATCTTGACTCCGATATATCGGAGATTGCTGCAGATTCCTCCATCGGAACTCGATGGAATTTTCCAGGGTTGTTGTAGAACCAATTCCGCACAATTCCACCGAAGCAATCGTTAAAACAACACTTGAGGAGGCGGTGGCGGCGGACACAAGTCCGCTATCCAGAAAAACAGTACGGTCGCCCGAGGGCAATGTTGACGTTGAGCCCCGGGCTCCTCGGACGATTCCTCCATGATCTTGATAGAGATCGAGCTGATGTTGATGAAGGCCCTCATCCGAACATGACGATCGGAGGTAGAAGCGCAATCCTTGGTCGAACCAAGGTGACTAGTCGAGCTGGTGACGAAGATGCGAAGTCGCGATTGATCTGGCAGCGAGCCATCGACCTTTTGCCGAACACACAGCGAAACTCTCAATGAAAGCACCAATGTCGGTGTCAAAACCGGTGGATCTCAGGTAGGTGGTCCCGAACTGTGCGTCTAGGCGGATGGTAACAGGAGACAAGGGACACGATGTTTTTACCCAGGTTGGGCCCTCTCGATGGAGGTAATACCCTACTCCCGCTTGATTAATATTGATGATATGGGTTGTACAAGAGTAGATCTACCACGAGATCGAGAGGCTAAAACCCTAGAAGCTAGCCTATGGTATGATTGTTGTATATGAGATTGTCTATTGACTAGCCTTTGGCCTCGGTTTATATAATGCACGGAGGCCTAGGATAACAAGAGTCCTAGCCGAATACGCCGGTGGGGGAGGAGTCCTTGTCTTGATCGCCGAGTCTTGTGGAATCTTCCTTGTATGCGGCAACTGTCCAGACTGGCCCATGAGTATATGGCCATGGGGATCCTCGGCCCAATCCAACTGATCGGGAGACGACGTGGTGAGTCCCCCCTAGTCCAGGACACCGTCACCCACCACTCAAGATTGTGCATGGGTGAGCCGTTTTACTAATAATTCCGCTTGATATAGTCCTTTACATATTTACTGGATTCATCTATCTTTTCTCTTTCAGGACGAAGCCTAAGCCCAGCAAAAAAGCTCGTCTGGACAAAGCGACGGAAGAAGATGACACTCCTGAACCGGCCAGAACAACAGACCCGGAAGAACCCATGCGCAAGGATGTGATGAATGATCCTCCACCGCAAGACCATGATATTCTTTATTTGAAAAGGCGCATGACGATGCTTGAGGTCCTGTTAATCAGCCCACGAGCCTCGTCCAAAGCCCGACAAGACAACAAGCCCCTCCAAACATCTTACGACAATCGGCGACCCCAATGCAAACCGTGAAGCCAAGGATGATGATGTCATTATTACTAGCTTTGGTCATCTTGAGCAAGGGCAATCTTGCCGCTTTGTCCAATCACAATCGCTGCGAAGGATGAGTTTGTGGCCTTTGGTAAAGGCAAATGGAACCTTGACTTAGCTACTTTTGCCACTCTGGACCCCCAAGAACTTAATTACGGCTACCTGAATCGACTTTATACCAGCCGTGATTGCGAAGCCGGTTTGATAAAATGATGAAGGATAAATATGAGGTAAATTCTATATGACTCTCCTTATGTACTTCAATCATCAACTCCAATAGCCCCAAGTGACGGTTTAAGATAGGAACTTAAACCGGACTTTTCAACTTGAACCTTTTAGTACATCTTTTCTTTGAGATTGTAGCCCCAAGGGCGGTTTAACGTAACCAAGATAAACCGGGACTTTGTCTGCGTAAGAATTCCAAAGTGTCACTAGAAGATAGAGCAAATACACATTAGCCCCCAAGTGCCAAGTTGAATACTTGTATTGATCTTGTGACTTTTATGAAATTTGTAGGATAAAAAAGCAAATATGCATTAGCCCCAAGTACCAAGGGCATAACTTGTTATGTGGTTGGAACTTCAATTACGCATCATAATCTTTTAATCAAACGATGACCCGTATGCGGGGTGATACGGCGAGGAAGAAAGCCAAGTTCTTTGATCTTCAAGAAATCCTGAAATCTCAACAGACGAAACCTCGAAAGCAAAAGACGAATTAACCAGCCCTTTAAGCCGTCATGGAAAAGCTTAAAGAGGATTTCAACAAGAGCAGGCAGATTGGGCCACTAAAAGACCGCTTACTTCAAAAGGCGAGAGAAGGTCAAGCGGTACTCAAACCGGTGGTAGATGAGCTCACCAGCGGTAAAGCGGCAAGTGCATGCTATGACCGCTGCTGTCTTTAGTAAGCATTTTTATTTTCTGCGATAACAATGTCTTCTCATATTGTAGCCGGTTTACCGACCCTTTGAATGATTCAGGACACGATTGGCCACTTGGGATCGGATGTGCGGAAGAAACCGAAAGCCGCCTACACATTGATGTAATCAAGCTGTGACACAAAGCGCCAAGAACGGATCATCGGCCTTTGCTTCTCACAACAACCCGGCCCCGACCTTGATTAGGATACCATCAAGAGGTTGTCAATGCTTCCTCGCCGGATTGAAGAATTGAAGAAATCTGCTTTGCTAGAACGGCGCTATAACCGCCTTAATCCGCAAAAGCGTGGGTTAGGATTTTGATCCTCGTTGAAGCGGCCCAAGGATTCCCAAGCGTGAAGGAGGACGGGACAGAATTTAGTGAAGAGGACCTCCGAGCTATAAACCGGGAAGTGTGCCCTCTGGCTTGTCAATTGGCTGAAGAGGCAAATTTGTCCCACTATCAAGCGCAATATGATGGTCGAAATAAACGAGTGGCTGCACCAGTTCCTGAAGCGGAGAATCTTATCCCTCCCATCCGTAAGCATACTTACGCTCCTGACATTGAACCGTCCTTGCTGATCAACGATGAAGGCGTATTTCAAGCATTAATGGGAATCGATCGACAATTGTTGATTTCCGACCGGTAGGGAAGCGAAGCTGAAGCGGCGTGGGATGACCCGCATAACCATCTCAGGTAAATTTGGCGACCAAGCCTAAACCGTAAGTCGGTTTACATAGCTTGTTCCACATTCGTTCTGAGGACAAAACAATTATCTTATCTGGGCACCATGTTGCCGTGTAATAGACTAGTTGCCACACTTGGTGTTGATATGCCTTCGTGCATACTTATCGCAACTTATGCTTCCTTTGAATCATCAATGTTAAACCATTATCTGCGAAAAAAGTCTTAAAATGCCGCCGTGGTTGTACCACCAGGCGGGTCATAATATCGATGTATATGAAATCAAAGATAATCTCTGAAATTTAAACATATGATCAAATATAACAATATATGATACCTGACATCATAGGCCATGAAGTTGGCTATGCCAATCGTAAACCGGAGTGTTCAAGAAAACCACTCTGCTGGAGGAGAACAACTCCTGTGAATATAAGGTCAGGTCACCAAGTAATTGTTCGGTTCTGAGAAGAACACGGTGTTACTCGAATAGGATGTTAACGAAGAAAATCAAACCGGGCAAAGTGTCTCCGGATTAAAATAGACCGTGTTCCATCAGCTGATAGACAAACCGGCGTAACAATTGTTGGTATAAAAACACAACGACAAAAATATGCAAACAAGAGAAACATGTCTCAAGTAAAAACAAATAGAGTTATTTGCAAAAAGAGGTTTGCTTAAACCGATCAAGTGGCATAACCATGGTTGGACACGACCAAGCCCCCAATAGGTGTAGCTATGGTGCAAGTCAGCCAGGTCCTCGAATGATGCAGTGGCATTATGTCGGTCAAGAGGTGTAGCGATGGTTTGGGTTCGACCAAAGCCCCCAAGTGATTCTGTGGCCTTAGGCCGATCAAGAGGCGTGACTGGTTCAGACATGACCAAGTCCCCAAGTGATCTTGTGGCTACTTTGTCTAAAGGTGTTTCCTTGGTTCGGATACTGACCAAGCCCCTAGAGACATGATACAAAGCTTATTTGAAAAAAGCTAACTCAAGGGGTAAACCGAGGTCGCTTTAAGAAAAAAGAAACTTCGTGTAACCACACATGATATAAAAATAACAGAGACCCCGCTTTAGCTAAGGCTCCGGTTTATTGTATTGATCATAATATATACATTGTCATAATATGTACATGAGTAGAGCATATGGCTCAAGTATAGTAAGGCCAAAGATGAGCTATGTTCCAGGGCCTGTTGGTCTCCTCCTCTGACGTGCGTGAGTCTTTATGCTCTCGAATGTCGATCAGATAGTATGACCCATTGTGCAGATTCTTCTTGCGACCACGAAAGGTCCCTCCCAAGGTGGGGATAACTTGTGCATATCAGCCTGGTCTTGGATGAGTGAAGCACCAAATCTCCTTCTTGAAAGGTTACGGTTCTAACTTCGGCTGTTGTGATATCGACGAAGATCCTGCCGGTAAATCACCGAACGGGCAGGCGTGGCGATGTCACGCTCTTCGTCCAACAGGTCCAAAGCGTTTTGCTGCGCTTCCTCGTTGTCCGCTTCAACATACGCCGCTACGAGGCGAATCATGATGGATATCACTAGGGAGGACCGCCTCGCTCCATAGACCATGAAGAAGCGGCGTGTATCCTGTCGACTTGTTGGGCGTGGTGTTGATGCTCCATAACACAGATGGTAACTCCTCAACCCAACATCCCGGCGTTCGTTGTAAAGGAACCATAAGCCGGGGCTTGATGCCTCGCAAGGTCTCTTGGTTAGTCCTCTCTGCTTGGCCATTGGACTGTGGGTGAGCTACTGATGATACGTCAAGCCGGATGTGCTCACGCTCACAAAACTCCTTCATAGCACCCTTGGACAAGTTGGTACCATTATCAGTAATGATACTGTGTGGAAAGCCAAACCGGAAAATCACCTTTTTAATAAATTGAACCGTCGTGGCTGCATCACACTTGCTAACGGGCTCCGCTTCAACCCACTTTGTAAACTTGTCCACCGCCACCAAAAGGTGGGTCTTCTTATCCTTGGACCTTTTGAAAGGTCCGACCATATCCGACCCCCAAGTCGCAAACGGCCAAGTAATTGGAATCATCCTCAATTCTTGAGCCGGCATATGAGCGCCTTGAGAATTCTCTGACAGCCATCACATCGTCTAACTAGGTCCTCCGTGACAAGATGAGCGATCAACCAATGTAAACCGTGACAAAACGCCTTAGCCACAAGAGACTTTGAACCGTGGTGACCACAATCCTTCGTGGATTTCCCCATAAAATTTCACAGCCTTCCTCGGGGACACAGCGTTGAAGCAGCTCCCGATCTGTTGCAATGATGCAACTTCGCCATTGATAATGGTCATGGACTTGGATCGCCGGACTATCTCTGCTGGCGAGTCTCATCCTCTCGTAACCTTCGCCCCGGTTCATGTCGTGAGATAAGGAATTGTCTAATCCGGTTATGACATGCAGGGCTGCCACCAAATCGAGCCTCCGGATCGAGGAATAGCCAAATCCTCTTCACCGAGGAGCTTGACAGACGGGTTATGCGAAACATCTAAAAAGGCGTTAGGGCGGGACCGGTTTACGCTGAGAGCCCAGCCGGCTTAAAGCGTCCGCCGCTTCGTTCTTCCGTCTGTCCACATGATCCACCTGATACCCCTTAAAGTGACCTGCAACAATATCCACCTCACGACGATAGGCTGCCATGAGCGGATCCTTGGAATCCCAAGTGCCAGATACTTGTTGAGCCACCAGGTCCGAGTCACCGAAGCATTTAACTCGGTTGAGATTCATCTCCTTAGCCATCTGGAGACCATGGAGTAAAGCTTCATACTCAGCTGCATTGTTAGTACAAGGGAACATTAAGCGGAGAACATAACAGAACTTATCACCTCGTGGGGAAGTTGACACGACTACAGCCCCCGAGCCCTCCAATTGCCTGGACCCATCAAAATGGATAGTCCAATAAGTGTGATCCGGCTTCTCTTCAGGTGCTTGTAGCTCCGTCCAATCATTGATAAAATCAACAAGTGCTTGAGATTTGACCGTCGTCCGAGGTACGTATTTCAAACTATGCGGCCCAAGCTCTATAGCCCACTTGGCAATCCGACGATCGCCTCTACGTTACGAATTATATCTCCCAAAGGAGCAGAGCCGACTTTGTGATAGGATGTCCTGGAAGTATTGTTTAAGTTTAGGCTCGCCATAAAAACTCCATACACCGGTTTACGCCAATCACGGGTACCTTTGCTTGGACTCAATAAGCACCTCGCTGATATAATAAACCGGACGCTGAATCGGATACTCCTTGCCCGCCTCTTTCCGCTTCCACCACAATAGCTACTCGATTGCGTGAGCATTAGCCGCTACATAGTAGTAACGGTTCCTTGTCGATCGAGCTGCAGTAAGCAGGCGGATTGGCTATTGCCGCTTTAAATCCTCAAATGCCTCATCGTGACCGAACACCGCATTTAATTGATCCGTGTTCTTGACATCACGGTATAAGGGGATCGCCTTCTCACCGAGGCGGCCGAAACCGCTCGGTAGCGGCAATCCGGAATCACCCCGCCAAGTGTTGAGCGTCGTTGATACACTTCGTTTAGCCGGGAGGTAATAGCTGTAATCTTCTCCGGATTAGCTTCAATTCCCTGTTGGACACAAGAAAACCCAATAACTTGCTCGCCGATACACCAAAAAGCGCATTTGGCGGGTTGAGCATCATCTTGTAAGTCCGTAGGTTATCAAAGGTTTCCTTCAAATCGTCAATCAGCGTCTCCTTCTCCCTTGACTTGACCACAATATCATCCACATAGGCGTGCACATTACTACCGATCTGTTTATGAAGGCAATTCTATACACATCATTGATAAGTTGCACAGGCGCTCTTGAGCCCAAAAGGCATAGATACATAGCGAAGGCTCCAAAGGGAGTTATGAACGTCGTCTTCTCTTGGTCCTTAAGCGCCATCTTGATCGATGATAACCAGAATATGCATCCAAAAAACTCAAGCGCTCACATCCCGTGGTAGCATCGATAATCGATCAATGCGGGGGAGGGCAAAAGGATCTCTGGGCAAGCTTTGTTAAGATGCGTGTAATCCACACACATGCGCCAAGTGCCGTTTTCTTAAGAACCAAGACTGGATTGGCAAGCCATTCCGGGATGGAAGACTTCAACAATAAAACCAGTGACTAAGAGCACGGCCACCACCTCTCCAATAGTTTTGCGCCTTTCTTCATTAAACCGGCGGAGAAACTACTTCACCGGTTTGTACTTAGGATCAACATTAATAGTGTGCTCAGCGAGTTCCCTCGATACACCTGGCATGTCAGAAGGCTTCCATGCAAAAATGTCCCGATTCTCATGGATGAACTTCGATGAGCGCTTTCCTATTTCGGGTCCAAGTTGGCAGCGATAATGAACTGCTTGGGCCGAATCGCGCCGAACTGAAGTCAACAAGTTTAGTCTCAGCCGCGATTTGAACTTTAAATCCAGATCATGCTCTGTAGTTGGCTTCTTCAGCGGGGTCATGTCCGCGGATCAACATTGTCCTTGTAGTATTTCAACTCCTCCGTGGCACAAACCGATTCTGCGTAGGCCGCATCAGCTTCCTCACATTCCAAAGCAATCTTGCGGCTGCCATGAACCGTTATCGTTCCCTTGTGACCCGGCATCTTGAGCTGTAAATAGATATAACAAGGCCGTGCCATGAATTTGACATAAGCGGCCCGCCCAAATAGAGGCGTGATACGGGCTCGGATCTTCACTACTTCAAAAGTCGAGTCTCGACCGAGTCATGATCGTCTCCAAAGGCCACTTCCGAGCTATCTTGCCAGCGAGGATATGCCGACTTGCCAGTACCACACCATGGAACACCGTATTAGACGGTTTAAGATTTTTATCTGTCGGTCCCATACGGCGGAAGGTCTCATAGTATAGGATGTTAATCTTGATCCTCCATCCAAGAGTACCTTGGCAATTTATAACCCCCACGAGGGCTACCACCAATGCTAGTTGACCCGGATTGTCAACCGGAGAGGGTGATCCTCCTGCTCCACATACGATTGGTTGTTCCGACCAGCGTAAATAGCATTAATGCGGCCAGTTCAGCGAAATTCACCGCCGCTTATGGAGTTTACGGTCTCGCTTATCCAAGCTAGTTGTGAAGACATGATATTGCCCACTATTCAACCGCTTTGGATGGCTCGATAACCCGGCTTCTTCTTCTTCTTGGTTGTAACCACCTTGGTTATTCTGATTGTCCTGATTGCCATTGAAGCCTGAACCGGAAGCTCCTCCATCATGACCCGGATCCTTTGCCACCACCTGATCCATGATCATACCGGAAAGCATTAGAATTCTTGAACTCCTGCATAATGTAACAGTCCTTTAAAAGGTGGTTGGCCGGTATCTCCTTCGTCCCGTGTTTTGGGCAGGGCTGGTTCAACAAATAGTTTAAGGCGATCCGGGTTGAGATTCGGAGCTCCACCGCGATTCGCCGTTTACCCTTAGCGTCGCTGACCCTTCTTGTCCCTCAAGGCGCTAGTATTAACCACAAAGTCTAAGCTGCCATCCGCTTTTACGTTTGCCTCCGTTCCCACGACCTGCCCGTGTTGTGTTCTTTGCGCCTTAGTTGCTGTTCTTTTTCCCTTCCGCTTTGTCATCATCGGACTCGGGATCCTTGGTACTACGAGAATCAGCATACTTCACTAAAGCACCCATGAGGGTCCCCATGTCATTACGGTGGCGCTTCATCCGCCCCAATTTTAACTTCAGGGGGTTTAAACCGGCAATTGACTTCGGGGTTATGATCGCGAGAATCAAGCGTTGATCTGGTCAGCGAGTGCAAGATTTCCGAAACACGGTGCACCCAATGAGTTGTCGACTCTCCTTCCTCCTGGACATAGGCCGCTAAGTCCACTATTGACATGGGCTGCTTAGAGGTGTCCTTAAAATTCTGAACAAACCGGGCTCGTGGCGGGCCCATGAGCTGATAGAATTGGGGCGGCAAGCTCTTTAACCAAATCTGCAGGCCGTCCCTTCAAGCATCATGGTGAAGTACTTTGCTGCAGCGGCCTCATCCACATCTAGCATCTCCATGGCCATCTCATAACTCTCTATCCATGCTTACGAGCCGTCGGTAGTATAGTTTGGCACTGCGCGGACCCTTGAAATCTTTGGGCAAGCGCACATTGCGTCGCGAGGGACTAGGCAGGCACCCCCAAGGAACTAGAAGTGACCCCTGGCTCGGCCGAGATGGTGGGGCGAACCGGCGTGGTGACGCGCCTCGTTTTACTGCTTAACTCAGCCTCCTGCATGCTCGGGCCGGTCTACCACTTCTGGCGTCACGAACACCGCCCGTCGGGTTATTGCCACAGGCCCCTTCACGGTTCCCTGCATTGCTTGTCACGGCGGTTCATCCACTGCGCTTTCTTTGTAGCTCGGCTTGGGCGAGGTGGAATGAATCTGGTCCGCGGCGTATGAGTATGCTTCCTGTTGGATCAAAGCGGTCCGAAGGAGCTCCTTGACGTGGCGCGTCTCCACCACATGCGGAGAATCACCTTCGATCGGGATGGCCTCCAATCGTGAAGCGGGAGCGACAAGATTGTTCATAGGATTGGAATAATGACCCGGAGGTGTCTGGACCAGCTGAGCTACATTATTGTTCTGTCGAGGAGGTTCCGTTAAACGAGGTTGGACGGCGGCACGCCCGCGAGCGCCTCTTGATTCTACCACCGGCGGATTCTTGGTTCTGACCACAGGGTGTGAAAGAGATTTACGGCGTCGAAAACCGAAGGCAAGCGGGACCGGTACTTCCGGCAGGACCTCATGCGGCAGCGTTACGATCCGGCATAAGCTTGTAGGCTGGGCGTCCTACGGCCCGCTCTGTGGCCATCTGATTCATCCTCGTAGTCCCCTCGTGGATGACCCCCCATGAAAACACGCTTCACGGCGGTTTAACACAGGCGGATCTCGCCAGCTGAGCCGTCTCGACGAGGTCGGTGCAGATGTCCGACTCGGGACCCGGTTCACCGATCTTGCCAATGAAGACATGTATGCCACCAAGGGACCCGGTACCGTACTCAATTGGCCGGCCTTGGGGCCCCATCACGCATCGTCGATGTAGAGCTTGCCATGACGAGTCTTGGTTATCCGGCCCCACAGCATAGCCCTTGAGTCCTTGAACTTGCCCTCCAAGAACGTCAAACCATCGTGCGATAGCCCCACGGTGGCGCCAGCGGTCGTGGGTTTGTCACGGCGATGTCCTCGTGAAAGGACTTAGTCGTGGAGCCATCGCATCTGGGTTAACAGAAGGGTTAAAAGCGGGCCTTAAGGACACGAGAGTTTATACTAGTTCGGCCCTTCGATGAAGGTAAAAGCCTATGTCTAGTTGTGATGGAATTGATGGGGTTTTACGATGACTAGGGACCAAACAAGCTTCACCTAAGCCTCGAGTTGTGGTTATGCTGTCTCAAATCGCGGCCAAGATCGTCCCCTTATATACATGGGTGGCGCCTTGGTAAGCTTCTGAAGTCCCGGCAGGTTCATAGATGTATCACGGCTCGGTCTCTACTATTCTAACTTACAATACAAGTTACATCTTTGGTGCCGATTTACAATTACGGTATGAACCGGCTATGGGCCTAAACCCTCTCATCGCCTACTGGGCTTTTAGTATGTTCAACTCTTGATGAAGTTAACCCATCACTGTCTGGCCGGTTTACCTTAGTGGTAATATCCCAACAAGTTCCGTGGGGAGAACTGTACACTTCCATATACTAGGGCACAGGGTGTCGGGCCGGTGGCTCGATTTGGCGTCGTCCTGATCGACCAAAAAACCGCCGGCAACTCATCAATCCAGCGCCTTCCGCTCTTGTGTAGCCTGTCAAAAGTCTTTTTCCTTAAGCCTCGCAACACTTCAGCATTAGCCCTCTCTGCCTGACCATTGCTCGGAAGTGGATGTGCCGGGCCAGTATAAACCTTCTTTCTTGAGGTCTTGGATGTATTGCATGAAGGTGTGGCTTGTGAACTGCGATGCCGTTGCTCGATGATGATTTCTGTTTGGCACACCAAAATATGAGCTAGTCCCTTGAAGAACTTGGACGTTGTCTTTGTCACCTTCCTCCTTTGCTTCCATCTCCAGCCACTTTGTGAACTTGTCGATTGCAACGTAGAAGTACTCAAAGCCCCCGACAGCACGAGGGAAGGGGCCCAGTATGTCGAGCCCCAAGACCAAAAATTGCCAGGAGAGAGGGATTGTTTGAAGGGCTTGAGCTGGTTGATGAAGCTTCTTCAAATGGAACTGGCACGCTTCACACCTGGTTACTAGTGCCGTCCCATCCTGGAGGGCGGTGGGCCAGAAGAAGCCTTGCCGGAATGCTTTGCCGACAAGGGCCCTCGACCCTACGTGGGAGCCACATATGCCTCCATGTATCTCTGCCAACAGCTCCAGTCCTTCCTCCTGGGGGATGCACTTCAATTTCACACCGTTCGGTCTTCTTACATGTCTGAAGTCATCGGCGAAGCCCAGTACAAAGCGATCCGACGGGCTACTTCTCTGCTTCTTCCTACTCCTCGGAAGTTCCCTGTCTCGAGAAGCGGGCCGGATATGTTGTGCCCATGCGGAGCCTTGGGCCTCGGCGGCAGGACCAAGGCATCTCTTACGCCATGGGGCAGCCGTCTCTGACTAGGGGCATGGCGCCACGCCGAGCAATTGCTCCTCGGCGGGGGCTCGGCGTCCATGGCAACACCCTTCTTGCAGTGGCCCTGAGGGCTCGGCGGAAAGTACTTGCCGGGGCCTGATTTCCTCCGCTTGTTCTGCCCCGTTGATGGTTCGACGGATCGTTGAGTTAACCGAAGCAAAAAGGTACCTGGTTCCACAGGTAGCTTGAATGCAGCGCGCTTTGACAGGTAATCGGCGATTGAGGGAGTCCAGGATTAGGGGGTCCTCGGACTGCCAGACTCTATACTTTAGCCGGACTGTTGGACTATGAAGATACAAGATTGAAGACTTCGTCCCGTGTCCGGATGGGACTCTCCTTGGCATGGAAGGCAAGCAGCAGACCGGATATGTAGATCTCTCCTCCCTTGTAACGACTACTGTGTAACCCTAGCCCCCTCCGGTGTATATATAAACTGGAGGGGTTGGTCCGTAGGACACCAACAATCATAACCAAAGGCTAGCTTCTAGGGTTTAGCCTCTACGATCTCGTGGTAGATCAACTCTTGTAATACTCATATCAGCAAGATCAATCAAGCAGGAAGTAGGGTATTACCTCCATCGAGAGGGCCCGAACCTATGTAAACATTGTGTCCCCCGCCTCCTGTTACGATCCACCTTAGGCGCTTGATTCGGGCCCCCTACCCGAGATCCGCCGGTTTGACCGCAAACATTGGTGCTTTCATTGAGAGTTCCCTTTGTCGCGTCGCGATAAAGGCTTGATGGCTCCTTGATCATCGACAACGATGTGATCCAGTGAGGCTTTCCTCCTGAGACAGATCTTCGATTCGGCAGCTTCATCTGCGGGCCAACCGCTTGGCCATCTGGAAGCGGTCGAGCTACCCCCCTGGCCATCAGGTCAGAGTTGGAAACTTGAACTATACTGCCGACATCCACGGAGACTTGATCTTGGACGTATTCGAGCCCATGTCAGGTGCGCTGCACAGTCACGACGGGTAGGACTTAGCTCTGCCATCGTACAGTGTTCGGGAGATCGCACCTGCAGCTACTCCGCCCCTCAATCAGTAGCAGATCGTGCCGTCCAAGGACGGGTGGATAGACCCCGCCACGGAGGGCGCTCACGCAGCGGCGATAGAGCTAAATACTGACTTCACCTCCTATGAGACCCGTGTTGCCGGACACTTGGATTCGTCCCCGGTCACGGGCTCCGAACCGCCTGCATCCGTGCCTATCGAATCTGATTGGGCACCGATCATGGAGTTTTCCTCCGCGGATATATTTCAGCACTCACCACTGGGCACGTGCTAAATTCATTAAGGTCTCTCTCCTTATCAGGAGAGCCTTGGCCGAAATATGTCCGGCTGGAGTGGGATGCGGACGACGAAGGAATTCGCTCCCCACCCACCACCCACTTAGTAGCCACTGTTGACGATTTAACCGACATGCTCGATTTCGGCTCCGAAGACATCGACGGTATGACCCGGCGATGTAGGAGGCGAGCGAGGAACCACCACCCGCAGGTATTTGGACCGCCACCTCATCATATGATATATACATGGTGGACACCCCCAAAGAAGGCGATGGCGATAAGGCAGCGAGAGGATAATCCTCCAAGAAGCAATCCAAGCACCGGCGTCGTGGCGGCTCTATGTCCCGCCATAGCAAAAGCAGCGATCTGCGGCACAAGAGACAATAACGCTCCGGATAGTGCCGAAGACGATGACAATCCCTTCCAGCCAGGCCTTGAGCGGGAGGATGGGCAAGCTAGCCCTCAAGAACAGGCAGCAAACGGAGAATTAGAGGATGACAATTACATGCCTCTCTCCGAAGACGAGGTGAGCCTGAGCAATGAAGAATTTATCGTGCCTGAGGATCCCATCGAGCAGGAGCGCTTTAAGCGCCGGCTTATAGCCACAGAAAATAGCCTGAAGAAAAAGCAACAACAGCTTTGAGCTGACCAAGACCTACTAAGCGGATAGATGGACCGAGGTCTGGCGGCGAGAATCTGAACTCGAACGCCCAACCAAGAGTTACCCAAAGCGCAGGTTGCTACCCCAACTCGAGGAGGAAGCATTAAAACCTACATTACCAGCGTATGATGCGGCTGATCAGCCACCTCGTGGCCGAGACAGAGTGGCATATCAACCCAAAGTTCAGCCCGCACCCCGCCGCCATTCAAACAAAAACACCAAAGCCCGGGGCAACACGCGGGACCTGCAAGACGTATTGGAAAACAAAGCAGGACATAAAAGATCAATCTACGGATCACGGGGGCGCGCCCCAACGCGTGACGATGATCGTCACGCCGGATACACTAAAAGCAAATCTGGCCGGGTGTAGGACCTTGAAGTATGTCTAGAGGGGGGGTGATTAGACTACTTGACCAATTAAAAACCTAACATTTTCCCAATTTTAGACTTTGGCAGATTTTAGCTATCTTTGAACAAGTCAAGCAATCTTCACACAAATCAAGCAAGCATGCAAAGAGTATATTGGCAGCGGAAAATAAAGCATGCCCCTTGCAAGAATGTAAAGGGAAGGGTTTGGAGGATTGAGCGAATTGGAGACACGGATGTTTTTGTCGTGGTTCGGATAGGTGGTGCTATCGTACATCCACGTTGATGGAGACTTCAACCCGTAGGGTAGCAGTTCTTGCGAGTCCATGGAGGGATCCACCCACGAAGGGTCCACGAAGAAGCAACCTTGTCTATCCCACCATGGCCGTCGCCCACGAAGGTCTTGCCTCACTAGCGGTAGATCTTCACGAAGTAGGCGATCTCCTTGCCTACAAACTCCTTGGTTCAACTCCACAATCTTGCCGGAGGCTCCCAAGTGACACCTAGCCAATCTAGGAGACACCACTCTCAAGAAGTAACAAATGGTGTGTGGATGATGAACTCCTTGCTCTTGTGCTTCAAATGATAGTCTCCCCAACACTCAACTCTCTCTCACAGGATTTGGATTTGGTGGAAAGAAGATTTGAGTGGAAAGCAACTTGGGGAAGGCTAGAGATCAAGATTCATATGGTAGGAATGGACTATCGTGGTCTCAACACATGAGTGGGCGGTTCTCTCTCGGAAGCTGGTAAGTTGGAAGTGTAGGTTTGTTCTGATGTCTCTCTCCATGAATGAAGAGGAGGTGGAGGGGTATATATAGCCTCCACACAAAATCTAACCATTACACACAATTTACCAAACTCGGTCGGACCGAATCAACAAACTCGGTCGAACCAATTTTAGTAAACCTAGTGAACGTTAGGGTTTTGATTGGGATCGACATGCCATCTCGGTAGGACCCGATATGGTTAGGTTAGGGCATAACGTAATCTCGGTGAGACCGATTACACAAACTTCGGTGAGACCCGATTTTGGTAATAAGCTAACCGAGAGAGTTGGTCGAGTAAACTTCGGTGGGACGATTAAGCTCTTCGGTGAGACCGAAAAGTTACGAAAGGGAAACAGAGAGTTTACATTGTAATCTCGGTGGGACCGATACCTCACTTCGATAAGACCGAAACGGTACGAAGGGACTCTGTGAGATTACAATCCCATCTCAGTGAGTCCGAGATCCCTATCGGTGAGACCGATTTGCCTAGGGTTTGTGGCAGTGGCTATGACATTTGAACTCGGTGGCGCCGGATAGAAAGAATCGGTAGGGCCGAGTTTGACTTGAGGTTTAGGTCATATGTGGATGTGAGAAAGTAGTGGAGGGTTTTGAGCATATCACTAAGCACATGAAGCAAGAGGCTCATTAAGCAACACCTCATCCCTCCTTGATAGTATTGGCTTTTCCTATAGACTCAATGTGATCTTCGATCACTAAAATGTAAAATGTAGAGTCTTGAGCTTTTGAGCTTGAGCCTATCCTTTGTCCTTAATATTTTGAGGGATCCACTTTCATCATCCAAGCCATGCCAATCATTGAGCTTTCCTAAAAATATTCATCTTGGAATAGCATTAGCTCACTAAGCTATATGTTGTTATGAATTACCAAAACCACCTAGGGATGAATTACCAAAACCACCTAGGGATAGTTGCACTTTCATTCTCCCCCTTTTTGGTAATTGATGACAACATATAGATCGAAGCTTCGACAAATGATAATAAAATTGAAAAACATCGTCGCTTTGAGAAGTATGTGATAAGCAAGAGCTCCCCCTAAATTTTTGCATATTTTAAGATTTGCTTTGGACTGCAAATGCACAAGGAATTAGGCTCATGGGTTACTCTTCCATGTCACATACATCTTGGTGGAGCGCTCAAAATAATAAAGATTGAATACATGCACTCATCACCAAGCACAGTGAATGATCATATAAGGATAAAAAGATAATATCATAACAAGCATAAGTGTAGCTTATGATCAAACACATGATCATCAATGTCTCACAGGTAAAGCATAGTATCTCAAGCAATCAAAAAGGCAAATAAAGTTCAACCAAGAAGACAAGAGAACAAAAGCAAATCTCTCTCTCTCTCGAAGCCTATGATCTATACATGTTTCTCCCCCTTTGGCAACAATTTACCAAAAAGTTCCTAGAAAATGCATAGTACTATATCGTCTCTCACGCTTAGTCTTCTGGTGGTGGTGTAGAGATGGCTCCTTGGACGAAGACTTCAGTAGATGTGGTAGGAGCTGAAAGAGTTGGTGCTGGAGCTGGTTGCGCTGGAGCTGTAGCTGGAGCTGCAGCTGACCTCTGAGCTCTTGGCACTCTGGCAAATGCATCAATTGTTGTCCTGCCCTTCCTCTCCTGCATATCATCTTGTAGCTGCTCCACGGTGGCCCAATCTCGATCACTTTGACATCAAGATCGTAGAATTTTTTGTTCCATGATTCTCTCCAGGCTCTCCTGGTTTTGAGTTAGGGTGGCCAACCCCTTCTCAATCCGCAGAGTTGATGCTATCAAGTAACCAAGCTGCTCCTGCTTGTTCTTCAGAAAGTATTTAGATGCCTCTACTTGAGTGGGCATCTTGGCAGCCTTCTCTTGCCTTGCCTTCTCCGTCCTCTCTTGAGCTTGTACTGATGATGGTTCATTCTCAGTCATGACAACTTGATTGTCCTCAAATTTAGGATAGAGAACCATGTGTTCCTTATCCAAGCTGATACTTCCACTGTGCCCATCTTCGAAGTTTATCAACTCCACGAATACGTGGGGCATATCCACGGCTCCTCTTCCGGCTTCTTTGTCCTCTTAATAGTCTCAACTATGAAGCTCATGACCTTGAATTTCTGAGGCACATCAAAAATGTGAAGCAAATTGATTGCATGCCCTCTGATCATGTTATGGTCACCTGATTTGAGCAACAGAGTATGCCTTAAGATCCAGTTGATCATAGGCAGCCCTGACAACAGAAAATGAACTGATCCAAATTTGAAGGACTCAAGTGCATCATCTGGGATCTCCTTGTACATCTGTGACATTGAGTTGTGATCCATTTTCTTCTTGGCATAAATGTCCAAGTCATCTTCACTTTCCTCTGGGGCATTGGTCAGACTTGCCCATTCCTCAATGGTTGGTGGTATCTTGTCCTTCGACATCCAAACTATCACCCCGCCATCCGGATAGAAGTGTCTTGTGGAGTAGAATTGCATGATGAACTCATCGTTCCGGTTGTGAGCTTTTGCCCAACAAAATCTGCAACTCCACATACCTTTGAAGGCTATCATAAACTCCAGGATAGTGTTCCTCATTTTCCTTCATGTAGGTCCAGTCGACCCACCTCATATCACACACTATGGGCTTCTTATCCAACAATATAGTCTCGTAGAAGTCCAGCTGCTCCTTGGTGTGGAACCTGTAATCTACATCAGTCCTTCTCCTGGTGGCATATGGATCTGTCTCTCTCCATAGCCTCAACCCATGATCTCTTCTGATCTTCATGTTCTCAGCCACAGGATGTGCATCATTGTGGTCTGGGATCTTGGGTTTGAGCTTCCTTAGGACCTGTCCTTCTTCATCTTCTTCAGCATCAACCTCAGGCATTGGGGCCTTGTTCTTTTCAGCTGCAGGTATGTTCCTTATATTCCTCTTGGGTGCATTCTTGGGCTTGGGGGCAGCTTTGGGCTTTGAAGTTGCAGCCCCAGATTTGATAGCATCACCCATCAGCTTTTGTGCCTTGGGTGCTGGTTCTGCAACCTCTTCTTCTTCTTCCTCTTCCATCATGGAAGGCTTCCCAATCACTCTGGCCATGGTCTTCTTGACCCTTTCCTTCCTTTTCTTTCCTTCGGCAACAAGCTCTTTGGGTTGGGATTCCAAAGGAACTTGAGTAGACACTGCGGCTTTGGACATTGGTTGTCTACTGGCGGCCTTTGATCTTCATTCCGGGCTTAGCTTCTTTGTTGAGTCAATACTCCTTGACACTTTCTTCTTTGAGGCTGGCCTCATCCTCAAGCGCCACATAATCCTCATCCTCGGACTCTGAGGTCTTCTTCTTCCTTGTTCTTGTGGCAGCCTTGGGCAAATTCTTGGGAGTGCTTGCTCCCCTCATCTGAGCTGCTTGAGGGACTAGTGCCCTCACTCAATTGGATCTGCTCTTGATTTGTTAATTTGTCACTTTGATGCGACATCTTTGCTCTCTGACTGCTAACCACCGTGAATAGTTATAGATGAGGTAGAGTGGATGAGCATCACAAAATGCGAGCTTTTGCAAAGAATGATTCAAAAAACTTAGTTTTAGTTTCCTGAAAGCATTTGGGATCTACCGATTTTCAAACTCGGTGATCTGAAGCAGTTTTGGAACCTAAACTAGTGAACTCGGTCGAGACCGAGTCACGCAGTTGATGGCACCGAGACTGCTATGGTTTCACAAAGTTCTAAAATCGGACACACCAATTAGCAATTCTCGGTCAGACCGAGACTTATTAGTGCAATGGCTTTAGCCAAATCGGTGGGACCGAGTTTTTCAACTCGGTGGGTCCGAGATGGTTTCGGCGGAAACCTAACCCTAAATTTGAATCACAACTATTCTAAGGATTGATTTGTTGGATAGGAGTGTTTCAATCGTGGCAAGATGCATAACAAACACAATGTGCTGTGAATCGGACGAGGAAAGCACTGTGATCGAGTTCATACCCTAATTCGGCGGGAACTCGCTACGGCGGCAACGGCGGACGAGAATTCCGTTGACGGCGGTAGAGACCAGCGACAGGAGGCAGCTGGCGATGAAGTCGACGATCCGTAGACCTGGTTGGCAGAGCGAGCTATGCGCGGGCGAGAGGTTTCGGAGAAAGTTTGCCAAAAATTGCCCGTCTGCGAATATATAGCCCGACCACAATCGGTATGACCAAAGTGGTACAACTTCGGTGGCACCGAGATGCATAAGCTGTTAATGATTATAGCAACTTCGGGTGACCGAAAAGTACAAATCGGTTGCAAGAGATGAAAAACCTAGATCGACTTAGTAATCTCGGTATGACCAAAATGGAGGAATCGGTCGGACGAAAATCACAAAGAAGTTTTGGAAGTTTAAGTCTATAATGAATCGGCGACTCAGGTGCTCCTCACATAGAGTGGTTCGAATCGACTTGATCAAATTTTGTGATGTAGCATGAATAGAGTTTGAGACGAGAAAAGCATAGATAGCTAGAGAAGGTTCTTAGGCATTCTTGTCCATCCATTTGGCCAAAGAAAAAGAAGCCAATCAACCAAAAAAACATGTGGATGTCCTTGAATGAGTAAAATATGCAACCAACATGCTCACACAATAAAATTAAAAATGAAATATGTGACAAAACATGCACAACCAATTCTAGCATCTATCAAACAATTGGCGATGACTAGGTCATCTATATATGAGTATATTGACTTAGGAGTCAAATGAGAACATTTGATCATAGGTCATACTCATCGTTTAAGCTCAAGTGGGGTTACCACTTTTACATAAAGTATTAATACGTTCACATCATTAGAGTTGCTTTGACTCAATTCTTAGAGTTAAGCTCCCCCTAGATGTGAGATCCCCCCTTAGAGGGATAAACTAAACTTGGGTTTTGTCGATGATGACTTCATGTAGGTGTTAAAGATGTGGATGCTCAATGTTGATGTAGATCTTTTGGAGCAATCCTTTGGAGTGAGTTGCACTTTCAATACCTACATGGGTTAGTCCCACAAGGAACAAACAAGAATATCCATAGACATAGAGTGATGCACACACGAAATGATGTCCATGAAAACATTAGGTTGCCTTGTCCCTTGCCTTACCAACATGAGGGTTTGTGACTCCTTGAACTAGTGCGAGATATGGAAGTTGATTGCACTTGTCCTTGCCATAATTATGTGAGTGAAGAATGTTGGCGGAGTCACCCTCAAGAACTCTCTAGTTCTTATTCTTCGGGATCCACATCATCTTGATGGGAATCCATGGTGTAGTAGTTGTACTTGATGAAGTAGAACTTGATGTAGTCTTGGGAACCCACTTGACCAAGGCCTTAGTTGCTTCTTCAAATGCATCAATCTCCTCTTAAAGCTTGTACTTGCCTTTGTTCTTGTGGTCTTGTGGTGGAAGATCATCTTGTGCTTGTGTTCCCTTGAAGGAAGTAGGATCATACTTCTCTTGTTGAGGAACAAACTTCGTCTTGGGGTATTGATCTTCTTCCCACTCAACTCCATTGGCATTGAACTTTCGTTCAAAACCAACACCTTGATTATTCGGTGCCTTCCTTGCTTGCGTACATAATTTCCTCAAATTGCTTACTCCCGACAAGGCTCTTGTATACACCTTTCTCTATAATTCCCTTCAATAAGTTGTTTTCTTGCTCAAGTGTAACTTGGCTAAGAGGTTCATTAGTGGAATCAAGAGAACTACTAGAAGCAACAATATTGGATTTAGCAGTATTATTGTTACTACTAGAGGAAGAATCTTTCTTTTTCTTGTTACTAGACTTGACTTGAGGCATGTAAGTAGATAAGAGTAAGCGGCTTGGCAATGTAAGAAGAACTTTTCTTCTGAGATCATCATTGATTGCCTTTAAGAACTTATGCTCTTGCTCAAGATTGAGCTTTTCAAAGCGTAACTTCTCATGAGCCCTTAAAAGTTCTCGATGATCTTCGAAGATAGTTTCATGAGCTAACTTAAGAGTGTTTAGTTCTTTAGTTAGACGCTCAATCTTCTCCTTATCATTGTCATTCGTTTCATCTTGATTAGCATGATTAATTGATGTTTCATCATAGTATTCATCACTAGAGTTGTCAACAAGTAAATCATCATCACCTAGCAAGTCATCTTCATCACTATTAAAATCAACATACTCGGGGTGTGTTACCTTAGGACCTTTGGCCATGAAGCATATACCAATTCCTTCATTTGGTGATTCAAATATGTCGTAGGAGTTGGTTGACAAAAGTGCTAGACCGGCAACACCTTCATCTTGAGTGTATTCGGAGTCGGAGTGATAGCTTCTCTCGGAGTGATGGTCGGAGTCGGAGCCGGATACCCATTTACCAACATGAGCTTGATGTCTTTGTTTTGTGTAGCTCTTTGATGACATGTCCTTACTTTCCGAATCCTTGCTTCTCCGTGAGGGTCTTCGTTCATAACGATCATCTCTACTCCTTCTCTCTCTTGGTGGTGATTCTTCTCTTCTACTTCTTCTCTTGGGAGAATCTTCTCTTCTTTTGTAGGGTGCCGTACACTCATTGGAATAGTGTCCTGTCTCCCACAATTGTAGCAATGCGCCCTCGACTAGAAGATCTTTTGTCATTGTAGGATCTTGACTTGGAGCTTCTTTCTTTGCTTCTACTCTTGTATAATTTGTTGAAGTTCTTCACCATTAAGCTCAATTCTTCATTGAAGGTGCATTTCTCACTTGATGATGTGGGGGCTTCACATGAGGCTTTGTAAGCACCACTTGACTTGTTGTGAAGTTCCCCCTTATCCTTGAGTGACATCTCATGAGCACCAATTCTTCCAATGACTTCCGTTGGCTTGAGATCTTTGTAATTTGGCATCATTTGGATCAATGTGCACACGGTATCATATTTTCCATCCAATGTCTTAGGATCTTCTTGATGATGAATATGTCGGTCATCTCTTCACTTCCTAATGGCAATCTCATTTGTGATAAGAGCAAGCCTAGAGTACATTTCAAAGGACGCCTTCACCATCCTTCATTTTGAACTTGTCAAGCTGACTTTGGAGCACATCCAACTTGGATTCCTTGACGGAGTCGATAGCTTCGTGCATATCAATCAAAAGTATCCCAAATTTCCTTTGCACTCTCAAGACGGCTGATTTTGTTGAATTCTTCGGGCACAAGCCATTGAAGAGGATATCACAAGCTTGAGCGTTGTATTGCAACATCTTCAACTCTTCCGCATTAGCTTCACGGTTCGGTTCTCTCCCATCAAAGAATTCACCTTGCAAACCAATACACACAATAGCCCAAACGGCGGGGTTATGTCCGAGAATATGCATTTTCATCTTATGCTTCCAACTAGCAAAATTAGTACCATCAAAGTAAGGACCTCTCGGTGATAATTTCCCTCGCTAGACGCCATACTCTCCTAGGTTGTGAAACCAAGGCTATGACCACCAAAAAGCTATGGAAATCAAAGCAAATGGAGACCAAAGCTCGATACCACTTGTAGGACCTTGAAGTATGTCTAGAGGGGGGTGATTAGACTACTTGACCAATTAAAAACCTAACCTTTTCCCAATTTTAGACTTTGGCAGATTTTAGCTATCTTTGAACAAGTCAATCAATCTTCACACAAATCAAGCAAGCATGCAAAGAGTATATTGGCAGCGGAAATAAAAGCATGCAACTTGCAAGAATGTACAGGGAAGGGTTTGGAGGATTCAAACGCATAATTGGAGACATGGATGTTTTTGTCGTGGTTCGGATAGGTGGTGCTATCGTACATCCATGTTGATGGAGACTTCAACCCACGTAGGGTAGCAGTTCTAACGAGAGTCCACAGACTGGCTCCACCCACGAAGGGTCCACGAAGAAGCAACCTTGTCTATCCCACCATGGCCGCCGCCCACTTAAGGACGCGTGCCTCACTAGCGGTAGATCTTCACGAAGTAGGCGATCTCCTTGCCCTTACAAACTCCTTGGTTCAACTCCACAATCTTGTCGGAGGCTCCCAAGTGACACCTAGCCAATCTAGGAGGCACCACTCTCCAAGAAGTAACAAATGGTGTGTTGATGATGAACTCCTTGCTCTTGTGCTTCAAATGATAGTCTCCCCAACACTCAACTCTCTCTCTCACAGGATTTGGATTTGGTGGAAAGAAGATTTGAGTGTAAAGCAACTCGGGAAAGGCTAGAGATCAAGATTCATATGGTAGGAATGGAATATCTTGGCCTCAACAAATGAGTAGGTGGTTCTCTCTCGGAATCGGTAAGTTGGAAGTGTAGGTTTGTTACGATGGCTCTCTCCATGAATGAAGAGGAGGTGGAGGGGTATATATAGCCTCCACACAACATCTAACCGTTACACACAATTTACCAAACTCGGTGGGACCGAATAAACAAACTCGGTCGAACCAATTTTAGTAAACCTAGTGACCGTTAGGGTTTTGATTGGGGATGACATGCATCTCGGTAGGACCCGATATGGTTAGGTTAGGGCATAACGTAATCTCGGTGAGACCGATTACACAAACTCGGTGAGACCGATTTTGGTAATAAGCTAACCAGAGAGTTGGTCGGAGTAAACTCGGTGGGACCGATTCGCTCTTTCGGTGAGACCGAAAAGTTACGAAAAGGGAAGCAGAGAGAGTTTACATTGTAATCTCGGTGGGACCGATCGCTCACTCGGTTAGACCGAAGCGTTACGAAGGGAAACAGAGAGATTACAATCCCATCTCGGTGACACCGAGATCCCTATCGATGAGACCGATTTGCCTAGGGTTTGTGGCGATGGCTATGACATTTGAACTTCGGTGGCGCTTGGATAGAAAGAATCGGTAGGGCGAGTTTGACTTGAGGTTTAGGTCATATGTGGATGTGAGAAAGTAGTGGAGGGTTTGAGCATATCACTAAGCACATGAAGCAAGAGGCTCATTACAACACCTCATCCCTCCTTGATAGTATTGGCTTTTCCTATAGACTCAATGTGATCCGGGATCACTAAAATGTAAAATGTAGAGTCTTGAGCTTTTGAGCTTGAGCCTATCCTTTGTCCTTAATATTTTGAGGGATCCACTTTCATCATCCAAGCCATGCCAATCATTGAGCTTTCCTAAAATATTCATCTTGGAATAGCATTACCTCAATGAGCTATATGTTGTTATGAATTACCAAAACCACCTAGGGATAGTTGCACTTTCACCGGGCCGAATACAGCAGACAAGACTCGTATGAATTACGTCATGACATAGCCCGGCACAGAGCCGCTGCACACCCCCTATGCTTCACGGACGAAGTGATGGATCACGAATTCCCAGAAGGATTTAAACCCGTGAACATAGAGTCATATGATGGTACTACAGACCCCGCGGTATGGATCGAGGATTTCCTCCTCCACATCCACATGGCCCGCGGTGATGATCTACATGCCATCAAGTACCTCCCACTAAAACTCAAAGGACCAGCTCGGCATTGGCTGAATAGCCTGCCAGCAAACTCAATTGGCAGTTGGGAGAATTTGGAAGATGCATTCCTTGACAACTTCCAGGGCACTCATGTGTGAGCACCGGATGCTGATGACTTGAGCCACATAACCCAACAGCTAGGGGAATCGTCCAGGAAATTCTGGACTCGGTTCCTAACTAAAAAGAACGAAGTTGTCGACTGTTTGTATGCCGAGGCCTTAGCGGCATTTAAGCATAACATCCGTGACGAGTGGCTCGCCCGACACCTCGGCCAAGAGAAGCAGAAGACCATGGCAGCCCTCATGACACTCATGACCCGCTTTTGCGCGGGCGAAGACAGCTGGCTGGCTTGCAGCAATAACACATCGAGAAATCCTGGCAATTCAGATGCCAAAGACAGCAATGGCAGACCACGTCGCAACAGACACAAGGGCCACAACAACGGCGACAATGCCGAAGACACGGCAGTCAATGCCGGATTCAGTGGCTCTAAATCCGGTCAGCGGAAAAACCCATTCAAAATAAGCAATCCGGGCCCGTCCAGTTTGGACCGCATACTCGATTGCTCGTGTCAAATTCAAGACACCCTCGATAAGCCAGCCAATCACACCAACAGAGAATGCTGGGTGTTCAAGCAGGCCGGCAATTTGAACGCCAAAAACAAGGAAAAGGGGCTGCATAGCGACGACGAGGAGGACCCCCGGCCACCGAATACAGGAGGACAGAAGAAATTTCCTCCCCAAGTGAAAATGGTGAACATGATATACGCAACCCATATTCCCAAGAGGGAACGGAAGCGCGCACTAAGGGACGTTTATGCGATGGAGCTAGTCGCCCCAAAGTTCAACCCATGGTCTTCTTGTCCGATCACTTTGGATCGTAGGGACCACCCCCACTAGTATCCGTCATGGCGGTTCGGCCGCATTGGTTCTTGATCCCATCATTGACGGATTTCACCTCAATCGAGTCCTTATGGACGGTGGCGGCGACTTTGAACCTTCTTTATCGAGGAGATAAGGTCGCCAAAATGGGTATAGACCCATTGAGGATCAAACCCACCAAAACCACCTTTAAAGGTGTCATCCTAGGTGTAGAGGCACATTGCGGGCTCAATCACACCGAAGTGGTCTTCGGATCTCCGGACAACTTCCGGAAGCGAGCGATTAATCTTGATATCGTCCCCTTCGCAGCAGCTATCACGCCTTTGCTCGGACGAACCGCATTTGCCGATTCAATGCGGTACAGCATTATGCATACCTCAAACTCAAAATGCAGGGACCACAGCTGGGTTATAGCGATTATTGGAAACACAGTAACGCCGCTTTCTGCACGGAGGAGCACACTGCGGCCCTCGCGTGAAGCAGGTTAAAGCAGCCTTATTAGGCAAACCACCAATTGACCAAAAGACCCGGACACCTTCAAGCGAGTCCGGGGTACCCCGCAGGAGGATCGCCAGGCATGTTTTGAGCTCGCCTAGCAATTCGGCCTCCGTCATAGTCCCAGTCAAGCGGCGAAATTTGTGCCGGGCGTATATAACTACGCACTCAAGATACCATGGGCATAGGAAGAGGCACGGCTATGGCACGGCCCACAATGCAGCTCAACCACGCGCGGCCACGTATACCTTTATCATTTTTATCTTTCAGGACCTTACTCTCGGGAAGACCTCTCCGGCAGTCTGATTGTTGACTCATTGCGGGAAGGAAATGCCAAGGAAGCAAGATGCTCTGACGTACAAGGGAATCCCCAGGTGGTCTCTGATAACGGTCGAATACCTGTTTTACATACCCATACGTAGATTGCCCTTGGATAGGACATGTCAAATAGTCCTATTTTTTGCTTATTGCACTACTTGTATGCGTACGCTTTGACGTATTATTTAAATAACAATGCATAGCGTTAGCCTATTATTGCATTTCGTTTTTTCCCTTGTCTGCTTATTTACGACAAATTGCACCCGTACATTACAGTGCGACCCGGCGCCGAAACTTGATGTACCCAATAACATGGCATGAAAAGTCCGAACACTTTTGACAGTGCGGCACCCCGAACTTATAGCATTATATGCATCAGCTCCGAATCATGTCTTGGGTCAATAGTTGGGTTTGCCCGGCTCCCATGTTTTGGTACCTTACGTTTCGCTATATCGGCTAAGGTAGCTGAGCGAGTCCTGGATTAGGGGGTATCCGGATAGCCGAACTATCACCGTTGGCCGGACTCCTGGACTATGAAGATACTAGATTGATCACTTTGTCCCGTGTCCGTATGGTAATTTCCTTGGCGTGGAAGGCATGCTGGGCGTTATGGATATGTAGATCTCCTACCATTGTAACCGACTCTGTGTAACCCTAACCCTATCCGGTGTCTATATAAACCGGAGGGTTTTAGTCCGTAGGACGAACAACAATCATACCATAGGCTAGCTTCTAGGGTTTAGCTTCTTTGATCTCGTGGTAGATCTACTCTTGTACTACCCATATCATCAATATTAATCAAGCAGGAGTAGGGTTTTACCTCCATCGAGAGGGCCCGAGCCTGGGTAAAAACATCGATGTCCCTTGTCTCCTGTTACCATCCGCCTAGATGCACGATTCGGGACCCCCTACCGAGATCCGCGGTTTTGACACCGACATTGGTGCTTTCATTGAGAGTTCCTGCACGTCGTCACCTTTAGGCCCAATGGCTCCTTGATCATCAACAGCAGCGCGGTCCAGGTGAGACTTTTCTCCCGGACAGATCTTCGTGATTCAGCGGCTTTGCACTTGGGCCAATTCTCTTGGCCATCCGGAGCAGATCGAAAGCTCGCCGCTGGCCATCAGTCAGATTTGGGAGTTTAAACTACACGGCCGACATTCGCGGAGACTTGATCTTGACGGGTTCGAGCCACAGCCAGCAGCGCGCCGCACTATTTCGATGGAGTGCGATCTAGCTCGCCGCGAGCGGTGCCTTTGAGGCGCACCAAAGATCCGGCTCAGGCCCTTAGCTCGGAGCCGACTTCGCCGATCAGGGCGAGTGGTCGGACACCGCCTCGGGGCTCACGATCTCGGCGGCGATTGAGCCGAACTCCATCCCTGTCCTTTGCGAAGACTGTGACTCCAAGGTGCCGGACTCCTCTACGGACTCCGAACCCTCCGCGCCCCTGCCAATTGAATCCGATTGGGCGCTGCTTATGGAGTTCACTGCCGCGGACATCTTTCAGCACTCACCCTTCGGCGACATCCTGAATTCACTAAAGTCTCTCTCTTTATCAAGAGAGCCCTGGGCGGACTATGGTGAGGAAGGTTGGGATCTGAGACTGACGAAGAAATTCAACGCCCACCCACCACCCACTTTGTATCCGCATCGATGATTTAACCGACATATACCGACTTTCGACTCAAAGACACCAGCGGTATGGAGACGGCGATGCGAGGAGACAACCAAGAACCAGCGCCTACGAGGCGCTGGAAGGCCACCTCGTCATATGACATATACATGGTGGACATCCCAAAAGACGGGAATAGCAATGGAACAATGGAGGATGACCCTCCAAGAAAGCAGGCCCAAGCGCGGCGTCGATTGGCGCCGCTCTAAATCCGCCACGGCAAAAAGCAGTGATTCCGGCACGGAGATAATAACACCCAGACGTGGGAAGACAACCCCCCTCGGCGAGGATTGCACGGGAGGAGGGAGAAGCCAGCCCTCATGATAGAGCGGCAGACGGAGAGGTAGAGGGCGATAATTATATGCCTCCCTCCGAAGATGAAGCAAGCCTCGGCAATGACAATTTGTCATGCCCGAGGATCCCGTCGAACAAGAGCATTTCAAGCGCGGGCTTATGGCCACGACAAGCAGCCTCAAGAAAAGCAAAGCAGCAGCTTAGAGCTGACCAAGAGTTGCTAGCTGATAGATGGTGAAGTCCTTGCAGCGAAGAAAATGCGAACTCGAACGCCCCTCCAAGAGCTACCCAAAGCAGTTTGCTACCCCAATTAGAGGAGTAAGCACCCAAACCTACATCACCCGGTAAGATGATGCGGCCGACCGTCACCCGTGTCAGCGACGGAGAGGCCTCTAGGCCCCCACTAAAGCCGCACCCGGCGTCGCTCGAAAAAGTACAAAGCCACGGGGAATCGCCCGGACTTGCAAGACATATTGGAGGACAAGGCAAGGCAAATAAGATCGATCTACGGATCGCTAGGGCGCCCACGACCGCGTGGCGACAAGCTGTCACGCCCGGATCTGACAATTCGAATTTGGGCGAACACAATAGACAAAGCTCATTTGAGCTGCGTCGTGATATATAATCTGAGGCGCCGCACACCCACTATGCTTCATGCACGAAGTAATGGATCATCAAATCCCGAGGGTTTCAAACCCGTAAACATTGAATCATCTGACGGCACAACAGATCCTGCGGTTTGGATCGAGGACTATCTCCTTCACATCCACATGGCCCTTGGTGATGATCTACACGCCATCAAATACCTCCCACTCAAACTTAAAGGACCAGCTCGGCATTGGCTCAACAGCTTGCCGGCCGAGAATCAATTGGTTGTTGGGAAGACACGGAAGCCGCATTCCTTGACAACTTCCAGGGCACATATGTGCGACCACCGAGACGCCGATGACCTAAGCCACATAATTCAGCAGCGGATGAATTGGCCAGACAATTCTGGACACGGTTCTTAACCAAGAAAAATCAAATCGTTGACTGTCCGGATGCAGAGGAACTTGCAGCCTTCAAACCTAACATCTGCGACGAGTGGCTTGCCCGGCACCTAGGACAGGAAAAGCCGAAATCCATGGCAGCCCTCACATCACTCATGACCAGCTTCTGCGCGGGAGAGGACAGCTGGCTAGCTCACAGTAACAACCTGACCGAAAACTCTGGTAGTTCAGATACCAAGGATAGCAATGGCAGGTCGCGTCGCAACAAGCACAAGCGCCGCGTGCAGCGATAATGCTGAAGATACGGCTGATCAATGCGGATTGAGGCTCTAAACCCGGTCAGCGGAAAAAGCCGTTCAAAAGAAATACTCGGGGCCCATCCAATTTGGACCCGAATACTCGATCGCTCGTGCGGATACATGGCACCCCGAAAAACCAATAACCACACCAACAGGATTGTTGGGTGTTCAAGCGACGAGCAAGTTAAATGCGAACTCAATGACAAGGGCTGCATAGCGATGACGAGGGAGGAGCCCGGCCGCCCGAACAATAGAGGACGAGAAGGGCTTCGCCCCACAAGTGCAGACGGTGAACATGATATACGCAACCCACATACCCAAAAGGGGCGAAGCGTGCACTAAAGGGACGTATGCACGATGGAGCCGTCGCCCCAAAGTTCTACCCGTGGTCCTCCCCGCCTCGATCACTTTTGATCGAAGGACCACCCACTAGCATCCGCAGCCGGATTCGCGCGTGGTTCTTGACCCAATCATTGTGCCAGTTCACCTCACTAGAGTCACGATGGGCCGGCGGCGAGCCTGAACCTGCTTTACTAGGATACGGTCGCCAAAATGGGCATAGACCCTCGAGGGTTAAACCCACAAAACGGCCTTTAAAGGCGTCATACCAGTGTAGAGGCCAGCTGTCTGGGCTCGATTACACTCGAAGTGGTCTTGGATCCCGGATAACTTCCGGCGAGGAATTAATCTTCGACATAGTCCCGTTCCGGCGGCTATCACGCCTCGCTTTCGGTCGAACCGCATTTGCAAAGTTCAATGCGGTGCCGCACTATGCATATCTCAAGCTCAAGATGCGAGGCCCTCGAGGAGTAATCACGGTCAATGGAAACACGAATGCTCTCTCCGAGCGGAGGAGCATACTGGCAGCCCTAGCAGCGGAAGTACAAAGCAGCCTCTTCACAGCCAATTCTTGAGTCGACTACTAAGCGTCCAGGACACCATCAAGCACGCCGGAGTAACCTACAAAAAAGACCGCCAGCATCGCCGCGTTAGAACGCAGCGTAGCAATGTGGCTAACCCCAGCCCTCGCGAAATGCGAAGCCCGATTACTACGCGTACATAACTCGCTCTGGAGATACCATGGGCATAAGGGAGGGCACGACCACGGCTGCGCCCAAAATGCGGCTCAACCGCACCGGGGGCTCGATTGTGTCATTCTTTTCTTTTTCTTTTCTCTTACTTTCGGGACTCCGTTTCCGGAAGCCTGTCCGGCACTAGAATTGCCGAACTCACGATGTAACAGCCGAGGAAGCGAGAAAGCTTCGTCGAGTGTCGAGTTGTCTCTACTACGAGCATTATAAGCTGTTTTACATACCATCCGCATGACTTACCTGGAGGGGACATGTTAAATAGTCCCATCCCTTGCTTATCGCACTATTTGTATTGTTACGCTTTCATTCCAAAGTATCTTTTGAATAAACAATATAGCTTACCTTATTATTGCATTCCTTTTTTCCATATATGTTCATCTATGACGTGTTGCACCTGTACAACTTGGTACAGTCAATACACCAGGGGTTAAGTACCCCAAAGTATGGTGTGATAAGTCTGAACACTTTCACAAGTGCGGCACCCCAAACTTATAGCATTATATGCATCGGCTCCGAATCATGTCTTGGGTCAATAGTTGGGTTTGCCCGGCTCCCATGTTTTGGTACCTTACGTTCCGTTATATCGGCTAAGGTAATATTTGGGGAGAACTAACGCGATTGTGCCCCGGTTTAGCTGGGTTGAGCACCTCGATGGAGAAAGCTAAAACTGGCCGTAATGATAGAGGCGAGAGCGGTCGCTATTCGAGAAGGTTTTTCGTGTCCCTAAAGACTTATGCCGCTTAGGCGAGGGAGTCGGCATTGTCCGGCCAAAGGCGTGGATAAGCGCCCGAACTCGGTCTTCCGAATACCAGGGGCTTCAGAAATTTAAAATTATAGAATTCTATGGCTAAGTGAGAGTGTTCAAGCACTATAAGTCCGGTTGCCTTGTTACGTTCGTTGAGTGCCTCCCTCGAAGGACCCAAGAATGGGAACAAGAGCGCTCAAGTTTATCCCGAACACCCGGCACTTTCGTGGCATGGGGGCTGAAGCCAACGACTTGCCATCTCCGAAATTTGATAAACAGCCGCATACGAAGGTAATATTTTTAGAATTCAGAAGCGTTGCTTTAGCGCATATGAACAAGTTTCGGCGTCTGAGGATAACAAATGCGAGTCTATTCAAAAATTACATCTTTGGAGCATTCACCCGCTATAAGGCGG
The DNA here is from genome assembly GCA_021605145.1 of Aegilops bicornis. Taxonomy (NCBI): domain Eukaryota; kingdom Viridiplantae; phylum Streptophyta; class Magnoliopsida; order Poales; family Poaceae; genus Aegilops; species Aegilops bicornis. The sequence goes on from CM038669.1 coordinate 36,105,011, forward strand.
GCACCCTTCAGGACGCCCTTATAATACATTTCGGGCTTGCGATGCTCCTTGTTCGGCGGTGGTCCGTCCTTCACAAGCTTCTCGCGTCCATCTTGCCCGATGCACCTTAGCACGGGCAAGGGCCCTGGGCACCTTCGATCTGAGCGGAGCGCTTGATGACTTCAAGCCTTGGGCGAGGATCCACCGGCCGCCTTACCAGCCCAAAGTAGCTCCAGGCATGGCTTCCGTAGGCCACAGCCGAACTATGAGGCCCTTCATGGCTGCTCGGCGACCTGGAGCTCGACCAGCTGCCTCGGCTGGTCGCTTTCAGAGGCACCGGATGTCCGGCCTCGACATCTTTGAGACGAACACCTTCTCCATCGAGCTTCCCTCCTAAGCTCGGTAGAAAGCGGCAGCATCGGACACACTGCGGGGCAGATCTGTGAATGCTCCTGGAGAGCTCCGGATTCGGGTAAGTAACAAATAATTCACTTTCACATGCTTGCTTTGCATAAAAGAATGCCTTACCCGCTGCTATGTTCTTCATCGCCTCAATTTCCTGGAGGGCTTTTTGAGCTTCAGCCTTAGCGGCTTTGGCACTCTCAAGAGCCAAGGGGAGCTCGGACTCTCGAGTCTTCGAGTCACGCTCCAAACTCTCGTGTTTTTTCACGAGATCACGGAGCTCTTGCCGCACCTCCGCCACCGCGCCTCACTTCTCTCGCTCGATGCGCTCCGCTGCACTGTTTTCGGCCTTGGACACCGCTTCCTTGTGGTCGCCACCTCGTTCGTGGCCCCTGCAATACTCATGTTATTCCTGTCATTTTTTGCAACCAAATCCCTTATATAAGGTATTACTTTAATAAGGTATTACTCACCTTCCTTGTCCTCGAGTTGCTTCTTGGCAAGGCCGAGCTCGTTCTCGGACCGCTCGAGACTCTGCTTCAACGCATGGACCTCCAGCGGTCAAGGCGGCAGAGGTGTGGCGCAGCCTCCATTCCCATATTGACATACTTATGTTAGACTCCTGCGTATATCTTTTTAGATCCTCGGTCCGGCTTTTCTTTCCGAACACCGAACTAAGCATCGAGACTCTTGTCTATGTGGTAATATTTTTACATATTCTAAACTTACCTCAAAGCTTTGTTAGAAGGTAGGCTGAGTACAGGCTTCGATCAGCCCGCTCTTGGCGGGTGAACTTTACAGATCCTTGCACTCATGATGTCGTTGCTCACCGTCGATAGAGGCACCGTTAAGCGCCTCCAGCAAGCTACCCGGTGCCTCCGGATGGACGGAGGTCACCGGCGTCGCAGTCTTGCCCTTCTTACGAAGGGGCTGCCTGCCGGACTTCGGAACCACTAAAGGTTCCGGTACGGAGTCCGGCACAGGGCCGGACTTAGAGCCCTCCGGGGTTTTGCCCCCTTTGCGCCCGGAGTCCGGGAGGTCGCCTTGCGGCGCCTCCAGGACCACCTCCTCCTGGTTGGGCCCCTTTTGGGACTCCACCACGGTGTCGTCCAGCGTTCTACGAGGAGGAGAGGCGGTCGGAAGTGAAGTCCTATTCATATCCGACGAATCCGAGGAGCCGCTTCGACGAAGCGGTGAAGCTCGTCCTTGGCGGGCTACATGGTTATATTGACGTTAGAAGACACTATCGACAAGTAAAAAGTCATGAGTTATTACGGAATCCGGACACTTACGATCTCGCCGAGGCTTGGCCCTTGGTGGCCACTCCTCCTCGTCATTGTCGGCGTTGGTGGAGAAGTGGGAGGAAGGTTCCTTCCTTTCTTGGACCCTCCGGCCTCCCCGATCGGCGGCCTTCCTTTTCTTCTCTACCCCCTTTGGGAGAGGCTTCTTTTCCTCCTCCTCGTTCTCGGGAGAGGATTTCCGCCTCGTAGAGTCTCGACAAGACCTTTGGCGCCGAGCTCCTTCGAGTTCCCGTGGCCTCCTTCTTAGCCTTCTTCTCGGCACCACGTGAGGTGCGGAACCAACAACCCGTTAAGCGGGCGTCATTTGAGTCTTCTAGCAAAAGGCCGAGCCAGTTAATCTGTCAGGACGTCTTCAACCGATTCTGTCAAAGGTTAGGGAGTTTTACATCCCACATAGAGTCAAACTATGAAAAAAAAGAGTCCCATAAAGGGTAAAATAACTTACCTCACCGGGCTTGACGCTGCGAGCTGAATCAGCGCTCTTCGTAGCGGATGCGGAGAAGCTTGGCGCTTGAACAACACCTTCCGAGCATCTTCGCACGTAGTGTCAAGAAGGCGGCTCAAAATCGGTCTTTGTCTTAGGATCAAACTCCCACAAATTGAAGGCAGATTCTTTGGCATGGGAGAATCCGTGGGATGAGCATAACACAGACTACGTTGACAAGCTTGAGCTTCTTGTCCACCGGGTTTTGGACCTTGAGTTTGGAGTCGGTTAGCTCTTAGAATTACCCCACGTCGGGCCGTCTCTTTGCATGAGGTGAGCCGTGTAGGGAAGCCAGATCTGAATTCGAGGGGCCGCCCCATTTGGAGTCATGCAGCTCGGTGATGTAGAACCACCCGATTGCCAGCCCTTTATGGTCTCCATGAAGGAGCCTTCAAGCCATGTAACGTTGGGCATCTCGCCCGCCATGGCGCCTTTCAAGACTCCGCTTGTCGGCCGCCCACTATCTTGACTTGATGCTAAAGGTCGCAACCATATAAACCCGAAGTGGGGCTGGATCTTGAAGGAAAGCCTCGCACGACGATAAGCGTCGAGATATTGAGGATGAAGTTTGGGGCGGATCGTGGAAATCCAGGCCGTAGTAGAACATGAGCCCCGGACAAATGGGTGAAGTGGAAAGCCTAGTCCATGGAGGAAGTGGGTGAGGAAAACCACCCTCTCATGGGGCACTGGGGGTGGGGATGAGCTGCCCCTCGTTGGGGAGCCCGACCTGTGATGTCGCCCGGACAAGTATCCGGTTTCCTCAGCTTTTCGGCGTGCCCCTCCGTGAGACGGGAGGAGGCCATCCACTTGCCTCCCGCTCGGACATGGCTGGAGAAGGTTGAGGAGGGATGTCGCGGACTTGGGTCTTTGAAGCTCGAGTCTTGTGAAATGGATGAGCAAAGGAGGAAGAAGGCGTGGGTGAAAAGGTGGATCCTTATCCCCTTATATGGGCCGACAAGACTATGCGTCCCACTGCCAGCACTGGTAAAACTCTCGCTTATCTCCCAAAGCGCCATAATCAATGGCACGGTTGGGTTACCCACGTCCGTATTTATGAGAATCCCGGAATAAGGGGACACGATCTACCTTTGACAAGACGTGCCAAGGAAACTGCCTCGCTAAACGCGATGAGGTGGTACATTAAAAACGATTCGAATGAAGACTTGGCCGTGGCGTGATGGCACGCTGCGGAATACGTCAGCATATTGATTTTGTGTAAATATTATTCTCTTTACAGTGTTATGTGGAAATTATTTTGCAGAGCCGGACACTGTCCTTGTGTTCAAAATATTCTATGAAGTATTGGAGGAACCCGCCTTGCAATGCAAAGAAGACAATATGCGCCGGACTCATCGTCATTGAAGACTGGTTCGAGGGCTCTTTGAGGGAGTCTGGATTAGGGGGTGTCGGCTATCACCGTTGGCGGACTCTGGACTATGAAGATACAAGATTGAAGACTTCGTCCCGTGTGGGATGGGACTTTCCTTGGCGTGGAAGGCAAGCTTGGCGTTACGGATATGTAGATCTCCTACCATTGTAACCGACTACGTAACCCTAACCCTATCCGGTGTCTATATAAACCTTAGGGTTTTAGTCCGTGGGGCCGATCTAACAACAATCATACCATAGGCTAGCTTCTAGGGTTTAGCCTCTTTGATCTAAATGGTAGATCTACTCTTGTACTACCCATATCATCAATATTAATCAAGCAGGAGTAGGGTTTTACCTCCATCGAGAGGGCCCGAACCGAGGTAAAAACATCGTGTCCCTTGTCTCCTGTTACCATCCGCCTAGGCATACAGTTCGGGACCCCCTACCCGAGATCCACTTGGTTTGACACCGGCAGTAGCACTGGAGAACTCTGCGATTGTGTCCGGTTCTTCCTGGACGAGCACCTCGATGAGAAGGCCGAAAACTGACTCTCATGATGCGGCGAGAGCTGGTCGCTGTTCGAGAGGTCTCAAGTCCTTAAAGACTTCTTCCGCTTCGGGTGAGGAGTTGGCCTTGTCCGACTTAGGCGTATATAGCGCCCCAAATTCGGCCTTCCGAATACTAGGGGCTTCGCCAAAATTTAAAATTGTAGAATTCTATGGCTAAGTGAGAGTGATAAAGCCTTATAGTCAGATTGCACGGGTTCGTTGTCTTTGAACACCTCCTTGAAGGACCCAAAATTGGGATAAAGAGTGATCAGGTCTATCCAGAACACCTCGATTAGTTACATGGGGAAGCGAACGGTAGCCAACTCTCAGATTTTATAAGCGGTAGCGCTTGAGAAGGTAATATTTTAAATTAGCAAAGCGTTACATAGCGCTTACATGAACTCATTTCATATTACGGGATCACATGAGTACATTCATTCAAATATTACATCCTTAGCACATTCCCATACAAAGCGAGCAGCCTTGAGGACCTTGTAATAATACTTTTCGGGTGGCGATGCTCCTTGCCCTCGGCTGCCCCTCCTTCACCATGACTTTTGGCGTCCAGCTTATTGCACTTTTGCGGGCAAAAGCAGTAACGCACCCTCGATCTGGGAGACGGACAACTTTATGACTTCAAGCCTTGGGCATGCGTTCACAAGTCGCCTTACCAGGGCGAAATAGCTGCGCGAGCGAGGGGCTCGCCGAGCCACATCGGACTATAAGGCACGCGTCATGGCCCGGTTCGGCCGCCTTGTGAAGCTTCGACCCGGTTGCTTCAACTGAGTCGCTCAAAACATCGGATGTTCGGTCCCGATATCTGAGACAGAACCAATTCTCCGTCGAGCTCCTCCTCGACCGGTAGAACTCCGCGGCATCGACACCTGCTGCGGGATAGATGTCTGCGGCAGCTCTGGAGAGCTCCAAATTCGGGTAAGTAAAAGGAAAGTTTCCTTCACATGCTTGCTTTGCATAATGAATGCCTTACCGCCGCTATCTTCTTAACCGCCTCAATTTCCTAGAGGGCCTTTTGGAAGCTTCGGCCTTGGCATGTTAATGCGTTTCGAGGGCCTTTGCAAGCTCGGACCCTTGCATCTTCGAGTCACGCTCCAAGGACTCGTGTTTCTTGACGAGAGCCTGGAGCTCTTGTTGCACCTCGCCGACTCAGGCCTCTCGCTTCTCTCGCTCGATGCGCTCCTTGGCTGCTTTGTCTTCGGCTTCGGACAGCGCCTTCTTCAGGGTCACCGCTTCGGTCGTGGCCCCTAAGCAAAATTCATGACGAACCTATTATTCAAAAACCACATTTTTCTTAATCAATATACAGACGGGGTATCACTTACCTCTGTTCTCTCGAGCTGCCTCTTGGTAAGGCCGAGCTCTTCCTTGGACCGCTCAAGGTCCCGCTTGATCTTGGCGACCTCCATGATCTGAAAGCGGCAAGTGTAGTGAAGCACCTTATTCACATAGACACATTATGATTAGACTCCTGCGATTATTATTTGATCCTCTATTCGGCCTTTATTCGCGAGCGCCAAACAGAGCATAAGGGGATACTGTCTATGATGTAACATTTTTTTATAATTCTGTTACTTACCTCAAAGCCTGTTAGGAGGCTGGCACAGGCTTCAGTCAGTCCGCTCTTGGAGGACTGAACCTTCTTGACCAGCGCACTCATAACAGTGCGGTGCTCTTCGTCAATGGAAGCACCACGAAGCACTTCCAGCAAGTTGTGCGATGACTCTGGATGGACAGAGGCCATTGGCGCAGGCAACTTGCCCCTTAGCGAGGGGTTGCATGGCGAAATCCAATCCGGAACCACCGGAGGTTCGGCGCAGTTCGGCCGGGGCTAGACTTGCTGCCCCAGCGTTAGGGGCTCAGGGAGTCTTGCCCTAAATGCGCCTGGGCACAGGAATGTCGCCTTGGGCGCCTCGTAACTGTCTCCCCTTGGTTCAGTTCCCTTTGAGACAATACCTCGGCGTCGTCCAAGTAGGGAGGCGGGAGGAGGCGATCGAGTGAATCGCTGTTCATATCCGGCCAGGGCCCAAAGTATCATCCAACGAAGATACGTCGATATGGGCTCAGGATGGACTGCATAATCATGTTCGGCTTGATAAGAAGCAGTACAATAAAACGTACCAATAACTATTATGGTATCCGGATACTCACGACTTTGCCAGGCTTGTCCTGGGTAACCACTAAATCGTTCTTTGGCGGCCGTCATGGAAGCGATCAAGGAGGAGGGTCCTTCCCTTCTTGGACCCTTGGCCTCCCGGGTGGGCGGCCTTCCTTTCTTGTCTCCCAGTGGGGGGTGAGCTTTCCTCTTCCTCCTCCTCGTTTTCGTGTGAGGAGTGCGCCTCGATGTTTTTGGACGATGAGTCCGATATAACTCTTGTAGGAGACCTTTCACAGTCCCCGTGGCCTTCTTCTTGGCCTTCTTCTCCGGCACCTCATAAGGCGCTGGAACCAACATCTCCATTAGGAGAGCATCTGTTGGATCTTCGGGCAGGGGGGCTGGACAATCGATCTGCTCCGCTGTCGCTACCTAGTCCTGTCAAAAGGCGTTGTCGGTGTCAAAACCGGCGGATCTCGGGTAGGGGGTCCCGAACTGTGCGTCTTAGAATCAATGGTAACAGGAGACAAGGGACACGATGTTTTACCCAGGTTGGGCCTCTTGATGGAGGTAAAACCCTACGTCACCTGCTCGATTAATATTGATGATGTGTGTTTACAAGTGGATCTACCACGAGATCAAAGAGGCTAAACCCTAGAAGCTAGCCTATGGTATGATTGTTGTATATTGTATATGAGATTGTCTATCGACTAGCTTTGGCCTCGGTTTATATAATGCACGGAGGCCTAGGATAACAAGAGTCCTAGCCCGAATACGCCGGTGGGGAGGAGTCCTTGTCTTGATCGCCAAGTCTTTGTGGAATCTTCCTTGTATCACGGCATTGGTCCGGATCGCCCATGAGTATCGTCCAGGGGGTCCTCGCCCAATCTAAGCGATCGGAGACTGACGTGGTGAGTACCCCCTAGACCAGGACACCGTCGAGAGCCCCTGAACCGGTCTTTAAGTTAGGGGCGCTCCTCGATTCTTCCGAACTGTTCTTCATCTTCGAGTTGCTGCGGTCTTGAAAACTGGTTCAACAAATCTTCTCATCTTGATCTTGAGGATCACGAAATGCATTCGACGAGTTTACACGTCGTGTATCCGAGAGCCTTTAAGTTTATGGCCTTTATCAATGCCTTGTTATTTTTATGCCACACCTCGGGTTTGAAGTGATCCCGGAGGCGGTGTCCTCTTCGTCCAGAGCTCTAACGCGGAACTACATTCGAGGTATCTTTGCAATGAGCACCAACGCCGGACTGCTTCCCAGCCTCTATCGCGGACAATGTATCCGAGCTCCAACGCCGGGTGTATCCGAGGTGTCGTAAATCACCTTGGTTCAAAGAAGTTTGAAGGAGTTTAGTCGAGCTTAATGCGGAAATGCCCTCTATGGAGCTGTACCACTAGCGTCAGAGCTTTATGTCGGACTGCTTCCAGAGTGGTGCACCACCGAATGTGGGCCGATTTTTGTCAATATTTTCATTGGTGCAATTTATTCTCCTTGAGATACATAGCCAAGAGCCCACAAGGTGTGCATCGGTCCAAAACCCGAGATGCACACGAAGGATGACATAAGACCGCTGATCCCACTAGCATTTGAGACTCAAGTTGATTTGCAAAATCGGCTGAGGATCAAGTCTAGCTTCGTGAGAATACTTGGGACACAAAGCGGGCGTGCTCAGTCCTCGAGACTCGGGTTGGGTGCGGCCGACCAACACGAGGATCAAAATCTCCTCGGAAACCGTATTGCACTTAAAATTTTACGTATAGAATAGGCAATGCAGTAGCCCCAGACAACTGGTGGGTGTTAACACCAGATCGAGGATCGATGTGCCTTACTAATATTTGTAAATAATAAGCCCGAAGCCCAGTAGCCCCGAGCCTTAATGCGGAGCACGGGTGGCGAATTAAGGATTGATATCCATAGTAAAATCGCAAATTATGTGTAATGACTCTATGTATCCAAGTACTTTACGTCATTAATGCTCGGATCCGCATTGTACAAAACTTTGTTGACCGAGCCATCGGCTTCAACCTCCTCGGCGATGGCAGGAGTGTTTAATCCTACTTTATAAAGCCTTTATGAGGGCAAAAGATTTACAACAAAACAAGGCAATCTGGCCATAAGGTTTTATAAACAAAGGAACTCGGAGAGACATGCTATATTACTGTTTAACAGAAGAACTGTCTTCCAAAAAAAATAGTCCCGCTATCGGTTCCTTTCTTTGGGTTGTCATGCTAAGCATGATCATGAAACCTCAGCTCAATGTAAGAGCAAAATATTGAGGATTTAGTTTGGGAGGCGATTACTAGCCCCGCAATGATATTCGGCGACAGTCGAGGTCAAGACGGAAACACTTCGGCCAATTTTATGAAAGGACCGTCATTTAAAATAGTCATCGGATCGCTGACCAGTTAACACCTATTATGACGATGGTTTTTGGCTTTCTCCATCGAGGTGCTTGACCATGCAAATTTGGAAGCACAATCGCGATGGTTCTCCTTTGCACACCTAGCCGAACAAAGCGGAACATAGGAGGCAAGCGCGGGAGCAGGGCAACCCAACTATTGACCGAAGACACAATTAAAACTGATGCATATATAGCAATATCCAGAATGTTTTTGCCAAATCCCTAAAGGAGTCCAGGCGTTGCACTGCTGAGACTTGTGCTGAAAACACACAAATAGTTTAAAAGTGCCAAAAGCTTGGAAACCCAAAAATGTCGGTAAAAACATGACGTCAGAACAAGATCAAGTGTTCGGTGCCAATCCAAAATTGGACTTTAGAAAAAAAGTGCTTACGCCGTGCTTTAACATGACACATCCTATCTCAAGACTTCAAGCGGGTCACCTCACGGCTTCAGTCTCTCATCCAAGGCGGAGCACTTCTCATTAGAGCAGTTTAGAAAACTAAACTCTAAGCGGTTTGAGAGAGAAATTAGGCTCCCTGCTAGTGACCGCTTTTCCGTGTCAAGAAAAGGAGTGATAAATAATTATAAAAACTCTACAACGACTAAGAAGAAAAACAATTAGTATGAAAGGGCTCAAATAAACATAAGAGCCCCCAAGTGACTTGGGTAAAAGTTGACTATAAAACGTAAGGTGACATGTAGAATGCCTTCTAGCCGGATTGTAGATCGTTTGTCGTAGCGGACCTTTTCGCTTCAACCTCTGGATCCAATAGTCCGGAGTGTGTCCGAATACCCTCGCATTGATTTATAAAAACCGGGCATGCGTGGAGACGGTAGTGGGGGTCATTAGTCCTTTATCGGACATAAGTGCCCAACTAGTTATGTTATATTACATGGTTAGTAAGAAATATCTTCCGGGGAGAATAGTTCCGTTAGGGGTTCCTTTCCACAGGAGGCATGCCCTAAAGTGCATGTCCGGACTACGAAAAAGCGAGAAAAAACATCTGGGGCAGGTAAATAAATAGGTAAGAAATCGTCTTTTAGTTCACCGACCGAGTATTCCCTTAAGAACGCTAGCTTTCGGCTTCACCCAGTCTGAGGTACACATCCGGTGACCAGCTGATAATAATCGCAGAGGTGCTCCCTTTACCACCTAGCCGAACAATCGGGAATGTAGGGGTAAGCAGTGAGCCAGCAACCCAGCTTGGCCAAAACTTAAGTCATATCGATGCATATAATGGTGAATAAAAGGTACATGCGGAAGTGTGACACATGTGTTGGGCATAAAGCCCGAATTAATAAGCTTCTCATTAAAGAAGCCCTGAGTACAATGAGCGCGGGTAGCAGCGTCAAGTGTGTAACAAAGTTTCGACAAGGAAAAAATTTTACAAGCAACTTTTTCCAAAAAGTATAATGCTTGGTCGAACCGAACACAAGTTAGAAATTTAAAACTTTGAGCATGAAGGCAACTTAGCTGGTTAATGTGTTCGGTATTGACGATGTCGTCCGAGCTTGAGCGCGGGACAAGGTTCCATCCCAAGCCGGGTCCCGAGGTAGCCGGAGAAAAGAGCTCGGCACTTCAAGTGGTGACATAGCACGGTCAATGCAAGAGGCAAGCCGGTGATGCGAAGTCACAGCATGGGGTAATGAAGTGTTGTGAAGCCCCCTTCCACCGAGGTGGCGTCAAAGGATATAGTCCATTTGGATCATTTTCCTGTGCACAAAAAATAGTGCAAACCGTAGATAATAGTAATAATAAAAAAAATCGTTGCATAATAAATAATTTATGCAAAGTGAGTAATAAAAGAACTATGGCTGGCGCGAAGTCAATGTCGATGCAGGTCGTGGTATAATGCAACAAAGGCGTGGCAAAGCTCGGATTCGCAATTGATCCAGGAGTTCCGGGATGCGGCATTAGCGGACTATGTAATGCGGAATGCGACCGTCGATAATGCGGCCACCATTTAATAGACCTGTGTACATATGATGGACAAACAAGAGTAATAATAATTCCTTGGGAAAATTAACCCAAACAAGAAAAAAGAAATACTAGGATTAATAGCACCTGGTTTTATTTGTTGTAGCAATCCGAAGGAAGGTGATTCCCAAAATTGAGACTCGATCCGGTGCACCCATTGCACAGTCGGCTAGTGACGCCTTGAAGTGTCGGAGTAGGTTGATGAAGAGATGGCGAAGCCCCGGTCCAGCCGAGATGTCGAAGTAGGTCGGCGTGATGGACACCGGCTTGAACAAGCAATCGTGCGGCCACCTGCCGATGCAGCGTGTGACGTGGTCGATGCCAGAAGCTTGATGAAGCGGCCGCGGCGGCGATGCGGTATGCCCGCTCCGTGTAATCCGCGGGGGCGGCGATGTCGGTGATGATTTATCCTTCGTGATGCTGGACTCTTGTTCGACTTGCCGAGATGATGATCCGAAAAGTTGAGCTCGGCTCAACAAAGTGACGACAGCGTCTGGCGCAGGTCGTACCGTGGAGCAATATTGCGGACTGGTTTGACACCAACATGATGTTGAAGATCATGTCCAAAAGATCTTAAAGTTAGTGGGATGTGTTAGGAAACAAAACATAATACCCCATACAAAACTTCCTTCAAAGGATGTCCAAAATCCCGTTCATAAAAAGACGAACTCGGGTCCGGATTCGTTTCAGCAGGAAACAGATCCGAAAAGTGATGCGCTAATCGAAAGGTTCCCGGAGTTTGGACGGTCGGGTTGAGCTGAAATTTTGAGGGGTGGTAGATATAGGAATTCCGCAGCCGATCAACGGTTGGATCTTCCAAAGGAAGTCCGAGCTAGAAGCTGGACACCACACCCTAAATTCGTCCGGATTCTCGTCCAGATTCAATGCGGCTCCGGTATATCGGAGATTGCGGAGATTCCTCCATCGAACTTCGACAAAATTTTCCAGTGTTGTTGTAGACTCAATTCCGCATAATTCCAAAACAATCGCTAAAATGACGCTTGAGGAGGCGGTGGCGGCGGACACAATTCCGCTTGTCCAAAAAAAAGACGGTCTGATGCGCTCGAGGGCAATGTTGACGCGTTGAGCCCCGGGGCTCTTTGGATGATTCCTCCATGATCTTGATAGAGATCGGAGTTGATGTTGATGAAGGCCCTCATCCGAACATGACGATCGGGAGGTAGGGCGCGATCCTTGGTCGAACCAAGGTGACCCGGTCAGCTGGTGACGAAGATAGAAGTTGCGATTGATCTGCGCAGGCTAGCCATTGATCCTTTGTCAGAACACACGGAGGAACTCTCAATGAAAGCACCAATGTGATTGTCAAAACCGGCGGATCTCTCGTAGGGGGTCCCAAAGCGTGCGTCTTAGAATCAATGGTAACGGAGACAAGGGACACGATGTTTTACCCAGGTTCGGGCCCTCTTGATGGAGGTAAAACCCTCACGTCCCGCTTCTCGATTAATATTGATGATGTGTGTTACAAGAGTGGATCTACCACGAGATCAAAGAGGCTAAACCCTAGAAGCTAGCCTATGGTATGATTGTTGTATATTGTATATGAGATTGTCCATCGACTAGCTTTGGCCTCGGTTTATATAATGCACCAGGCCTAGGATAACAAGAGTCCTAGCGAATCGTGGGGTGGGGGAGGAGTCCTTGTCTTGATCACCAAGTCTTTGTGGAATCTTCCTTGTATGCGGCAGCTGTCCGGACTGGCCCATGAGTATGCGGCCCTGGGGGTCCTCGGCCCAATCTAACTGATCGGGGGACGACGTGGTGAGTACCCCCTAGTCCAGGACACCGTCAGGCGTGGAGGCTCAGATCCCTCGCACGGTTATATTGGGGAAAGGAACATCTTATGAGATATAGAAGACTTACCGTATTGGCAGGGCGCCTTGCGCTGAGTCCGCGATCCTCAGTATGGGGAGGAGGTACCTCGGCGCCCTTGAACAACACCTTCTAGACGTCCTTGTGCATCATGTCAAAGAGCTCTCGCAGCGTCTAGTGCTTAGCCGGGTCGAACTCCCACAAATTGAATGCCCGTCTTTGATATGGGAGGATCCGGCGGAAGAGCATGACTTGGACCACGTTGACAAGCTTGATCTTCTTGCTTATCATGTTTTTTTGGTCTGAGTGCAGGTCCAGTCCGGCTCTGGATGAACCAGGATAGGCCCTTCTCTTTCCGGAGGTGAGCCACATGGGGATACGGATCGGGATTGAGGGCCGCCACCAAGTTGGTGTCATGGCTCGGTGACATAGAACCACCCGGTGCCACCCTTTCCACGGTCTCCACATAGGAGCCTTCGAGCCAGGCGACATTGGGCATTTTGCCCACCATGGCGCCTCCGCACTCCGCTTGCTGGCCGACCACCACTTTCGGTTTAACATTGAAGGTCTTTAGCCACATGCCGAAGTGGGGCTTAATGTGGAGGAAGGCCTCACACACGACGATAAATGCCGAGATGTTGAGGATGAAATTGGGGGCCAGATCGTGAAAGTCCAGCCCGTATGAGCCCACAGACGAACTGGTGGAGGGGAAATCCCAGCCCGCAGACGAAATGAGTAAGAAATACCACCCTCTCATGGGGTTCCGGAGTAGGGACGATCTGCCGTGCATCTGGTAGCCGGTGCGCGATATCTGCGGCCAGGTATCCGGCTCCCCGAAGCTTTGGAATGTCCTCCTCCGTAACGGAGGATACCATCCACTTTCCTCCCACTACGGACATGCTTGGGATGGTTTTGAGGAGAAAATGCGAACTTGGGCACTGGAGCTCGAGTGCGCAAGAATGGATGAGCAAGGAAGAAGAAGGCGTGGGTGAAAAATATAAATCCTTGTCCCTTTATAAGGGCCAAAGAAACTATGCGCCTCCCCCCTGCCTGGTAAACTCGCTTATTCCCCAAGCGCGGTAATTGATGGCGTGGTTGGGTTACCCAAACCCGTATTGATGGGAATCCCGTGATAGGGGGACATGATCTCTGCTTCGACAAGACGTGCCAAGAAAACCGCCTCACAATATGTGCAGTAGCTGGTTGGGAAAAACGGTTCGAATAATGACCATGCCGTGGCGTGATGTCACGCTATGAAACTTGTCAGCAGATTAGATTTGTGGAATATTATACTCTCTATGATGGTATGTGCAGTTTATTTTGCAGAGCCGGACACGATCCTTGTGTTCAAAATCTTCTATGGAGTATTCGGAGGAGGAACCCGCCTTGCAATGTCGAAGACAATCTACGCGCCGGACTCATCGTCATTGAAGCCTGGTTCAGGGGCTACTGAGGGAGTCCTGGATTAGGGGGCCCTCGGACTGCCAGACTCTATACTTTAGCCGGGCTATTAGACTATGAAGATACAAGATTGAAGACTTCGTGCCGTGTTCGGATGGGCTCTCCTTGGCATGGAAGGCAAGCTTGGAAATTCGGATATGTAGATCTCCTCCCTTGTAACCGACTCTGTGTAACCCTAGCCACCTCCGGTGTCTATATAAACTGGAGGGTTTAGTCCGTAGGACACCAACAATCATAACCATAGGCTAGCTTCTAGGGTTTAGCCTCTACGATCTTGTGGTAGATCAACTCTTGTAATACTCATATCATCAAGATCTATCAAGCAGGAAGTAGGGTATTACCTCCATCGAGAGGGCCCGAACCTGGGTAAACATTATGTCGCCCGCCTCCTGTTACCATCCGCCTTAGACGCACAGTTCGGGACCCCCTACCCGAGATCCGCCGGTTTTGACACCGACAGCGATGTCATTCCCCGCTCGGGGAACGTGCTCCACTTGTATACCGTCAAAGCGCTCCTCCAGCTTCCTCACCTCATGATGTAGGGTGGAACCCTCGATGGCCGATCTTTCACGAAAGGAGCGGATCCCTACTAAGAACACGAATAACACGAGGGGAAACATGAGGGAAAACACGAGAATCACTCAAACCAACAATATTCAATTACACATGTGCTAGATCCTCGAAACACGAGAGGAGATACAAGGACGATACAAAGGGTAACCGGTTCTTCTCCGTGAGGAGGTCTTGATGGGGCCACCCAAGAGGGGGTCTTGAATCCGCTTGGAAGGATCTTCTCCGAGGAGGCGCGATCTCGAGGAGAAGGTAACAAGTGGATGAGCAAAGCTCTCACACAAACATGAGCTAATCCTTTGCTAACCTAGAATGCAGAGCTAAGGGACAAGTATATATAGTCCAAGGGGTAAGTTGGGGATACATGGGGTGAAACCCGTTCAAGCTATGAAAGGTGCGGTAGTAGTACTGGTCATGGGGCCGGTAGTACCGGTTTTACCGGATATAGCGGTAGTTTCGGTGCTGTTCCGGCCTTGCACCTGTTGGAAATATGCCCTAGAGGCAATAATAAAAGCATTATTATTATATTTCCTTGCTCATGATAATTGTCTTTTATTCATGCTATAATTGTATTGTCCGGAAATCGTAATACATGTGTGAATGCAAAAGACCACAATACGTCCTAGTAAGCCTCTAGTTGACTAGCTCGTTGGTCCTGAGATAGTCATGGTTTTCACGACTATGGACATCGGATGTCATTGATAACGGGATCACGTCATTAGGAGAATAGCGTGATGGACCAGACCCAATCCTAAGCATGGCACAAGATCGTGTAGTTCGTTTTGCTAGAGCTTTTCTAATGTCAAGTATCTCTTCCTTAGACCATGAGATCGTGTAACTCCCGGATACCGTAGGAGTGCTTTGGGTGTACCAAACGTCACAACGTAACTGGGTGACTATAAAGGTGCACTACAGGTATCTCCGAAAGTATCTCATTGGGTTGACACGGATCGAGGCCAGGATTTGTCACTCCGTGTCACGGAGAGGTATCACCGGCCCACTCGGTAGTGCATCATCATAATGAGCTCAAGGTGGCCAAGTGTCCGGTCACGGGATCATGCATTACGGATGCGAGTAAAGTGACTTGCCGGTAACGAGACCGAACGAGGTATTGGGATACCGACGATCGAGTCTCGGGCAAGTAACATACCGTCGACAAAGGGGAATAGAATACGGGGTTGCTTGAACCCTTGACATCGTGGGTTCATCCGATGACAACATCGAGGAACATGTGGAGCCAACATGGGTATCCAGATCCCGCTGTTGGTTATTGACCCGAGGTCGCCTCTCGGTCATGTCTCAGATGTCTCCGAACCCGTAGGGGTCTACAGACTTAAGGTTCGGTGGCGCTAGGGTTATTAGGAAGACAAGTATGTGATTACGAATGTTGTTCGAGTCCGGATGAGATCCGGACATCACGAGGAGTTAGGAAAGGTCCGGAGGTAAATATTTATATATGGAAAGTGGTTAAACGGACTCAGGAAAGTTTGAGGGGTATACTGGTAATGTACCGGGGCCACGGGATGGTTCCAGAGAGGTCCACCGGGAGGGGCCACCCCTCCCGGGGGGCCACATGGGCTATGTGGGAGAGGGAGCCAGCCCCTAGTGGGCTGGGTGCGCCTCCCCACCTAGGCCCATGCGGCTAGGGCTTGGGGAGGGGAAACCCTAAAGGGGCAAAGGGGGCGCCCCCCTAGCTTGGGGGGCAAGCCACCCCTTTTCCTCCTCCCTTGGCCGCCGCCCCCCTCTAGGGTTTCCCCTAGAGGGCCGGACCCCCTTGCCCTCTCTCCTATATATAGAGGGGTGATGGGAGGGCTGCAATACACAATTGAAGGCGCAGCCCTCCCTCCCCAACACCTCTCTTTCTCCGCACTGAGCTTGGCGAAGCCCTGGCCGGGAGGCTAGCTGTACCAATTGCACCACGCCCGTCGTGCTGCCATTGGAGTTGTCTTCCTCAACCTCTCCTTCATCCTTGCTGGATCAAGGCGGAGGAGACGCCAGTCGTCCGTCACGACGTGTGTTGAACGCGGAGGTGCTGTCCTTTCAGCGCTTGGTCATCGGGTGATCGGAATCACGTTGGGAACGACTCCATCATCACCACTCCCTCGAGCGGCTTCCAGGTACTCGATCTACAAGTGGTATGTAGATGCAAACTCACTCCCTTGACTCGTTGCTTAGATGAACTCATAGATAGATCTTGGTGAAACCGTAGGAAAATTTTAATTTTCTGCAACGCGTTCCCCAACAAAGTGGTATCATGAGCTAGGTCTGTCGTAGTTCTCTTTGCACGAGTAGAACACAATTTTGTTGTGGGCGAGATCTTGTCAACTTGCTTGCCGTTACTAGTCATTATCTTGCTTTAGCGGTATTGTGGGATGAAGCGGCCCGGACCAACCTTACACGTACGCTTTACGTGAGACCGGTTCCACCGAAGTGACATGCACTAGTTGCATAAGGTGGTGGCGGGTGTCTGTCTCTCCCACTTTAGTTGAAGTGGATTCGATGAGAAGGGTCCTTATGAAGGGTAAATAGAAGTTGACAAGATCACGTTGTGGTTATTCGTGAGGTAAGAAAACGTTCTTGCTAGAACCCAATTGCAGCCACGTAAAAGATGCAACAACAATTAGAGGACGCCTAACTTGTTTTTGCAGCAATTGTCATGTGATGTGATATGGCCAAAGTTGTGATGAATGATGAATGATATATGTGATGTATGAGATCATGTTCTTGTAATAGGAATCACGACTTGCATGTCGATGAGTATGACAACCGCAGGAGCCATAGGAGTTGTCTTTATTTTTGTATGACCTGCGTGTCATTGAAGAGCATCATGTAAATTACTTTACTTTATTGCTAAACGCGTTAGCCATAGAAGTAGAAGTAGTCGTTGGCGTGACAACTTCATGAAGACACGATGATGGAGATCATGATGATGGAGATCATGGTGTCATGCCGGTGACAGGATGATCATGGAGCCCTGAAGATGAAGATCAAAGGAGCTATATGATATTGGCCATATCATGTCACTACTTTATAATTGCATGTGATGTTTATTATGTTTATGCATCTTGTTTACTTAGAACGACGGTAGTAAATAAGATGATCCCTTACAACAATTTCAAGAAGTGTTCTCCCCTAGCGTACTGGTTGCTAAAGTTCGTCAGGCTTCTAAGCACCACGTGATGATCGGGTGTGATGGATTCTTAAGTTCACATACAACGGGTGTAAGATGATTTACACACGCAGTAAACACTTAGGGTTAACTTGACGAGCCTAGCATGTATGCAGACATGGCCTCGGAACACGGAGACCGAAAGGTCGAACACGAGTCGTATGGAAGATACGATCAACATGAGAATGTTCACCGACGATGACTAGTCCGTCTCCGCGTGATGATCGGACACGGCATAGTCGACTCGGATCGTGTAACACTTAGATGACTAGAGGGATGTCTAATCTGAGTGGGAGTTCATTTTAATTTGATTAGATGAACTTTATTATCATGAACTTAGTCTAAAACTTTTGCATAATATGTGTTGTAGATCAAATGGCCAACGCTCATGTCACCATGAACTTCAACGCTTCCTAGAGAAAACCAAGCTGAAAGATGATGGCAGCAACTATGCGGAATTTGGGTCCTAACACGAGGATCATCCTCATAGCTGCCAAGAAACAATATGTCCTAGAAGCACCGCTAGGTGAAGCACCCATCGAGAGAACCAAGGCGTTATGAACGCTTGGCAATCTCGTCTTGATGATTACTCCCTCGTTGGCGGCATGCTTTACAGCCTAGAACCGGGGCTCCAAAAGCGTTTTGAGCAACACGGAGCATATGAGATGTTCGAGGAGCTGAAACTGGTTTTTCAAGCTCATGCGGGTCGAGAGATATGAAGTCTCCGACAAGTTCTATAGTTGTAAGATGGAGGAAAACAGTTACATCGGTGAGCACATACTCAAAATGTGCAGGTTGCATCACCTTTGTCGGTGGACATAAACCTCCGGACGAGGCGGCCATTGACAGAATCCTTGATCGCTCCCACCAAGCTACAAGAGCTTTGTGATGAACTACAACATGCGAGGGATGGTGAAGACCATTCGAAGTATTCTCAATCTTTGAAGTCGTGAGAGGTTGAAATCAAGTAAGAACATCAAGTGTTGATGGTCAATAAGACCACTAAGTTCAAGAAAGGCAAGGGCAATAAGAACTTCATGAAGGATGGCAATGAGGTTGCCGTGCCCGGTAAGCAAGTTGCCGGGAAGAAGTAGTCAAAGAATGGACCCAAGCCTGAGACTGAGTGCTTTTATTGCAAGGGGAAGGGTCACTGGAAGCGGAACTGCCCCGGCAACACTAAAGGTATATTTGATATACATGTAATTGATGTGTACCTTACCAGTACTCGTAGTAACTCCTGGGTATTTGATACCGGTGCCGTCGCTCATATTTGTAACTCACAGCAGGAGCTGCGGAATAAACGGAGACTGGCGAAGGACGAGGTGACGATCTTGGCGTCGGGAATGGTTCCAAGGTCGATGTGATCGCCGTCGACGCACGCTACCTCTACATTTACCTACGGGATTAGTTATAAACCTTAATAATTGCTATTTGGTACCAAGTTTGAGCATGAACATTGTATCTGGATCTCGTTTAATCTGAGATGGCTACTCATTTAAATCCGAGAATAATGGTTGTTCTATTTATATGAGAGAAATGTTTTATGGTCATGCTCCGATAGTCAATGGTTTATTCTTAATGAATCTCGAGCGTAATGTTACACATGTTCATAGTGTGAATTCCAAAAGATGTAAAGTTGATAACGATAGTCCCACATACTTGTGGCAATCGCCGCCTTTGGTCACATTGGTGTCAAGCGCATGAAGAAGCTCCATCTTGATGGACTTTTAGAGTCTCTCGATTATGAATCATTTGACACATGCGAACCATGCCTCATGGGCAAGATGACCAAGACTCCGTTCTCAGGAACAATGGAGCGAGCAACCAACTTATTGGAAATCATACATACCGATGTGTGCGGTCCAATGAGTGTTGAGGCTCGCGGAGGATATCGTTATGTTCTCACTCTCACAGATGACTTGAGTAGATATGGGTATGTCTACTTGATGAAACACAAGTGCGAGACCTTTGAAAAGTTCAAGGAATTTCAAAATGAGGTAGAGAATCAACGTGACCGAAAGATAAAATTCTTCTGATCAGATCGTGGAGGAGAATGTTTAAGTCACGCAATTTGGCACACACTTAAGAAAATGTGGAATCGTTTCACAACTCACGCCGCTGGAACACCTCAGGTAAACGGTGTGTCCGAACGCCGTAAATGTCGCACTCTATTGGATATGGTGCGATCTATGATGTCTCTTACCGATTTACCGCTATCATTTTGGGGATACGCTCTAGAGACAGCTACATTCACTTTAAATAGGGCACAAATCTAAATCCGTTGAGACGACACCGTATGAATTATGGTTTGGGAAGAAACCTAAGGTATGCGTTTCTAAAAGTTTGGGGATGCGATGCTTATGTCAAGAAACTTCAACCTGAAAAGCTTCGAACCCAAGTCGGAAAAATGCGTCTTCATAGGATACCCTAAGGAAACCCTTGGGTATACCTTCTACCTTAGATCCGAAGGCAAGATCTTTGTTGCCAAGAACGGAACCTTTACGGAAAAGAGTTTCTCTCGAAAGGAGTAAGTGGGAGGAAAGTAGAACTTCGATGAAGTACTACCTCTTGAACGGGATAGTAGTGCAGCTCGGGAAAAGGTTCTGTGATGCCTACACCAACCGGAGAGGAAATTAATGATGATGATCAAGGTACTTCGGATCAAGTTGCTACTGAACCCGTGGGTCCACTAGGACACGTTCCGCGCCCAGTGAGTGGTACGGCAACCCTGTCACCGGAAATCATGTTGTTAGACAACGGTGAACCTTCGAACTATGAAGAAGCGATGGCGGGCCGGATTCCAAGAAATGGCTCAAGCCATGAAATCGAGATAGGATCCATGTATGAAAACAAAGTATGGACTTTGGATGACTTGCCCGATGATCGGCGACGATAGAAAACAAGTGGATCTTTAAGAAGAAGGCAGGCACGGATGGTAATGTTACCGTCTATAAGCCTCGACTTGTCGCTAAGGGTTATCGACAAGTTCAAGGGATTGACTACGATGAGACTTTCTCACGGTGGCGAAGCTTAAGTCCGTCCGAATCATGTTAGCAATTGCCGCATACTATGATTATGAGATATGGCGGATGGACGTCAAAAGCAGCGTTCCTTAACGGATATCTTAAGGAAGAGTTGTATATGATGCAGTTAGGAAGGTTTTGTCGATCCTAAGAATGTCGACAAAGTATGCAAGCTCCAGCGTTCCATTTATGGGCTGGTGCAAGCATCTCGGAGTTGGAACATTCGCTTTGATGAGATGATCAAAGCGTTTGGATTTATCTTGAGCACTTATCGAGACGCCTGCGTTTACAAGAAAGTGAGTGGGAGCTCTGTAGCATTTCTCATATTATATGTAGATGACATACTTTTGATGGGAAATGATATAGAACTCTTGGACACCATTAAGGCCTACTTGAATAAAAGTTTTTCAATGAAGGACCTTGGAGAAGCTGCTTATATATTAGGCATCA
The DNA here is from genome assembly GCA_021605145.1 of Aegilops bicornis. NCBI lineage: Eukaryota > Viridiplantae > Streptophyta > Magnoliopsida > Poales > Poaceae > Aegilops > Aegilops bicornis. The sequence goes on from CM038669.1 coordinate 36,126,095, forward strand.
ATATCTATAGAGATAGATCGAGATGCCTCATAGGTCTTTCACAAAGCACATACCTTGATAAGATTTTGAAGAAGTTCAAAATGGATCAGTCCAAGAAAGGGTTCTTGCTGTATTGCAAGGTGTGAGATTGAGCTCAGCTCAATGCCCGACCACGGCAAAAGATAAAGAAGAGATGAGCGTCATCCCTATGCCTCGACCATAGGATCTATTATGTATGCCATCTTTGTGTACCCGGACTGATGTAAACCTTGCCGTAAGTTTGGTAGGAAGGTACCAAAGTAATCCCGACAAGGAACAACTGACAGCGGTCAAGAATATCCTAAAGTACTGAAAAGGACAAAGGACATGTTTCGTTTATGGAGGGTGACGAAGAGCTCGTCGTAAAGGGTTACGTCGACGCTAAGCTTCGACAATCTGAATGACTCAAAGTCACAAACCGGATACGTGTATATGTTGAATGGTGGAGCGATGGTGGTGCAGTTGCAAGCAGAGCGTCGTGGCGGGATCTACGTGTGAAGCGGAGTACATGGCAGCCTCGGAGGCAGCGCATGAAGCAATTTGGGTGAAGGAGTTCATCACCGACCTAGGAGTCATACCCAATGCGTCGGGGCTGATTAAACTCTTCTGTGACAACACTGGAGCTATTGCACTCGCCAAGGAGCCCAGGTTTCACAAGAAGACTAGGCACATCAAGCGTCGCTTCAACTCCATCCGTGAAAATGTTCAAGATGGAGACATAGAAATTTGTAAAGTGCATACGGATCTGAATGTCGCAGATCCATTGACTAAACATCTTCCGCGAGCAAAACATGATCAACACCAGAACTCTATGGGTGTTCGATTCATCACAATGTAACTAGATTATTGACTCTAGTGCAAGTGGGAGACTGTTGGAAATATGCCCTAGAGGCAATAATAAAAGCATTATTATTATATTTCCTTGTTCATGATAATTTTCTTTTATTCATGCTATAATTGTATTGTCCGGAAATCGTAATACATGTGTGAATGCAAAGACCACAATACGTCCCTAGTAAGCCTCTAGTTGACTAGCTCGTTGGTCAACAGATAGTCATGGTTTCCTGACTATGGACATCAGATGTCATTGACAACGGGATCACGTCATTAGGAGAATGACGTGATGGACAAGACCCAATCCTAAGCATGGCACAAGATCGTGTAGTTCGTTTTGCTAGAGCTTTTCTAATGTCAAGTATCTCTTCCTTAGACCATGAGATCGTGTAACTCCGGACACCGTAGGGAGTGCTTTGGGTGTACCAAGCGCCACAACGTAATCGGGTGACTACAAAGGTGCACTACAGGTATCTCCAGAAAGTATTCATTGGGTTGACACGGATCGAGGCTGGATTTGTCACTCCGTGTCACGGAGAGGTATCACTTGGGCCCACTTTCGGTAGTGCATCATCATAATGAGCTCAAAGGTGGCCAAGTGTGCAGTCACGAGGATCATGCATTACTGATGCGAGTAAAGTGACTTGCGAGTATGAGGACTGAGCGAGGTATTGGGATACCGACGATCGAGTCTCGGGCAAGTAGCATACCGTCGACAAAGGGAATAGAATACGGGGTTGCTTGAACCCTTGACATCGTGGTTCATCCGATGACAACATCGAGGAACATGTGGGAGCCAACATGGGTATCCAGATCCCGCTGTTGGTTATTGACACGAGGTCGTCTCGGTCATGTTCGCATGTCTCCGAACCCATAGGGTCTACACACTTAAGGTTCGGTGGCGCTAGGGTTATTAGGAAGACAAGTATGTGATTACTGAATGTTGTTCGAGTCCGGGATGAGATCCCGGACGTCACGAGGAGTTCCGGAATGGTCCGGAGGTAAAGATTTATATATGGAAAGTGGTTAAGCGGACTCGGGAAAGTTTGAGGGTATAGGTAATGTCTGGGGCCAAGGAGGGTTCGGAGGTCCACCGGAGGGCCACCCCTCCGGGGGGGCACATGGGCTATGTGGGAGAGGAGCCAGCCCCTAGTGGGCTGGGTGCGCCTCCCACCTAGGCCCATGCGGCTAGGGCTTGGGAGGGAAACCCTAAAGGGGCAAAGGCGCCCCTAGCTTGGGGGCAAGCCACCCTTTTCCTCCTCCCTTGGCCGCGCCCCCCTCTAGGGTTTCCCCCTAGAGGGCGGCCCCCTGCCCTCTCTCTCCTATATATAGAGGGGTGAGGGAGGCTGCAACACACAATTGAAGGCGCAGCCCCTCCCTCCCCAACACCTCTCTTTCTCCCGTCTGCAGCTTGGCGAAGCCACAGCCGGGGCTGCTGCACCAATTGCACCACGCCATCGTGCTGCCATTGGAGTTGTCTTCCTCAACCTCTCCTTCATCCTTGCTGGATCAAGACGGAGGAGACGCCTTAGTCCCGTGCGTGTGTTGAACAGCGGAGGTGCTGTCCTTTCAGTAGCTTGGTCATCGGGTGATCGGAATCACGTTGGGAACGACTCCATCATCACCACTCCCTCGAACGCTTCCGTACTCGATCTACAAGTGGTATGTAGATGCAAACTCACTCCCTTGACTCGTTGCTTAGATGAACTCATAGATAGATCTTGGTGAAACCGTAGGAAAATTTTAATTTTCTGCAACGTTCCCCAACAGTGGCATCACGAGCGAGGTTTATGCGTAGTTCTCTTTGCACGAGTAGAACACAATTTTGTTGTGGGCGTAGATCTTGTCCACTTTCTTGCCGTTACTAGTCGTCTCTTGCTTCAGCGGTATTGTGGGATGAAGCGGCCCGGACCAACCTTACACGTGCGGCTTACGTGAGACCCGGTTCCACCGTGACATGCACTAGTTGCATAAGGTGGTGGCGGTGTCTGTCTCTCCACTTTAGTTGAAGTGGATTCGATGAAAAGGGTCCTTATGAAGGGTAAATAGAAGTTGACAAGATCACGTTGTGGTTATTCGTAGGTAAGAAAACGTTCTTGCTAGAACCCAATTGCAGCCACGTAAAAGATGCAACTTCATTTTGAGGTCGTCTAACTTGTTTTTTCAGCAATTGTCATGTGATGTGATATGGCCAAAGTTGTGATGATTGATGAATGAAATTTGTTATGTAGGAGTTCATGTTCTTGTAATAGGAATCACGACTTGCATGTCGATGAGTATGACAACGGCGAGAGCCATAGGAGTTGTCTTTATTTTTGTATGACCTGCGTGTCATTGAAGAACGCCATGTAAATTACTTTACTTTATTGCTAAACGCGTTAGCCATAGAAGTAGAAGTAGTCGTTGGCGTGACAACTTCATGAAGACACGATGATGGAGATCATGATGACGGAGATCATGGTGTCATGCTGGGTGACAGGATGATCATGGAGCCCGAAGATGAAGATCAAAGGAGCTATATGATATTGGCCATATCATGTCACTACTTAATAATTGCATGTGATGTTTATTATGTTTATGCATCTTGTTTACTTAGAGCGGCGGTAGTAAATAAGATGATCCTTACAACAATTTCAAGAAGTGTTCTCCCTAAGCGTGCACCGTTGCTAAAGTTCGTCGCTTCTAAGCACCACGTGATGATCGGGTGTGATGGATTCTTACGTTCACATACAACGGGTGTAAGACAGATTTACACGCAGTAAACACTTAGGGTTAACTTGACGAGCCTAGCATGTATGCAGACATGGCCTCGGAACACGGAGACTGAAAGGTCGAACACGAGTCGTATGGAAGATACGATCAACATGAGAATGTTCACCGACGATGACTAGTCCGTCTCACGTGATGATCGGACACGGCCTAGTCGACTCGGATCGTGTAACACTTAGATGACTAGAGGGATGTCTAATCTGAGTGGGAGTTCATTTTAATTTGATTAGATGAACTTTATTATCATGAACTTAGTCTAAAACTTTTGCATAATATGTGTTGTAGATCAAATGGCCAACGCTCATGTCACCATGAACTTCAACGCGTTCCTAGAGAAAAACCAAGCTGAAAGATGATGGCGGCAACTATGCGGACTGGGTCCGGAACACGAGGATCATCCTCATAGCTGCCAAGAAACAATATGTCCTAGAAGCACCGCTAGGTGAAGCACCCATCGAGAGAACCAAGGCGTTATGAACGCTTGGCAATCTAAATCTTGATGATTACTCCCTCGTTCGATGCGGCATGCTTTACAGCCTAGAACCGGGGCTCCAAAAGCGTTTTGAGAAACACGGAGCATATGAGATGTTCGAGGAGCTGAAACTGGTTTTCAAGCTCATGCCCGGTCGAGAGATATGAAGTCTCCGACAAGTTCTATAGTTGTAAGATGGAGGAAAACAGTTACATCGGTGAGCACATACTCAAAATGTCCAGGTTGCATCACACTTTGTCCCATTTGGACATAAACCTCCGGAAGAGGCGGTCATTGATGAATCCTTGATCGCTCCCACCAAGCTACAAGAGCTTTGTGATGAACTACAATATGCAGGGGATGGTGAAGACCATTCCGAAGTATTCTCAATCTTTGAAGTCGGCAGAGGTTGAAATCAAGAAAGAACATCAAGTGTTGATGGTCAATAAGACCACTAAGTTCAAGAAAGGCAAGGGCAAGAAGAACTTCAAGAAGGACGGCAAAGAGGTTGCCGTGCCCGTGAAAGCAAGTTGCCGGGAAGAAGAAGTCAAAGAATGTACCCAAGCACGAGGCCAGTGCTTTTATTGCAAGGGAAGGGTCCTTTGGGCGGAACTGCCCCAAATACTTAGCGGATAAGAAGGCCGGCAACACTAAAGGTATATTTGATATACATGTAATTGATGTGTACCTTACCGATTTCGTAGTAACTCACGGTATTTGATACCGGTGTCGTTGCTCATATTTGTAACTCTTGAGGAGCTGCGGAATAAACGGAGGCTGGCGAAGGGCGAGAGGTGACGATCTTGGCGTCGGGAATGGTTCCAAGGTCGATGTGATCGCCGTCGGCACGCTACCTCTACATTTACCTACGGGATTAGTTATAAACCTTAATAATTGCTATTTGGTACCAAGTTTGAGCATGAACATTGTATCTGGATCTTGTTTAATACGAGATGGCTACTCATTTAAATCCGAGAATAATGGTTGTTCTATTTATATGAGAGAAATGTTTTATGATCATGCTCCGATAGTCAATGGTTTATTCTTAATGAAGCTCGAACGTAATGTTACACATGTTCATAGTGTGAATACCAAAAGATGTAAAGTTGATAACGATAGTCCCACATACTTGTGTACTTTGCCTTTGGTCACATTGGTGTCAAGCGCATGAAGAAGCTCCATCTTGATGGACTTTTAGAGTCTCTCGATTATGAATCATTTGACACATGCGAACCATGCCTCATGGGCAAGATGACCAAGACTCCGTTCTCGGGAACAATGGAGCGAGCAACCAACTTATTGGAAATCATACATACCGATGTATGCGGTCCAATGAGTGTTGAGGCTCATGGAGGATATCGTTATGTTCTCACTCTCACAGATGACTTGAGTAGATATGGGTATGTCTACTTGATGAAACACAAGTGCGAGACCTTTGAAAAGTTCAAGGAATTTCAGAATGAGGTAGAGAATCAACGTTGACCGAAAGATAAAATTCTTACGATCGAGATCGTGGAGGAGAATGTTTAAGTCACGAATTTGGCACACACTTAAGAAAATGTGGAATAGTTTCACAACTCACGCCGCTGGAACACCTCGGTAATAGAACGGTGTGTCCGAGCGTCGTAATCGCACTCTATTGGATATGGTGCGATCTATGATGTCTCTTACCGATTTACCGCTATCATTTTGGGGATACGCTCTAGAGACAGCTACATTCACTTTAAATAGGGCACCGTCTAAATCCGTTGAGACGACACCGTATGAATTATGGTTTGGGAAGAAACCTAAGCTGTCGTTTCTAAAAGTTTGGGGATGCGATGCTTATGTCAAGAAACTTCAAACAGAAAAGCTCGAACCCAAGTCGGAAAAATGCGTCTTAATAGGATACCCAAAGGAAACCCTTGGGTATACCTTATACCTTAGATACTAAGGCAAGATCTTTGTTGCCAAGAACGGAACCTTCTCGGAAAAAGAGTTTCTCTCGAAAGGAGTAAGTGGGAGGAAAGTAGAACTCGATGAAGTACTACACATTGAACGGGATAGTAGTGCAGCTCAGGAAAAGGTTCCTGTGATGCCTACACCAACCGGAGAGGAAATTAATGATGATGATCAAGGTACTTGGATCAAGTTGCTCTTTGAACCCGTAGGGTCCACTAGGACACGTTCCGCGCCAGAGTGATGCGGCAACCCTGTCACGGAAATCATGTTGTTAGACAACGGTGAATCTTGAACTATGAAGAAGCGATGGCGGGCCCGGATTCCAAGAAATGGCTCAAGCCATGAAATCCGAGATAGGATCCATGTATGAAAACAAAGTATGGACTTTGACAGACTTGCCCGATGATCGGCGACGATAGAAAACAAGTGGATCTTTAAGAAGAAGACAGACGCGGATGGTAATGTTACCGTCTATAAAGCTCGACTTGTCGCTAAGGGTTATCGACAAGTTCAAGGGATTGACTACGATGAGACTTTCTCACCGGTAGCGAAGCTTAAGTCCGTCCGAATCATGTTAGCAATTGTTGCATACTATGATTATGAGATATGGCAGATGGACGTCAAAACAGCGTTCCTTAACGGATATCTTAAGGAAGAGTTGTATATGATGCAGCCGGAAGATTTTGTCGATCCTAAGAATCTTGACAAAGTATGCAAGCTCCAGCGTTCCATTTATGGGCTGGTGCAAGCATCTCGGAGTTGGAACATTACGCTTTGATGAGATGATCAAAGCGTTTGGATTTATGAGACTTATGGAGAAGCCTGCGTTTACAAGAAAGTGAGTGGGAGCTCTGAGCATTTCTCATATTATATGTAGATGACATACTTTTGATGGGAAATGATATAGAACTCTTGGACACCATTAAGGCCTACTTGAATAAAAGTTTTTCAATGAAGGACCTTGGAGAAGCTGCTTATATATTAGGCATCAAGATCTATAGAGATAGATCGAGACGCCTCATAGGTCTTTCACAAAGCACATACCTTGATAAGATTTTGAAGAAGTTCAAATTGGATCAGTCCAAGAAAGGGTTCTTGCACATGTTGCAAGGTGTGAGATTGAGCTCAGCTCAATGCCCGACCATGGCAAAAGATAAAGAAGAGATGAGCGTCATCCCCTATGCCTCAGCCATAGGATCTATTATGTATGCCATGCTGTGTACCGGACTGATGTAAACCTTGCCGTAAGTTTGGTAGGAAGGTACCAAAGTAATCCCGCAAGGAACACCGGACAGCGGTCAAGAATATCCTAAAGTACACGAAAAGGACAAAGGACATGTTTCTCGTTTATGGAGGTGACGTAAGAGCTCGTCGTAAGAAGCGTTACGTCGGCGCTAGCTTCGACACAGATCTGGATGACTCAAAGTCACAAACCGGATACGTGTATATGTTGAATGGTGGAGCAAAGAAGCTGGTGTGGCTGCAAGCAGAAAGGCCGTCGTGGCGGGATCTACATGTGAAGCGGAGTACATGGCAGCCTCGGAGGCAGCGCATGAAGCAATTTGGGTGAAGGAGTTCATCACCGACCTAGGAGTCATACCCAATGCGTCGGGGCCGATTAAACTCTTCCGTGACAACACTGGAGCTATTGCACTCGCCAAGGAGCCCAGGTTTCACAAGAAGACCGAGGCACATCAAGCGCCGCTTCAACTCCATCCGTGAAAATGTTCAAGATGGAGACATAGAAATTTGTAAAGTGCATACGGATCTGAATGTCGCAGATCCATTGACTAAACCTCTTCCATGGGCAAAACATGATCAACACAGAACTCTATGGGTGTTCGATTCATCACAATGTAACTAGATTATTGACTCTAGTGCAAGTGGGAGACTGTTGGAAATATGCCCTAGAGGCAATAATAAAAGCATTATTATTATATTTCCTTGTTCATGATAATTGTCTTTTATTCATGCTATAATTGTATTGTCCGGAAATCGTAATACATGTGTGAATGCAAAGACCACAATACGTCCCTAGTAAGCCTCTAGTTGACTAGCTCGTTGGTCAATGAGATAGTCATGGTTTCGACTATGGACATCGATGTCATTGACAACGGGATCACATCATTAGGAGAATGACGTGATGGACAAGACCCAATCCTAAGCATGGCACAAGATCGTAGTTCGTTTTGCTAGAGCTTTTCTAATGTCAAGTATCTCTTCCTTAGACCATGAGATCGTGTAACTCCCGGATACCGTAGGAGTGCTTTGGGTGTACCAAGCGCCACAACGTGAATCGGGTGACTATAAAGGTGCACTACGGTATCTCCGAAAGTATTCATTGGGTTGACACGGATCGAGGCTGGATTTGTCACTCCGTGTCACGGAGAGGTATCACTGGGCCCACTCGGTAGTGCATCATCATAATGAGCTCAAGGTGGCCAAGTGTCAGTCGCAGGATCATGCATTACGGTGCGAGTAAAGTGACTTGCGATGTGAGACTGAACGAGGTATTGGGATACCGACGATCGAGTCTCGGGCAAGTAACATACCGTCGACAAAGGGAATAGAATACGGGGTTGCTTGAACCCTTGACATCGTGGTTCATCCGATGACAACATCGAGGAACATGTAGGAGCCAACATGGGTATCCAGATCCCGCTGTTGGTTATTGACCGAGGTCGTCTCGGTCATGTACGCATGTCTCCCGAACCCGTGAGGGTCTACACACTTAAGGTTCGGTGATGCTAGGGTTATTAGGAAGACAAGTATGTGATTACCGAATGTTGATCGGAGTCCGGATGAGATCCGGACGTCACGAGGAGTTCGGAATGGTGGGAGGTAAATATTTATATATGGAAAGTGGTTAAGCGGACTCGGAAAGTTTTGGGGGTATCTGGGTAATGTCCGGGGCCACTGGGAGGGTTCCGGAGGTCCATCGGGAGGGCCACCCCTCGGGGGCCACATGGGCTATCTGGGAGAGGGAGCCAGCCCCTAGTGGGCTGGGTGCGCCTCCCCACCTAGGCCCATCTTGGCTGGGGCTTGGGGAGGGAAGCCCTAAAGGGGCAAAGGCGCCCCCTAGCTTGGGGGGCAAGCCACCCTTTCCTCCTCCTCCTTGCGCCGCCCTCTGGGTTTCCCCTAGAGGGCCGCCCCCTGCCCTCTCTCTCCCTATATATAGAGGGGTGAGGGGAGGCTGCAACACACAATTGAAGGCGCAGCCTCCCTCCCCAACACCTCTCTTTCTCCGCACGAAGCTTGGCCTGCCGGGAGAATCTGCTGTACCAATTGCACCACTGCTGTCGTGCTGCCATTGGAGTTGTCTTCCTCAACCTCTCCTTCATCCTTGCTGGATCAAGATGGAGGAGACGCCGTCTCCGTCGTGTGTTGAACGCGGAGGTGTTGTCCTTTCAGCGCTTGGTCATCGGTGATCGGAATCACGTTGGAACGACTCCATCATCACCACTTCCTCGAACGCTTCCGTACTCGATCTACAAGTGGTATGTAGATGCAAAATCACTCCCTTGACTCGTTGCTTAGATGAACTCATAGATAGATCTTGGTGAAACCGTAGGAAAATTTTAATTTTCTGCAACGTTCCCCCAATGATGGCATCATGAGCTAGGTCTATGCGTAGTTCTCTTTGCACGAGTAGAACACAATTTTGTTGTGGGCATAGATCTTGTCAACTTGCTTGCCGTTACTAGTCGTATCTTGCTTCAGCGGTATTGTGGGATGAAGCGGTCCGGACCAACCTTACACGTACGCTTACGTGAGACCGGTTCCACCGGTGACATGCACTAGTTGCATAAGGTGGTGGCGGGTGTCATCTCTCCCACTTTAGTTGAAGTGGATTCGATGAAAAGGGTCCTTATGAAGGGTAAATAGAAGTTGACAAGATCACGTTGTGGTTATTCGTGAGGTAAGAAAACGTTCTTGCTAGAACCCAATTGCAGCCACGTAAAAGATGCAACAACAATTAGAGGACGTCTAACTTGTTTTTGCAGCAATTTTCATGTGATGTGATATGGCCAAAGTTGTGATGAATGATGAATGATATATGTGATGTATGAGATCATGTTCTTGTAATAGGAATCACGACTTGCATGTCGATGAGTATGACAACCGGCAGGAGCCATAGGAGTTGTCTTTATTTTTGTATGACCTGCGTGTCATTGAAGAACGCCATGTAAATTACTTTACTTTATTGCTAAACGCGTTAGCCATAGAAGTAGAAGTAGTCGTTGGTGTGACAACTTCATGAAGACACGATGATGGAGATCAAGACGGAGGAGACGCCGTCGTCCCATACGTGTGTTGAACGCGGAGGTGCTGTCCTTTCAGTGCTTGGTCATCGGTGATCGGAATCACGTTGGGAACGACTCCATCATCACCACTCCCTCGAACTCTTACGTACTCTATCTACAAGAGGAATTTAGATTCAAACTCACTCCCTTGACTCGTTGCTTAGATGAACTCATAGATAGATCTTGGTGAAATCGTAGGAAAATTTTAATTTTCTGCAACGTTCCCCAACAGCACCGGTCTCATCACAGAAGCTTGACCGGTAGTTGACCGGTAGTTGGGCGGTAGTACAGGTGGACAGGAAATTGGACTGGTACTTGACTGGTAGTACCTCTTTCTTTGCGCTAGGAAAATCCCTGTCCATGCTCTTGGTGTCCATCTTGCACCATTCCATCTCCTTGTTGGTTCCTTGGTACCTAGGCACACAAAGTGTCTTTGTTTGAGGTAGTAGCCATGTCTCATGTGGGTCCAAGGGGAGTTGAACAAGGAGAGAATTCACCTTATGTCCAATGGCACATGTTGGAGGTCTCGTCGTATGTCCACTTGGGGCTTCGGGAATAGTCGTAGTGTACATGGGGATGATCGTAGGATGCTCCGCATCATCTCCCCTCCCTTGGGAAAGATCCGACCTCGGATCAAAAACCTCATCACCATGGAAACGGTTGTCGTGGACAGACTTGTAGTAGGACGAAGTGGAAGACATTACATAATCCAAGTACTCCAAGGTGTCTGCAGGTGGTATAAATGCAAAAGAGCAAACACAAGCGACACTCGGAAATACAATGGTTAGCACACACAAAGTTTCCATCATGTAGGAATGAGTCCGTGCAACAAGATTGTGCGTAACAAAGAGCATGAAGCTTAACAAGATGATATAGAATGATATGCAAAGCGTTCATGGAAGCAAAAGCATTCATTGTGCACACAAATGTATTGTGAATGTGATCAATGCAACCATTGTGCAAAATGAGGTCATCATGGGATGGTTTATCAAAAGCATGAACATGGTAATTGGTGCTCAATGTGACTATGTTCTCATGCAATTGATGGTGGTCAAGATGATCATGATGTATGAATATGCCATAAAGAAAGATCACAACAAATTTGCTAAGGAAGTGTACAAGCTCATATATCATGGATGGCATAGAAATGGAAGATGCGACAAGGCAAGCATAATGTGAGTCAATACATGCATAAGATGCAAATGTGTTATGGGGATTGTTGTACCATAGCTCGATGTCGTGGTAGATGCGGTGGTCCGGTGGCGCATCCACTATTTCCGAGCACTCCTCAACTTGAAGGTCCATAGGGTCCATCTCCAATGTTGGTCTTCCATCCAATATATGTATCATGTAGACAAGAAGAAGGAGACAACAATGAAAGAATGACCCATCCAATATGCGTATGTGAGGATGGCTCAAAGGGAATGAGTTCACCTTTATGAGGATGTGGAGAATGTTGTTGTCGCGCATCGTGTACTCCTTTACATGACCAAGTTGTCGCATGACGGCACCACCTTGTGGATCCTTCAAAACAAAACAACATGACAAACACTTGGAAAAACAAATGAGGTTAGCGGAAGTGCAAAACCTATTCGTGTGGTAATATACCCAACAAGTGTATGCATCATGCTCGTCATAAGAAAGGACAAGGGAGCATTTCATAGTATGGGCGCATATGATGCGAGAACAACCAAATACAATAGGCTCAATCAAACAAGCATGCATCACAAGTAAAGTGTCCAAGTCTCCAAGATCACTAAGCATAGATGCAACCATTGGAGGCAAGCGACAATGAACAAGATATATCATGTGAGAGGCATGAACATATATGTCATCAACCCAAGAAAGCGAGTAAGAGTGGAACATGGGCGATGCGACAAAGCGAGCAATCATAGTGATCAACTCAAGCAAACTAGTAGTGCGAAGATGCAACATACTAGATGGAAACATGGCAAGCATGTCATGTGTGCAAATAGTGGGCATGAATAATTCACATGTCATAGAACAAGCATGAAAGCAAGATATGAGGAAAGTAACATCATTGTATTGGCAAGGAGTCCTATGTAAATAGCAATGGGACATCATGACTCTCCCAACGCAACAAGCATCAATAGCATGAGGCACATGATAAACATGGCAAGAGCAACAAGGATCTCCACCAAGCATGCAAATACACATAGGAGTATCATAATGGTGCATCATGGGTAAATGCAAGCAAGGGTCACAATTGCATGGCAAAGGCATAGAAGCAAGCATAACATGCAAAGTGAACACGGGAAAATGAGCATAAGGTGACAAATAGTAAATATCCCATATCCGTGTGAGAGACAAATAAAAGAGATGCGCGAAGGGGATGGTGGTAAAGTTAGTCCACGTGATACCAAATCGTCGTTGCTCTCAAGAGCTCATTTCGTCAACTCTAGGGATTGAGAGGTTGACGAGTATTCGTGAGTACCTACACAAAACAAAGACAAAGGAAAAATTGGGTGTGCATGGTAGATGTACACATCATCCATCATGATGCATACGTGCATGCGTTGGTTAGAAAAAAATATCCAATGCTCAAATAAATGAGATGCATGATATCGAAACATGTAATCCATCATGATATGTTTGTTATTATGTATAGCATAATGGAGACTCCAATTGTGTAATGCATCATGAGAAATATGTAAAGCATTGTTATTCATGGAATGCATATGGTGCACGCAATCATGGGAATCATGCAAAGTATGGAATGCATCAAAATCTCCTAATATGTATGAGGAAACTATGGGGGTCTCCTCATGAGCAATAGTGGAAACATCACATGGAGAATATTGACAACATCCAAAACAATGCATATTTGGAACAATGTGATCATGGCATGGCATAGTAGATGAATTGCGCAAATCATTTAAAGGAAGCATGGCAATATCATCACAAGAGAAACAAAAGCCAATGACCATCATCTCGTCATCTATGCCATCAGTGCAAATAGGATTTATTTCAATGGGGCATGCATAGTTACTATGTTGAGATTGAAATGATGGAATATGGGAGATCTCACTCATAGCATATGACAAGTTCAATGGATTGTCAAACATGACATGACCTATAGAATTTTCACAAGATATCCTATGGAGCATAGCATCACAACTAGGCAACTCAACATGCTCATCATCATTTTCATCATAAATTGGTAAGTCATGACATGAAGAAGTCACACTAGCATGAAGCATGGGAATAGGTGGGTCAACATCATGCAAGCAATCATTGGTAAGATAGTGTGCTAATGGGACAAGAGAAGTACCATCACCTATGTTACCTTTGGAGAATCGCTCATGTGTTGTTGGTGAGGTGTCGAAGACCAAGTCGTAGTCATATTCATCTTGATGGAACCATGTGGGAGGTGCATCATCGTCCACCATGGCCATCGTTGTCTCCATTGAAGGTATGGACTCGTCGATGGTAGGCATGTCCTCATGTAGGAGACCTAGCACCAAAGAAAACACACTCGGAGTAGAGGTTAAGTTGTTAGAAATCATAGTGGCCTGACGTGCCCTCTCAACTACCACACTCACTAAGTGTTGTGGCTCACTCACTCCCTCTTAGATGCTCTCACTCATATGGTTAGTGGAGTCACTCAAATGGCTCTCAACCTCACATAGGATGTGTGGCATGCTCTCATGTGTGGGGCTAGTGGTGGTCACACTCATCCTCTCATAGGAAATGCACTCAATGTCACATATGGTGGAGTCACTCATATCACTCATGGTGGGGTGGCTCTCCTAACATGGGAATTGGGGCATCTCGTCATATGTGGGTGTCAGAGAGATTTGTTGCAAATGTCTCCATGCTCAACTTCTATCGCCGCCTTGGTTGAAGGGATAATTCCATCCTCAACCTTCTTGTTGTCGTCTTGTTGTTGGAGGCCCATATGATGTGGCACCTCGTAGCTCGTCTCCATGACCGAAGGGAATTTCCCATGCTCGGCCATCTTCCTTGAGGGGCTTCCGAAGAAGGAAGTGTCGCCCTCGCTCGTAGGTGGTCGCCTTGTTGTTGAAGATGTCGATGTAGGTGAACTCATGGGTGGTAGGCGAAGATGTCGTACGTCCAAAGGCGAAGATACCTTGAGAATACTTGGCGAAGATGCCAAAGTGGTTGGTGTAGCCGTAGCTCCGTCTTGCTGGTGCTCGTCTCGCGGTCTTCTCTTTTTCTCTTGAAGCTTGGCCTTGGCGTGAAGTAGGGCTTGTTGGGACTTGTGCATTTGCGCTTGTGGAGCATCTTCATGATGATGGTGTTGTTGTCGCACTTGAGCTTGTAGTAAATGTCGTTCGTCGTCGTCGTGCACATGATGCTTGGGGGTGACTTGCCCTTCATGACTATGTGGATTACGAACGTGATTGTGGTCGCCATGGAGATGTGGACGTGGACGACTTGCGCTTGTATCCTGTTGGCGCTCCGAAGACTTGTGACTTGAACGTCGCCGCCTTGAGGAAGATGAAGGGGAAGAACGGTTGATCAACAAGGTCCGAATCTCCTCCATCCTTGCATCTTGCTCCTCCTTTTGTGAGGAAAGCTTGTTGTCGATGTAGTCGCGTTTCCTTGCTTCGGAGAGTTGTGTGTCAATGGCGAAGTTGTCGATGCGCTCTCGCAGTCTTGATTGTGCGCCTTGCATTTGTCGTTGTAGATCGAAGATGGATGCTCTGGTGATGTAGTTGTTCGCGCCATCATTGTTGTCGAAGACCGGAGATGAAATGCCTTGCCTATCCATCACAAGACTCGAGCAAATATGAGTGGAAGAAAGGAGAGAAATATACCAAATGTACCTTGACCGATGTTGAAAATGGATCAATGATCACTCAATGAGTAGCAAGGAAATAGCACAATTGGTATCGATCTTGTCAATGTCTCACACCTACACAAATAAGGCTTATGGTGGAGCTCGGTGAGGATAGTAGCACAAAGATTTGATGTAAAATGTTAGCAAGAGTCAATAATGTTGAAAGAGATTCAAAAATTCTTAAGTGAAACTAGTAGACCAATAGCAATGAATGGCACATGGAAACACACACACGGATAGATAGATGGGGTCGCGCAACCAAGGAATGAGCACAAAATGTGGAATCCACGGAAAACGCTCGTGTTGCACAACTCAAGAGAGACACTAGCACGATTGCTCTATAGGCGGATACGACACTTGTGCACAACCTATAAGATGCAAAATGGAGAAACTTTATATCCCAAGTATGCTATGTATGGTTCCCGGTGTTTGATCCAAGATGATCGGATATGGCAATCTTACGTGCAATGTGGTATGATGCTATGGCACTTGCTTACAAGCTCTTTTCTCTTTCTCTTTTGCTTAAAAGCTTATCTTTTTTTTGTATGGCCACTTTGCGAAATGCACAAACCAAGATAGCAATTGTGTATATGCGGGAACAAAATTTTGGCACGCGAGATGATATGATACCAATATGATATGGTATGTATGCAATGGGAGGTGTAGACCAATGATCACTAATGTGCACAAGTAACGTTGCCGGCAATACTCAAATGGCTAGTCTCGATAGGCAAGTAACGCAAAATGGCTAAGGGGTTATCAATGCAATTGCAAGGGGAATATACAATGGAGGGATACCACGATACCAAGATGATAAGGAGGTTACCGTCGAAGGTTTCTCGTTTGTAAGCCACAGACGGATGATGGAGAAGTGGTCAAAGTCGAAGATGACCTCGTGGCGATGATGAGTGGCGGTGTTCTTGATGTAGATACCAAGATGATGGAGACTCGTCCCTAAGTAGCCGAAACACCTTAGGAAACGGAAAAACCGCAAACTCAAAATCTCAAACGCAAATGTCAAATGGTGGTAGCGGGAATGCGGTGGTGGTTGCGAAAGCTCAATGGGATTGCGGAAATGCAATGATGGATTTTGGAGTATGCAATGTGGAAGTGGAGGATTAGGTGGTGGACTATACATGGTGTCGGAGTTCGAAGCACGATCCCTAAGTAGCCGAAACACCTTAGGAGACACAACTCACAACACAAACAAAATTGGGTTAAGTTGGGTTGGCGGAAGTGTATGGTGGTGGTTGATGAAGAAGCAACCGTCCCTAAGTAGCCGAAACACCTTAGGAGACTCGAATCACTACTCAAACAACCTCAAATACTAAGGGGAACAAAATGGGTTATGTTGCGGAAGTCGGTGGTGGTTATGCAGATGAAATGGTGGAAGCCCTAGGAAAAGATGCCAAAGTTCCAAACATTTGATGGAGTCAAATGGTGATGGAGCCTATCTAGATGGATGAGGGATGTCAATAGCTACTCAACGAGCTAAAGAACACGAAAATCGGACTCCGGATGTGAAAGTTATGGTCAAAACTGTGAAACTCGGAACGCTGAATCTGGGAGGGGCGGAAGTACCGCTTCGGAGGTTGGTTGTACCGCTCCTGGAGCGTTCTGGGGTACCAGATTTTGCTGGCTGGTGATGGGTGAGCGGTAGTACCGCCTTGGTGGCCGGTTGTACCGCTGGTATCGGGAAAAATTCTCAGATCTGGATCGGGGTGGATTGTGGGGCGGAAATGGATGATTGGAGGGGCAAAATTTGATGGATTTCATGGATGGAAGGTGGAGAAACTTGGGGAGATGCTAGATCCACTCGAAACCAAGAAAATCCATGGATCAAAATCAACAAAACTTCATCAAAACCAACAAATCACAAAAATAAATTGGGGCTACTTTGGGTGGGGATTTTCAAAATTGGGGAAGAACACAACAGAATTAGGCTAGAGAACACAACGGGGAGGCCCCGAAATCGTGATCAACGTGGCTCTTGATACCAAGATGATGTTGGATGGAACCCTAGATGGCCGATCTTTCACGAAAGGAGCAGATCTCAACTAAGAACACGAAGAACACGAGGGGAAACACGAGGGAAAACACGAGAGAATCACTGAAACCAACAAGATTCGATTACACATGTGCTAGACCCTCGAAATACGAGAGGAGATACAAGATCCACGATCAACAAAGGACGATACAAAGGGTAACCGGTTCTTCTCCGTGAGGAGGTCTTGATGGGGCCGCCCAAGAGGGAGTCTTGAATCCGCTTGGAAGGATCTTCTCCGAGGAGGCGCGATCTCCGAGGAGAAGGTAACCAAGTTGATGAGCAAAGCTCTCACACAAACATGAGCTAATCCTTTGCTCACCCTAGTATGGAGCTAAGGGACAAGTATATATAGTCCAAGGGGTAAATTGGGGATACATGGGGTGAAACCCCTTCAACTGCGCAGGCAGGGCGGTAGTACCGGTCATGGGGGCCGGTAGTACCGATTTTAGTGCATATAGCGGTTGTTCCGGTGCTGTTCTAGCCTTGCAGCGGCCTCATCACAGAAGTTTGACCTGTAGTTGGGCGGTAGAACCGGTGGACCAGTAGTTGGACCGGTAGTACCTCTTTCTCTGTACTGGGAAAATCCCTTTCCATGCTCTTGGTGCCCATCTTGCACCATTCCATCTCCTTGTTGGTTCCTTGGTACCTAGGCACACAAAGTGTCTTTGTTTGAGGTAGTAGCCATGTCTCATGTGGGTCCAAGGGGAGTTCAACAAGGAGAGAGTTCACCTTATGTCCAATGGCACATGTTGGATGTCTCGTCATATGTCCACTTGGGGCTTGGGAATAGTCGTAGAGTACATGGGGATGATCGTAGGATGCTCCGCATCACCTCATCTACATAGGCCTCCATCAATGGGCTCTAATAATATTTGTTGACTTGTCTAACGACAAGCTGCGAATCACCCCTGACGATGAGCTTTTTAACTCCGAGGTCTGCCGCGATCCTGAGACCGGCAAGCAACCCCTCGTACTCAACGGTGTTGTTGGTGGACATCTCTGTGGGAAATTGCATCTGGATTACATACTTGAGGTGCTCACCGGTGGGCACGACGAGAAGCACACCAGCACCGGCGCCTTCAGCAAGAAATCTCCGTCAAAGTACATAATCCAGCCTTGAGCTATTTCCTTGCCGGGGAGAGTGGTCTCCTGGATTTGTTTGTCGGACGTTGAGGTCTATTCTGCAATGAACTCCGCCAAGACTCTGCTCTGGATTGTTGAAGTACTTTCGAACTTCAACCCAAAGCTCGATAACTCCAAACCCACTCCACAATTCTTCCGGTTGCGTCTGGGTTGTGAAGTATCCGTTGCAACGGGAGGCGGGTGACGACAGTGATCTCGTGGGCTTGGAAGTAATGACGTAGCTTCCTCGAGGCCATATGGAGGGCGAAGAGCAATTTCTGCACACCGGAGTACCTTGACCTAGCCCCCTGCAAGAGGGAGCTGACAAAGTAAACCGGGTGTTGCATCATCTTCTTCTGCACCACTTCGATTGGCTGCACGGGCCCTGTCTCGATGGCATCGGACTCTGCCGAGGGCCTTGCCTTGTCGGCACCAGGCCCTGCCAGGGGAATCTCTGACTTGCCATCCGCCAGTCCTGCCGTTGCCATTGCCTCTTCGTCAACCTCCCTCTGTGCCACTAGCGCGGCACTGACCACTTGATTCGTCGCTACTAGATACAGCAGCAACGGCTCTTGTGGTTTAGGCGCAACTAGTATCGGTGTAGAGGAAAGGTATCCCTTCAGGTCTTGCAACTCCGCCTCGGCCTCTGGGGTCCATTCCATTGGGCCCGCCTTCTTCAAGATCTTGAAAAAGGGAAGGGCGCGCTCGGCAGACTTGGAGATGAATCGGCTCATGGCGGCAACGCAGCCAGTGAGCCGACGCACATCCTTGATCCGCTTGGGCGCCTCAATCTGCTCGATAGCCTTGATCTTGTCTGGGTTTGCCTCGATCCCACGTTGCGACACAAAGAACCCGAGAAGTTTGCCGGATGGAACACCGAAGACACACTTCTCAGGGTTCAGCTTGAGGTTGATCTTGTGCAGGTTGGCAAACGTCTCTTTTAAGTCTTGTACTACAGTTGCCCTGTCCTTAGTTTTGACCACTATGTCATCCATATAAGCTTCCATATTTCTATGTAGCTGGGGCTCAAAACAAATCTGTACTGCCCTTGCAAACGTCGAGCCAACACTCTTGAACCCGAAAGGCATCCGTAAAAAGCAGTACATACCACATGGGGAGATGAATGCTGTCTTCTCTTCATCTTCTCTTGTCATGAAGATCTGGTGGTAGCCCGAGTAGGCATCGAGGAATGATAACAGATCACCCCCGGTCGTGGAGTCAACAATCTGGTCGATGCGCAACAACGGAAAGGGGTCCTTAGGACAAGCCTTATTGATATCTGTGTAGTCAATACACAACCTCCACTTCTCGTTTGCCTTGCGCACCACCACCGGATTGGCCAACCACGTCGGATGGAGCACTCCCCTCACCAAGCCTGCTACTTCCAACTTCCTGATCTCCTTTGGGATGAATTCCTGCCGTTCCAAAGCTTGCTTCCTGACCTTCTGCTTGACAGGTCGCGCATGGGGACAAACAGCAAGATGGTGCTCAATCACTTCCCTGGGAACGTCGGGGATGTCAGATGCTTGCCACGCAAACACATCGACGACATTCGCCAAGAAGAAAGTGATGAGCGCCTTCCTATTCTTTGCCGAGGGTGGAGCTTATGGTGAAAGCCCTCCCATGCCATCCTCCCTTACGGACACCTTCTTGGTCTCTGGTGGCGCAGCTCTGGATTTCTTGGTCTTGCCGGTGGAGCTCTCTGGCACGTCCTCGACGGTAGCACAACACTCCGAAGAGGTGCGCTTGCCGGAGTGGGTGCAAGAGGTCTTGCCGGTCTTCTTCTTCCCTCTCGGGGCTTCGGCGCAGGAGCAAGTACCTTGGCGGCAGCCTTTGCAATCGCTTCCTGGTAGAGTAGGTCGGCGCAGATCAGCGCGTCCTTCTTGTTGGAGGGGACGGTGATGATGTTCATCGGCCCAGGCATCTTTAGCGTGTTGTAGGCATAGTGCGACGCTGCCATGAACTTGGCTAGTGCCGGGCGGCCGAGGATCCCGTTGTAGGGCAAGGGGATCTCGGCTTCATCGAAGACAATCCTCTCCGTTCTGTAGTTCAACTCGCCTCCAAATGTCACATGCAATGTGACCTTTCCCTTCGGATGGCTCCTTCCCGGGTTGACCCCTTGAAACGTGCCCGTTTCCTCGAGGTCTCCATCAGGAATTTCCAGCCTTTTGATCACAACAGGTGAGATCAAGTTCAGACCGGCCCCGCCGTCAACCAGCATCTTGTTCACCTTGAGGTTGCGTATCGTTGGTGAGACCAACAACGGCAAGCACCGGCCATGATTGTCTTGGTCAGGGTGGTCATCAACGCCAAAGATGAGGGTCGTCTTTGGACCACTTGGCTCTGAGCGCCGAGCGAGGGCTCCGCTTGTGATCTCACGCGCCTTATTTGAGTTTGGCGGTGAGAAGTATGCAGCGAGGCGCCACCATCGACGCAGATGGCCTCTGTAGCCTTCTGAAACTCTTGCTCGCCGGACTCGTCGTCCTCGTCATGATCATCGTCTTCTTGCTTCTTGTCGCAGCCCCGAGCGGGCCTCTCTTGTTGGTTGTCCTTGCCGCGGCGGCCTCCTTGGCCGCCACGCTTCTTGCCGGATCCGTTGGCACCATCCTGACCCTTTGTAGCGACCCGACCTCAGACGGTCAAGCCTCTGTGTATCTGTGCCATCCCTGGATCAGTATGCTGGCACACACAGTACATCAATGTATATATCAAAGTGCAATCACATGTATAAATAACGTAAAATGATATATACCTCATAATACTCAGCGGAAACAATCAACCGGGTGTGGAGTCCCATCAACGCCATCGGCAGGTTGAGTGTAGACCGTAACCCTGTACCGTACTCTTACTCGTCGAGGAAATATCTGCAACATGATACGTTGCAGCCGTGTAGGTCAGTACATTGAATGTACCGGCAAGATCACAATAAGAGATAACAGATGATAAACTATACTATATGCAGTATGGCTTTGTGGCTCAGATCTCGAGTTTTGTTTATGCGTAAAAGCTGGTTTTATTTTCCTACATCAAAGGAATAAATGAAGTCTGTACTATGGAGTTTTCTATCATGACATGGTTCCGCCAACCGATGTCTCATAGCCCAAAATCATCATAAGTTGCCCACAATTAAGTTATCAATCCGGTGTTGAGAGTTCCGAGATAGATCCAAGTCCAGATGCTCAAATTGTCCGTAATCGGGACACGGCTAATCGATTAGGTTATAACCCTCTGCAGAGGTTTGTACACTTTACCCGCAAGATTCGATCCCTCTCTTTACGTTCTCGCACTTCGTGGTGTTTGAGAACAAGATGACCAAACATGGTCTTCGAAGAGTTCCTCGACCACCGTCCGGTGCCCATCCAATCCTACCGTAGTTCTACATCTGCTAGCACCGTCCCAGCCAGATTCACCACTAAGGTCAACCAAGCGAGCCCATAATGACTTGCGGTTGCACAGGTAAGCTTAGGGCATGAAGTATTCTTCCGTCTCTTTGAGTGCTGGTGAAGCTTTCCGCCAAGATGTCATGGCGCTTCTCCATGCATCGACCAACCACTGGTTTCTCCAGGTGGTGCCCACAACCGTCCTTCACCCAAAGAGTGTGTATTGAATTCTTGTCTTGAGTCTTGAAGTCTTGAGGCCTTGAAGATGCAGTCCTTGCGGATTCCATCATGGAGTTGTCGTCATTGACGTAGATCCTGCATTCTCACACCACTCTCGTGCACTCATACCAAACCCGTCTACTATAGCGTAGCATTAAAATAAATAACGTCCGGGCTTGGTAGCAGGGTGATGGGTTCCTACCTCATGCATACTACTCAACTACAAGAATTCAATAACACTATCGAGGGGTGGTTGCAAAGATGCCACTAAATGCAATAAAACATAGGTATGAAAGTATGGTCAAAGTGAACTTGCACTGGTAATACTTGATGAAGATAATAACGCTCTCAGAATAAAGACTTGGTAGAACTATTCGTCACTCCGCTGAAAATCTATATAGTCAAACATAGCATTCACATAAGCAAACATCCTAGCAAACAATTTTAGCACTTCGAAATAACAATCAAAACAGCAAGGAAAATCGATAATAAAACTCAAACAAAATCAAAAGAAACTTCAAATAAAACTACAAAGAAAAACTACTAACGAAGATCTATGACTTTGCTACAAACATCTAATATAGTTTTGCCGTAAGTAAAAACTTAACAACAATTAAAATACTAAACTAATAAATTAACAGAAAATAAAATGTAAAATAACTAATTTAACAGAAAGTATTTTTTTCCATAAAATTTTATTTGCAAAAAGAAACAAATAAAAAGCTTTTATAAAACTCTAACTATGACCTATAGAAGGTTTCATACAAAACTAAGGAAAATAAATATTTTAAAATAAAAATAAATTTTCTCCTGTTGTCTAACAGAAACACAACTAATTTTGTCAAAACTGACAAAAAGAAATACTTTAAAACTAATAAAAGCAATAAAGAAGAAGCTAAAACAGAACTAATACTAAAACAGTACTGTTTTGCTAAAAACCTAATTTAAATTAACCTGAAAATAAAATACTAAATACTACTGGATAAACAAAGGTCCTAGAGACCAGGAGCAAAAAGAATTAATTAAAAACCTATTTTTAAACTCCCGGAATAAGCAAAACAAGTTTTAATTCAAATCTGATCTAACTCAATTTTTATAAATCCAAACATAGACAAATTATATTTTTGGAAACTACAAAAAAATTGTGATCTAACGCAAAAAGAATCAGCATCATTGGACTTCTAGATCAAAAGTTATAAGCTAAACAAGAACGGAACTAAATCTGTTACGGAAATAAATCTGAAAACGAAAACGGAGTTACCTGACGTGAGGCAGAGATGGTAGGAAGGAGGCAGCGATGTGGAGGGCTGCTCTGGCGAGGGGGGCAGGTCGCCGAGGTGGGGGTGGCGGAGGAGGGGTCGGTGGTAGGGGAGGGGGCGCTGGGCGATGGGGAGGGTCCAGGAGAGCTCCTGGGAGCGTTGCTAGGCAGGAAAAGGAGGACGGTGGCGAGAAGGCTACGGGAAGGGAGGGGCGTGGTGATGGGAGAAATGGAGCGAGGAGAGGGAGGGGTTTTATAGGCGGTCTCGGGAGGCGCTGGGATGGAAAGACGAGGGAGATCGGGAAGGTGGAGATTCTGTCTCCATGGATATGGAAAGCTTCTAACGTGAGAGGAAACAGAGGAAGGAGATGATCTCTTGTTGGGCTAGAATAGGAAAGTGCTTAATGGGCCAGCAGGTTTTCCTAATAAAACGATTCCATTCCTATTTTTAAAATTAGGAAACTAAAACAATAAAAAGGAAATCAAATCAATTCGGAATAAAGAGTTTTTATATACTAAAATTATCGAGAAAAATAAAATGTAGATGATGAGCATTATTCCACGGCCAAAATAAAACTAAAAAAAATGTTTTCAGAAAATCCCTAAAGGCTTTATTTCTTTTTGCAAATAATTTTTAAATAAAACTTTGGTTTTTCTTGGCTCAAATATTTTCAAAAATGCCCCTGATTTTGGAGGTCATTTTCCTCCGCTCTTTCTTGCTTGCAAGAATTTATTTTTCGAGGTATTTCTCGGGAAGAAAAATAGAGAAGCAAGTGCAAATATTTGAAAGAATTAAATTGCAAAACTCCGTTCAAATTCTTTATAGTTGAAGAAGTCATGTCATCTTCTCTCATTGATTTTAATAGGATGAATTTGAATTTACCGGAGAAGGGGAAAGTCATTTTATTCCCTCTCATTCAAAAGTTTTTTTGAAAAGGTTCAAATTTCACTCAAGTTTAATTCACTCAAGCAAACAAACAAACAATCAGACAACAAGCATAGTTATTTATTTAATATAACATTCCAAAATTTAGAATTTTGGGATGTTACAAATCTACCACACTTAAAATGAATCTCGTCCTCGAGATTCGAAGAGGCTAGCAAGAAAAGGTTAGGGGTTGGGGTCTTCTAGCAAATGTTTTGGTCAGAAAGGTCAGGGGTGCTACCACACTTAAAAAAACAAGGTCATGGTTCCAATAAACTCAGATACTTCCTCTGGAGTGCTGACAATGTATGTCTCTTCACATATCCTACAATAGCTCCTTCACCAAAGCTCTTTTGTCAGAAGTATAGAGTTTTCCTCAGAATCTTGGGTCGGTTCGTCAAAGTTGTGGTTCGTCCGAGACTGGATCTTCTTAGCTGATAGGTCCGTGTCCATTCTAGATAACTATCGAAATACTCATGGTGGTCTACAATTTATGGTTTTCTCCTGCAGAAAACGGGTCTGGGTTGAACCTCACCGTATAACCTACGTTTGGCAACGGTTGCCTGTAATGGGGTTCCATCGTCCTACCATTTTATGGTTTTATGGCTTATCGCGTCGACACTCTTCTAAGGTTTTCAAGGCTCTCTGATTTTCCATCAACATATGATAGTTCATGATAGAAGTCTCCGGTATGGGGGCCAATCCATCCCGTACTTGAATCATTACCACATACGTAAACAGTGAATCACGTATTCTAACACTTGGGCATACTCACAAGCATTGCGGAATTTCTCTTGTTGACGAACTGAGTTCGAATAAATCCATGGTTTCTGCAAGCCAAACAAAACATCTATCGTTACTTCACAACTCTTAGGTTTTTACGTAATCTCCTATGAAACGTTTGCTGACGAAATCACAGCTTCTTCCAAATTTATTCCTTTATCAAGGTTACATCTGTTCCTTTTCAAAATCCTGGGCATGTGGGTTATGGCCCACTTCAACATTAGTGCAGCTTTAACTTATCCTTGGAGTAACTCTCTTGTTCCATATTACAACATTACACCGACTTTAGTTCCATCAGTACTTCCTTTCTTCGTATCGATCATATCAAATAAAACTCCAACTCATTTTGTCCAAACTTCACTCCATGGAATATCATTATCATTTCCATGGGTCAGGTGTCCTCACAGGGTACTACCACCCTTGAAATGCACAAATTCTTCCATAGACCATATTTCTCATATCCTCGAAAATGGTCCAAATCTTTGTTCATAGAGTAACAACTCAAAAATCCATGTATGAAATCATGACACATTAACTTTATTGATTTCATGAATTCATTACAATATCCGAGACTTCCATTACATAAATTCAACTCCATATCCTTATGGAAACAATTGCTTCCTACTACACTTATTACCAATATCAAAATTCCAACTACTCAGCTCCGACTTTCATCTTGTCGGGACATTTAGTAGCATAATGTCCTGCTTCCTTGCAATGAAAACAAATAACTTACAATAAGTCTTTGGGCTTCTTGGAGATGGTGTCTACTCTTTGGGTTCTTGGCTTCTTCTGGACATTTACTAGCGTAATGACCTAAATCCTTGCACCTGTAACAAGTGATATGACTTAGGTCCTTCTCTGCAAAAATTGCGTTGTTCTCGGGTTGCCTTCTTTTTCTCTTCCTGAATTTCTCTGTAATGATCAGAGTTTCTATCTCCAGAGGGTCAAACTTCACTTCTGCTGCCGGGAAATATCCTGGATACTCTTTTCTTCCCTTGGAGCAATATTGTGAATAATGTCCTTCTTCTCCACATGAATAGCAGGCATTGGAGTAAAATCTGTTGAGACTTTCTCCATCCAGGTCTTCAACACTATCATTCATTACTGGTTCTTCTAGATCTTCCTTGAGGGCTTCTTTCATTCCATCTTCCCGCTTACGAATAGTTTGTTGCACCGTGGAGTAAATGTGACCTTTGCAGGGTAGTGGGTGGTTCCTTCACACAGGAAGCAAGTCACACAGCTAGTTGGGCATTCCTCACTGGGTGTTTCTCCTCACAATGAGGGCATCCATCCTTGTGTTCCTCACAGGTGTGTCCTATTTCTCCACAAATCTTGCGAGCACAAGGTTTATTTCTTGGTGTATCATGGTGCTTCCGGGTAAGACGAGATCTTGTCGAGTCTTCTTGAATTCTTCCCAAGTCTTTGCTCCATTCCATCCCTGTATGGCTTGATGCATTTTCCACCAGGTTGCAGCACTTCCTTTAAAGTACTGAAGAGCGTAAGATACTTCATTCTTCCTTGAAACCAAATTGCTCCCAAAGTGATTCTCCATGTTCTGAATCCATAGCTCTCGCCTCCTGAAGTCTTGATCGAGAGAATATCAGTCCAACTTCATTCATCAACTATGGGGTCCAAGGGTTTTAGGGTGAGATAAGAGAGAGCTGGATAGAGAGATACACACAATACAAACAATAGTTTTGAAGAAAGCGAGTTTTATTTTGTGGCTGTCGGAAAACATCAAACAAATGACAGCTCACAAATCGCCGCATCTAACGTAAGTGTATAACGTGGGTTTGGTCTTCTAAAGGTCAAATAATTCTTCAGAACTTCAAATTCTTCAAGTCTTGAGTCTTCAATTGTTGCAGCTTCAATTACTGCATGGTAAAATTCTGGTTACTTTGAAATGGCCATCGGTTGTCCGATATCTTTAATTCTTGGAGTGACTTGATTGATCTTCCATGTGGTCGAAAGGGAACAGGGGTATATTCTAACTATTTGTGGTAAGAGGGACTATTTGATAAAATCAGAAAAGATGAGAAGTAAGAGTCTTTTTGAAAATAAAGTTTTTTGAGACATCCTGTCCTAGGGGCTTTCCGATTTCTAGGGTCACGTCCTACAGTCAACATGTGCTCTGATACCATCTCTGTAGCGACCCGACCTCAGACGGTCAAGCCTCTGTGTATCTGTGCCATCCTCGGATCGGTATCTTTGGCACACAGTACATCAATGTATATATCAAAGTGCAATCACATGTATAAATAACGTAAAATGATATATACCTCATAATACTCAGCGGAAACAATCAAGCGGGTGTGGAGTCCCATCAACGCCATCGGCGGGTTGAGTGTAGACCGTAACCACTGCACGTACTCTTACTCGTCGAGGAAATATACGCAACATGATACGTTGCAGCCGTGTAAATCGATTACATTGAATGTACCGGCAAGATCACAATAAGAGATAACAGATGATAAACTATACTATATGCGGTATGGCTTTGTGGCTCAGATTCTGAGTTTTGTTTAGCGTAAAAGCTGGTTTTATTTTCCCTACATCAAAGGAATAAATGAAGTCTGTACTATGGAGTTTTCTATCATGACATGGTTCCGCCAACCGATGTCTCATAGCCCAAAATCATCATAAGTTGCCCACAATTAAGTTATCAATCCGGTGTTGAGAGTTCCGAGATAGATCCAAGTCCGGATGCTCAAATTGTCCGTAATCGGGACACGGCTAATCGATTAGGTTATAACCCTCTGCAGAGGTTTGTACACTTTACCCGCAAGATTCGATCCCTCTCTTTACGTTCTCGCACTTGAGGTGTTTGAGAACAAGATGACCAAACATGGTCTTCCGAAGAGTTCCTCGACCTTTGTCCGGTGCCCATCAATCCTACCGTAGTTCTACATCTGCTAGCACCGTCCCGGCCAGATTCACCACTAAGGTCAACCAAGCCAGAGCCCATAATGACTTGCGGTTGCAGGTAAGCTTCGGGCATGAAGTATTCTTCCGTCTCTTTGAGTGCGGGTGAAGCTTTCCGCAAGATGTCATGGCGCTTCTCCATGCATCCCGGCCAACCACTGGTTTCTCCAGGGTGCCCGTCGGCAACCGTCCTTCACCCAAAGAGTGTGTATTGAATTCTTGTCTTGAGTCTTGAAGTCTTGAGGCCTTGAAGATGCAGTCCTTGCGGATTCCATCATGGAGTTATGCGTCATTGGCGTAGATCCTGCATTCTCACACCACTCTCGTGCACTCATACCAAACCACATCTACTATAGCGTAGCATTAAAATAAATAACGTCCGGGCTTGGTAACAGGGTGATGGGTTCCTACCTCATGCATACTACTCAACTACAAGAATTCAATAACACTCTTGAGGGGTGGTTGCAAAGATGCCACTAAATGCAATAAAACATAGGTATGAAAGTATGGTCAAAGTGAACTTGCACGGTAATACTTGATGAAGATAATAACGCTCTCGAATAAAGACTTGGTAGAACTATTCGTCACTCCGTTGAAAATCTATATAGTCAAACATAGCATTCACATAAGCAAACATCCTAGCAAACAATTTTAGCACTCGAAATAACAATCAAAACAGCAAGGAAAATCGATAATAAAACTCAAACAAAATCAAAAGAAACTTCAAATAAAACTACAAAGAAAAACTACTAACGAAGATCTATGACTTTGCTACAAACATCTAATATAGTTTTGCCGTAAGTAAAAACTTAACAACAATTAAAATACTAAACTAATAAATTAACAGAAAATAAAATGTAAAATAACTAATTTAACAGAAAGTATTTTTTCCATAAAATTTTATTTGCAAAAAGAAACAAATAAAAAGCTTTTATAAAACTCTAACTATGACCTATAGAAGGTTTCATACAAAACTAAGGAAAATAAATTTTTAAAATAAAAATAAATTTTCTCCTGTTGTCTAACAGAAACACAACTAATTTTGTCAAAAGTGACAAAAAGAAATACTTTAAAACTAATAAAAGCAAAGAAGAAGCTAAAACAGAACTAATACTAAAACAGTACTGTTTTGCTAAAAACCTAATTTAAATTAACCTGAAAATAAAATACTAAATACTACTGGATAAACAAAGGTCCTAGAGACCAGGAGCAAAAAGAATTAATTAAAAACCTATTTTTAAACTCCCGGAATAAGCAAAACAAGCTTTAATTCAAATCTGATCTAACTCAATTTTATAAATCCAAACATAGACAAATTATATATTTTTGCAAACTACAAAAAATTGTGATCTAACATAAAAAGAATCAGCATCATTGGACTTCTAGATCAAAAGTTATAAGCTAAACAAGAACGGAACTAAATCTGTTACGGAAATAAATCTGAAAACGAAAACGGAGTTACCTGTGACGTGAGGCAGAGATGGTAGGAAGGAGGCAGCGATGTGGAGGCTGCTCGGCGAGGCGAGGTCGCGGGCGAGGTGGGGGTGGCGGAGGAGGGTCGGCGCTAGGGGAGGTGGCGCTGGGCGATGGGGAGGTTCCAGGAGAGCTCCTGGTGAGCGTTCTAGGCAGGAAAAGGAGGACGGTGGCGAGAAGACTACGGGCGGGGAGGGAGGCGTGGTGATGGGAGAAATGGAGCGAGGAGAGGGAGGGGTTTTATAGGCGGTCTCGGGAGGCGCTGGGATGGAAAGACGAGGGAGATCGGGAAGGTGGAGATTCCTGTCTCCATGGATATGGAAAGCTTCTAACGTGAGAGGAAACAGAGGAAGGAGATGATCTCTTGTTGGGCTAGAATAGGAAGAAAGTGCTTAATGGGCCAGCAGGTTTTCCTAATAAAACGATTCCATTCCTATTTTTAAAATTAGGAAACTAAAACAATAAAAAGGAAATCAAATCAATTGGAATAAAGAGTTTTTATATACTAAAATTATCAGAAAAATAAAATGTAGATGATGAGCATTATTCCACGGCCAAAATAAAAACTTAAAAAAAATGTTTTTCAGAAAATCCCTAAAGGTTTTATTTCTTTTTGCAAATAATTTTTAAATAAAAACTTTGGTTTTTCTTGGCTCAAATATTTTCAAAAATGCCCCTGATTTTGGAGGGTCATTTTCCTCCGCTCTTTCTTGCTTGCAAGAATTTATTTTTCGGGTATTTCTCGGGGAAGAAAAATAGAGAAGCAAGTGCAAATATTTGAAAGAATTAAATTGCAAAACTCCGTTCAAATTCTTTATAGTTGAAGAAGTCATGTCATCTTCTCTCATTGATTTTAATAGGATGAATTTGAATTTACCGGAGAAGGAAAGTCATTTTATTCCCTCTCATTCAAAAGTTTTTTGAAAAGGTTCAAATTTCACTCAAGTTTAATTCACTCAAGCAAACAAACAAACAATCAGACAACAAGCATAGTTATTTATTTAATATAACATTCCAAAATTTAGAATTTTGGGATGTTACCTTCTCCTTGTCCCGCCTCTCATACTCGGCCTTTTGCTTCTCAAATGGCGGCTCGACTTGTCGGCGATTCACGGAGGTCGTGGCCCTTGGTGCGATGGATCTTGCAATCGCTTGTCGGAGCCCCCTGGCTTGTCGGCAGCCACCAAGGCCCGACAAGAGGCGCACCCGGCAATTTCCTTGCTGGGGTCGTCTGCCTTAGCCTTCTTGGTGGCACCGCTGCTGTCGGATCCCTCGACAGCAAGCACGGTGTTATCCTTCCATTTCCCGTTGCAGCGCCGGCCCTTCTTTGTCAGGGCGGTGGTGTCTTCACCCGTGGAGTCGGTTTCCGCGCCGGCGTCCTTGCCGGGGTACTTCCTTCCCTCTTCGGCCCGGGTGCATCTGTCGGCCAGAACATAAAGTTCGGCCACATCCTTGACCTTGTTCATCGCCAGCTCTTTGCGCATCTTGCGGTTGCGCACGTTATGATGGAACGCGCTAATCACGGTGGCGGGATGAACATCAGGGATGTTGTATTGCACCCGACTGAACCTCTGGATGTACTTGTGCATGGTCTCCCCTTCCTTCTGGGGAATGATATGCAAATCACTGGCCTGGCCATGAGCTTGGTGGCCTCCGGTGAAGGCACCAGCGAACTCATGGCCCAGATCTGACCAAGAAGAAATGGAATCTACCGGAAAGTGCATCAACCAAGACATGACGTTGGGCTTCAGTGCCAATGGGAAGTAATTGGCAAGCACCTTGTCGTCATGAGCTCCTGCAGCTTGCATCGTGATGGTGTAGATGCTGAGGAACTCTGATGGATGGGTCTTGTCGTTGTACTTCTCGCCGACACTGGGCTTGAAAGTTCGGTGGGACGGCCACTAGAACTGCCGCAGCTCACGGGTAAAGGCTGGGCAACCCACCTCATAGGGTAGGCCGCCGGGGCCCCCTAGTGCTGGGTGGTCCACAGCGGGTCCCGCCTGCTTATCCGAATGGTGGCGTGTATCGCGCCGGCGCTCGATGGTGGTTCGAGCATCTTCATGGGCTCGCTCCCGAAGAACTTGGCGTTGGTCGCCGTGGGTCCATGGGTCGGACGACGCTATGGAAATGTTATCACCGCGCCGTCACGGCTGCATCAAGCACCGCAAATTGGCCGCGAGGGTAGGAGAGTGTCTTTGTGGTTGCAGCTCCACCGGTTCTCCCACCGCTAGCGTGTGGTGGCTCGACGGAGCGCCGGCCCGAGGGCCCTGCCGGCCATGGCTCGTCTTTGTTGGCGACAACGACGAGGCTCCGGATGGTGGCTCACCACTCGTCGAGCTTCTCCGCAGCAGGAGGGTAGTCGAGGAGCAGCTGTGCGCGCGCCAAAGCTTCTGCTAGCGTGGGTGGTGGTGACAGCTGCGTGGACCGTGGTGCGCTTCGACTTCTAACCACGTTAGAAGGAGCTCTATCATGGCCCGGTTGCGTGCCATTTTTTGCCCGACGGCGGGCATCTTTGGGCTCCGCCGTCCTGCGGGACGGGCGGAAGGAACTCTTCCCGGCGGTGTCGAGGGTCACCGGCGTGGTGACGCTGCTTTCGTCGCAAGACAGCATGGGAAGAAGCGCGCTGTGGGCGCCGGGTGGAGCATCTGGAGGTCGTCGCGCGCCGCCCATGGTTGGCAGCGGCGACCACGAGGGCCCGCGCCCGCTGCGGGGGGCCCAGCTCCGTCTCTGGATTTTGCGGCGTGTGTCCTGCCGTCTTGCGCGCGAAGGACACCGCTCGGCAGGCTCTGACTGCCAGGACAATGCTGGTGCTCGCGGGCCGCGGCTCGGGTTCTGTCCGCGACCGGCCCGCTGCTCGTCCGCACTGGGATGGGACGTTCGGCTCTCGACGAGTCGATCGCCGGGATCGCATTCTTCTTGGGAGCCATGGCGATGAAGAACCGCTGGGCTAACTGCTAGATCAGATTCTTACGACTGCGCCCCCTACTTGGCGCGCCAAAGATGTCGGTGGAAAACGACACCTATGGGATCACTAGAATCCCTTCTACGGTTGGCGGGCGCGGGGTCGTGAGAAGACCAGGTCTAACAGAAAGCACACGAATCGTTTACCCAGGTTCGGGCCGCGAGGATGCGTAATACCCTAGTCCTCCTTTGGTGGATTTAATGAGTGTTCTTGTGTTCTTGAGCTAGCTACGGGGTGTAACTTGCCCAAAAGAGCCCAATCCCTCTCCTTGTCGCCTCGGGCCTCCTTTTATAGGCAAAAGGGGTCGCCACAGTGGCACACAGGAGGTGGAAAGGTCTACAGTGCTGTGAGCTTATCGCCCGTATTACAGGACAAGACGCATTTAACACATCGCTTAGGTGTCCCTTAGCTTTATTGGGGACGGGAACGAGGCCCGTACCGTCCGTCGCCACCTCGCCTTGCTTCGACACGCTCCCAGGCCAGCGATGCATGTGGCGCCATGTAGGCAGGCAGGCAGCTGAGGTGGCGCATTGGTAGGGTCTTCACGAAGATCTGCATGCCACCGCGCAGGTGCTTGCTGAATTGGCTTGGAGGCCGCCCGTCGCCACGCATGTGCCTGCCCAGCTGGTTGAGCTAGCAGCTGCTTGGGGACGGCGGTGGAGTCTTGGTCGACGCGGGCCTGGCTGTGACCCGGCAAGGTTCTTGTCGTGGTGTTGCAGTCGTTCCCGGCAAGGCGCTTGCCGGGGGTCTTGTGGATTCCCTCGGCTGGGATCCCGCCGAGGGTCGCCGTCTTCTGGTCCTCATCTGATCTCAGATCTTTATGATCTTGACAAAGATCTGCATGCCACCACGGAGGCGCCTCCCGAGCCCTGGTCCCAACGTAGGTGGTTGGGTCGGAATGCGTGGGCTCAAGGGTGGCTCGCTCCGTTGGTGTTGGCCAAGTTGCCCCGGCAAGGCTCTTGCCGGGGCCGCGGAGGCCGCCCCGGCAAGGGTCTTGCCAGGGGGGGGGGGGTCCACCTCGCCCTCTTGCTCTTTGATGTTCCTGGTCTTGGCATTGCCTTGACCGTCTTGTGCCTTCGGCTTCTCTGCGGCTTCCCTCCCTTGCCCTGCTAGGTGTGGCCGTGGCGTGTGGCTCTGACTGCCCGTGCACATGTAAAGGGGTCAAAAGGAGAGCCCCTACTTTTGTACACCGACATCAATGTTTACGAAAAGGGATTCTTCTCATTTCTAAAAAAATATAGAAGTTCAAATTGACATAACACAGAGGTTCGATGTTTATTAAAAAAATTTGGATTTTTTTCGTCACTAGAAGAAAATAAAACAAATAAATTCAAATTAAAAAGGGAACACTAAAGCATCATTAAAAAAAGTTCGAAAAGAGAAGACTGAAGCATCATTAAAAAATGTTCTTCACGCAATTTAAGAAAATAGAGGGAATTCACCCAAGAAGTTCGAATTAAAAAAAGAAATAGTTACAAAAAAACTCAGAATTTTCTCCTGTTACTACAAGAATAAAACGAAGAAGTTCAAATTAAAATAACGAAGCAATTCGATGTTTATATACCTTGAAGAAAACATGGCTCACCCAGAAAATGTTAACTTTTGAAGTCCAAATTATTGTAGAGTTCAAAAAAAATATAAATATGTTTAATGTGCAAGATTTTTACAATACAAAAAACATATTTATAAAAGGCGGGTTTTCTCAAGTTTTTAAAATTAACCTAAGAAGTTCGAATTAAAATAACAGATCATTCCAATGATTATTAAAATGGTTTTTTCATTTCTAAAAAATAAAACAAGATGTTCAAATTAAAAAAAAAGTGGATCGATGTTTTTTTAAGAAAATGGATATTTCCTATTTTAGAAAACATTAAAACAAGACGTTCAAAAATTAAATAACTGAACAGTTCAATGTTATTTTAAAATTAGGGTCTTTTCCCGTTACTAAAAGAAATGAAACCAAGAAGTCCAAATTAAAAAAATAGAGTAGTTTGATATTTATAAAAAATCTTAGATTTTTCTCGTTACCAAAGTATAAAAGCAAGAAGTTCAAATTTAAAAAATGGGGAAGTTCGATGTATACAAAAACTCAAATTCTCTCACTTTCTAGGCAAAAATAAAAGTATGAAGTTTAGTTTTAAAAAAGTTGTTCGATGTGTACTTGACAATCATTTTATCTATATTCTAAGAAGTTCAAATAAAAAAGGGAGAGAGGTTCGGAGGTTATAAAAACCTAGGATTTACATGCTCAATTTTGACGAGTACTTTACGAGTTAGGGCAAAAAAACAGAGAGCGGTTCAAATTGATAACAAATTTTCTTCGTTTCTAAAAAATAAAATAAAACGATCAGCTTTAAATAGCACAACAGTTTGATTTTCATTAAAATACTCCTAGCAAAAATAAAAACTAGGAAGTTCAATTTTGAATAACATAATAGTTTGATGTATATTAAAACCTCAGATTTTTCTTGTTATTAAAAGAATAAAACCAAGAAGTTCAAACTAAAAATAACAGAGTAGTTCAATGTATATTAAACACTCAGATTTTCCTCATTACTAAAACAATAAACCCAAAAAGTTCAATTTATAATAGTAGAGTGATTTGATGTTTTTTTACAAAACTCGAATTTCTCCCGTTACTAAAGAATAAACAAAGATATTTAATTTATAATAAAAGAATAGTTCAAAATTCAAATAACTCGATTTTCTATACATAAGCTTTTCCAAGCGGTATTATCATACCCTGGCCGCCAGCCCGTGCGCAACCGGTTGTGGCTCCCATCTCGGCTACACGGCGCCACCACCTTGCACCTCTGGGCACCAAAATATGGTAAGGATCCACTAAAATTTTGAAACAAAAGAAGATAGAAGTTCAATGTGAAAGCAACCAGCGGTTCAACTGCTACATGGAGTGTGTTTCATATAAGAAAAAAAGAATAAAAGACAAGGTGTAGAAAGACCTTAGCGAGAAGTTCACGTGGTCGGCCCAGGAAGTTCACATATTCTTGTAAAGGAGGCTCACCGTCTATTTACTTGTGCAAAAACACACACAAAACATTGTGCAACTCATACGAACGGGTGAGGAATTACGCACAAAAATACGTGACCAAAGTTCAGTGTGAAAAAAGCGAGCAGTTGAACTATTATACAGAATATGTTTTCAATTGAGAATAAAAAGAATACAAAACGAAAAGCCTAAAAGTTTTAGTGAGAAGTTCAAGTGCTCCTCCCTGCACAGTTAAAGAATTAAATTGTGAGACGTCCGACCTCCAATAACATGTAAAAAAGGAAAACAATGTTGTTTTCGTCATTTGTAAAAATGTTCTCATGATAATGAATGTGTAACAAGTGTCTGCATGAAAAAGTTGCTCAAGAATAAAACCAAGAAGTTCCGTTTTAAAAGCGGAGCAATTTGATAGTTATTTGAAAATTCTGTTTTTTCCGGTTACTAAAGAATAAGACCAATAAGTTATATTCGAAATAACGAAGAAGTTCGATGTTTCTAACAAAACCCCAATTTTCACATTTCTAGAAAACACACAAAGAAGTTCAAATAAAAAAGTTAGAGTAGTTCGATGTCTATAAAAACCATTACTAAAGCGAAACAGAGAGAAGTTCAAAGTGATAACAGCCACAAGTTCACGTACTGCATGGTGTGTGTTTTCATATGGGAAAATAGAATAAAAAAGTTACGGTATAAAAAATTAGTTGCAAGAAGTTCAGGTGCTCAGCACGGGAAAGTTCAGAACTTCTTGTGAGAGAGGTAATCGACATGGCATATCATTTGTGCAACACCGATGAACAGGTGAGAAATTGCAAACGAAAATACGTGGTAGAAGTTCAAAGTGAAAACAGCGGGAAGTTCAACTACTACATGGAATGCATTGCAAATGAGAATGAAACGAATAAAAAACTAAAAGCCTAAAACGTTTGTGGCAAGAAGTTCACGTGCTCCTCTTGGTGAAGTTTGAGATCTCTAGTGCGAGACGTCCGACCTTCAATTACATGTTAAAAACAAGCAAAAACGATGTTGTTTTACCATTTTCAATACTGCTCTCAAAAGGCAATGAATTTCTAATGATTCTGTAGATGAAAAAGTTCCTCCTATTCATAAGCTTTCAAATGGTATATTATATGCTACATTCGGATAAGTGGTTTAAAAGTTTTATGTATACACTTAAAAACACATTTTTACGCATTCAAAAAATATTTTGAACCGTCGCAAGTATGAAAAAAATGATCAACACCAAAACTTCCGTGTTTTCAACAGCTTTCCTTCGATATACCATTTGCTCAATTTCGGTAAGTGGTTGGGGAGTTATGGGCAAAAAATAGCATGTCACAAATAGAGTGACGTTCGGACAGACATTCCACAGAAGTTCAACTACTTCACGAAGTGCATTTTGTTTCGCGATGAAGGCAAAAATCATGATCTTGCCATTTTCTAAATTACTAGAAAACGGCAGGAATATCATTTGTGTAAGTTCAAGTCCTCGATCGGATAAAGTAAACAAAATTGTGTGAGATGTTTGTACAAAAGGAATATCATTTGTGTAACACTGATGAATGGATGAGAAAATTACAAACGAACATACGTCACAGAAGTTCAAAGTGAAAACGGCAGGAAGTTCAACTACTACACTGAATGAATTTCAATGAAGAACTTTTAGAACCGTCGCGAGTATGAAAAAATGATCAACACGGGAAAGTTGCGTGTTTACAGCAGCTTTCCATCGGTATATCACTTGCTCAACTCCGGTAAGTGGATCGACAGCTACGAGCAAAAAAAGCGCGTGAAAAAGAGAGTGAAGTTCAAGTAGACATGCCGAGAAGTTCAAGTTCTTCACGTGGTGTATTTTCGAAAAATCTATTCCGCGATAAAAGCAGAACGCATGATCTCACTGTTTTCAAAATTACATGAAAACGGCTAGGAATCGGAGAAAACCATCTACAAGAATTGGTTTCAAATTTTCCGTAGCTTTTCAACGGTATATTATTTGCCCCATTCCGATAAAGTTTGTAGAAATTACGGCCAAAAAACCTTTTTAGCCATTTTCAAAATTGAATTAGAGCTGTAAGGAATTGGGAGAAACAATACATAGCAAAAAGTTTCGCCTTTCCTCGAGCTTTCCAACGCCATATCATTTGCTGCATTCGGACGTACGTTAAAACATTAGTTAAAAAATACGAACTCAGTGGAACTTGTACTGTTTTTTAAATTACTTTTAAACCATTCAAAATTAGAAAAAACTTTCAACATGTAAGAGTAGTGCATTTTCATAAGCTTTCCGACGCCATATCATTTGCCTCAATTCGATTAGCCGTTCAGAAGTGGCATCGAAAATACGAACTCGGCTGTTCGGTTTCCGAAATTTTACGATTTTCCAACTTACTCTTTAACCATAGGGAATTAGAGAAAAATTTCAACATGTGGAAGGAGCTTGCAGCAGCTTTCCAACGCCATATTATTTGCCTCATTCCGGTAAACGGTTTAGAAATGTGATCGAAAATACGGTTCGCATTTGGGCAATGTTTGCGCAATTTCAAACTAGCACTGGGGTAAGTTCAGGTCGAACAACTCAGGAGGTAAAATTGCAACAGATGCACGTTTCATCATGACCCGAGAGAAAATCCACCAATGAGCGAGATTCCTATTTAAAACGGGCATTTAGTTGCTAAAAACCATTTTCGAATTACACTTACATCACATATAACACGAGTAACCAGAAAATTCACGCGAGGAGACACGGTTGCGAAGATAACCCGAAGGTCGGGTTCCTACAGAGGGAAGTTCAGGTTGTGTAACTCAAGAAGTTCAGGTTGTGATCAGAATAATATTCTGATCCCATGATTAGAATAGTGTTTATATATAGGGAAAATGTTTCCTACAAGCAGTGGTAGTTACCACCACTTGCGTTTTGTATGTTGTATGTAGTATCTGTCGAAACTGAGAGTATGTACGTGTAGTATGTACTATACAAGAACGTTTAGGTGGTATATATACTAGTTTTTAACTAGTATGTATCATATTTTTAGTAGGTTCTTTTTTACGTACAAATATGTATGTCTTTCACAAATAAAACAAAAACTATGTGCTCATATGCAATTTTTTTCATGTAACTTGCTTTGTAATATCTTAGATATAATATATTCAAAATAATAAAATAGCATATATATAGTACCACATGGTAGTATATGAGATATGTGGGATAACTACCACCGGGTAGTAGGATGTGTGTGTGTGTGTGTGTGTTCTGTCCTCTACAACATTCACTTATAGCTATGCCTTCAAGTTGCTTTTTCTCCACTAAGTGAATGTGATCGGACCCTTACCACATCTGTGCTTATCTCTCATGCTCTCTCCAGATCTTCATATGCATTCTATTTGACACATGTCGATTGTCTTCACTGTGTCCTTGTCAGTCAAAGACTTTGAGACAAACATTTAAAACACATTTATTATTCTTATCCTTTATGCCGGAATCCAGAGAAGTGGAAACGACCGCCAACCTTACCAGCTATGCGGTGGGGTCGTGGCACGGTTGTTTAAACTGTGCATGCATGCCACATCGCACAGATGTGTACCTCGGCAAGGGCAGGGGAGTAAATTCACAGCGCCGATCCTCTCCTTATAAATACAATGCCCCTTCGGTCATTAAATCCTCTACTCCCATCGCTGCCTCGCTCGCAACCCTAGCGCTGTCGCTGGCTCTCATTGTCCTCGAAGAAGAAGCGCTTCACTGCTGTGACCTCTCCTTCGTCGTAAGCACGCCTACTACGGTCATATTCGCCCCACCGCTGCCGTAGCTGTCTTCTGCCGCCAAGTTAGGGCGCAGGAGATCGAACTGCTCGGCCTCCTCTCCAAAGTGGTCGTGCAGTTCTTCCTTGTTCTTGTGCAGTAAATAAAATCTCTCTTTTTACCGTCAATTTGATCCGTTAAACTTTCTGGATCTTCAGAAAGTAGTTTTATCACTTCCAGATCTAAATCTTCCATCTTTTGCATCTCATAACTTGAAAGTACTTTCACTTATGATGCACAACTAGTTTGATTCCTCATTGTACTTATTCATGCATTCGTACAAATCTGGAATCAACTTCACCCAGTAAGTGAATGTCTTCACACTATGAGGTCAATGTCTTCAAACTGATTTATCTTTAAGATCCGCTAAGAATGCTTATGACCTCTTCTACTTCCCTCGCATCTCTAGTTCTTTCACATGTACATGTCTGCGGGCGAGTCTCTTGGTTCTCATTGTCTGAATTCATTTGCACACTACTTCCAGCATCACCTTGACTCTCCAGAAGCCAGTTCCTGTCTGACAAGCAAAGTGAAGCCTCTCACTCTTGTGAAGCCAATGGCAGGTGGAAAATTAGCTAAGAAGGGTGGCAGACAGCATCGTGAGAATACTGCTCAGGATCTGCCCTCTAGCCTATATGAGTTGTACAAATCTGACCCGGAAGAAAATTATGGGGAGCACAAATCGCGCGTTCAATGGATTCGTCATTACTGGGCCGAGAAATGGTTTCAAGACAAGTTTGTCACCCCTGAATATGCTGGCAAGAATGATGTGGGGCCCCCATGGGCAAATATTGTATACAAGAGGCTTCACGCAAGGACCAAGGGTGAAGCCATTCAGCAAGGCTTCTATCCTTGCATGGTGAGAGGGCCCATCCGTGAAGATGTTTGTCCAGCAAGCATACTGTGGTGTCGTGATGATGATCTATTTGATGTCAACTACCAGCTCGCAAGGGGCTCTGCTACCTAGAACAAGAAGGACCTTGGGATTCACTTCAACCCCGGCCCAGTAGAACCAAGGGAAAATGGCAGTCAAGAAGTTGAACCTAATGTTGTTGGCCCCTTCAATGACTTCGATGCGTATCTGGCGCATTGTGATGAGAAAAGAGCTGATGCTGAAGCTGCTCAAGAAGGAGCCCAACCAATTGCTGCTCCTAAATCTTTGAAGCTATCCAAGAAGTCAAAGGCTTCCAAAGCTACTTCTGTACCAAAAGCTTCAAGAGTGAAGCCACTGAAAATTGCACCTCCTGGAACCAGTGTGCATTCTGAAGACTTGTCTTGGACTTCTCCGAAGAAAAAGAAAATCTCAGGGCAAGGCCTTACTCCAGCAAGCATTATGTGCAATGATGATGACATTATAGATCTGTCCAGTGATGAGGATCTTGCTGATGATGCCCTGCAGCTGCTGATCAAGAGAAAACAGGAGGCTGAAATCTTCGAGGATCTGCCTCTTTTTTATGCAGATATATTGAACAACTTCATTAATGAATGGTTTGAAGACACCTCTCTCACCATTAATGATCTGCAACTGCCCATTGGCATCAGTGTCACCTTCCAGGGTTGCATAGCCAAGGAACTCGCTATTGCACAGAAGGTCATTGAGCAGAAGAACAAGATTGACCATGAGAAGGCTGTCTTCAAGAAGCACCTGGCAAAGTTCAGTGTTTCTGATGTTCAGAAGTTTAAATTGATGTTGGCTGACCTGAAGGTAGAGTTTCAGAAGCGTAGTGATGAAGCTCAGGGTCCTCGAGAGTGCCTCAAGTACTATGCTGCAAAATGTGTTTAGGCTCACAATGAAGCCTTAAATAGAAAGGCCCTGGGGCGCCCAAGCATTGAACCCAAGCTTGCCGCCAAGAAGAAGCCAGTCGTATCCGAGGCTGAGGCTTCACGACAAGAAGTACCGAAGATCACCTTCCCCAAAGGCTTCGCTGGTCCCAAGCCTAATGCTCCATCTGTTGCTTACAAAAGGAATAACACCAAGCAAGCAGAAGTTGAAGCGAAGAAGCGCAAGAACCATGAAGCTTATGATGCCGCTCCCTCCTAGAAGAAGCAAAAGACAAAGTCTTCAAAGGCTTCACGAAGGGCACAAGAACCAGAGTCTTCATCTGCTCCTCCAGAGTTGTTGCTTGTGAAGCCAATATCTGTTGCCTTGCCAGCCTCCACCAACCGAGAATAAAGAATGGTTGTGCATCAACCTGCTATCACAGAGGATCATGTCAGTGTTGAAATTCCAGTTGTTGACACCATCGCAGCTAAAGACATTGGTCGTGAAGACAATGTAGACAAAGAAGATGATGAAGTCCTTCCTCGGCTGACCCAGAACCCGATATCATCGCATGTGCCTTCGCATGGTGATCCATTAGCATTGGCGGTCCCATGTCGCCAATTTCCCAAGATGAGTTCGAGGAAGAGCAACAT
Organism: Aegilops bicornis; assembly: GCA_021605145.1. Classification (NCBI taxonomy): domain Eukaryota; kingdom Viridiplantae; phylum Streptophyta; class Magnoliopsida; order Poales; family Poaceae; genus Aegilops; species Aegilops bicornis. Next base: position 36,167,566 of record CM038669.1, read on the forward strand.
CCGAACACCCCGCTACATGAAGTGACTCCGCATACGCCACTAGCTCAAGTCACTACTCCAATGCTTGAGACACCCCAAGCAACACCAGAAGACGTGGAGAAGACAATGCCACCACCTCATGTGTCGCCCTCATTCTGAAGGCTTCGCATAGGCCCAAGGCATTCTGTCTCCATGTCAAGTATCCCTGAAGAGGATGTGCACACCACCAGCTCAGTAACACGGCAATGTTCCCTGAAGCCATCCCTTCATATATTGATCAAGAGTCTGAAGCCAAAGAGGCTGAATATATTTCGGTTGCATCAGCCGATGACAACCAAGAAGAAGAAGAACAAGTTATAATCCCTCCTGATGAGATTGTTGTGATTCCAGAAGCGAGTCTGCCTGAACCCCCTGTCATTGAAGCCAGTGATGCTTCTCATGCTACTAAGACTGAAGTCAGTGTTGTTATCATGGCTGAAGCCAATCCACAGCCTGAAGCCACACTCCACATTAAAGCCAATCCCGCCACTAAAGACGCTCAGCCATCCACATCGGATGTTGCTGCTGCACCTGTTACGCACATCATGGCGAGGGTGTTCAATCACGAAGGAGAGCTGATAGCGTCAAATGGCTTGTCCTTACACCTCCTCAAGCTCATGGGCCACTATATGACTATCATACCGAGAGAAGGCCTCAAACGCAGAAGCCCATGCCAAGAATGCCAAGGCTTCCCAGCACAGTCACCACTGAGAGCTTCTTTAGCGTGTTCAGCTTCAGAGAGCACAATACTTTCTTTGACCAGGCTAAGAACCCCTACAAGAAGCCAAAGATGTCTTCACACAAATTTTGGAGTCATATGCAACGAAGCTACTACTCATGCATCATGTACAACAAGGACATGATCTTTCCCCACAAGCGCCTCTACTGTGCCGCCATGGCTGGACTGCCATGTTTTGAAGAATCCCTTGATTACTTCTGTGGTGTTGGCCTACTCCCTTTCATTGTTGACAAGGAGCACTGGAATGAAGAACTGTTGCTCCAATTCTATGCAACATTGCACATATCTAGGTACACAGGGATCCGAAGACATGGGTCCTTGAGTGGATGACAGGAGACGTTCATCCTGAAGCCAGAGCTCAAGATGTCCTCCAGCTCACATCCCTGCCCACTCCTGGTGAGTTATATGAGCCAGGTTGTGAAGCCCATCGCAAGGAATTAGAGAGCATCTTCTAGAAGCCAGACCCAATATGAGCCAAATGTTGTCTATGATGAAGCCACTACCTGCAAATGCTGAGTACCCAACACATTTCTTTGTCAGTGATCTTGAGTATCTGCCCCGCACCATCTACCATATTGTGAGGAATACTCTATGGCCAATCAAAGGGCACTCCTCCTCTAAGAAGCTTGAAGTCACCATGAAGACATTGGTCTTCTACATCCTCAATGGCATCCGCTTCAATACGCATGATTTCTTGATCAGGCAGCTGGCAGCCTTAGGCATTGATCTCTTTGGCTAGAAGTTATATGCTCCATGGATTATGCAGATGAATAAGCTTCGCTCCAGCGTCAATTACCAAGCTTCCGCTCGCAATCATGTTATGATAGAGGCGAGGGTGTCCCGATCTTTCGATGGGATGATAACTATCGATTTGGTGGAGTCGACTTTGACGATCCGACTACAGACGTGCACGACGGTGCACCTTAGCAATCGCTAAACCAACTACGAGAGGTTATTGACCACGCCGGAGCACGATCACCCTGACCACGAAGGTCTATTCCTGCACGCAATCAAAGAACAAGCAAGAATATGATAATGCAATCTAAATATTGCGAATATAGATGAAGTATTGATAAAGGTGGGGATCTGAAAGCGGTCTTGGTCTGCTCGTTGGACACAAACAAAGTACACGAAGTTGCAATGGCTAGCTTTTAACTAAACAAATCCCAAGGAAAAATCTACTAGATGGATCTACTTATATAGGAGCAAGGGGTGGTGGTCAAGGAGGTGGGAGGACGTCCCAAGGCAGCCTAAAACAAACCCTAGGTCGTACAAGACTCATGGGCCCAAGTGGAGGTGATGCAACACCTTTGGACTTGTAGTTTGACTCGGATTCTGCTCCAACGTCAGATTGTTTTGTCGATAACTTAACGCTCCGGAGAATTTCAAAATGAATCAAATTGGCTTGGAAAGAGCACAGAATCTACTTGCCAAAAAAAAGAATCACCCAATTCAGAGTCTGTATGAAGGAGTTCTGGGCGTTTTCAGTCAGGTATGTCTGTGCAGTCCGAATCTGAATCCAGGCCGTGAGAGACTTGGACACTATCTTATCTTGGCCCAAAAGTGACGTGAGAGGAGTTTTTGAGCAGCACCCAAACTTCTCTTTTTCCCTTATCTTCATATGTGGATTGTACAAATTTCCCATACACCTGCAATTAGACATGGCACAAAAGTTTGTGAAGTATTTTTGTCCTGGATGACATAAATAAATTATTGCATAGTTTGCATTAGAATCACCTCACAAATATACATGTATGCAAAAAATTTGGTCGTATCCAAGGTAGTCATGTCCTCATCATGTTATCTTCCTGCCAGAAGTGGATATGTCTCATGAAGTCATCTATCATGAGCGTGCCAAAGAACCAGTCTGTGAAGATAATGATGCCTTTCAAAGCTTCTCTCCTCCTCTTGAAGCCACCCATGTGCCAAATCTTGTTTTTGCTGGTCCACTTGTCGGTCAGCTTCATCTATCGCATCGTGCTAACACTGATGCGACCGCCAACACTTCTGATTCCTCGTGAGGCCTCAAGCGTGCACGCGTCTTGAATGACAGGGAACTTCTAGTTTCTCTTCATCAGAAGCATGATAGGCATCATGATTGGACGAAGCGTCAAATGCAAAGTCTTCTTGTGGATGTCAATCAGATTCGCAACCTCTCCACCAAGAACTCTTTTGTTGCTCATGAAGCCTGTAGGCATGCTTGGAAGAGCCTCACAATGCTCTGTTTTGAAGATGATCTCATTGCAGATGGCTTCACAGAGAGATTCAATTTCAATTCCAAGCCCCCTGAATCAGCTAAGTGGCGTCCTGCATATTCCATTGAATATTCTGATTACTCATCATCCGCTCCAAATGTCGTTAAGCGCGTCATTGATGAGGAGGACGATGCCACTTCACCTGCTATAGCTTCACTGCAACAAGACGCTGCATCAGCCCCTACGCACCGCCCAACTCCAACATCGACCCAGCTGCCCCAACATCTTCACCAACACCTCTGGGAATGCTTAGACACCATATGTATTCATTCCTTTTTGGTCATTCGATGACAAAAGGGGGAGAAGCATATGGGTTCATAGTCTTCAAGCGGGTCTATATGGCTCAGGTGCCTTATTTTTTAAAGTTCTTGCAACTCTCGTTCGTGAACAGTTTTTTTAGTTGTAACCTTAAGTCCATGTGGGATGTTTGCTACAATTTCTGTTGTTCTGTTATGCGTTGTTGAATTCCTATCTTATGCTTATAAAATCATTCTGGAGACGCACATTTATCATTGTGGATGTCATTATCTTCAATACATTTTTTTGTATGCACTTTGATTTGACTTCATGAACAGAAGGAGATCTCCACAAAGCAAGACATGCAATGTGCATTTGCATTCAAAGGAAATTACTTATATGCACATATTCAGGGGAGCCCATTCAACTTCATGAAGCCAATGGCCACGTTCCTTAACTTTCACATATTTTTATCCCCGTTGAAAACTTCAACCAGTTTGTCATCAATCACCAAAAAGGGGGAGATTGTAAGTGCATCTAGTGTCACCCCTAGTTGGTTTTGGAGTATTGATAACAAACTTGGTTGAGGGACTAATGTTTTTGTGATATTCACAGGAGAACACAAGTAGAAGTCCCTATTGATTCGGTTTTCCCATTGAAGAAGACCCTAAAAATGTATGAAGACATTGAAGATAGTGGTGGTTTGTGAAGACATTCACATCGAAGATAATGACGTGTCACATTTACTTGAAGATAATGGAGAGTGAAGACATAGTTTCTTTCGTATTTCATTTTCCTCTTTCTTGAGTCATAGGAACCACCGAACTGTCAAGTGGGGTCCCAGTGAACAAAGTCAGAAAACTGACGTCATGCTCAACCCAAATCCTATGTCTTCGAGTGAAGAAAATCAGAGAAAATCTTATCCTGAGTTAGATTTTTTTTAGAAAAGGAGGATGTCCCCCGGCCTCTGCATCTGGGAGATGCATGCAACCACTTTACTAATTATTCTCGAGGACCTTACAAAGTATTACAACAATATGCCTGAATCCGTCATCTTGGCAACATATGCCACTACTCCTATCCATATGATGAAGGGGTGCTAGCTAGGCCAAATACCCAGACCACTCACCTAACCTATCATCAAAAGCCAGAAGCCCCAGCCGAGCCATATACTGGGTCTGGGGCATAAACTGTTCTGACGCACTCACATGTGTTGTCACTGCCATCTTCCACGGGTCCATCTTCAGAGCAGATATTGAGGCTTCTACCTTGTCAGGCCACTCTGCCATCGACAACACCATGACGCCAGACAACTACCTCCTTGATGCGGAGCATCCTACGGACATCACCATGTCAAGAGTCTGTTCGCCAAGTGTCACGTGTGACATCTACTTCACATACCCAAAGGTGAATCATCTCCTTTATGCGTGTCCACTTGACCCCTTCGAGGATGGTATACTACTTGAGACTCCTCTCGTGTGCATACATAGGTATTGTTGGAACACCTTGGACGACGAGGAGGAGGAGTGCGAGCGCAAGTGTACAACTACACCATCCGCGAGAGAAGCATGGAAGAGAAGGAAGAAGAGGAATCTTCCAAATAGCAGTAGATAGAGGTACTACCGGTCAATCATCGCCCAACTACCGGGTCCACCGGGTATTACTACCAACTACCGTCAAGCATCCGTGATGATGAGACTGTGCAAGGCCGGTACAACACCTAACAACCGCTATATCCACTAAACCGTACTACCGGCCCCATGACCGGTACTACCGCGCCTCAAGACGTTAGCTTGAAGGGGTTTCACCCCATGTATCCCCCAACTTACCCCTTTGGACTATATATACTTGTCCCCTAGCTCCGAATTAGGGTTAGCAAAGTGGTAGCTCATTAGAGATAGAGCTTTGCTCATCCATATCGGATCTACTCCACGAGAGAGATCGCGGCCCCTCTACGGAGAAGATCCACCTTGGATTCAAGTACGACTACGACTACGGAGACCCTCAAGGACCAAGCTTTGGAGGCGAGCGACATGGTGGCGAGCAAGGATGATGCTTCCATCTTTGGAGGCAAGAGTGGTGATGTGCCATCTTCGGCCTTCATCCACCATTTAGAGTGATGATGTGCCATCTTCTGCCTTCATCCACGCAGCATTTATTTACGAGATGGTTGAGCATGGGATTTTCCCTTCGACCACGGTGACGGACGATGATGACTTGAGTGACTTGTGCCACCATATTGAGAGTGAGAGTGACTTCACCACTAGCCCCATATATGATGAGTTGCCCCAATTCCCATGTGAGGAGAGCCAGAACCCCCACCGCTTGAGTGAGATGAGTGAATCCACCATATGTGAGTTTCAGTGCACCTATTTTGAGGGAGTGAGTGAACCACCACATAGAGAGAGTGTGATAGTTGATAGGTCTCTTGAGGCCATTTGCATTTCTAACAACTTGACCTCTACCTCTATTGTATCTTCTCATTTGGTGCTAGGTCCCATATATGATGACGCGCCGATTCGCGACGACTTCGTCCTCCCTTTGGACAAGACGATGGCCATGGTGGAATATGATGCACCCCCCACATGGTTCCATCAAGATGACGATGACCACCATTTGGTCTTTCCCACCTCACCTACACCACTTGAGTGGAAAGACATAGGTAACAAAGGTGAAGGTGATGCTCTAGTCCCACTAGTGGACATTCTTGACATTGATTGCTTGCATGATGTTGATCAACCTATTGCCATGCTTCATGCTAGTATGATTTCCCCATTCGATGATTTGCCCATTTATGATGAATATGATGATTCTCATGTGGAGTCTATTAGTTGTGATGCCATGTTACGTAGGATTTCTTATGACAATTCTTTGGGTCACATCATGTTTGAAAATCCGCTTGACTTGTCATATGCTATGCATGAGATCAATCATATGTGATATTTGCAATCTCTTCGTAGTGACTATGCATATGCCATTCAAATAAACCCAATTTGCACATATGTCATAGATGACAAGCCCATGGTTATTGGCATTTGTTTTTCTTGTGATGATATTGATATTCTCCCTTTGCATCATTTATCTCATATGCCATGCCATGACCAACTAGCTTCGGATATGCATTTTTTTGGATGTTGTCCATTTTCTCCATATGACATTTCCGCTATTGCTCATGAGGATACCCCCATAGTTCCTCATACATTTTAGGAAATTTTGATCCATCCCATTCATTGCATGATCCCAATACTTGTGTGCACAATATGCTCCCATGACTGAAAATGCTATAGATGTGCCATATAATTGTATGCTCAATTTGCATCCCCACCGTGTCATACACAATAACTATTCTTTCATGATGGATGACATGTTCTTATACCATGCATCAAATTTCTTTGAGCGATGCTTACCTTGTGCTAACTCACACATGCACATACACATCATGATGGATGATGTGTACATCTACCATGCGCATACGTTCTTTCTTTTGTTGTGTGCATGTGTAGGATACTTGAACTTTGTGTCGGCTTCCACGTCAAGTGAGTTGACCATTCGAGCTCTTGAGAGCAAACCACCTTCTACCACGAAGATTCTACATCGCACTTGCTTGTACTTCGGCATTGTGAAGGACGCACAAGGACACGCTTTCACGGTGATATCCTTCTCTTTTGATAACCCCCAAACCATGATCATGGATATTATGGATCATACTACTTGTGTTGCTTTCCCCATGAGACTTATTGTTCATCTTGGACCACTTGATTGCACACATGTTAGAGATCTTGCTTTGACTTGTCATTTTCACCGTTCCATGCATCATGATATATATGCCTTGTGTGTTGCATCCAATTCTTGGATTACTTGCTCCTTTCATATGTTTGGTTGCAACAATGTCATCACTTCACATATGCCATGTCCGATTGATTGCTACATGCTTGCCTTTGATTTCCTCACACATGATGAACAATTGCTCTTTCCATTGTGTTGAGTGCCACACGATATTCACTACACCCCATGCACGTTATGCTTGGATTGTCTTGCACTTGACCCATGTGTTTAGACACTTCATTTTATTTGGTGTTGTGAATGACTCATATGCCTACCATAGACCTTTCATTGAGCAATTTGTGAATGCTTGCTATGACATTGAGGTAGATACCCGTTCTCTTGTCACACGCATTTGCATCACTACTTCACAATCGCATGCTTGTCCCCATGATATCTTTGCTTGCGCCAATTTATGTGCTTATTTGCCATGACACAATCCCTTGTCACACCATATGCTTTGCATGATGACAACACTTGTTGGGTGAATCACCTCTTGAATGCTTGGTTTTGCACTAATGCTAACCACATTTGTTTTTCCAAGTGTTTGTTGTCCTTGCTCCTTTTGAAGGAATCCCAAGACGGTGCGACATTGGAGAGTGCCCATTTCGAGCTTCAAGATGACAAGTACTTGGTGATCATCCACCGCTACACGGCGACGCCATCTCTTTCCCATGGTGATTTGGTTTTCGATCCGAGGTTGGATCTTTCCCAAGGGGGAGGGGATGATGCGGAGCATCCTACGGACATCACCATGTCAAGAGTCCGTTCGCCAAGTGACACGTGTGACATCTACTTCACATACCCAAAGGTGAATCATCTCCTTTATGAGTGTCCACTTGACCCCTTCGAGGATGGTATACTACTTGACACTCCTCTCATGTGCATACATAGGTATTGTTGGAACACCATAGACAACGAGGAGGAGTGCGAGCGCAAGTGTACAACTACACCATCCGCGAGAGAAGCATGGAATAGAAGGAAGAAGAGGAATCTTCCAGCGCAGAGATAGAGGTACTACCGGTCAAGTACCGCCCAACTACCGGTCCACCGGTACTACCGCCCAACTACCGGTCAACTACATGTCAAGCTTGTGTGATGAGACCGGTGCAAGGCCGGTACAACACCGGAACAACCGCTATATCCACTAAAACCGGTACTACCGGCCCCATGACCCAGTATTTCACCGCCCTGTCAAGACGTTAGCTTGAAGGGGTTTCACCCCATGTATCCCCCAACTTACTCCTTTGGACTATATATACTTGTCCCCTAGCTCCGAATTAGGGTTAGCAAAGTAGTAGCTCATTAGAGATAGAGCTTTGTTCATCCATATCGGATCTACTCCACGAGAGAGACCGCGGACCCTCTACGGAGAAGATAAACCTTGGATTGAAGACCCCCTCTTGGGTGGCCCCATCAAGACCTCCTCATGAAGATGAACTTTACCTTGTATCTTTCCCTTTGTTGTTCATGTACCTTGTGGATCTTGTGCATTTGATTGTCTAGTGGATGTGTGATTGGACTTGTTCTTGAGTGTTTCCCCTTGTGTTTTCTCTCCGTTCTTCCCCGTGTTCTTTGTGTTCTCCGAGGGATCCCACTCCAATCGTGAAAGATCGGCCTACACCGGGTTAGCCCCGTATCACTCCTCCTGCGCGAGTCCATCACTGCGGATGGGGCGCCGAGTCTCCACTGCGCCATGCCGCCGAGATCCGCCGTCATCAATGTGTAGGATGAAGCACCGCCCACCAAAAATGCCGCCCACCAGGTCCTCGATCCTGCACGCCTCCAAGAATAACGCCCCAAGGAGGAAACAACACCAACACGCCGCCATTATCCGATCCATCGATCTAGGGTTTCCGGAGGTAGCGGATAGAGGTCTGGAGCTTCTCCACGGCGATGCCCTCAAGAAGGTAATGACACAAAAGAGTGCTGCCAACGCCGATCTTGGCATCAAGCCGAGAACAATGTTTTCACCCAGATCCGCTCGAACAAACTCCATCAAGCATCGTGTGCACGGGTTGCCACCAATCTGAGCCGCCTCACATCGAGCATGCAGCACGTGCTAGATCAGATCTGTACGGAGGCCAAACCACGCATGGCGCCGACCTAACTACTAGGCCCTCCATGCCGCCACCACCGATCGAAGGTCAGATGGTCCGTCGCCGCAGATCCGGTCACCGCCGTCGAACGCAGCCAAGGCCGCTGCACGAAGCAGGGCCGGCTGCCGCACCCGCCACCATCGCCGCTCTAGGCCGAGGCGGCCGCCGCGCCGCCACCGGTCAAGGCAGGCCTGCCACGCTACCAAGGCGAGATTGGCCGTGCCACCACACGCCACGGGGTTCCGCACCGCCCCCATGGCGTAGGAGAGAGGGAAGGCCCCCGCCACCGCCGTCAGCCCCCGGGCTATATGCCGGCTACGTCCTTCGGCGGCGGCGGAGGGAGGGATGGAAGGACGGGTAGCCCCCGGCTGCTAGGGGTTAAGATCCCGCCCTAGTCGCCCTGAGTTGGATAAGTCAGCCATACTTGTACCCAAGTCAAGTTGTCGCATGTGTTTGAAATCCGACTGTTGGACACATGTTGGTTCCCCAATGACCAAGGGTCATTTCGGACAAATCATGTCGGGTTGCCTCCTTCTATAAATAGCCCACCCCCTACACCATAAATTGGTGGTTTCTCATAGTTATGCACGACTTTTGCCATTTGAGAGCAACCCACCTCCGAAGCCTTTGAGAGAGAATCCTTGCGAGGACAAAACCCAAAACACCCAAAGCCCAAAGAGTGTTTCACATCACTGACGTCTTTATGTCCGCATGATCTGAAGACTTATTACACTTGAATACTGTGATCTTCTAGTTGGTTAGGTGTCGCGTTTTGAGGACCCCAGAGTCATTGTGGATCTTCAATGAACGAAGTCTTTGAAGGTTTGGACTCTACCTTGAAGACTTACCTGAGTGATTGGGCGAGGACTAAGTGACCTTAGCTCAAGGGGAATAAGGTGAAGACGCGGTCTTCTGAGTTCAATCTCAGCCTTCCTAACCAGACGTACAGTTGTCACAATAACTGTAATTGGTCTACCAAATCCTTGTCTTCGTCAAGCAACTAGTTCTATCACTTCACCCTTTTACATACAATTTAGCTTCATGAAGTCATTGATTGACTGCTCTGTTTGACTTCATTGTGTGAAGACATACTCTCTAATTACTTATTTGGCTTCATACTGTCTTCTTATTCTTGTTGACCCACAAGTATAGGGGATCAATTGTAGTCCTTTCGATAAGTAATAGTGTCAAACCCAATGAGGAGCAGAAGGAAATGACAAGCGGTTTTCAGCAAGGTGATGTGTGCAAGCACTAAAATTGTCGGTAATAGGTAGGTTGATAGATAGATAATTTGTAACAAGTAACAAGTAGCAATAGTAATAATAGGTGCAGCAAGGTAGCACGATCCTCGTTGTAGCAAAGGACGTGCCAAAACAATCTCTTATAGTAAGCAAAGCGTTCTTGAGGACACACGAGAATTTCATATAGTCACTTTAATCATGTTGGTTTGATTCGCGTTCGCCACTTTGATAATTTGATATGTGGGTGGACCGGTGCTTGGGTGGTGTTCTTACTTGAAGAAGCCTACCACTTATGGTTAACCCCTCTCACAAGCATCTGCATTTACGAAAGAAGAATTAAGATAAAATATAACCATAACATTAAACATATGGATCCAAATCAGCCCCTTACGAAATAGCGCATAAACTAGGGTTCAAGTTTCTATCACTCTAACAACCCATCATCTAATTACTACTCCACAATGCATTCCCTTAGGCCCAAAGATGGTGAAGCTTCACGTAGTCGACGTCCACATAACACCACTAAGGGTAACACAAGATACATATCATCAAAATATCAAACGAATATCAAATTTACATGATTACTCATGACGAGACTTCTCCAATGTCCTAGAGAACAAAACTAACTACTCACAAAACATATTCATGCTCAAGATCAGAGGGGTATTGAATATCGTGATAGATCTGAACATATAATCATCCACCAAATAACCGGCTAGCATCAACTACAAGATGTAATCAAGAGTACTAGTCACCCACAGGTACCAACCTGAGGTTTTAATACAAAGATTGAACACAAGAGATGAACTAGGGTTTTGATATGAGATGCTGCTATTGAAGATGTTGATGGAGGTTTTCCCTCCCACGATGAGAGGGTTTTTGGTGATGACGATGGCTTTGATTTCCCCCTCCCGAAGGGAAGTATCCCCGACGGAATCGCTTCGCCGGAGAGCAAAAGTGCTCCTACCCAAGTTCTACCTCGAGACGGCGGCGCTCCGTCCGGAAGCCTTCCCCTTATTATTTTATAGGTCGAAAGACCTTATGTACTAGAAGATGGCCACCAGAGGTGGGCCAGGCCCCCCACTACCCACCAGGGTGCGCCTGGAGAGGTTGGCGGAGCTGGGCGCTTAGTGGGCACTTGGGTGGCCTCCTCCGGTATCTCTTTTCTCCAGTATTTTTTATATATTCCATAATAAATCTCCATAAGTTTCAGCTCATTTCAAGATGGGAAGAATAGGTATCTCTCACGTAGCTTTCTCAGGTCCAGAATTCCAGCTGCTGGTATTCTCCCTTTTTGTGTAAACATTGCATCTTATGAGAGAAAAGGCATTAGAATTACTCAAAAAAGTGTTATAATGCATAAAAACACTATAAATAACAGTAAGAAAACATGATGCAAAATGGATGTATCAACTCCCTCAAACTTAGACCTCGCTTGTCCTCAAGCGAAAGCCAATATCCAAAATCATGTCCACATGCTTGGAGAGAGAGGTGTTGATAAAGACAAAATACAGACATAGTAGCCTCATGCTCATTATTATAACAGCAATAAACTTTATCATAAAACTTCTTATGAGCAAGTAACAATTCATCACAACATCGAAGTATACAGCATAAAATTTCTTGAAAACTAACAAACTATGTTCTCAGTTAGCTTTGCAATTACAATTCATCATATTTTCAAGAAGGGTCTCGTATCAGAGCCTTTTGGCAAGTCCACATACTTAATCATCATTTAGTCTTCTATGATTGTGATGAGGACATCAATACCATTGTTACACCCACAACCCCTGCTGCTATACATACTGGACCAATTACTAGAGCTCACAAGACGTCAATTGAATTACTGTACTTTCGCTTCTAGGTAATGATTCTAATGTTCATGAGAATATGATGCTCCCTAAATTGGATACATTTGTTTTGCTCACAAATGAAGGGCCTGGCATGGATAAGAGGCATGAACACCGGAGCAAGACCAAGCCTGGAGATGATGGCATGCGCAAGGGGAACAAGAACGGAGTTACAAAGTGATGATTTCAGGACTTTGAAGCCACCATAAGGAGTGCATGAAGCCTTGGACGAAATATACAAGATGCCACTCCATAAATTTCGTCTAGAGGCTATTCTAGGTGCTGCATCACCTTATTATTAGGCCAGGCCCATGTAATTTAGAAATACTTCAGTATAGGCTGTTTTTAGAGTCCGTATGTGTGGGGAAATAAGAGTTAGGGTTGGATTCGGACCCCTCCCACAAGGGCCACGAAATTCCCCCCTATTGCTCCATATATACAGCCCTTAGGGCGTTGTTTAGACTTTGGGATTTGTTTAAGTAAAAGTTAGCCATTGCAACTTCGCGTACTTCGTTTGTGTCCAACGACCAGACCAAGACCGCTTTCGGATCCCCACCATTACCAATACTTCATATATATATATATGCAATATTCAGATTGCTTTATCATATTCTTGCTAGTTCTTTGATTTCTTGCAGTAATAGACCTTCGTGGTCAGGCTGATCGTGCTTCCAGCATCGTCAGTAACCATGAGAGATTCGTTTAGCGATTGCTAAGGCGCAATGTCATGCACGTTTGTAGTCAGGTCGTCAAAGCCGTCTCAATCAAATCGATAGTTATCATATCATCGAAAGATCGGGACACCTCCGCCTCTATCAAGTGGTATCTGATTTCCAGGTTGCTCGGTGAGATTTTACAGTTTTTCGTAGTTTAGATCTAGTCTATTCTTCATACCTATAGTCCGGGAAAAAAGCCAAAAAAAATTAGGGTTAGTTCATCCTACCAGAACCAATCCGAGCCTTTGCATAATCTTTTCTGTATTTGCTTTGTTGAATTTGCGGTTGCATCATCTTGTCAAGTTGCTGGTCTTAGCGTCTGGTTTCCCTTAGAGTTTCGAGTTTTGTTCACAAGTTTTCACGCCGCCGCCGCACCATCGTCATTGTTCCTACCATATATCACCACCAACCACATATTCCTTACCGCTGCCATATACATCCGCCTATCCAGCACCAATCCGAGTCCACATATACATCTGCCTGTCCACCACCAATCCGAGTCCACATATACACCCGCATGTACACCACCAATCCGAGTCCACATATACATCTGCTTGTACACCACCAATCCGAGTTCTTTTCATATTAGGTTTGTTTTCGAGATCCATCTAGTTTTCGTTTTGTGTTTCCTTACCTGCGTAGGTCTCGAGAAAAAAATTCTGGAGACCCCCGGGCAGTTTTTAGGCCAAATTTCGGCGACCAAAAATATTTTTTCCCTATCCTCTTTTTAGGCCAAATTTGAGACACTCGCCATCATAGTGATTTTTGTCGCATGTAACATCCCAAATTTTCAATTTGGAATGTTATACATTAGATCATCATTGCATATCATATTTTATTGCATTTTGGTTTGATCCTAGAAATTCTACGCAACTCAAGGACCGTCGGAGAGAGTTAGGGATTTCATTATTTTCATATTCGATTTTTTTCTCGAATTTTGAAAAGAGGATTGGTTGATTTTAATTATTTTCTCTTTGAATATTTCTTTTAAAAAATAAAAGAGAGAGGATAAAATGACTTCCTAAAGAAATATCGGAGATTTAATATTAAAATCAAATAAGATTTTATTCTGAGTTTTATCATTATTTTATTTGAATTAGGAAAAATATGTGTTTATCAAAATTGCATTTTAGGCCCAAATAAATGTTCACCTTGTCCGGCCTATTTTTAGAAGACGGGGAAAACTTATTTCGGGATTTTTGGAGTCCGTTTAGTATTTCTTTTCTTTCTTTTTCTACACGTCGAAATTATTTAAAAAAAAGTCAAACCGACTCAACAGACTAATCGGACTCACCAGGGGCCTTTATAAGCCGCCACCCCGAGCCGAAGCTTCCACTACCCGCCACAACTCAAGGCCACCCAAACCCTAACCCTAGCCCGATGTAGTCAAGCTGGCCTCATTCTCCGCCGAGTCGTGTCGTTGCCTCGCCGGATTTTCCTCGGAGGTAAGGCCACGCCTGGGCTGTGGAGAGAACCGACGGTTCTCTTCTTGTAAAACCGAGAGGCGGCGGCGGTGCCTACCTCCCAAAGTCCCATGAGATTTGGTATGGCGGCGAGGATGTGAGGCGGCGGAGGCTGGCTACTGTTAGGGTTTGGGTGGCGGCGCTGGTTGGGCGGGCACAGTGGGCTTTGCCACTCGAGGGTGGCGGCTTATAAAGGCCTCAAGGAGTCCCGGTCGGCACGCCTGAGTCGGTTTGACTTTTTTTAAAATAATTCCGACGTGCAAAAAAAGAAAGAAAAGAAATACTAAACGGACTCCAAAAATCCCGAAATAAATTTCCCCCATCCTCTAAAAATTGGCCGGACAAGGTGAACATTTATTTGGGCCTAAAATACAATTTTGAAAAACGCATATTTTTCCTAATTCAAATAAAATAGTGATAAAACTGCGAATAAAATCTTATTTGATTTTAATATTAAATCTCCGATAATTCTTTATTTTGAGGAAGTCATTTTATCCTCTCTCTTTTATTTTTATAAAGGAAATATTCGAAGAGAAAATAATTAAAATCAAACGCTCCTCTTTTCAAAATTCGAGAAAAATTCGAATATGAAAATAATGACAGCCCCAACTCTCTCGAGGGTCCTTTAGTTATGCGAGAATTTCTAGGATCGAGCCGAAATGCAATAAAATATGATATGCAATGATGATCTAATGTATAACACTCCAAATTGAAAATTTGGGATGTTACAAACCTACCCCCCTTAAGATGAATCTCGCTCTCGAGATTCGGGTTGGCTAGAAAATAGGTGTGGGTGATCTTTCCATAGGTCTTCCTCTCGTTCCCAGGTGGCTTCATCTTCGGTATGGTGACTCCATTGAACTTTGCGGAACTTGATTACTTTGCTGCATGTGACTCGTCTAGCAAACTCGAGTATCTTGACAGGCTTCTCCTCATAGGTCAAATCACTATCCAACTGTATCGCTTCGGTGACTTTGTATCTCTCGTGAGGAATATCAGCCATCTCTGTGTGGCACTTCTTCAACTGAGAAACGTGGAACACATCGTTAACTCCTGAAAATTCTTCGGGAAATTCCAACTTGTAAGCAACTTCTCCCATACATTCCAAAACTTTGTATGGTCCCACAAAATGTGGCGCTAACTTTCCCTTAACTCCAAAGCGCATTACTCCTCGAAGTGGAGATACACGAAGATACACTCTGTCTCCAACTTCGTAAACTGTCTCCTTGCATTTAGGATCCCCATAGCTCTTTTGCCTGGACTAGGCTACCTTGAGTCTATCGCGAATCAGCTTAACCTTCTCTTCAGATTCTTTAATCAAATCTGGTCCAAACGACTGTTTGTCTCCAACTTCGTCCCACAACAATGGTGTTCTGCACCTCCTTCTATACAATGCTTCGAAAGGGGCCATCTTCAACCTGGCTTGATAGCTGTTGTTATAGGAGAACTCTACATACGGTAAATTATCGTCCCAACTAGATCCATAGTCTAGCGCACAAGCTCTCAACATGTCTTCCAGAATCCGATTGACTCTTTCCCGATCTGTCCATCCGTCTACAAGGGTGAAAAGTCATCTTGAACTCTAGCACAGTTCCCAAAGTTTCATGCAACCGATTCCAAAACTTTGAAGTAAACTGGGTTCCTCTATCCGATAATCGGTCCTCGAACTCCATGTAGACATACGATCCTGGTCATGTATATATTTGCCAACTTACCACTGGTGTAAGTGGTCTTCACCGATGAAGTGAGCTATGTTAAATCAACGATCGACAACAACCCATATCGATTCATAGCCTGAATGAGTCCTGGGTAATCCCGTGATAAAGTCCATGCCTAGTTTATCCCACTTCCATTCGGGTATAGGCAATGGTTGTAGTAATCCTGCTGGCTTCTGATGCTCTGCCTTCACTATCTGACATACATCACAAACTGCTACATACTCTGCAATATCCTTCTTCATTCCACCACCGTAAACTATCCTTCAAATCCAGATACATCTTGGTATTTCCTGGGTGAATCGAATATGGCGAATCATGGGCATCTTGCAGAATCAACTTCCTGATCTCCTGATCATTTGGCACATATACACGGTCCTCAAACCATAAGTATCATGCTCATCCTCATGAAATCCTTTAGCCTTTCCTTTACTCATTCTTTCCTTTATTTCGGCTATCTCCTTGTCTGTCTTCTGAGCTTCTATGATCTTATCCATTAAAGTAGACTGAATCTCCAAAGCTGCTACATATCCTCTCGGAACTATCTCCAAACATAGCTCGCAAAGGTCTTCTGCTAACTCTTTGGGCAATTCTCCGGTCATGAGTGTATTGACATGACTTTTTCGGCTCAACACATCAGCTACTATGTTAGCCTTTCCGGGATGATAATGCAATCTCATATCATAATACTTAATGAGCTCTAACCATCTCCTCTGCCTGCGATTCAACTCCTTCTGCTTGAAGATATACTTCAAACTCTTGTGATCCGTGTATACCTCACAATGGTTTCCGATGAGAAAATTTTCCATGTCTTCAACGCATGCACTACGGCTGCTAACCCCAAATCATGCGTAGCATAATTTAACTCATGGGGTTTAAGTTGTCGCGAGGCATATGAAACAACTCTTCCCTCCTGCATAAGTACTGCTCCAAGTCCTCGACGAGAAGCGTCGCAATACACTTCATAATTCTTGCGTTGATCTGGCAGAATCAACACTGGTGATGTAACCAAGCGTCTCTTGAACTCCTGAAAACTGGCCTCACCTTCCTCATTCCATTTGAATTTGGTGTCCTTCTTCAACAACTCCGTCATAGGCTTTGCAATCTTTGAGAAATTCTCAATGAACCTCCGGTAGTATCCTGCGAGGCCAAGGAAACTCCGGATCTCTCCAACTGACGTGGGTGCTTCCCAATTTGTCACAGTGACAACTTTGGTGGGGTCTACTACTATTCCTTCTCCGGATATAACATGTCCAAGGAATCCAACTTCCTTCAGCCAAAACTCACACTTGCTGAACTTGGCGTATAGCTGATGTTCTCTGAGCTTCCCAAGTACCAAACACACGTGCTCCTTATGTTCTTCTTCATTCTTTGAGTAGACCGAATATCATCAATGAACACCTGATTTAACTTATCCAAAAACTCCATAAACACCTTGTTCATCATGTTCATAAAATAGGCAGGTGCGTTAGTGTGCCAAATGACATAACGGTATACTCATATAGCCCATACCTTGTGGCTTAACGCTGTCTTAGGTATATCCCGCTCCTCGAATCTTAATTTGGTGATACCACGATCGCAAATCGATCTTGGAAAACACTTTAGCTCCTTGCAGCTGGTCAAACAAATCATTGATCATCGGCAGTGGGTTCTTGTTCTTGATCGTAACCTCATTCAACCCTCGATAATCAACCACCATCCTCAACGATCCATCCTTCTTCTCCACTAGAAGCACTGGTGATCCCCAAGGTGACGAACTTGGGTGAATATAGCCTTTATCTAGTAACTCCTTAATCTGTTTCTTAATTTCCTCCAAATCCTTTGCGGGCATTCTGTACGGTCTCTTAGATATTGGCCCCTGCGGTTCTGCAAAAGCTCAATTAAAAACTCAATGTCTCTATCCGGTGGCATGCCCGCAACTCTTCCGAAATACATCCGGGAAATCCTTCACCACTGGTACTTCCTCCTGCACAACTCCTGATGAGGAATTTACTTGAGTCCTATTCGGTACATGCCGGGATACATACTTGATTCTTCTTCCTTCTGGGGTGGTGAGCAAAATCGACTTACTCGTGCAATCGATGTTTCCTCCATACATCGATAGCCAATCCATACCTAGAATCACATCCAAACCTTGCAACTCCAAAATTATCAGATCTGAGGGGAAAACATGCCTACCTAAGGTCAATGGCATCTGAAAACATCCATGACTTGCCATATACTCTACTCCGGGTGAGGTTACTAGCATGGGTGTCTTAAGAACTCTAGTGGGCAACTTATACTTATCCAGAAATCCCCTTGATATGTATGAATGCGATGCACCAGTATCGAAGAGTACAACTGCAGTAAAGGACTTAACCAAAAGCTTACCTATTACTGCATCTGGCTGGGCTTCAACCTCCTTCACGTTAACGTGGTTCACTTGTCCCCTGTTGAAAGGGTTGGGCTTCTTCCCAGAGCTTCCATTGCCGTTTCCATTCTTGGCTTCAGGACATTCATTGGCGTAATGTCCAGTCTTCTGGCACTTGTAGCAAGTAGCGTGGCTTAGATCTTTCTTGGCGGGTGTCGCCGGGTTGGAACGGTTCTGTCCTCTACTTCCTCCATTACAATTCCTATTCTTGGAGCCACTATGGTTGTGCGTACTTCCTCCATTATGGGTGTGGCCTCCATGGTTATGAACAAGTCCTCCCGAGTTCAGGGTGAAACGGGGTCTCTGATGAGCTCCAGAATTATACTTCCCTTGTCCATACTTCCTCTTGCGGCTGTCAATCTGCTGCTTCCCTTCAAGCATGACAGCTCTATCCACCAACTCTGGTAGTTACCGAAATTTGCCACCATCAACTGCATGCTCAGCTCATCATTCGGTCCTTCCAGAAACTTCTCCTTCTTAGTTGCATCTGTAGCAACGTCATATGGGGCATAACATGCTAGCTTACTAAATTCATCCACATACTGGCCAACAGTGCACCCTTCTTGGCGTAAGTTGCGAAACTCATGCTTCTTCATGGCCATAGCTCCTGCTGATACATGGGCAGTGCGAAAAGCCTACTGGAACTGGTCCCATGTCACAGTGTCAATGGGGTAAGTGACTAAGAAATTCTCCCACCATGATGCTGCGGGTCCATCAAGCTGATGTGTGGCAAAATGCACTGTCTCCGCATCTGTGCATCCTGAAGTAGTCAACTCCCTTTCAATCATGCGGAGCCAATCATCTGCAACAATCGGCTCGGTGCTCCTGGAGAACACCGGCAGATTCAGCCTAAGAAAACGGGCTAAATGATCAACTGGTGGTTGTGGTGGTGGGTTGTTGTTGTTGTTGTTGTTCCCATGGTTCTGATTCTGGACTAGTATCTGCATAAATGCATTCTGCTGCTGGATCAAGTGAGTGAGCTCTGGTGGGAAAGCAAATCCATTGTCGCGTCTCGGAGGCATCTGCTGGGTTTAGAAGAGATGAGAAAACAGAATAGAATGAGGTCTAGGGGGAAAACACAACCCATATGCACATGAGACAAAGACAAACATATCACTCAATCAATCAAACAAAGGCTTACAATTTGTCTAGAACTATCGTTACAAAAGTGCTTGGACTATACTATGTACATGGTGGAATACTACTACTGATATGGTGGCCGACTAGAAAAATTGATCGGTCGAAGACTCCATGATATCTGCTCCAGCTTCATCAACATAGTCATCATCGCTATCGTCAGATCCGAGTCGGTGTCGCCGATGATGATGTAGTTCTCCTGCAAGTGGAATCGTCATCTTCCTCCTCTGGCGCAGGATCTCCCATGAAAACTCCTAACTTCCTTGTCAGGTCGTCATTCTTCTCCACTAGTACGACGATTTCCTCCTCATAATCTTCGCGTGTAGCCTTGAGTTCTTCCTCCAGCTCCATGATCTTGGACATTGCCTTCTTCAAATCTGTCATGCTCACAAGACATCCGGTTCTCCTCGGCCGAATGTGCTGGTTTAACTCCAGGATGAAAGCTGCAATCGATCTATCCTTCCTGGTGCTGATCATCTCCCATTGCTCATCTCGGCGCCCACAAATCTGGTAGATTGTATCCTTGAGATCATTGTGGTAAACTTCTCCAATGCGTCCCATGGTAATTTGAGCTGCCATACTCTTTCCTAGACTCCAGGTTGGTGCATCAAAAGAAAACTCTATGGGCTCAGTGACTGGCGTGAATGTCCTTGTCGGTGTCAAAACCGGCGGATCTCGGGTAGGGGGTCCCGAACTGTGCGTCTAGGCGGATGGTAACAGGAGACAAGATACACGATGTTTTTACCCAGGTTCGGGCCCTCTCAATGGAGGTAAAACCCTACTCCTGCTTGATTAATATTGATGATATGGGTAGTACAAGAGTAGATCTACCACGAGATCGAGAGGCTAAACCCTAGAAGCTAGCCTATGGTATGATTGTTGTTCGTCTCTACGGATTAATACCCTCCGGTTTGTATAGACACCGGAGAGGGTTAGGGTTACACAAAGTCGGTTACAACAAAAGGAGATCTACATATCCGTACCGCTAAGCTTGCCTTCCACGCCAAGAAAAGTCCCTTCCGGATACGGGACGAAGTCTTCAATCTTGTATCTTCATAGTCCGGAGTCCGCCAAAGGTCATAATCCGCCATCCGGACACCCCTAATCCAGGACTCCTCAAGAGCCCTCGAACCAGGCTTCAATGACGATGAGTCCGGTAGCAGTTCGTCTTGACATTGCAAGGCGGGTTCCTCCTCAATACTTCATAGAAGATTTTGAACACAAGGATAGTGTCCGGCTCTGCAAAATAATTTCCACATAACACCGTAGAGAGAATAATATTTACACAAATCCAATCTGCTGACGTATTCCGTAGCGTGTCATCACGCCACGACCAAGTCTTTATTCGAATCATTTTTATTGTCCCACCTCAGCACACTTAGCGAGGCGGTTTCCTTGGCCCGTCCTGTCAAAGCAGAGATCATGTCCCCTTATTCCGGGATTCTCATCAATACGGACGTGGGTAACCCAACCGTGCCATTAATTTACGGCGCTTGGGATATAAGAGAATTTTACCGGGCTAGTGGGGGCGCTTAGTTGCGTCCGCCCATATAAGGATAAGGATCCACCTTTTTCCATCTACACCTTCTTGCTCCTTTGCTTATCCATTTCTCACTTTTCGAGAGCTCCAAATAGCCTAAGTCCGCACATTTCACCTCGACCTTCTCCAGCCATGTCCGGAGCGGGAGGCAAGTGGATGGTCTCCTCCGTCACGGAGGGACACATCAAGAAGCTGAGGAAGGCCAGATACTTGTCTAATGACATCGAGTACCGGCTCCCCGAGAAAGGGCAGCTCATCCCCATCCCCAGGCCCCATGAGAGGGTGGTGTTTCTCACCCACTTCCTCCGCGGACTAGGTTTCCCACTTCACCCATTTGTCCGGGGACTCATGTTCTATTACGACCTGGATTTCCACGATCTGGCCCCAAACTTCATCCTCAATATCTCGACGTTTATCGTCGTGTGCGAGGCTTTCCTCTGCATCCAGCCCCATTTCGGTTTATGGTTGAAGACCTTTAGTGTCAAGCCGAAGCTAGTGGGCGGCCAACAAGCGGAGTGCGGAGGCGCCATGGCAGGCAGGATGCCCAACGTTACATGGCTCGAGGGCTCCTTCGTGGAGACCATAAAGGGGTGGCAATCGGGGTGGTTCTACATCACCGAGCCGCGTGACCCTAAGTGGGCAGCGGCCCCCGAATTCTGATCCGGCTTCCCTACACGGCTCACCTCCTGGAAAGAGACGGGCTTGTCGTGGGGCAATTCGGAGGAGCTGTCCGGACTCCAAATTTGCGTCCAAGACACAGTGAGCAAGAAGCTCAAACTCGCCAATGTAGTCCAGGTCATGCTCATCCGCCGAGTCCTCTCGTGCAAAGAACGAAGCTTTCAGCTTGTGGGAGTTTGATCCAAATAAGAAGCACTAAACCCCGAAAGGTGCTCTTCGACACTACGTACGAAGATGCCTGGAAGGTGCTGTTCAAGGGCGCCGAGGCTCCCGCATCCGCTACCGAGGATCGCGGATTCAGCACGCGGCCTCAAGCCAACGCGGTAAGTTATTTTGCCCTTTACGGGAAACTTGTTTTCATACTTTGACTCTATGTGGGATCTAAACTCCCTTACCTTTGACAGGATTGGCAGAAGATGGCCGGACAGATTAGCTGTCCGGCTCCCTTGCCGGAAGACCTAGTGGATGCCCACTTGACGGGTCTCCTGGCTCCGGCACCTTACGTGGTGCCGAAGAAGACGGCCAAGAAGTAGGCCACGGAACTCGAAGAGTTCCAGACGCCAAAGTGTCGGACTCCATCGTCCGATGACTCGAGGCGGACTCCTCCGTGAAGACGCAGGAGGAGGAAAGAGGTCTTTCCCAAGAGGGGAGAGAAGAAAAGTAAGGCCGACCCAACTGGGGAGGCCGAAGGGTTCAAGAAGGGAAGGACCCTCCCTCCAGACTATTCCAGCGACGCTGACGACGGCAAAGAAGAGTGGCCACTCAGGGCCAAGCCCCTGGCGAAATCGTAAGTCTCCGGATACCAGAATAACTCATAGCGTTCCTTTGATGCACAGTTCCCTCTGACGTCGGATATAATCATGCAGTCCGCCCAAGTCCGGTCTCGACACTTCGTCGAGCGGTTACCTGGGTTCATCGGATGTGAACAGCACTTCACTTCCGACCGCCTCCTCTCCTCGCGTTGCGGAGGACGCCGAGGTGGCGTCCCAAAAGGGGCCAAGCCAGGAGGAGATGGTCCTGGAGGCGCCGCAAGGCGCACTCTCCGGACCTGTGTGAAAAGGGATAAAACCCCTAAGGGCTTTAGGTCCGGCCCTAGGCCGGCCACCGCACCGGAACCCCCAACGGTTCCGGCAAGCCTACGACGCCGGTGACCTCCGCCCAACCGGAGGCACCGGATAATCTGCTGGAGGTGCTTAACGGCGCCTCCATCGACGAGGAGCACCGTACTATTATGTGTGCGGTGATCCGTAAGGTTCGATCTGCCAAGAGCGGGCCGACTAAAGCTCGTGCCAGCCTTCTAACAGGCTTTGAGGTATGTATTTAAAATATGTAAAAATATTACCAAGATAGACAGAGTCTCTCGATGTTTTGGGCTTTTGGTGTTCGGAAAGAAAAGCCGAACTGAGGATCAAAAGATATACGCAGGAGTCTAACATAAATGTGTCAATATGGGAATGCAGTTGGCAGGCCGACTCTGTCAAGACCGATCATGGAGGTCAATGTATTGAAGCAGAGCCTCGAGCAGTCCGAGGATTTGAGCCTCGGCCTTGCCAAGAAGCAGCTCGAGGTCAAGCAAGGTAAGTAATACCTTATGTAAGCATATATAAAGAAAAAAATGTGGTTGCAAAAAAGATGACAGGATCAACGTGGGCTTGCAGGGGCCATGAACGAGGTGGCGACCCTAAAGGAAGCGCTGTCTCAGGCCGAAAACAGTGCGGCCGTGGAGCGCATCGAGCGAGAGAAGCAGGAGGTGCGGGTGGTGGCGGTGCAGCAAGAGCTCCAGGCTCTCGTGGAGAAACACGGGAGTTTGGAGCGTGACTCGAAGACTCAAGAGTCCGAGCTCGCCTCGGCGCTTGAGAGCGCCCAATCTGCCAAGGCCGAAGCCCAAAAAGCCCTCCTGGAAATTGAGGCGATGAAGAAGATAGCGGCAGGTAAGGCATTTTTTATGCAAAGCAAGCACACGAGAGTGAATTACTTGTTACATACCCGAGTCCGGAGCTCTCCAGGAGCATTCGCAGATCTTCCCTGGAGTGTGTCCGACGCAGTCGCATTCTACCGAGACGAGGAGGGAAGCTCGACGGAGAAGGTGTTCTGGTCTCAGTATGCTGAGGCTGGACACCCGGTGCCCTTGAGCGACCAGCTGAAGCAGCTGGTTGAGCTCCATAAGGTGGCCGAACAGTCCATGAAGGGTCTCGCAGTCCAGCTGTGGCCCGGGGAGGCCATGCCTGGAAGCTACTTCGGGCTGGTAAGGTGGCTGGTGGATGCCTGTCCAAGGCTTGAAGTAATCAAGCGCTCCGTATGCATCGAAGGTGCCCGTAGGGCCCTTGCCCGTGCTAAGGTGCACTGGGGCAAGATGGACGCTGAGAAGCTTGTGAAGGACGGACCCCCGCCGGGCAAGGAGCATCGCAAGCACGAAATGTATTATGAGTGCGTCCTGAAGGGTGCCCGCCGTATCGCGGATGAGTGCTCCAAAGATGTAATTTTTGAGTAAACTCGCATATGTGATCCTGTACGCTAAAAACATGTTTCGTATGCGCTAAGCAACGCTTTTGAATTTAAAATATTACCATATGTGCGGTCGTTTATCAAAATTGAGAGATGGCGAGTCGTCGGCTTCTGCCCCCATGCCGCGAGGGCTGGGGTGTTCGGGATAAACTTGATCGCTCTTTTTCCCATTATTGGGTCCTTCGAGGGAGGCGCTCAATACAACGAACAAGGCAATCGGACTATAATGCTTGAACACTCTCACTTAGCCATAGAATTCTCTAATTTTAAATTTGGCGAAGCCCCTAGTATTCGGAAGACCGAGTTCAGGGCGCTATCCACGCCTAGGCTGCATAAAGCCGACTCCTCGCTCGTTAGCGGCATAAGTCTTTAGGGACTCGAAACCTCTCGAACAAATGACCAGCTCTTGCCCTATCATGACGGGCCGGGCTTTTTAGCTTTCTCCATCGAGGTGCTCAGCCGGCTCAACCGGCCACAATCGCGATGGTTCTCCCAAAGGCTACCTTAGCCCATATAACGGAACGTAGGGTACCAAAACATGAGAGCCGGGCAAACCCAACTATTGACCCAAGACATGATTCGGAGCCGATGCATATAATGCTATAAGTTCGGGTGCCGCACTCATGAGAGTGTTCGGACTTCTCACACCATATTGTGGGGTACGAAGCCCTCGTGTATTGGCCGTACCAAAGTGTACAGTTGCATAATGTCATAACTGTACATATTTTTATATATATATATATATATATAAATAGGTAATGCAATAATAGATAAAAGCTATGCATTGTTTATTCAAAAAGTCTGCTGTAAAAGCAGCACGATACCAATTGTGCGATAAGCAAGAGATGGGACTATTTAACATGTCCCCCCTCCAAGGGTGAGCTGCGGGATTATATGGGAAACAAGTATACCGCTCGTTATAGAGACCACTGGACACTGACGTAGCTTTACGCCTCCACAGGCTGTTGCATCGTGTGTTCGGCAATTATCTTCTTGGGACAGGCCTTCCGGAGAGGGGAGTCCTAAAGTAAGAAAGAAAGAAAAAAAGAATGACAAAATCGGGAGCCCCTTGTGCGGTTGAGCCGTATTTTGGGCGTGCCGTTGTCATGCCCCTCCCCCTATGCCCATGGTATTTCCAGAGCGTAGTTATGTACGCGCAGTACTGGTTTCGCAATTTCGCGAGGGCTGGGGTTAGGGCCGCATTGCTACGCGTGCTCGAAACGTGCCAGGTGGTCTGGTTGTGGGTTACTCCAGGCGCGCTTGACGGTATCCGGACGTTTAATGGCCGGACTGGAGAATTGCCTTAACATGCTGCTTTGTACTTCTGCTGCGAGGGCCGCTGTATAGTCCTCCGTCCGGAGAGAGCGTTCGGTGTTTCCATTGACCGTAATGACTCCTCGAGGGCCCGGCATCTTGAGCTTGAGGTATGCGTAGTGCGGCACCGCATTGAACTTTGCGAATGCGGTTCGTCCGGAAAGCGTGATAGCCGCTGCGGAACGGGACTATATCAAGATTAACTCCTCGCTTGAAATTATCCGGGATCCGAAGACCACCTCAAGTGTAACTTAGCCTGTCTGATTGGCCTCTACACTGGAATGACGCCTTTAAAGGTCGTCTTTGTGGGTTTAATCCTTGAGGGATCTATGCCCATTTTTCGCACTGTATCCTGATAAAGCAGGTTCAGGCTACTGCCGCCGTCCATAAGGACTCTAGTGAGGTGAAATCCGTCAATGATTGGGTCTAAAACCAATGCGGCGAATCCGCCATGGCGGATGCTAGTGGGGTGGTCCCTTCAATCAAAAGTGATCGGGCAGGAGGACCATGGGTTGAACGTGGGGGCGACTGGCTCCAACGCATATCCGTCCCCTGAGTGCACGCTTCCGCTCCCTGTGGGGTCTGTGGGTTCCGTAGATCATGTTCACCGTCCGCACTTGTGGGGAAACCCTTCATCCTCTATTGTTCGGCGGCCGGGCTCCTCCTCGTCATCGCTATGCAGCCCCTTGTCATTGTTTTCAAGGCTTAACTTGCTCGCTTGTTGAACACCCAACAGTCCCTGTTGGTGTGGTTGGCTGGTTTTTCGGGATGCCGTGTATCCGCATGAGCGATCGAGTATTCGGTCCAAATTGGACGGGCCGGAGTATTTCTTTTGAATGGCTTTTTCACGACCGGGTTTAGAGCCTCGAATCCGGCATTAGTTGCCGTATCCTCGGCCTTTGTCACCGTTAACGCGACGCTTTTGCTTATTGCGACGCGACCGCCTACGTTGTCCTTGGTATCCGAATTACTGTGGACCTTGGTCATGTTGTTACTACTGAGCTAGCTGACTGTCTTCTCCAGCATAAAAGCGGGTCATGAGTGTCGTGAGGGCTGCCATAGATTTCGCTTTTCCTGTCCTAGGTGCCGGGCAAGTAACTAAATCACGGATGGTATGCTTGAAGGCTGCGAGGGCCTCTGCGCCCCGACGATTGACTATTTGATTTTTTCTTCGTTAGGAACCGTGTCCGTAATTGTCCGGCGATTCCTCCGCCTGCTGAATTATGTGGCTTGGGTCATCGGCGCCCGGTGGTCGTGACGTAGGTGCCCCGGAAGTTGTCGATGAATGCGGCTTTCCGTGTCCTCCCAACAACCAATTAATTCTGCTGGCAAGCTGTTAAGCCAATGCCGAGCTGGTCCTTTAAGCTTGAGTGGGAGGTATTTGATGGCGTGTAGATCGTCCCCGTGGGCCATGTTGATATGAAGGAGATAGTCCTTAATCCATACCGCAGGGTCTGTTGTGCCATCGTATGATTTGATGTTTACGGGTTTGAAACCCTCGGGGATTTGATGATCCATTACTTCATCATGAAGCATAGTGGGTGTCTGGCGTCTACGTATTGGGCTATATCACGATGTAGCTCAAATGAGCTTTGTCATTGTATTGGCCCGGCCGGATTTACCATATCCGCATGACGGTTATCGCCACGTGTCGTGGGCGCCCACTTAGATCCGTGAGATCGATCTTATTTTCCTTGCCCTGTCCTCCAATATATCTCGCAGGTTCCGGGCGATTTCCCCGTGCCTTGGTATTCTTTGAGCGGGCGCTGGGTGCAGCTTGAGTGCAGGGCCGAGAGGCCTCTCTGTCGCTGACCCACGAGGTGGCCGGTCGGGCCGTATCATGCCTTTGGTGATGTAGGTCTAGGTGCTTCCTCCTCTAATCGAGGTAGCGGCCTGCGTTTTGGGTAGCTCTTGGAGGCGCCGAGTTCAGACTCTTCGCCGCAAGGACATCAGTCCATCTGTCGGCTAGCAAATCTTGGTCAGCTTTAAGTTGTTGCTGGTTTTTCTTGAGGCTGCTCGCCGTGGCCATGAGCCTGCGTTTGAAACGCTCTTGTTCGACGGGATCCTCGGGCACGACGAATTCGTCGTCGAGGCTTGCCTCGCCTTCTTGAGGGAGGCATGTAATTATCGTCCTCTACCTCTCTCTGTCTTCGCTCTCCCATGAGGGCTAGCTTCTCCATCCTCCCGTCTGAATCCTCCGGAGGGGGTTGTCTTCGCACTTTCCGGGGTGTTATTGTCTCCGGTGCCGGAATCGCCCGTTTTGCTTTGTGGCGGGATTTAGAGCGGCGCCACGACGCCTTGGCGCTTAGGCTGTTTCTTGGAGGGTCATCCTCCGTTGTTCCGTCGCCGTTCCCTTCTTTTGGGGTGTCCACCATGTATATGTCATATGACGAGGTGGCCTTCCAAAGGCCCTCGTAAGGCTGGGTTCTTGTTCGCCTCTCTGCATCTTCGTCCATACCATTGATGTCTTCGAGTCGAAGTCGAGCATGTCGGTTAGATCATCGGCAGTGGCTACGAAGTGGGTGGTGGGTGGGCTTTGAATTTCTTCGTCGATCAAGGTCCCAACCTTGCCGACCATAGTCCGTCCAGGGCTCTCCTGATAAAGAGAGAGACTTTAGTGAATTCAGAATGTCGCCGAAGGGCGAGTGCTGAAAAATGTCCGCGGCGGTGAACTCCATTATCGGCGCCCAATCAGATTCGATTGGCAGGGGCGCGGAAGGTTCAGAGTCCGGAAAGGAGTCCGGCACCTCGGAGTCACGAGCTTCGCAAAGGACAGGTATGGTGTTCGGCTCGATCGCCGTAGAGATTGCAGCCCCCGAGGCGGTGTCCAGCCACCCGTCCTTGATAGGCGCAGTCGGCTCCGAGCTAAGGGTCGGAGCGGACACTGGTGCGGCCTCCAGGACACTGTTCGGCGGCAGAGCTAGATCATGCCCATCGTAACATTGTGGCGCGCTTGGCTGTGGCTCGGACCCGTCGAAGATCAAGTCTCCGCGGACTTCGGCCGTGTAGTTCAAACTTCCAAATCTGAACTGATGGCCAGGGGCGTAGCTTTCAATCTGCTCCAGATGGCCAAGTGAATTGCCCCGCAGTGCAAAGCCGCCGAACATGAAGATCTGTCCGGGGAAAAAAGTCTCACCATGGACCGCGTCGTTGTTGATGATCGAAGGAGCCATCGGGCCTAAAGGCGACGTCACAGAGGAACTCTCAATGAAAGCACCAATGTCGGTGTCAAAACCGGCGGATCTCGGGTAGGGGGTCCTGAATCAGGCGCTCAGGCAGATGGTAACAGGAGACAAGGCACACGATGCTTTTACCCAGGTTTGAGCCCTCTCGATGGAGGTAAAACCCTACTCCTTCTTGATTAATATTGATGATATAGGTAGTACAAGAGTAGATCTACCACGAGATCAGAGAGGCTAAACCCTAGAAGCTAGCCTATGGTATGATTGTTGTTCGTCCTACGGACTAAAACCCTCCGGTTTATAGAGACACCGGAGAGGGTTAGGGTTACACAGTAGTCGGGCCATAACGGAAGGAGATCTACATATCCGTACCGCCAAGCTTGCCTTCCACGCCAAGAAAAGTCCCATCCGGATACGAGACGAAGTCTTCAATCTTGTATCTTCATAGTCCGGGAGTCCGGCCAAAGGTCATAGTCCAGCCATCCGGACACCCCCTAATCCAGGACTCCCTCAGTCCTTCCTGGAACTTGAACTTGAAGCATCCAGCGCTCCTCTTCTGGTAAAGTGGCATTGTAAGTCCCTGTGAAGCTTGGTATTCCAATATTCAGGTACCTAGTAACTTCCTTCATGTTGCGTGCAAAAGGGGTGTCTTCATCCGGTTGCTTGAACTTGATCCTTGCATCCACCATCCTAAAGAGTAGAAAATGGAGAGGAGGCAGAAATGAGAAGAGAGTAGTGATCTAGGGCTTTAGCTTAGTGGTCGTCTCCTACAACAAGATGTGCTCGATACCATCTTTGTAGCGACCGGACCTCAAATACCGATCTTCGTGCATCGATGTCATCCCTAGATCGGTAATCTTGACACGCACAATACTTGAAGGATTTATAACAGAGTAGCAATCACACACTTATTACATCGAATGTCTCAACAGAGAACTTATTACATTAAATATGGCTTAAGGCCATCTAATACGGTAACAGCGGAAGGCTTGGAAGATAAAGTGAGTCCATCAACTCTAACGGCATCACTGAGTGAAAGACCATGACCTAAGGCTCCTTACTTGTCGTCTGAAAAGTCTGCAACATGATACGTTGCAGCCCGAAAACGGGTCAGCACATCGAATATGCTGGTAATGTAACACAAAAGAGTAATGAACAGAATAATGCTATCACTACATGCATATTTGGCTGGTGTAGGCTGTATGGTTAATATGTTTTGTGAAAAGCCAATTTTTCCCTACAACAAAGGAATATATTTTATTTAACTATCATGGTGGTTGTTAAACATTGAGAATGGTAAACCCCATCTCAATCCCAATTAAAAATAATCATTAACCCAATCAAAATTTTATAATAAAGAGTGATGATCCACATGATAATCCAAGAACCAGACACTCAAGATGTCCATAACCGGGGACACGGCTAACCATGATTAGTTTGTACACTCTGCAGAGGTTTGTGCACTTTTCCTCACAAGACTCGATCTCCTCCATTGGATTTCTCGCACTACATGATGTTTGAGAAGCGGATGACCGAGACACAGTCTTTCCGAAGAGGTCCCCATAACCGATAGAAAGGCCGGTTGATACGGGGCTAACCCGGTGTAGGCCGATCTTTCACGATTGGCGTGGGATCCCTCGGAGAACACGAAGAACACGGGGAAGAACAGAGAGAAAACACAAGGGGAAACACTCAAGAACAAGTCCAATCACACATCCACTAGACAATCAAACACACAAGATCCACAAGGTACATGAACAACAAAGGGAAAGATACAAGGTAAAGTTCATCTCCAAGAGGAGGTCTTGAATCCACGAGGGGATCTTCCCGTGAGGGGTCTTGAATCCAAGGTGGATCTTCTCCGTAGAGAGGCCGCGGTCTCTCTCGTGGAGTAGATCCGATATGGATGAGCAAAGCTCTATCTCTAATGAGCTACTACTTTGCTAACCCTAATTCGGAGCAAGGGGACAAGTATATATAGTCCAATGGGTAAGTTGGGGGATACATGGGGTGAAACCCCTTCAACTGCGCGCAGGCAGGGCGGTAGTACCGGATATGTGAGCGGTTGTGCCGCTAGGAGCTCATGTACCGGTTTCTGGAGGTGCTCGCGAAGGTAGGGAGTGGTTGTACCGGTGGTAGGGTCGGTTGTACCGGTCTAGTCGCAACTGGGGGAGAACCGGGGTTGTACCGGCCTTGCACCGGTCTCATCACAGAAGCTTGACCGGTAGTTGGCCGGTAGTACCGGTGGACCGGTAGTTGGGCGGTAGTTGACCGGTAGTACCTCTATCTCTACGCGGGAGGATTCCTCTTCTTCCTTCTCTTCCATGCTTCTCTCGTGGATGGTGTAGTTGTACACTTGCACTCGCACTCCTCCGCGTCGTCTATGGTGTTCCAACAATACCTATGTATGCACACGAGAGGAGTGTCAAGTAGTATACCATCCTCGAAGGGGTCAAGTGGACACGCATAAAGGAGATGATTCACCTTTGGGTATGTGAAGTAGATGTCACACATGACACTTGGCGAACGGACTCTTGACATGGTGATGTCCGTAGGATGCTCCGCATCATCCCCTCCCCCTTGGGAAAGATCCGACCTCGGATCGAAAACCAAATCACCATGGGAAAGAGATGGCGTCGCCGTGTAGCAGTGGATGATCACCAAGTACTTGTCATCTTGAAGCTCGAAATGGGCACTCTCCAATGTTGCACCGTCTTGGGATTCCTTCAAAAGGAGCAAGGACAACAAACACTTGGAAAAACAAATGTGGTTAGCATTAGTGCAAAACCAAGCATTCAAGAGGTGATTCACCCAACAAGTGTTGTTATCATGCAAAGCATATGGTGTGACAAGGGATTGTGTCATGGCAAATAAGCACATAAATTGAGCGCAAGCAAAGATATCATGGGGACAAGCATGCGATTGTGAAGTAGTGATGCAAATGTGTGTGACAAGAGAACGGGCATCTACCTCAATGTCATAGCAAGCATTCACAATTTGTTATGAAAGGTCTATGGTAGGCATATGAGTCATTCAGAACACCAAATAAAATGAAGTGTCTAAACACATGGGTCAAGTGCAAGACAATCCAAGCATAATGTGCATGGGGTGTAGTGAATATCGTGTGGCACTCAACACAATGGAAAGAGCAATTGTTCATCATGTGTGAGGAAATCAAGGCAAGCATGTAGCAATCAATCGGACATGGCATATGTGAAGTGATGACATTGTTGCAACCAAGCATATGAAAGGAGCAAGTAATCCAAGAATTGGATGCAACACACAAGGCATATATATCATGATGCATGGAACGGTGGAAATGACAAGTCAAAGCAAGATCTCTAACATGTGCGCAATCAAGTAGCCCAAGATGAATAATAAGTCTCATGGGGAAAGCAACACAAGTGGTATGATCCATAATATCCATGATCATGGTTTGGGGGTTATCAAAAGAGAAGGATATCACCGTGAAAGCGTGTCCTTGTGCGTCCTTCACAATGCCGAAGTACAAGCAAGTGCGATGTAGAATCTTCGTGGTAGAAGGTTGTTCGCTCTCAAGAGCTCGAATGGTCAACTCACTTGACGTGGAAGTCGACACAAAGTTCAGGTATCCTACACATGCACACAACAAAAGAAAGAACATATGCACATGGTAGATGTACACATCATCCATCATGATGTGTATGTGCATGTGTGAGTTAGCACAAGGTAAGCATCGCTCAATGAAATTTGATGCATGGTATAAGAACATGTCATCCATCATGAAAAGAATAGTTATTGTGGATGACACGATGGGGATGCAAATTGAGCATACAATTATATGGCACATCTATAGCGTTTTCATTCATGGGAGCATATTGTGCACACAAGTATTGGGATCATGCAATGAATGGGATGGATCAAAATTTCCTAAAATGTATGAGGAACTATGGGGGTATCCTCATGAGCAATAGCGGAAATGTCATATGGAGAAAATGGACAACATCCAAAAAAATGCATATCCGAAGCTAGTTGGTCATGGCATGGCATATGAGATAAATGATGCAAAGGGAGCATATCAATATCATCACGAGAAAAACAAATGCCAATAACCATGGGTTTGTCATCTATGACATATGTGCAAATTGGGTTTATTTGAATGGCATATGCATAGTCACTACGAAGAGATTGCAAATATCACATATGATTGATCTCATGCATAGCATATGACAAGTCAAGCGGATTTTCAAACATGATGTGACCCAAAGAATTGCCACAAGAAATCCTACGTAACATGGCATCACAACTAATAGACTCCACATGAGAATCATCATATTCATCATAAATTGGCAAATCATCGCATGGGGAAATCATACTAGCATGAAGCATGGCAATAGGTTGATCAACATCATGCAAGCAATCAATGTCAAGAATGTCCACTAGTGGGACTAGAGCATCACCTTCACCTTTGTTACCTATGTCATTCCACTCAAGTGGTGTAGGTGAGGTGGGAAAGACCAAATGGTGGTCATCGTCATCTTGATGGAACCATGTGGGGGGTGCATCATATTCCACCATGGCCATCGTCTTGTCCAAAGGGAGGACGAAGTAAATCATGAATCGTGGCGTCATCATATATGGGACCTAGCACCAAATGAGAAGATACAATAGAGGTAGAGGTCAAGTTGTTAGAAATGCAAATGGCCTCAAGAGACCTATCAACTATCACACTCTCTCTATGTGGTGGTTCACCCACTCCCTCAAAATAGGTGCACTCAAACTCACATATGGTGGATTCACTCATCTCACTCAAGCGGTGGGGCTTCTGGCTCTCCTCACATGGGAATTGGGGCAACTCGTCATATATGGGGCTAGTGGTGAAGTCACTCTCACTCTCAATATGGCGTCGCCGTGTTGAAATGGAATATCACCAAGTACTTGTCATCTTGAAGCTCGAAATGGTCACTCTCCAATGTCGCACCGTCTTGGGATTCCTTCAAAAGGTGCAAGGACAACAAACACTTGGAAAAACAAATGTGGTTAGCATTAGTGCAAAACAAAGCATTCAAGAGGTGATTCACCCGACAAGTGTTGTCATCATGCAAAGCATATGGTGTGACAAGGGATTGTGTCATGGCAAATAAGCACATAAATTGAGCACAATCAAAGATATCATGGGGACAAGCATGCGATTGTGAAGTAGTGATGCAAATGTGTGTGACAAAAGAACGGGCATCTACCTCAATGTCATAGCAAGCATTCATAAATTGCTCAATGAAAGGTCTATGGTAGGCATATGAGTCATTCACAACACCAAATAAAATGAAGTGTCTAAACACATGGGTCAAGTGCAAGACAATCCAAGCATAATGTGCATGGTGTGTAGTGAATATCGTGTGGCACTCAACACAATGAAAAGAGGAATTGTTCATCATGTGTGAGGAAATCAAGGCAAGCATGTAGCAATCAATCAGACATGGCATATGTGAAGTGATGACATTGTTGCAACCAAACATATGAAAGGAGCAAGTAATCCAAGAACTGGATGCAACACACAAGGCATATATATCATGATGCATGGAACGGTGAAAATGACAAGTCAAGGCAAGATCTCTAACATGTGCGCAATCAAGTAGTCCAAGATGAACAATAAGTCTCATGGGGAAAACAACACAAGTAGTATGATCCATAATATCCATGATCATGGTTTGGGGGTTCTCAAAAGTGAAGGATATCACCGTGAAAGCGTGTCCTTGTGTGTACTTCACAATGCCGAAGTACAAGCAAGTGCGATGTATAATCGTCGTGGTAGAAGGTGGTTCGCTCTCAAGAGATCGAATGGTCAACTCACGTGACGTGGAAGTCAACACAAAGTTCAAGTATCCTACACATGCACACAACAAAAGAAAGAATGTATGCGCATGGTAGATAAACACATCATCCATCATGATGGTTTTCTTCTTTTGCACACAACCATTAGAAGCACAAGTGCATGAATAATATGATGAACAATGGCTATATTCATGGCACTAGGTATATGGTGCAAAGAGGTAAGACAAGCATGATTCACAAGAAATGTGTCAAAATCTCCAAATATATGTGAGAATGCTATGGGGGCAAACTCATTATCAAGACTAAAGGCATAGTTGCACTCAATACATGGCAAATCATCTAGCATGAGAGAGGCAACATATGGAGATATATGGCAAGAAGCAATAACAATCATGTGCAAAACATGTAGATGGTTGTCATCAACCGTATGAAATGAGCAAGTATGAATCATTGGTGATGCAACAATGGAAGCAATCATAGTAATCAAGTCGTGCAAGCTAGTAGTGCAAAAATGCAACATACTATCGGAAATCATGGCAATCATGTCATGTGAGCAAGTGATAGGCATAGGCAATGCACATGACATATCGCAAGCACGAACATAAAGCAAGATCATAGTATCATCATAGGCATGGGGCACAAAGCAAACATGGCAATAACAAGTGATATCTCCACCAAGCTTGCAAATACACATACAAGTAGTAGAATCAATCATCATGTGTAATGCAAAGCATGGGTCACAAATGCATGGCAAAGGCATAGGAATGAGCATCTCATGCAAAGTGAACATGGCAAGATGGGCATATAATATGTAATGGACAATAACCCATAGCCAAGTGAGAGCTATGTAGAAGTGATGGGCGAAGTCTTTGTGCGAAGAGAGCGGTGGGAAAGACAATCCATGGGATCCCAAGTCATCATTGCTCTCTAGAGCTCGTTTTGTCAACTCGTGGGATTGCGAGGTTGGCAAGTAATCATGGGTACCTACACAAAAAAGACACAAACCAAAGAAATTGTACGCGTGGTAAATATACACATCATCCATCATGTTGTGTATGTGCATGTGTGAGTTAGCACAAGATAAGCATCGCTCAAAGAAATTTGATGCATGGTATAAGAACATGTCATCCATCATGAAAGAATAGTTATTGTGTATGACACGATGGGGATGCAAATTGAGCATACAATTATATGGCACATGAATAGCATTTCATTCATGGGGAGCATATTGTGCACACAAGTATTGGGATCATGCAATGAATGGGATGGATCAAAATTTCCAAAAATGTATGAGGAAACTATGGGGTCTCCTCATGAGCAATAGCGGAAATGTCATATGGAGAAAATGGAAAACATCCAAAACAATGCATATCCGAAGCTAGTTGGTCATGGCATGGCATATGAGATAAATGATGCAAAGGGAGCATATCAATATCATCACAAGAAAAACAAATGCCAATAACCATGGGCTTGTCATCTATGCCATATGTGCAAATTGGGTTTATTTGAATGGCATATGCATAGTCACTACGAAGAGATTGCAAATATGAAATATGATTGATCTCATGCATAGCATATGACAAGTCAAGCGGATCTTCAAACATGATGTGACCCAAAGAATTGTCACAAGAAATCCTATGTAACATGGCATCACAACTAATAGACTCCACATGAGAATCATCATATTCATCATAAATTGGCAAATCATCGCATGGGGAAATCATACTAGCATGAAGCATGGCAATAGGTTGATCAACATCATGCAAGCAATCAATGTCAAGAATGTCCACCAGTGGGACTAGAGCATCACCGTCACCTATGTTACCATTCTCATTCCACTCATGTGGTGTAGGTGAGGTGGTAAAGACCAAATGGTGGTCATCTTCATCATGATGGAACCATGTGGGGGGTGCATCATCTTCCACCATGGCCATCATCTTGTCCAAAGGGAGGACGAAGTAAATCCATGAATCGGCGCGTCATCATATATGGGACCTAGCACCAAATGAGAAGACACAATAGATGTAGAGGTCAAGTTGTTAGAAATGCAAATGGCCTCACTCTCTCTATGTGGTGGCTCACTCACTCCTTCAATGTAGGTGCACTCAATCTCACGTATGGTGGAGTCACTCATATCACTGAAGTGGTGGGGGTTGTGGCTCTCCTCACATGGGAATTGGGGCAACACATCATATATGTGGCTAGTGGTGAAGTCACTCTCACTCTCAATATGGTGGCTAAAGTCACTCAAGTCATCATACGTCGCCGTGGTCGAGGTGAAATACTCAACCATCTCATCGCCGTCACCATGGATGAAGGCCGAAGATGGCACATCATCACTCTCCTCCATGACCGAAGGGAAAATCCCATGCTCGGTCATCTCGTCATCGTCGCCGTGGATGAAGGCCGAAGATGGCACATCATCACTCTCGCCTCCAAAGATGGAAGCACCATCCTTGCTCGTCATCATGTCTTTCGCCTCCAAAGCTTGGTCCTTGATGGTCTCCATACTCATAGTCGTCGCCGCACCATCTTGAAAAAGTGTCGAAGTAGACTCGGTATCGTCAATGCCACAAAGAGGGATGGCGGTGAAGTCGAACTTGGGAGCATAGTCTTGGATCTCGTCGGGCTTGGACATCTTGGTGGTACTAGCCTCATGCTCATCGTCTATGAGCTTGGTCTTCGGGAAGTGTACGTGGGGTGGAGAAGCCTTGGCCTTCATGAGTTCTTGTTCCGCCTTGAGAGCACCAATGTAGTTGTCGTCGAGGGACTTGTAGTTCTCGAGGAAGATAGTCTTGGAGATGTCGTTGTTCCATCCCATCATGAAGTGGAACTTCATTGACATGGGGTTGTCCACGCCGGCATGTCGTAAGGCAATCTTCATCTCCTTGAAGTACTCGTCGATGGACTTGGATCCTTGGATGGTGTTCTCCAATTGGCGTAGCAGTTGTTCCGTGTAGGTTGGAGGCACAAACTCTCGCCGCAAAGCTCTCTTCGTCTTGGGACAACTCATGTCGTAGGTCTCCGAAGGTGTGTGAACCCACCATGTCGAGGCGTAGTCGTGGAAGTTTCTTGTGGCGCACTTCACTTGATCTTCGGGAGGAACTTGATGTAGCTTGAGGTAGTCGTCCATGAGGCACTCCCACTCGAGATACTCCTCGGGTTCTTGAGTCCCATAGAAAGGAATCGCGTGGTCAATGTCGAGGTCATAGTAGCTCGTGGAAGTTGCGGACTTGAGCTTGGGGAGCTTCTCTTGAGGTGCTTGTGGGCGAAGACGCCGCTTGTCCGTAGGCGAAGATGCCTTGAAGTCGCTTGGCGAAGATGCCAAGGGAGATGGTGAAGTCATTGAGCGGTTGTTGGTGTTGAGCTCTTGACCTTCATGTTCTTATTGGTGATGGTGTCGATGCCGATGTGATCTTGCCGGAGATGGTAGCTTGGAAGCATGTGCTCTTGAGCGTCTTCTCGAAGATGAGGAAGATCTCTTGTAGGACTTGATGAGGGCTTTGATGTCCTCCATTTGAGCATGCATCATGGCGTCGGTGGAGTTTTTCGTGGCATCGAACTCGTTGTTGTTGTAGACTGAAGGTGAAATGCCTTGCCTATCCATCACAAGACTCGAGTAGAGGTGAGTAGGAAATGAGATAAACAATACCAAGCTACCTTTTCGCAAAGTTGAGGATGTATCTCGTTTCACTCAATGTGAGATGAAAGAATAGTGGAATTGGTACGGACTTGTTCACTCACACCTACAAACTAAAGCTTATGGAGTAGCTCGGTGAGGATAGTGGCACAAAAATTTAATGCAAAATGTTAGCAAGAGTCAATAATGTTGAAAGAGAATCACAAATTCGCAAGTGAAACGAGTAGACCAATAGCAATATGTGGCACACGGAAACACACACACACGGATAGATAAATGGGGTCGTGCAACCAAGGAATGGGCACAAAATGTGGAATCCACGGAAAACGCTCGTGTTGCACAACTCAAGAGAGACGCTAGCACGATTGCTTAATAGGCGGATACGACACTTGTGCACAACCTATAAGATGCAAAATGTATCAACTTTCTATCCCAAGTATGCTATGTGTATGATGTTCCCGGTGTTTGATCCAAGATGATCGGCTATGACAATCTTATGCAATGTGGTATAATGCTATGGCACTTGCTTACAAGATTCTTTGGTCTTTCTCTTTTTCTTAAAAGCTTATTCACTTTTTTTTCTTTGATATGGCCACAACGCGAAATGCACAAACCAAGATAGTAATTGTGTATCTGGGAACAATCTTGTGACACAAGGGATGATATGATGATACCAATATGATATGGTATGTATGCAATGGAAGGGTGGATCACTAATGTGCACAAGTAACGTTGCCGGCAATACTCAAATGGCTAGTCTCTATAGGCAAGTAACGCAAAATGGGCTAAGAGGTTATCAATGCAATGGCAAGGGAAATATACAATGGTGTCGTCGAAGTTATCGTCCTTTACGATGATGAGTGGCGGTGTTCTTGATGTAGATACCAAGATGATGGAGACTCGTCCCTAAGTAGCCGAAACACCTTAGGAAACGGAAAAACCGCGAAATCAAAATCTCAAATGACAAATGTCAAATGGTGGTAGCGGAAAAGCTGTGGTGGTTGCGGAAACTCAATGGGATTGCGGGAATGCAAAGATGGGTTTTGGAGTACGCAATGCGGAAGGGGAGGTTATGGTGGTGGACTATACACGGTGTCGGAGTTGAAGCAATGGTCCCTAAGTAGCCGAAACACCTTAGGAGACTCGAATCACAACTCAAATAACCTCAAATGCTATATGGAACAAAATGGGTTAGGTTGCGGAAGTCTATGGTGGTATAGCGGATGATGTTGTGGAAGCCCTGGGCAAAGATGCCAAAATTCCAAAAAATTTATAGAGTCAAAGGGTGATGGAACCTATCTAGATGGATGGGGGATGTCAATAGCTACTCAACGAGCTAAAGAACGCGAAAATCGGACTCTGGATGTGAAAGTTATGATCAAAACTGTCATTCAGCCGAGGCTGAACCTGGGAGGGGCAGTTGTACCGCTTGGGGGGGCGGTAGTACCGGTCCTGGAGCTCAATGGTAGTACCAGTTTTGGAGGGCGGAAGTACCGCTGGGGTCGGGAAATTCGCAGATCTGGATCGGGGCGATTTTGGGGCGGAAAAGGATGATTTCGGGGGCAAAATTGGATGGATTTCGTGGATGGAAAGTGGGGAAACTTGGGGAGATGCTAGATCCACTCGAAACCAAGCAAATCCATGGATCAAATCCAACAAAACTTCATCACACCAACAAATCACAAAAAATATTTGGGGCTATTTTTGGTGGGGATTTTCGAATTTAGGAAGAAAACAAGCAAAAGAAGGCTAGAAAACAAAGAGGGGAGGCTCCAAATTCATGATAAACCTAAGCTCTGATTCCATATGATACGGGGCTAACCGGGTGTAGGCCGATCTTTCACGATTGGGGTGGGATCCCTCGGAGAACACGAAGAACACGGGGAAGAACGGAGAGAAAACACAAGGGGAAACACTCAAGAACAAGTCGAATCACACATCCACTAGACAACCAAACACACAAGATCCACAAGGTACATTAACAACAAAGGGAAAGATACAAGGTAAAGTTCATCTTCAAGAGGAGGTCTTGAATCCACGAGGGGATCTTCCCGTGAGGGGTCTTGAATCCAAGGCGGATCTTCTCCGTAGAGGGTTCGCGGTCTCTCTCGTGGAGTACATCCGATATGGATGAGCAACGCTCTATCTCTATTGAGCTACTACTTTGCTAACCCTAATTCGGAGCTAGGGGACAAGTATATATAGTCCAAGGGGTAAGTTGGGGGATACATGGGGTGAAACCCCTTCAACTGCGCGCAGGCAGGGCGGTAGTACCGGATATGTGAGCGGTTGTACCGCTAGGAGCTCAGGTACCGGTTTCTAGAGGTGCTCGCGAAGGTGGGGAGCGGTTGTACCGGTGGCAGGGCCGGTTGTACCGGTCTAGTCGCAGCTGGGGGGAGAACCGGGGCTGTACCGGCCTTGCACCGGTCTCATCACAGAAGCTTGACCGGTAGTTGGGCGGTAGTACCGGTGGACTGGTAGTTGGGCGATAGTTGACCGGTAGTACCTCTATCTCTGCGTGGGAGGATTCCTCTTCTTCCTTCTCTTCCATGCTTCTCTCGCGGATGGTGTAGTTGTACACTTGCGCTCGCACTCCTCCTCCTCGTCGTCCAAGGTGTTCCAACAATACCTATGTATGCACACGAGAGGAGTGTCAAGTAGTATACCATCCTCGAAGGGGTCAAGTGGACACGCATAAAGGAGATGATTCACCTTTGGGTATGTGAAGTAGATGCCACACGTGTCACTTGGCGAACAGACTCTTGACATGGTGATGTCCGTAGGATGCTCCGCATCACCGGTACACCTACAATCCCCTACATCTGCTAGCCCATCATGGAAACGTTTCCCACAACTTACTCAACTATGCCAGAGCCCATAATGGCATGTGGCTGCACACGGAAATTTCTAGATTGAATAATCTTATGATCCCTTTGAGCCTGGGTGGCAGTCCATAGGAGAATCACACGATACCCCGGGATTTCCAAAAAATACAGGCAATCACTGGATACCCCAGGTGCCTCAATCCACCCACATGTGTATTAAAGTTGCCACCTTAAGTTAACCATTAATTAAACAACCTCACATCTGTCATGAATACTCTCAAACCCAAACCACGTCTACGAGCATAGCATAGCAATATAAGCAACGTAGAAGTAACTCCCAGGGTTTATAATAAACAGGTGAATAGGTACTACCTCAACTACTTCCCAAACCCATAATTTAATTCAGATCCTAACCATGCAATTTTTTGAGGATTTATCTAATGCAAGAAAACTGGGTAGTAAAGAAGTATGATCAAAGTGTTACTTGCCTTGCTGATGATCCGTGAAACCTAGAGACTCGTAGTAGCACGCTTCGCACTACGGGTACTCTATCGCAAACAAACAAGCATACAATAAGCAATCAATCAAGGCCACGGGTAAAACTCAAATAAGAGATATAACCAGAAAGTTCAACTTAAGAATTCCGGTTTGCAAAAAGAATCAAATCAAACGAAGCAACGGAACTCAAACGGCGAAAGAAACAAGCTTCGTTTACTAATCTGGACTAAAGTAAAATTTTACAGTAGAAAAAACTTGTTTAAGTTGGTTAAACAGAAAGAGGGTTTCGAGAAGAAACTCTAGGCGCTTGATTCGCCTAATTCCGATAAACGAGCAAAAAGTTATACTAGAACGAAAATCCGATCAGAAATCACGATCGAAAATAATTACGGAAAATCCGAGAAAAAGAAAAACTGATGAACAGGCTAACGAACGAACATTCGCGTCTGCGGCTAAACGGTGAAAACCGTTCGTTAAAACGAACGTATGATCGGGCGTCCGCTAAATAACTAAACGAAAAAATAATAAACCGAACCGGATCTAAAAAAACGGATCTAGGTTTGGAAAAAAAAACCGTCGGTTCTCTCGCGAAAACCGAGGCGGCTGCGGCGACTACCTCCGACGAAAGTCCGGCGAGATGGCGGCGGGCGGCTCCGGCGAGGCGATGCGGGGCGGCGGGTCGGTAAGGGCGAAGGCAAGGTCGGGCTAGGGTTAGGTTTGGGTGGCGGCGCTGGTTGGGTTGGGCGGCACCAGTGGGCTTTGCACTGGGGTGGCGGCTTATAAAGGCCCCCAGGGCGGAGTCCCGCTCGGGAATGGCCCGGAGTCGGTTTGACTTTTTTTTTAAATAATTCTCACATGCAGAAAAAGAAAGAAAAGAAATACTAAACGGAATCCAAAAATTAGGAAATAAATTTACCCCGTCATCTAAAAATAGGCCGGACAAGGTGAACATTTTTTTGGGCCTAAATTGCAATTTTGAAAAGTGCATATTTTCCTAATTCAAATAAAATAGTGATAAAACTCCGAATAAAATCTTATTTGAATTTAATATTAAATCTCCGATATTTCTTTATTTTGAGGAAGTCATTTTATCCTCTCTCTTTTATTTTTATAAAAGAAATATTCAAAGAGAAAATA
This sequence comes from Aegilops bicornis, assembly GCA_021605145.1. Classification (NCBI taxonomy): domain Eukaryota; kingdom Viridiplantae; phylum Streptophyta; class Magnoliopsida; order Poales; family Poaceae; genus Aegilops; species Aegilops bicornis. The sequence continues at coordinate 36,210,398 of CM038669.1, forward strand.
ATTAAAATCAAATGATCCTCTTTTCAAAATTCGAGGAAAATATCGAATATGAAAATAATGAAATCCCCAACTCTCTCCGAGGGTCCTTGAGTTGCGTAGAATTTCTAGGATCAATCCAAAATGCAATAAAATATGATATGCAATGATGATCTAATGTATAAGATTCCAAATTGAAAGTTTGGAATGTTACATCGCTCCTTTTTGTCGTCGCTGCCCTGATTTCCGAAAAAAAAATTGTTAAAAAAATTGCGTGCCCATCCTGTCAGTTTGACCTGGGAAGAGTTTTGAGACACTCGCCATTATAGTGATTTTTCGCAAAAAAAAAGAGGAGCGCAAAAAAAGAGCGCAAAAAAAAGAGCAAAAAAAAAGAATTCTAGAGTGTGCTTTTCATTTGTTTACGTGCAGCGCCGTGATTTTGTTAGTGTTCTAGGCTCGCATCTCTAGCACGGTCTAGCCTAGGACCAGCACAGTACCGTCATTAAGCTTTTATTCAACTTTGCATATCTGAATTGATTATTGCTGACCCTTTTTGCTACCATATTAAGCCTTCCCAGCTCCACATACATCTACGTCGTGCGTTTGTCTCTCCCTGGTAATCGCTCTATCCAAGCTTTGAGAGTTTTGACTACATCGGTTTCCGATCACCTTTCTTCGGGTAAGAACTGGTAAGAATTTGAGATTTGCTTGACGGATTTGTGACACCCACCACCACCACCACTTGTTAGTAGTCTGTAGGATCCTGTGTGTTTGTATTGCTGCTAACCATGCCAGGATCACAAGCCATTTAGAGATTGATCGGGAGAACTTAACGAACAAGGAGCTTCATGATAAGTTCCAGCAAATGATGACTGAACAGGTGCAAGATGTGCTGAACAATTTTGAAGAGGCCATGGAGAAGATCACTGGCCTTGAGAAGACATACAAAACAAAGCTCGATAACAGATTTAATGAACTGCTTGTGCGTCTTCCACCACCGGTTGCACCTGTCGCACCTCAACAACAACAACTACTACCTCCACATCACGAAACAGCCCTCCGCCGAGCGAGCCGTGTCCTTCTTCAGCCTGGCCAAACTGTTGGCGCTGCTGTTGATACTTCTGTGGCTCTTGCTGCTGATGCGGAGGATGATTATGTGGGAGATTACGAGGATGAGGTTGATCAAAATCAGAACTACGTGCAACCACCAGCACCCGGTCATCCACATGCAAATAATAGCAATGGTAGGGCTGCATTACCAGCTCAGGTACGAGATCATGACCATCTTCCTAAAAAGGAAGAGGTATGTGATACGCTGAGTAAACGAACCCAAAAACTCCGCAGAAATATTTTATGTCATTTTTGGAATATTAGAAAAAATTAAAAAATAAGAAACAACCGGGAAGGCAACCCAGGTGCCCACTTGGCACTAGGGCATGTCTGCCCCACCTTGCGTGCCCTGGTGGGTAGTGGGCCCCTCGGGCACCTTCCCGACTTTGTTTTCCTGTATGGTGAAGCGGGAAAGGTATGAGTGTAGTTGCAAGTTTCAGGACTCAGGAAACTCGTGCATCCTCTTATGATGGTGAACCCCTGCCATGGAAGCCGGAGGACAAGCCTCCCACCTCACCACCATCATCATCACCAAAGAAGGAGACTTGAGTACACGGGTATGGGCACTCCCCTTGGCTTTCGCCAAGCTTGGGGGAGATGCCCCGATATCGTATCACCATCACTTTTATTACCTTCATCAATTTTTAGTTCGATCCTTAGTTATTTCATGATTTAGTTGAAAAAAAGTTTAGTATGATCTATTTTCAAGTGCTAGTTTCGTGATCTATCCAACTATGTAATCGAGTTGAGAGTTATATAATAAAGTTTAGTTTTAGTTTTTGCTTCTTTACTTTCTTGTTTCAATCAAAATAAAGAAAATAATGAAAAAGATCATATGCTAATCTTCAGTAACCTCGAGAGATGGGTTTAGCGATTGCCAAGGCGCAATGTCGTGCACGTTTGTAGTCGGATCGTCAAAGTTGTCTCCATCAAATCGATAGTTATCATCTCATCAAAAGATCGGGACACCTCTGCCTCTATCAGATTGCTAACACTCACAACATATATATGGAGCAAAAAGTCTCAGCCGGACACATAGAAAGGTAGGGTGTCGGTGTCAAAACCGGCGGATCTCGGGTAGGGGGTCCCGAACTGTGCGTCTAGGCGGATGGTAACAGGAGACAAGAGACACGATGTTTTTACCCAGGTTCGGGCCCTCTCGATGGAGGTAAAACCCTACTCCTGCTTGATTAATATTGATGATATGGGTAGTACTAGAGTAGATCTACCACGAGATCAAAGAGGCTAAACCCTAGAAGCTAGCCTATGGTATGATTGTTGTTCCTCCTACGGACTAAAACCCTCCGGTTTATATAGACACCGGATAGGGTTAGGGTTACACAGAGTCGGTTACAATGGTAGGAGATCTACATATCCGTATCGCCAAGCTTGCCTTCCACGCCAAGGAAAGTCCCATCCGGACACGGACGAAGTCTTCAATCTTGTATCTTCATAGTCCAGAGTCCGCCAACGGTGATAGTTCGGCTATCCGGACACCCCTAATCCAGACTCCTCAAGAGCTCCACGAACCAGGCTTCAATGACGCATTTAGTCCGGCGCAGATATTGTCTTCGGCATTGCAAGGCGGGTTCCTCCTCCGAATACTTCA